>CM018681.1:78989260-79724260 GCA_009363875.1 Mikania micrantha | reverse complement strand
TCAACCTGTAATAATTACAATCGTCAAATCAACGTGGATTTCAAGAACGACAACATGTGCTCATGTCATTGGTGAACTGCAATTGTCACAGTAGCAACAAATTCGAAAATTATTATATTTTTTCTGAAATATAGATCAGGTAATAGATTTATTTGTTTAACATTCGTTATTTATAAAATCATTAAAAATTGTTATTTTCAGGTGTTCTATGGTGGTGATGAATTGATTAATTGGGCAATTGCTAGAGGACGTGAAAATGGTTATGTATTATTAGACGACGAAGTAAATACCGGTGGCTGGAAGTTACGTGGTTGGTAAATACGAGAGAACTTGTGGTGGCTGGAAGTTACGTGTGGTACACGATGAACATAACCACCCAGGCGTTGAACAACTAGGTGGTCATTCATATGCAATGAGATTGAACGAATCCGAAACATGCCTAGTTGAACAACTAACAAACCAAAACATGTTGCCTCGTGATATACTTGCAATTATAAAGGATCAAAAACCCGAAAATGTTTCCAACCTAATATTTTTCTTTTACAATGCACGACGAAAGTTACGTGTTGGAAACAACGTAGGAGAAACTCCAATGCACGTCCTTTTAATACAAAACAATAATTTTATTTACAGGACTAAAAAATGAGTCTGGTAAATAAAATTATTGTTTTGAGTCTGGTAAATAATATTATTATATTTTGCAACGTATTAAAAAGGAGATGCATTGGAGTTAACTTCTGTCGTGCATTGTAAAACGATCTTAGGTTGGAAACACTTTCGGGGTTCTGATCCTTTATAGTTGCAATCACGAGGCAAACATATTTTTGGTTTGTTAGTTGTTCAACTAGACGGGTTTCAAATTTGTTCAATCTCATTGCATATGGATAACCACCTAGTTGTTCAGCGCCTGGGTGGTTGTTTTCACCGTTAATTACACGTAACTTCTAGCCACCACAAGTTCTCTCTATTTATCAACCAACTCAAATTCGCATCCTATCTTTCTTCGATCCAGAACGTCTAACTTTTGGTTTTCCCTTATACACATCATCGCGATTGCATTTAAGTCACACCTTTATCACGACTCCGATTGCATTAGTTTTACTTCGTCGTCTAACTAATACATAACCATTTTCACGCTGTTTAGCAATCGCCCAATTAACAAATCCATCAACACCATAGAACGTCTGAAAACAACAATTGTTTAAAGATTTTATAAACTAACGAATGATAAACAAATAAATCTATAACCTGATCTGTTTCATAGACAATAATCATCTCCGAAGTTGTTGCTTCCCATCGACAACATCAAACTTTTAATACGATTTAGAAACTACAAACACGCAAAAATTTAACAAAAAAGATATAGAATAGAGAAAACAAATACTATAACATTCCTTAATATAGTATGTATTCGCACACAAACCGATGGTTTATCGAAATGTCGCGTCAAATAATTGATATGTGAAATGAGAAGTCAAATAATTGACACGCAATTCAAAATTAAAAGGATAAGGATCAATACATAGATGGCGTCAACGAACCGGTTTCAATCCTATGATTTGATGTGTCAAATTATGTCGGGAATAAAATATCCATATGGGTCGTATGGATAGTTTTTCGTGAACAGGCCTGATGTCTCCTAACAACTCCCCATATTATATAGTTACGATAAAATGGTTATTACTTTACAACTAAACGATTAATCATAGTTATGCTAAAATAATTTTTAAACAAAACACCTATACGATATTATCTATATCTTTTAATCATAGTTATGCTAAAATAATTTTTAAACAAAACACCTATACGATATTATCTATATCTTTTTAAATAAATATAAATAAGTAAAACACATACGTTTATCGGTTGTAAAAAAATATTACATCCCTTTAAACATCTCTATTTTGATCTCACAATTCTATACGGGTCGTATAGCCTCATACGATTCGTATAGCATACGCCCTATACGGTTCATATGGTTTCAGCCAACAAACATTGTCTGACACATCTGACACTAATACGAAACTCGCCTTAGGCTATACACCTCGTATAGAGTCAGATGGTGTTGACCGATCGTGTAGAGGTGTCTAAATAATGGTGCCTATCACTATCACATTATATCACATAGTATTTATTTATTATTATTAGCGTTACTAATATTACTACTAGTATATATAAAAGGTCATATTTATATTATATATTATATATATTGTACCTCTGCCTCATTGATGGCTAAATTCAATCAGTGATGTCCCGGCAGCTTTTCTTTGATCTTCTCCATCCGATGCCCTCACCCCCATAGTCGTAGGTCATGCCGGTTCTCATGCAATCCAGTTGTTCCACCCTTTCCAGGCTCGGTTCCCAGGCCTGGTGACCAGTTTGGCCAGTTGAACGACCACCACTCGTGTAATATATCCGTTCCTGTGCCCCATGTGGCATGCCCTATTCTCCCTCGGCCCATGGTGATCCTCCGTGGAACGACCGGCTCCAGCTGTCCCAACGTTTACTTCACCTAGCCCCTGGTGATGACCACCGCCCATAGTAGACCCACGCTCCGTACCCAGGTGGCCCTGATAACTGGTTTGACCACTGGAAAGGTCATTGGAGCTATAATCAGGCTCTGTGCCCAACGCTTGGTGGCCGGTTGTGCCATAAGTACCGGTTCCGGTTCCTGTGGTTGCTTGATCTAACCCCTGATGATGACCTACAAACATATAATTACCCATCTCACCCATGGTACGTCGTCCCACCGGTGTGACGAACTTCATGCTCGATCATACTACAGTCCTTCAGTGGTTGCTTGATGATCTAACCCCTGCGCCATTCTAGTAATCTATCTGTTTTTTTTTTCTGCTGATGAATATGATAAGAATCTAATTAATGAACTTATATATTATGAAGTGAAATGATGAATCGATAGGATACGTGGTGAAAGAAAACCATACAGGCACATGAGACCTACACGTGTGGCATAATACTAGATTATCTACGTTTTAAGATTAAGCAGAAAGGGATACGTTTCATACAGCAAGTCGGTCGATAACTCCCACCGAGTTGCTTGAATAGATGTTGAATATTCCGAATCGAACGATAATCTTTTCTATAGCTTGTTAATTAACGGGTTGATGATTATGTAGAATATTTCGTTTGTATCTAAATGAACCAAGCCTTTTTCTTAACTTAGTGGTCGAGTAATCCTAAGGTAATGCATAAGTCCTCGGTTAAAACCCAAAGGCTTAGGGATCGAGGTCTCATTAGCCGAAGAAGACCAAATCAAAAATATTGCGAAGATTATATTAATAGGAGAGAAAGATTAAATAAAAAGTTTTGTTTTGCCTAAAAGGTTAAAAGATTTTATAAAAACTTTGAAACTGACTCAAATAAACTCAGATTAAACTCATTTTGTTGGCACTGGAACATTCTCGTCAGAACTTACAATATTAGGTTTTATGGTTTAACTTTAATTTTAGAGTTCAGATTTTAGAGTTTGGTAGCTTTTAAGTGTATCCTTAGGGTTTAAGGGTTGATTTTAGTATTATGGTTCAATTTATTATACATATACTAGTGAGATGCTTGCATGATACAGCGGAAAACAAAACAATTAGGCTGCTGATTTTGGCTCGTAAAAGTTTAAACCACCTAATTTTTGTCATATCAACTCTTTTAACTAAAAATTTATCATGATAAAATTCATAATTTAAAATTCCAAATATGATAGAAGTTGCAAAACTTTTAATTTTAAGAGCTTTTGGTAAAAGACCATTGTCTCTTTACTATATGTATTATATTATAGTATAGATATATACTGACGCTGGTCTTTCTAACCGACTTCTGGATCAAAATTTTGACCGTCTAAATAACCTAAAATGAGATCAGGGCCGTCTAAAATCGACCGTTGAGAAGGTTTCGGAAAAGTTGCCGGATTCACAGGTTCTTTCTGTGTCAACTGCCCACTCCCCGTTAAGAAACACCCCATGACCACTATATCAACAATTTCAAATGACCTCTTCATCTCCAGCAGGTGATTATGCTAAAATCGATAACCTTGATTGTCTCAGTTTTAAAAACATTCAAATAGTCAAAAATGTAAGTGTTTGTTTGTAATTAATACTTGATTTTGAAAACACAAAACCCTATTTCTTTCATATCGCTCATCTTCTCCTTCAGGACCATCACAACCCTAATTACACCCATGATTAAAAAAATGTTTGTTTTTCAAATTATAAGTTTCAATTGAATTTTATATACGCAATATAGAGTTAATTTGAATTTTGGAATCATAGGCGTGGATATGCAGTGATACCAAACAAAAATGTTTCTGAGTGGACATGATTTCCTCAACAAAACTTTGCTACTTTTAAGTAGTAAGACCTAATGACTTAAAAGTTGCAAATTCAATGAAAACTCTGACTTGATATGTTAGCCTAAAGTGAAGGAATAGAAGTTTTAAACAGGAAATAAAATGGACCAGTTGTTAAAATTGAATCATATTTTTGTTAAAATAAGTAGGGCATGATGATTTGTTAAATATGTTAACGGGTCAGATTTGTAAAATATGTAAGATGAGGCAGACCTATTAAATGGGTAAACGGGTTAGATTTGTAAAATGGATATAACAAATTAGATTTATTAATGGGTCAAACATTTCAAATATTTGTATAACAAGACAAAATCTAATTAAAACCGGATTATAAACAGCTTAAATTTTTAAATATGACAGACTGGTCAACCGGTTCATATCAGGTCAAACATGTCACTTATGGTCAAACAAGTCACATTTGATCAAACTTAGACTTAGTTAAACTGGTCAATTTTTTATAAACGGATCAATTGGTAGAAAACTCCCCACTTAACATATTCTGCTCATTACTAACCCAAATGAAAAATACAACAACAAACGTGTCCAGTAAAATCCTACTTAGAGTGGGGTTTAGACTAAGCCAAATGAAAATGTTGATTAAAATAGTTGTAACCTTTAAGTTACTATACTTCAATGTGAAATTATAACATCTAAAAGAGGTAGTATATATTTATATTTGGGTTGTACCATTGGCCCACTAAGTAGCCAACTTGGAACTTCCTTACAGAAATTTGACTGGGAGGGTGCAAGGGTATTTTACTTGCATATGTCTGTCAGCTATGGTTTTTGGCTCTGAGTGTTTGATTTACAGTTTGGAATAAAACATAGAGGCATGGTTATGTGCAACAACTTTTTTATATATTAAATTGCAAAAGGTGGATCATCAATGACACCTCCAGGGAAAGTTTTGGGTTTTATAATGAATCCAATAATCTTCTTCCATCACAAGGTATTGTTTCTTTAAACTTGTAATCAAGAAAATTCAAATTAATTTATGTTATTAATATTTGAATTATCAATTATGTAGCCACATATTTCTCTGGTTTCCTCTACTTTCAAGATCAGGGCAAATATAAAAATTGATCAAACAAACTGAAAATAATGATAAAAAATGGTGAACGCCACCATTATGCGCCCCATTCTGATCGGTCTCACAGTCAACTTGAGAAAGGTAAATCACGTGACCCAGTGAAAATTAGAAAAATAATGATAAAGAAAAAAGAACTTCCTTATTTATACCGGAGGAAATTTTGGGTGGTATGAATGGATTTTAGGTGGTGATTTATTTTTTTGATTTGGTTTCTTGTAGATATTACTCTAACAATTATTGCTATGATGTTGAAAGCTCCGGATCTGTATAATGTAAATTCTATTAACAGTTTTATCTATGCGGAATCTAGATAATACCTATATGAATTGAAGACAACACAATCATGCTTGTAAATATCATTCTCATTGATAATAAACTCAATTACAACTTGCACACAGCAAAGAACACACAGTTCAGTTTCACACAAACTCTGTTCTCAAAATTAGATTCTGTCAATAACTACCGACAAAACAACAAACCTGCAAATATATACACACTCCAAACAAACCTACACAAGGTAGACGAACTTTCACGAACCCATAGGTTCGCCAGACGAACCATTAGGTTCGTTGGACGAACCTTTACAAAACAATATTACAGGTTCGTTTGAACTAAAACAAAATGCATAGGTTCGTGGGCCGGATGAACCTAGCACAAACCTTTCTAACTTAAACAAAAACAGACTTTAAAGCAACCTATTACAATATGCACCAACAAACTCCCCCTTAATAGTTGCTGCAAGTCTTTAAAATCTTGATATGTGGTCTTCATTCATTAGTTCGAGTCTCACTTGATGACTGATCTTCATAAACATTGTCTGTTGCACGCATATCCGCCATTTTTCAAAGATGATCAGCGAGCCTTTTACAATTTTCAATACTCACGAACCTGATTAGTTCCCACGAATCTTTGATCGACAAGTAACCCTTCACGAACCTTTAGATCAAACGAACCTTCTCCAAAACCTTTTTGACCAACGAACCTTCTCCAAAACCTTTTTGACCAACGAACCTTCTCCAAAACCTTTTGACCAACGAACCTTCAGTCTGAATAGGTTAGTCACACGAACCTTAACGAACCTTAGGTTTCGGCTATGAATCAGCTAGGTTCGTCTCACGAACCTGTTGTTTTGGCTTGAAATTTTGGCAGGAAAGTCTTCAAGATTTGGAGGGAAATCCTTCAAAACTTCAAACCTTCTAGTGTACTGTTTTGACGAAAAAATTCTGATTTTAACCAGCAAAATGTCAACAAATGATGATGAAATGTCAGAAAAACATTCAGATACTGAAAATCAAACTTCAGCCATTTCCAGAATAGTCAAGAATAATTGATAGTCTTCAAAAACGTGTATAGAACTCCTCCAAAAGCTCTGATACCACTGTTGAAAGCTCCGGATCTATATAATGTAAATTCTATTAACAGTTTTATCTATGCGGAATCTAGATAACACCTATATGAATTAAAGACAACACAATCATGCTTGTAAATATCATTCTCATTGATTATAAACTCAATTACAACTTGTACACAGCAAAGAACACACAGTTCATTTTCACACACACTCTGTTCTCAAAATCAGATTATGTCAATAACTACTGACAAAACAGCAAACCTGCAAATATATACACACACCTGACGAACCTACACAAGGCAGAAGAACCTTCACGAACCCATAGGTTTGCCAGATGAACCTTTAGAAAACAATACCACAGGTTCGTTTGAACTAAAACAAAATGCATAGGTTCGTGGGCCAGACGAACCTAGCACAACCCTTTCTAACTTAAACAAAAACAGACTTTAAAGCAACCTATTACAATATGCCCCAAATATGATGTATTATTGCTTGAAATGACCAAGGTCTATGGTGATGATAACTTGTTCTGCAAGACAAAAAAATTAGTTCCATATTAATCTACTAAAAAACAGAAAAGAAGTGATTGATCCATATCAAAGGTGTGTTATTGCTTAAATTTATTCACTCTTTTCTTTTCAAATTTAGTGGAGTTTTATCTTATTCAAATAAGATTATTCATAATACTATAAATATATATGACAGTACAAGAGATAATTTGGCATAACAAATGGTAATGTTTAACCCAAAAATTGAACATTAAAACTATACTTTGTTAACTGCATAAAAATCTTGTATTCGTAAACCAATGGTTTTAAACAACACAGTTTTAATTTAAAATGCATTTAATAGAATGTTAACATTATAACATTAACAAACCTTTCTACCAGACGGGTATAAAACTGCTTGTTTATAGTTTAAGGTTTGAGGTTTAGGAAATTTAGGGTTTGATAAGCATGTTCTAATGATACAAAAAAGAGTTCAATTAGAGTTTGTTTGTATCACTTTTCGGGTTTTTTATTTTTTTTTTACATTTTTAGACAAAATTGACTTTTCTAAAGAATTTTAATCTATTAATATATAATGGTCGGTGAGGGACGTCTAATGGTGGTTTTCACCAATTTTTTTAATCGATTAATATAACGTCACTCTGAACTAATTAAAGCTTAAATCTCACTGAAATAAGGGTCATGCTTCTTTAAGTAGATTAAAAGTAGCTAATAGTTTTGTTTGAGTTGATTTGATATGGTAGCAATTTAATTTATTTATCAAAGGGCTTTTAGCCTAATGGTAGTCACCTTGACTTCTCTTATAAGAGGTATCGGATTAGAGTCTCACCTATAGCAAATATTGCTCTTCGTTGAGCCAGAGGGTTTTCTTAGTTATAGGTTTCCTCCTGGATAGGTGGGTCAGTCACTACGCTTTGTTTTTCGGGTGAAAGGATTATTTATTTGTCAAGGTGATCTTCAATGACCGGGTGTTTGCTGTTAAATTAGAAAAAAAAAAAACAAAAAAAGAAAAGCAATTTAATCTATTCATTATGTTAGGGCTATTTACTTAATATGTATTTTTAGTTTAATGGGTCAACCAATTATTTATGTGGCTGTGAATTGGATTATTGGAGTTAAGAAAAGCCCACGAATTGTAGTTTAAAAAGTCCACCAAGTATGTGGCTGTCCTGGAAGTAGAGGTGGGCAAAAAAACCGGACCCGGAACTGGAACCGGAACCGGTAATACCTGAACCGGTGGTTAAGAACGGGTACAGTTTTTCAGACAAATTAAAACCGGAACCGGGAAAACCAGAACTGGTTCCACTTGTACCCGGCCAAAACCCGACCCGGAACCGGCCAAAACCGGAACGAGAACCGGTCAAAAACCGGTTGGAACCGGTCGAAACCCGGAACTGAATATTGACTTTGTTGACTGCAACTGGAACCGGTTGGAACCGGAACCGGTTAAAAAAAAAACCCGATTTGTACACCTCTACCTGGAAGCATATATGTTGATTTCATATTCATTTTTCTTCGTTTGTTTGTTATTCTTTCCTTTTCTTTTTTTTTTTGAAAAATGAAGAAACCAAACAAAAATTCTGAGAATCCATTGTATTATAAATTAAACAATAGCGTGAATTCAAGTTGAAAATCAGGTAGAGTAGATGAGTCTTGTATATTACTATATATAAGTGAAACACAGTCATTACAAGTGAATATTAATATAATTAATTTTTACAGCTTCTAACATAGTGATAGTCTCTTAACTTTTTTTATAAGAGATCTTATGTTGAAGTCTCATTTTGAGTAAATATTGCTATAGCTTGAGCCACATTGTTATATAAAGTGGAAATTAATCTCAAGATGTTTCATAGCTAATGAAATATATGCCAGCTTAACCAATAAGCAAGTAGGTAGCACCAAAATTGTTATACGTACAGTTTAAGAGGACAACTAGAAGAGACGTGTAACTCATAAAGGAAAAGTAGTAGCACATCCCACAAAAATTCCACTTAGTGACATAGGGTTCGTTTGTAGTTTGTCAGCGATACTGCAACCGATCGGTCGATCGAAAACACTCGGTAATTCTTGTTGAAAATATAATCACTATATTGATTATAAAACGGATATAAAATCACTAACTGGAATTATTCTTGAGATTGATTGAACTTCAGAAGTCAACAATTGTAAAACTTGAAAATATTGCAACTTGGATAATCTCTAAGAATCGTGAACCACTATCAGATGAAACTATTTAATGGTACGAATCAAATGCTTGAATGGATTAAACTTAGTGACCTTGATATTGAACTTGAATTTTGTTGTTGCCCAAAAGAAAACCATAAGCCTTTTTTCTTTTCTGGGATCCAGAGATTGATTATTGCTTCTAAAAGTTGTGTCCCGAGAGAGAGCAAATCCAATCTTCTGGGTATCTATTTGTTCGAATAATGTGTAGGAGAGGGAAATCAATTCTCTTAAAAGAGGAAACTGTCACATACGATAGTAGTTCTCCATTTCCTAAATATATATTAAATAATATATATGGGTTCAATTTAACAAAAACCAACCAATTTTAAAGAACTAAAGAAACCATATTTATTGGGTATAAAAATAATTTTGCTTGAAAATATGAGAAGTTACATTTATATCCTTTAATCTTGTTGCTAGAAATGGTTCTTTTAATTCTCAATTGAACATCCCTATAATATATATATATATATAGGATTGTGATCAAATTATAACTCTTTCTTAGAGCAATAAGCCATTAACTCTAAACATCCAATCTGAAGGTGACACATGACATTATTCAAAAAATCTGATGAGAGGTAAATTAGTAATTTTTTTATGTACTAACTTACCCCCTCTTTTTTTATGCATCCATAACTTTTTTATACTATAATATTTTTTTTATGAAAATTGCACCATTTTACTCGTCTTATTTTTCTCTTTAATTCCATTATAGGCTTGACTAGGTTTTTTTATTTTTTTTTTTGAATGTTCGTATTTACACCAATGTAACAAATATAAAAATAAAAAATTATTTGTAACGAGTTGTAACGAATTGGGGTTTACATTGTTGTAGAATAAATAGGGGTTACGTTTAAGAGCGTAAACGAGCCAAGCCAATCCCAAGCTTGTTAATTACGTTGTAAATACAAGATTGTAAAAACATTTTAATACTTTAGTACTTTAAAAAAATTAAATCTACAAATTGTAAATACATTTTAATACTTTAAAAAAATATTATAACATTTTGTCGCTAAAAACCAAAATTCGTTATATCTAAAAGATTGTAAATAGTTTTTAATACTTTAAAAAAATTATATCTACAAGATTGTAAATACATTTTAATACTTAAAAAAATACAATAAACTTTTGTTGATAAAAACCAAAATTCGTTATATCTATAAAATTGTAAATACATTTTAATACTTTAAAAAAAATAATATAACATTTTGTTGATAAAAACCAAAATTCGTTATATTTACAAAATTGTAAATACATTTTAATACTTTAAAAAAAATACTATAACATTTTGTTGATAAAACCAAAATTCGTTATATCTAAAAGATTGTAAATACATTTTAATACTTTAAAAATTATATCTACAAGATTGTAAATACATTTTAATACTTTAAAAACCAAAATTAGTTACAAAATCAAGAATATAACGTAATTAACGAGCATCCGGAAAAAATAAACAAAACCTAGTCAAAAATATAACGTAATTAAGGGGCTCGGGATCGGCATGGCTCGTTTACACTCTTAAACGTAACCCCTATTTATTCTACAACAATGTAAACCCAAATTCGTTAAAACTCGTTACAAATAATTTGTTATTTTTATACTTGTTACATTGGTGTAAATACGAACATCTGAAAAAAAATAAAAAAAACCTAGTCAAGAGTATAACGGAATTAAAAAGAAAAATAAGACGAGTAAAATGGTGCAATTTTCATAAAAACTATTATAGTATAAAAAGTTGTGGATGTATAAAAAAAGAGAGGGTAAAGTATTTAATTTAGCAAATTACATTAATACCCTTATTCATTTTTCTTTCAAATCAAATATATTATTTTACTATAATTAAATATCAACCCTAAGATCAGAATCTTAAAATTTAATCATTAAATATGATGGGGTTATTGGGTTATTGCTTGATCCTAAGGTTAGCATTAGAACACTTCCCTATATATATATATATATATATATATATATATATATATATATATATATATATATATATATAAACATTTCATAAAGATTTATACACAAATTCAAAATACATAATCCCAATAGTTGAGCCATATTCCAACATCTCCAACTCGGTTAATTGTTAATGAAATTAATCTCATCGACAAGTTAAATCTAATACCACTATTTAGTTGATAACACTAAAATTACCAACAATACTCGTTTTTCTTGTCCTCGTATGATCCGGTGAATCCCAGTAGCTACACTCAACTTTTTAGCTAGAACAATTCACAGCATGTTGTTACTTCCAACTGCTATCGGTTGAGGTTAGCTGCTACAAAAAATACATCATAACCAATTGGGAATGTTGTTCATTAGGAAATCCAAGTCCAACCATGGTATTCACAGTTCTATTTGTTGAAGAAATTCGGCATTAAACACAATTCACCGGATTGCGTATGAAATCACTATCTGAAATCAATATTTTTACCCTTTTGAGTTTAAGAAATTTAATCAAAAGATAATCCAACAGATGTTGTTTGTGATACGAATTTCTACGCATACGTTTTATGTGTTTGTGATAAGAAATAAGTAAATTTCGTTTAACTTAAGGGGTGTTGCCCTGAACCCCACAAGGGTGCTGCCTCTTGACCCCTGCCAGGGGCTTTGCCCATTGGACCCAACTAGAGGCGATGCCCCTAGGACTTTGCCGCCTGGGAAGGGAGCAAGCCTCTTGATAATTGCACATTTGCACGCGCTTATTTTTATTTGCATGTGAGTATTAATTCAAATTGGTCTACGAGTATGTTTAAATTTTGTTGGAAATGAATTGAGTCAAATATATTACTTTTTGTGTTTATTTCTCGGTATGTTGTGAGTTACTTTACATGACATAAATTTTATTCAAAAACATATTGTGTTAAATATAATACATTTTGATTCAACGGTTTTAATTTGAATTTGTTCGGAAATAAGCCCAGTTTATAATAATCTATACTTAGTCATGTCACATACGCATGGGTAAAAGCCGATTTCATGTTTCGTAAAAATCGTTTTTTACATACATGAAACTTACGTTTCTATTTTAAGTGTCTGGCCATTGTAATCGGGTTCACAACAACACATACTACAAGATTATTCATCAATTTATTAATAATGCTAGATCATCAATTACGCCAAAATAGAGGATGTATTGAGGAAATCAATACATAACCAATACATGTGCTCCAAATGATACAAATGATAATATGTTAATTAAAGACCGGTTTGAAAAGTAACATGAAGTTAGCACGTCACAAGTAAATGATTAGAGTAACTATTAGATTGCCAAGTTAACAAGAACCAATGAGACAGTGCCTCAATAGTATCCTAAGATTCTTTTATATAGGAAGTCTTGGGTTCAAATCCCTTCCGCAGTGAAAAAAGGGGTATGAGGGGGGTCAGGGGTTTTCCCAGTGGGGTTTCCTCCTGAGGTTGTGGTGGCTTATAGGAGGTTCAGGTAACTAGACCTTGGTGACATCGACTGGAAACAGTGGGTTCACAAGATTGAGACCTTCGTCGTTAAAAAAAACAAGAACCAATAGGTAATCAATATAATGAAGATAGTCGCACGCAATGACATATCGGCTAAAGAAAAAGGTAATGTGGCACGAGAATTAGAAAGATTGAAAAACCATTAATTAAAATAATTTATAAGATTGTAAAACCATTAATTAAAATAATAATAAGATTGTAAAATCAATTTAAAAAAAAACATTTTCATAAAGCATTTTATAAAACTTGACATGCACAAAGTTTAAAAGATTTCAATATTTGCAAAATAATGTAAAGAATTAAAATTGGATCACAAATTTAATTTTTGAAAATCAGATGGGTATCTCAGTAGTGAATGGTCCTAATAAATCTTTAATGTGAAAGATGAGAAAAGAAAAAATAAAGGTTAATTCTAATATCAAATACATAAACAACTTTGGCAACAACTCTTTTAAGAGGCATTTATGCTTGATATGACACTTTCTCATGCTCAGAATTACTTCAGAAATACCATTTGATGTGAAGTTGGACGATTTAGAATGTTACAATGCAAAAATAAAAAATAATGGTCGGGTTTGACACGATCGATCATCGTAGGTTACTTAATGTTGGGCCTACCAATGAGGCATTGTCTCAATGGTACCCCAAGATTCTTTCAAATGGGAGGTCTTGAGTTCAAATCCTTCTCGCAGTGAAAAAAGGGTATGTGGGGGGTAAGGGGGTTTTTACAGTGGGGTTTCCTTCTAGGGTGGTTGTGGTGGCTCATAGGAGGTCCAGGTAACTAGACTTTGGTGACATGACCTGGAAACAGTGGGTTCACACGATTGAGACCTTCGCAGTTCAAAAAAAAAACTTTATGTTGGGCCTTCATTTATGAAAAGAATTATATATTTGATATTATTATTTAATTTGATAACTAAATATATAAAGATGAGGTAGTTTGTATTGTTACACTTCGTGTTACAAAAGACCCGAGTTTAAATCTTAGCAACCCAAATCTTTACATATCTTTTCAATTGTTTTGATCTGTTTTGTATGCGCAAAATAAAAATGTATTGACCCAAACTTCTTGTTGTATTTTTTATTCTTTCACAAGTCCAAAAAAAATCCATATACCAAAATTTCCTTTGTGATCCCATAATTAGTAGAAAATTATACGATTCATGTCAAATATACATTAGTGTTTATTATTGTTGGTCTCAAACACAGATAAAATAATATGCTTTCACTACTAGAAAACTGGAATTTTCCAACAAAATTTTCCGACTAAAAATTATGGTCGGAAGTTTCCTACTGTTTTCCGACAACATTTTGACAAAAAAAATTCCATATTTTTAGTGACAAAATTCCGACTATTTACCGACAATAATTGTAATAGTCGGAAAGTTGTCGGTAGATTCCGACAGAATTCCGACCAAAATTTTTTTAAAAAAAAAATTAACGAAACCTATCAGAAATATAAAATAAAATTTTTTTTTTCGATTTTATTTATTCAAAACATAAAACATAAATACGAAGGTTTGTTTTTTATGACGTTGTGTGAATGTTGATTAACAAAAAAATGAATAGTTATAGGAATATGGTCGGAAATTTCCGACATTTTTCAGACCAAATGTTCTCTTTTTTTTATTTTTCAGGCCATTAACATCGTTTTCATACATCATCTTTTTTACACATTGATTATATAAGAAAACATAAGTTAAACAATATAATTTATTAAATTAAATGTTTGTGCCTTGGTTGTGTAAGCAAACAAACACGTATATACTTGTACACTACAAAACTTGTTTATGTTCAACTGTGTACGTACTCGTAAATATATGAAAGTTTATAACACATATAACTTGTTAACACTAACTTTTTAAGTTGCATAATGAATGTTTAGAAAAGATAAAGTGAAAAAAACGAAGTCAAAGACTTGAAAAACGAAAAATGAATTGTTTTGGTAGGAAAATGGTCGGAAGTTTCCGACCTTTTTCCGACCAAAATTAATAATTCGTCGGAAAGTTGTCGGAATTTTCCGACTATTTTCCTACCAATGGCTTTTCCCCCGCATTTTTAACATCGTTTTCTTGCGTCATCTTTTTTAATACCTTTATTATTGTTACAAAAACATTAGTTATAAATAATATTATTTAACAAATGATATGTTTGTGTCTCGGTTGTGTAAACAAACAAACACGTATAAGCTTGTACACTGAAATTTTTTTTGAGTTATAACAATGTACGTGCACGTAAATATATGGATGTATATAACACACATTATTTGTTAACACTAAATTTTTTAAGACGTATAATAAGTTTTTAAAAACGAAGAAGTGAAAAAAAATGAAGTCTAAAACTTGAAAAACAAAAAACAAATAGGTTAAGTAGGAAAATGGTCGAAAGTTTCCGACATATTTCCGACCAAAATGATTAATTTGTTGGAAATTTGTTGGAATCTTTTTATTCTTTTTTGTTTTTAGTTTACCACATTTTCTACAAAAAGTTACGTACAGCTCATATCTAAAATAAACCCTTAAAGATTTCCCTTTATCCCCTAAAAGAAACAAACCCTAACTTTTTACATACTCTTTGTCGCACAACAATCCCTAACCATCACAGCCTTCCTTCAATCTCCATACTTCCGGCCATCGTCGCACAGCTCCACGCAATACTTCAACCGATCTGCAGTCCACGAAACACCAACTCAGCACCTCCATCATTCTGCAAATCGCGACGGAATTACCAACACCGCCCCTCTATCGATTTCCCTGTCATTGAAAGGTAAGAATTGTTGACTTCATTTGCTATTTGTGTTTGAATTTTCTATTATAATATTAGGGCTTCGAAATTGCTTGTTTACGTCATTGATGTTGGCAAAGTTTCAAATATGATAATTTATGAGGAGGATGAAATGCAGATGCATAAATACCTCTTAATGGCTCATTGTTGCATTTTGATTTATGAGACTCAAATGTCTACAACGGATAAAAAAAGAAATTCCAAAAATGTATGGCTCATTGCCGTATTTTGATTTACATAAAATTTGGGTCATGATAAGCTTCCTTTTTTATGAAATTGATGTTTGTATGCTGAGTATAATCCAAATTTTGCAGAAATTGTGTTTTATTATTGATTTGAAATGTGAATTGTGGGTTTTTATAAAGAAGGGACAAAACTCTGAATTTGAAGAAAAATTAGAAAGCTGCAAAAATTGAACAAGTATGATTATTTTCTTTTGCACTTATATACCCAGAGGAATCCATTTCATGTCTTAGAGATAAATACTTTGCTGATTGGTTTACAACACGTGTAAGTAAAACCAATTATATTGCAATAATAAATATGAGTGCATTATTAACCAACATAATGTGTGTGTTCTTCGATATAGGTAAATGGCAGCTCATTTGATGGAAATGCTAAACATTTGGAAATTTTAGCAAGGAAACCATCCCATTATGTTCAATCTTACAATGGATACTTCGTAAATGGTTATAAGTTTCACACTCGGGAATATGCCAAGGGACGTGTCACCAATAATTGTGGTGTTTGCGTGCGAGGGGAGACATATAATGCTCAAGAGGATGACTACTACGGTTTATTGGATGAGATACTAGAGCTTGAGTATTATGGAAATGGGCGCTCAACTATTGTATTATTCAAATGTTCTTGGTATGATATCAACCATGGTGTGGTAGTCAATAAAAATAAGTTGGTTGATGTAAAATCCAAGTCCAAACTTCTAACTAATGACCCTTTTGTCTTGGCATCACAAGCGGAACAAGTGTTTTATACATCATACCCTGCTGTGAGAAATGACATAAAAGATCTATGGGCTATTGTGAAGACAAAAGCTCGACACATATATGAAGTCTCCGAACCTAGAACTCAGGTTATAAATGATGACAACATGGAATCACATGGGGTACTACAGATTGATGAACGGTTTGAGTTACCAAATGAAGTAACTAGAAGCGAAAGACTGTGTCTAGTCACAAATACCAATGCAGAGGTGCAATTAACTAGTGAGGAGGGTAGAGGATTTGAAGAGGAAGAATTTGAAGATGGAGAAGATACTTCTGATGATGATGACATGATTTTTTCTGACCACTCTTCAGATGAAGAGTTACATAATTATTAGGAACATGGTTTGTTGTTGTAAAATTTATATTATATGTGCTTTATCATACGGTATGTCCACTTTAAATCATTTTCTATCATAGGGTTTATCAATCTTATATTATCTATATTACCAATCTTGTTCTCTTAAATGTAGTGTCTTAGCCGTGGAATAATACACTATGGTTGGCCGTGGACGTGTCCCATCTCCGAGAGATTTATCATCCAGCCGTGGACATGGGCGGGCATCAGACTCCGGTGGGGGACGTGGGCGAGCTTCAGCCTCTATTGGTGGACTGGGGCGGGCATCGGACTCTGGTAGTGGACGTGGGAGGGCTCTAGACTCAAGTGTTGGACGTGGGCGGGCATCAGCCTCTATTGGTGGACTGGGGCGGGCATCGGACTCTGGTAGTGGACGTGGGAGGGCTCTAGACTATGGTAGTGGACGTGGGCGGGCATCAGATTCTAGTGGTGGGCGTGGACGTGCATCTAACTCAAGTGGTCTGGGCGTGCATCTGACTCAAGTGGTGGACGTGGGCGAGCAACGGAGTCTAATCCTGGTCAGAAGCATACATTAAACTCTGGTCATGGTCATGGACGTGGAGATAGTTTAGCATTGAGTCCCGAGGTTAGTAGGACGTTAGGTCGCGGATACGCTGGGAGTAGTAGCCAAAGGGGCCGCAGCGATCCCATGGCTGATATGGAAGGGGTACTACGACATCAGCAAGGAGCGGTGTTTCATCACGAGGGATATGGGGGTTCCCAAGATGGGTTTCACACTGTCAGAGATCATGCTGAGTCTCTTGAAGATGAGGATTATAATGAAGAGGAATATGCAACTCAGCTTGGCTCTAATGAAGCAGACTTGCCTCATGATCCCTCTCAGAGGGAATTTATCTCTCGAATCGGAGAAAAGTAAGTCCTTATATCATTTAAATTTATGTTTATTCTTGTTGTTTGCTTATTTGTTTATTCATTACAGGTTTGCAAAAGGTAAAGTTCATAGGATGATCCGAACTTTATTCAATGAGTCTTTTGATGGACCGTGGGCAACATACAGACAGGTCCCTAAGGAAGTATTGGACTCTATATTTGATCGTTTCAGGGTAAACACCTGTTTTTTTTATATCTTATTCTTAGTTGTTTTAGGTTTACATTTTTCACTTACTTTTTTTTTTTGTTGTTTTAAAGACCCGTTATAGTTGGGATCCATCAAATGATTATGTCATTAGAGAAGCATTCCAGAACGTGTTAAAGAAACGCTACCCAGACATAATGCTAGAGCACCGAGCTACATCGGCAAAAAAGGCAAGAGATGCCGGGTATAATTTCCCAAATGATAAACCTGACTTTAACATAATGTGTGATTTTCCGCCTTGATTCGTGCATCCTGAAGTATGGCGTGACTTGTGTACGGTAAGTTAGTTAATAAATCATTGTTTTATTGTTACACATTATCATCATTTATATCATTATACATATATTGTTACTCTTTTACAGGGTTGGAATACTGATGAGTGGAAAAAGAAGTCCGAGAGAGGGAGAAACAATCGTATGAGTGTCGATGACGAGGATGTGATATCTCGACATACAGGCGGGTCTAGGGGATATGACGAACACCGGATTATTTTGGTTGACTAATTGTATCTATAAACTTTAGTTTTTTACTTTGAACACATTACATTAACCATACTCTTTTTTTCTGTAGGAAAAGAGATTGGGCAAACCACCCACATTTAAAGAACTCTTTCTTGCAACCCACCTTGTCAAAGAGTCGAAGAAAAAGTTTTGGGATGGATTGTATGATGAAAGCTTGGATGGGGCGGTGTTTTGTACCAATCGATCGAAAAAAGCATATGTAAGTTATTTTGTATTATTTTTATGTAATTATTGTATCAACTTTTAATACACACAGCTGTGTTGATTTTATAAAATGTAGGAGGAATACGCACTAGCCATGATTGAAAGGTACGGAGAGGACGTTACTCAACATCCGGTGGGTGATGCTGATTTGTGGGAGCGCACACAAGGAGGAAGCAAATTCGGGGTAGGTTCTTCAGATTCTAATTTTGTTGTTGCTGGCACACGCTCTTCGTCATCTGGGTCTACACCGTCCTATGCGGAGTACCAACGCTCACAAGAGAAGGTATTTCATAAAAAAAATTTAATTAATTTGTAAGTTACAACCACCAATATATGCTGATGACACCTTTTACATACACCTACAAAATTGCCTATATACATACATGTTTCTGCCTACAAAATTCTGCATATAAACATTCACTTAACTGCATATATACATACATATTTCTGCATCCATACACACGTAAATTAACATACACATACATAATGCAAATAGTGAATTTGATCAAAACTAGTTTGCTGAACAATCTGTCACTTGTGTAGACTCAAGTTTGCAACTTAAATCAAAACACTCTTCTAGTTGAGCACTAAATTAAGTATGCAATTCCTCAAATTGTTGTGTATGTACTAAATTGAGTTTAGTGATGTTTGGAAACTTTCTGGTCAAAAAAATAATAAATAAGCATGATTAAAGAAATAATCCAAACAAGTGATTGTTTGTCCATATGAAAAAATGGTGCAATTAAGTCCTTCTAAGACTTTATTATAATCAGAAATCAAGAAGTTAATTTGAGTAATAACAATCAATTTATTAAAAAGGACTAAATTATATATATAAAAAAAAAAGAAAGCATGGGAAGATCCTAAAACAAAAATTTAAGATGAAAGTGTAAGAATTGGATTATTTCAATCACAAATAGGGAAGAATTGAATTGTTTGGTTACTAATTTATGTATGTTTTAACAATTTTTTAGGTGCAAGACTTGCAATCCCAAGTAGACGAGTTGCACAATCGAGTCGAAGATGTGCAACAAAAAATGAGGGAAGAGGTACAACACCACATGAGGGAAGAAATGCAACAACAAATACGGGAAGAGATGAAAGAAGAGATGCAACGACAAATAGCCGAGCTAATGAAAAAATTTGGTAATCCCGACAATCCTACATGATAGCTTGGGTTAAATATTCGTCTTTTGTTGTTGAACTTGTAACTTGATGATGTTAGTCTTTTGTGGTAAACTTGTAATTTGGTGATGGTAGCCTTTTGTGATTAGCTTGTAATTTGTTGATGGTAATCTTTTGAGCTAAAACTTGTAATTTGATGATGGTAGTTTTTTGTGGTAAAACTTGTAACTCAAAATGACGTTATTTTCTAGTTGAACAGATTTGTAATGAATTTTTCTCTATTTAAAGCAGGAAAAAAATTGGGTTTATTATGGTTTTTTATATTTTATTTTTTTGAAACATTTTTTGTCGGAAATTAGTAGGAAAAAAATACAAAATTCGAAAAAATACGTCGGAAGTTTGTCGGAAATACAACAAAAATGTAACAAAAAAAAAGCTGATGGTCGGAAATTTCTCGGAAAATAAAAATTTTAAAAATATGTTTTGTCGGAAACATGTCGGAATTGACAAAACAAAAAACTTGATCTTAATTTCTTTTTTGTCTGAAAGGTTCTCGGAAGTTCGTCGGAAATGTTGTCGTCGGAAAGTTGTCGCAATTTTTCCACGGAAATTTGTCGGAAATATTTTTCCAACCAGGTTTTTTCCGACTAAGATATTTTGTCGGAAATTGGTCGGAAATAATGATTTCAGACGAATTTCCGACCAAAATCTTCGTCGGAAATGGTCGTGTTTTCTAGTAGTGTTTTATATACTTGATGAAAAAGACCCAACTTTTATCATCCACTTTAGTGTCGCTAAAAGATTCAAGCCAACTTGAATATGGTGAATATATCAGCCCCTGAATTGAAAAATTCCCAGCCCTGTTGGTCGATGGTTTCACCCAGAACAAAAACCAGAAGCTTGCGATTATGAACAGAAAAAGAGAGATCTTTTATTAAATAAAAAAATTGGTACAAAGAAAACCAATAACATATACCCCTATCTTACTATTATAATAAACAAAAATCCTCATTTGCCACTTGTCACATTTTAAGATCATTTTGCCACTTGTCAATTTTTTGTGCACTCACATGATTATCTTCCTTCTTAAATAATTATATTATCTCTCATATTAAATATTTATAATGATAATTATAACTAATGATATTATTTATCTTTTACAAATTAAAATAAAGGTTTTTAATAAATTAAAAAACAAAACATCTTATTAAAAACATAGTTATGAAAAAGCTAATATATTATAATTTTTTTAAATCAAAATTTTAAAAAATATGAAAAATTTTTAGAAATAAAAGTTGTATAAAAATACAAGTTTTCCTTAAAAAACAATTTTTTTTCCAAAAAAAAAAAAGATAATCAACCAAAACTTATAAAAATGATTATACAAGCTACATTTTTGTCTTATATGTTTATAGATAATTTCACATTAGTTTTTTTTAACTTTAATAATTACAAAAATATTATCTTACCTTACTAATTTAAAAGTAGCTAGTTTTTGACAGAATATTAACTTTAAGAATTTAAAGCTAATTAGTTCGAGGAACTCAATTATTACAAATCAAGAAGGTTAAATGATATTTCTATTGTTATTAAAATTTTTAAATATTGTTTGTTACTTAAAATAGCTATTAAAACGTAATTTAAACATTTTATATTTAAAAATTTATAACTTTTATTACTAACTATTTAATATTTTATATTTAATCCGTGTAACATACGGGGTAATAGCCTAGTTTATAATAAACCAAAAGATAAAACACAACTAAATTCTATCCCTAAAAAATCTGCTTAAAACAATCTTAATTTAAACAAAAACTAATCTAATCTTTTAAACTTTAAAACTCAAATAAAACAATTTAAAAATCCAAACTTTCTAACTTTTAACCCCTTTGACTATCGAGTATTTACAAGATTAGTCCAACAATCACCCCCCTAATCTTGTAATACTCATTCCATTATCACAATAGTGCAGGCCCAAAACCATCATCTTGAGTCAAATTGACATCTTCCTCCTTCAGTTTTGACTTTGGACATTCATAGGTATAATGACCAAGTTCTTCACATCTATAGCACTTGACCCGAGACTTGTCACGTTGCCCCCTTTGATCTCTTCCTTGTTGACCCTCACGGCCCACTTCAGCCCTAACACTTTTGCCTTTCCCACGGTTTTGTTGGCAACAATTATAGCCACCACACCTTCCCCTTTTCTCTTTTACTAGTTGATCATCATGTGCAAGCAAAAGTTTGTCACGAATATCTCTTGTCAAGTCTTCTTGAGGTTTCACACGCTCCTCGTAAGCCTTCAAACGACCCACCACTTCTTCGAATGCCATATTCTCAATCTCGGAATATTGCTCAATTGAAGCCACAATAGGTAAGTATTTTTTAGGCATAGAGTTTAGAAACTTTCTTACCAACACCTCTTCTTCAAGTGAGGACCCAAGACTTCTATATTTAGATTGTATCCCACTCAATCTTCCCGCGAACTCATCCACGGTCTCGGTCTCCAACATCCTCATTCCTTCCAACTCACTCCTAAGTGTTTGTAAGCGGGCCTTTTGAACCCTCTCGGCTCCTAAGAATCTGACCCGTATAGCATCCCACACATCCTTTGGCTCTTGGTATTTAGACACTTGAAGAAGAACATCTTCGGGTATTGATTGAAAAATCAAAGCTTTTGCCATATGTTTCCTTCTTGCATCTACTCCTCCTCTTGTAACGAGATCTATAGCTTCTTGCAACCATGTGCTGCCAAAACTGTCTCCATCATGATGGACCAGGCTGTGTAGTTGGTTGTGGTCAGCTTTGGGCAAATCAAACTCACATTGCCGGGCTCACGAACCGGTCCAACAACTCCACCAGCAGGTATGGCCATCTGTTCAACCTAATCTGATCAAATCACCCTGTAACACCTCTGCTCTTGTGACCTGCTTCTCACAGCACCACAAAAACTCACCAATTTATCACAAATTGATGCTTCCTGAATCACACATGTTTAAATCGAAGCTTTCACTACTCCTCCCAACTTGTTTCAGCCCTCACAGCCTTCAACAAGCATCCAATTGAAGCTTTCACAGCCTTCAACCCTAATTCGAACCTATCACAGGTCGATTGAAGCCTTCATAGCTCCTATTCTACCCATTTGAAACCCTCACAGCTCCAAATCGATCCCAAATTCAATCGTTCATGCCTGAATCACACAGGCCTTGATCGAACTTTGATTACCTCACGTAATTTTTCCCGATGGCTTCTTCTATGCTGCTTGGTACCGCAAATTGACCTTCCTTGTGCAATCGTCCCTCTAGAACAAACCTTCAACAGGTGCGCTCTGATACCAATTGAAGATATCAGCCCCTGAATTGAAAAATTCCCAGCCCTGTTGGTCGATGGTTTCACCCAGAACAAAAACCAGAAGCTTGCGATTATGAACAGAAAAGAGAGATCTTTTATTAAATCAAAAAATTGGTACAAAGAAAACCAATAAGATATACCCCTATTTATAATAAACCAAAAAATAAAACACAACTAAATTTTATCCCTAAAAAATCTGCTTAAAACAATCTTAATTTAAACAAAAACTCCTTTTAACCCCTTTGACTATCGAGTATTTACAAGATTAGTCCAACATATGGAGCATCTGTGCATTAACTTTTTTTTTACTTGTGAACTCCCTCTCTAACTCTATAATTTAATTTACTCCTAAAATCACTATTTAAACCCCTAATCACTTAGCTAAAAAATACATTATGTTACCAGTTGAATGTCCCCTTAACCACCACCATGGATGAAGCTTTTATAGGACCTGAGGGGGCAACCGCCCTCTCTTTTTCCTCCCGTAGTGTTAATTTTTCGGCCGAAACGTTATTTTTTGTTAAAAATATTGGTTTCGCATTCCCTCAATTCAAAAAATTAACATGTATTCTGGTTTCCTTAAATTTCCGCCTTCCTTTCAAAATGTTCAACCTCTATCACAAACCACCACTTCATTAAAATATAGCTCATACTTACCTGGAATCTTTAATATGTTGTGTCTTTTTGTTCGTTCCTAAGATGCTGTGTCCTTCGATGCTGTCTGTTTGCATATTCTTTATATCAAACAATTGTTTAACTAAGCTAGAAGGAATATAATCTGGTCATGTATAAAATAAACAATATAAAACAACAACCAATACGTCATTAACTAATATATATATATATATATATATATATATATATATATATATATATATATATATAGGGATGGGAAGAGAAAATAACATGATTTGACTTACAGTAAGTGTTTTAGACCCAAAACTTATAATGATGTTAACTCTCTAATGGTGAATAATTTATGCAAACTCATAAAAGAAGAAAGTGTTCTAAATGTGTTACAATGATGTTAAAAAAAAAAATTTGGCTTATCTTGACGAGTTATTTCGGGTTAGCGTAGTAAAGAGGGTTATGTATACTTCCATCCCTGTATATATATGGCAGCCATATATCTAACACTTATAATATATATATCTTAATGTTTTTAGTCTTTAATTCCCAAATCCGTAAAATTAATACTGCGTTTAGTAGATGATGATTTTGCATCAGGAGGAGATTTACATGCTTGTAAAGAACAACTATGACATAATCTTGGCTTTATTGATCTCAGGATTTGTCACAAGTTTTCTTACCAAGACACTGAAGAAACCATGCCATGCCATCCCTGGCCGCCTTGGTCTTCCTCTTGTTGGTGAAACATTTTCTTTTCTTTCGGCTACTAACAGCACGAAAGGATGCTACGATTTTGTTCGGCATCGGAGACAAATGTAATCAATCTGTTTCTCATACATACATACATACTTGCTTTCATATTGTTCTTCCTCTACCTTAGAAAACATGAAAATTTACTCATTTATATCATATTCTTAATTTACGATAAAAAGTTGAGCAAAAGGGGATAGTCTTATTTGGATTTGAAACCTCTAAATGGTTTATGTTTAACAATAAAGATTTTTCTTATTGAATTTATATTGTTTTTGTTAATTATAATTAAGTAATTATTGTATTTTTTACATAGAACAAAAAATTGTGTGCATGTTGATCCAACACTACATGTTTTGACATGTTACTGGACCCTGTTTCCAATCATTAACGACTAGCCGGACTTTGAAATTAACATGTTAGTTACAAGTTTTCAAGAATTATTACAAGAGTTTTTGAAATTGTAATGTTCTGCAGAATGATATCATATATCCAGGGCGAAGGTACCTTTTTTCCGTTTTTCAGTCAAAAGGTTATTTTTAGTTAAAAATAATGGTTTCGCCCACCTCGTTTTAAAAAATTAGCATGTATTCTGAGTTTCAGCCCCCCTTCCATAACATTCAAGCTCCGTCACGGCATATATCAATATAGATGGGTTGACTGATTTAAATATCACATGATGTAATTGTCCACAGGTATGGTAAGTGGTTCAAAACAAGATTGTTTGGCAAAGTTCACGTGTTCATCCCAAGTGTGACAGGTGCAAAAACAGTTTTGACAAATGAATTTCAGTTGTTCAACAAAGGGTATGTTAAATCAATGGCGGATGCTGTTGGAAAGAATAGCCTGCTTTGTGTACCAGTTGAGAGTCATAAACGAATCAGACGCCTTCTATCTGGTCCTTTCTCGATGGACTCCTTGTCCGAATTTGTTCAAAAGTTCGATAAGATGCTCTCGGCAAGATTCAAAAAGTTGGCTGATGATGGCAAGTCTTTTGTGGTTCTTGACTTCAACATGAAGGTAATCACTGAAGTCACTTGTATAAATTTATTCTTTTTTTGATTCTTTTTGGTAACATTCGATGCTTCAGATTGCGTTCGATGCAATGTGTGACATGCTTATGAGCATCACAGATGAATCTTTGCTGAAAAAAATAAATAAAGACTGCACAGCTATTTCTAATGCAATGCTATCTTTCCCAGTCATGATTCCAGGCACCAGATACTACAAAGGCATCAAGGTAGTTAACTTATAGGCATTTCATATCTCTCAAACTTCATTGAGTTTTTTTTTTTTTTTTTTTTTTTTTTTTGGGATAAAACCAAATGGAAAATGATGATTTAGGCACGCGAAAGCCTCATGAAAGTTTTTGAAGAATTGATTACTAGCAGACGGAGTGGCAAAGAGACTCGTGAAGATTTCTTGCAGTCCATGTTAGATCGAGATTCATTTCCAGATGATGAGAAGCTTGATGATTCAGAGATTATGGATAACATGTTAACATTGATAATAGCAGGACAGACTACCACTGCAGCTGCAATTATGTGGAGTGTTAAGTTCTTAGACGACAACAAAGACGTTCAAAACAAGTTGAGAGTAAGTAACGCTACGAAAATTATGTCATCAAGAATAACATTTGACACCCAAAAATGATAACATCAAAGTGAAACTACAGGAAGAACAGTTGTCGATACGCAGAAATAAACCAACAGGAGCTTTACTTTGTCTTGAGGATCTTAACAAGATGTCATACGGCTTAATGGTTACAATCCTGTTTGTTTAGATTTTTTTATTTTTTATCTATTTTCTTGTTTATACATATCAAGAAGGATAATTTACTCAGGTTGTGAAAGAGACATTAAGAATGTCAAATGTGTTGCTATGGTTCCCTCGCGTAGCGCTTGATGACTGTAAAATTGAGGGTGAGTGTTTCTTGATAGCAAGAAAGAAGAATCTCACACATAACATGTATAGATTGCTTGCTTAATCTTGATTATGATAGTGCAGATTTTGAAATCAAGAAAGGATGGCATGTTGATATTGATGCTACTCACATACACTATGATCCTGAATTATACAAGGATCCATTGCAGTTCAATCCATCAAGATTTGATGTATCAAAATGCCCATCTATTTTCGTATTTTTTTTAACAAACTATATATAGATCAAGCTCCGGATATCATCATCGTACTCAGTATATCATACCATTAGCAAAATTAAGATTGGGTCTGAGGAGGAGAAGATGTAGAGAACCTTAACTCTCCTTTGTAGGAATAGAGAGGCTTGGAAGACCCACAACTCATGATGCCTGATTAACTAAGCAACCCAACGTTTTCAACGTTATTTTCACAAAAATTAAGTAAAATAATGTTAAAATTAGTACAATTTTACTTTTCTCCCTCGAGGAACACATATATACATTATATGCGTGCACAGAAAACGAGATACAGTGTGTTAATTTCAAGATAATGAAAACTGAAATAATGTGTTAATTTCCAGGAACCACAGAAGGCTTACAGTTACATACCTTTTGGATTAGGGCCTAGAACATGCTTGGGAATCAATATGGCAAAGGTGACAATGTTGGTATTCTTGCATAGGCTTACAAGTGGATACAAGTGAGTTGATTTTTTTTTTTTTTTGAACATATGGTGTATGTAATATTTCTTCTTTTTTACAACGGTTTCATTGATTTCTTGCAGGTGGACAGTCGACGATCAAGATCTTAGCCTAGAAAAGCAGTCTCACATTCCTAGACTGAAGAGTGGAGTGCCAATTACATTGACAGTTATAAAAGATGACAGTTGAAATGGAAACCTTACAGCATACTCAATGTCCCTCTAGCGGCAAGACTCAAGCCATTGCCTGGGGTTCATAAAGAAACACTGAATATGGAAAGTTTGATATTTTCTAGTATGTCTGTCTATGTATAAGGTTGACATTTATGGGATTTCAATTCTCGAGCGGTCTATGTTTGATAAATAAGTAACTCATAACGTTAAGTGTCACAATCTTGTTGAGCCTAAGATTTGTTTTCATGCTTTTCTTAGATCACCTCTTCATATTCTATTTCTTTTGTATTTAATATTTAATATTTTCAGCACTCTATTTTTTTTATTTCACATCTTAATTATTTAATATTTTATTTATTTAACTTGTGTAATACACTAGCAAATAATAAAGAACACAACTAAAAACGAATGATGTTATAAATCTAGATGTAGCATTAGATGTCTTAAAACACAATTAACATTATGAATGTTATATATACATAGTGATGGATAAAACTAAACCACCCAAAATTTAAATCCGCATTTTCTCTAAACACATCGAATATAATAATATGTATTTGAGATATAAGAAACTCGACTCTTTAATCAACCTTTTTACAAATCAAAAGATTGCTTAAAAAAATGAAATAATGAATCTTTAATCTATAAAAGCTACAACATTTAAGGTTACAACCCCAAATATTCGAGCATACACATCTGAAATTTAAATTTCTTCAACATTTACATAAACATTTCACCTCTTGTTTACTAAATGTATACGACACTTTTGATTCTACTAGTTTGTTGCTAGCCATGAAAGTGTGCAACTTCGGACGAGAGATTTAGTCATATACACATCTCCTTGTCTTTACATTGTCTTTCGTTTTGAATGTGTCCATCGCGTTGTTCAAAAGATTCTCGAATACATTTCTATATATACGTGACATCAAGGTTGTGTCAAAGTAGCACCATCTTTCAATACGAAAGCTCATAGAAGATGCTTCGCACTAATTATGTGTGATTTCAAATATTGATTTTTTTCATTCTTTTAATGGGGTGTGAGATGCCTTCATATATAAATTGTTGGATGGCACATTTGTTCACAGACATATGCCACAACCTTTTGAAAGCAAAAACCTTTCAGATCACTATAGAATAAGTGTTCTCTATGAAACCATCAACAATCTTTCCCTCCATTTTGTCTCTCATAGTAGTCGATACTACACATGAAGTACAGGCATTCTAACATTGTGTGTGTGCTCAACTAAGACAACAAAAGCAGGGAAGTTGCTGACGGTCCATGTTATTAACAATGACGGAGCTTGGGAAAATAGTCGGAGGGGGCCGGAGGATTTTTAGGAAGAAAATGGAGGGGGCCGAAGGATTTTTAGGATGAAAATGGAGGGGGCCGAAGGACTTTTAGTAAGAAAACGAAGAGAACCAAAAGATTTTTCGACGAAATACTATTATATAGACCCTTCTGAGCGAAAAAACAGGGGTGCCCCGGCCCCTTCAAAGCTTCGTCCTTGGTTATTAATATAGCAGAATGATTCGCTAATGGTAGCAGGTGTTGAAGTGGGGTTATAGAAAACAAACATACTCCGTAAATTCTCAATTTTAAGTAAGGTCAGGAGGAGGAGGGACGGTGACAAACCCTATAGATGCTTCGCCCATACCGAACTCCTTAGTTTGTCACATAATTCTTACTTTGTGAAATTTTAAATTACCTTCAGTTCACTAGCAGCATTGAAATAAAATTACCAAGACATCACTAACAGATTATTTTCATATAATTCCCAGAGTACAACCGGTGAAAAAATAAAAATCAACTTTTTGTTATATATAGTCTACGTATGACTGATGTTATCCAATATTTGACAAATACTATGTTTGACCATGCTTCTCTTGAAGTTTCCTATTTCATTTAAGTTAGGAGTCATAATGGGTTTAAAGAATAATAATGGATCATCATAAATCATAAACATGTTATAAGAGTATAAGGGGTTTTAAGGCCGACTTATGCATATGTTTGACCCATGTTGATTCTGATTGATTACGATTCACCTGCATCAACTAGCTTAACCATAGTTGGCCAAACTAATGTGCCATATTTTGCCATACGTCTCAGAATAGGTTGAAATATGGTTATAATAAGTTAATGGCACGTTTATATATCAGCTATGTTCAACCTACATTGACTATGCGTAACCATGTACCCTAATGTGGCATATTCCATTATACATATCATAATGGGTCGTAAAGAGTTATAGTAGGTCATTTATAGGTCATAAATGGTCCAAAATGAGCTTCAATGACCCATGTTTGGCCAACGTTGATCTTAATTGACCTACATCGACTATTACTTGCCTAAATCAACTATTTAACCATGGTAGATGTTGAGAAATTACAGAAAACACGAACACCGGATATTATTGAAAGTCGTGGATCGCACTTTCAGATCAAACTATTTGCGGTTCACCCAATTATTTGATCGGATAAAATTCAATTTCGCTCAAAAACAAGTACGAAAAATTCGTTGTATATTCGTGAATGAACCAATGAAAAGAGATATGAAAATCATCGATAAAAAAAAATTAGCAGGTTTTGGAAACTGCTTTCAAGCAGTTATCAAGTTTTCTTTTTCTCAAAAAAGTCACTAAATTTTTATTACGAATTTCATAAACAAATTCGTAAAATCAATTTTTCTATTGATTTTTCAACATAGTAACTTAGACCCCGCCAGGGGCTGCCGCCCCTTGGACGTTGCCCCCTTGGAACCCCCATTGAATTTATAAAATATTAAATAAGCGTGCACTCACACCCAACTTGTTTAATGATTTCATAATTCATATTAATCGATAAAATTAACCCCAATTACACTAAAATATCTAACAGTAGACCTAATGTGCCATACACCATCATACATCATAATGGGTTATAAATAGGGTGATAAGTCCATCTTTTAACAATGTAAGATCCTAATTGTTCTACTTTAACAACAACGATGTCCAATAAATCTCCACTTGCAATATATCAACAATAAATAACCTAAATTTTCATAATGGCTCGTAAGGAGTGATAACTAATCAATACAAGACAGAAGAAAATTAATTTCCATGTTTAACAATTTTCACCCCAATTGGCCTACATTAACTATGATCGGCCTATATTGACTATGTTTAACCATGGCCATGGTTTAAAAAAACGGTCTGAGGCGGCGCCTCGAGGCGAAACGGAGGAAAAACGTTTTTGAAGCGGCGTCTCACAAGATCTGAAGAAACTCACGCCTCACTGGGCTCGGCCCAAGGCGGTTTATATGGGCTGATGCTTTATACTTCTAAACATTCCAAGTCTTTTTGTGTTTTATAGACTTTGTCCTTTTTATGTTTATTGAATGATGCTGATCTTAGTTATAAAAGTTTTTTAATTGATGTTTAGTATTTTTTTGATATATATTATAAAAATATTTATTTATTTACTACCGCCTCGGACTTACGGCTCGTTTCGACTTGAGGCGTACGCCTCGTGAGGCTGAGTGGAAACGCCTCAAGGCGCTATTCCGTTCTTTTAAACCTTGACCATGGCTGATCTCATGCATCATTTTCTGCTATACATGTCAAAAATAAGGGTTACATTGGGCTATAATAAGTCACAAGTGGAAATGTAAGTTTAAACTTCTTGTGCTCATATTTTTTTCTCAATTCCATGCACTCGTATAATATGCCAAACATGAAAATTTTAATCACCAAATTTGTTTATGATCAATGTCATACTGTCACGTCTCTTTTGAAAACTGGGATAGATATTAAAACATGTTTTAGATACAAAAAGAATGCCAACATTTTGGAGGTTGAAACTAGTAACATTTAACATACTCTTGATACAATAATAGCAAGGATATCAAACAGGTTACTAATACTAACACACTCAAACAAATCTGTTCCTAACAAAAGTAAAATGCTTACCTGTTCTCTTCATAGTCTCAGCATACCCAGAAAATATATCAGAAACCTCTACCTTACCTTCCAATCTCATCTTTTCAGCCAATTCCTCAAGAATGTTAGGTTTACCAGCCCTAGAAAAATCAGCAGCAAACTTGTTGTAATCAAGTTGAGGCGGCTTCATGCCTTTCTCTACCATTTCTTCAAGATACTTACACGCCTCCATTGATCTCCCCTGCCTCACAAGTCCACCTATGAACACAGTATATGTATTATCATCAGGACAAACCCCCTTTTTGCTCATCTCCTCCCAAACCGCAAGACCCATGTCATAATTTTCATTCCTGAAATAAGATTTCAACATCATATTATATGTGTGAATGGTTGGCTCAATGTCATTCTGAATCATCTTCTTGTATAACCTCACTGCATCATCTGGCATTTGGCGGTTGGTCATTAATTTTATCAGAGCATTGTACATCCTCCCATCAGGCGGGCATCCATTTTCCTTCATCTCCTTCAACAGTCCATAAACTTTATCCATATGCTTTTGGTTTCCAAACCCTGTAATTAAACATGTGTAAACTGCCGCATCTGGCTTGCAGCCAAACTTTAGCATGTTTTCATAGTACTCGACAGCATCTTTCATCCGCTTCTGCTTGCAAAGATCCCTGATCATGATCGTATAGCTTCGCTCATTAGGAGGCGGACCCTTTGCTTTCATGACATCAAACAACTTAACAGCATCAGACCGCTTATGGACCTTTAACAATCCTTCAAGCATTGTGTTATAAGCCACAATGTCAGGGTTAAATCCCTTGTCTATCATCTCATTCCACACCTTCCCTGCTTCTAACAAATTCCCAACTTTGCACCAGCCGTTTAGCAAAACTGTGTACGTCTGTATATTAGGGGTAAACCGACCTTTTAACTTCTCAAACAAAAGCTGAGCTTCCTTACCAAGCTTTGCCCTACCAAGATTATCAAGCAAACAATTTATGCTACCAACCCCAACTTTGAAATTGTGTTTCTTCATCAACTCAAAGATTCCAACCGCTTTTTTCCTTTGTTGGGCAGCTGCAAATGATTTGATACAAATCTGAAACGTCTCGAGGGTAAGCAACCCCTTTTCACCAATTTCATCAAGCAAAGATATCATAGTCTCAAATTGCTTAGTTTTCCCAAGTATACTCATCATCATATTATATGTTCTTGAATCATGGCTAAACCCTGGTTGCTGACCAGCCCAAGAAAAGAACCTAAATGCCGGTCGTCTAGCATGTTTAAACCTCTCCAACACATCAACAACCAGATCATGAGTCAATCTAACCCCACAATCATCTAAAACCGCTTCCATATTTCGATCCAATGCAAACAATTCTTCAATCACATTACAAACCCTTTCAACCTCTTTTTCATCTGCTAATGACCTCACATGTACAAACTCATCACCTTCATCATCCTCCCCTTCTGATTCACCATCTGAATTCGTAGCTCTGCAAAATCCCCTAATTTGGGAATCTAATTTCTTCAAAATATCAACATTTTTCAGTTTCGAATTTGAAGCAAGTGATAAAACAGAATGCAGATAATTAGCCCTAGGGTTAACAAACATTGTCGAACTTGAACTTGAACTTGAACTTGAACTTACACGTATACACCTAGGGCTTGAATCTACTAGCATCTCTTCTTGTACAGAAGAGATCCAAGAGGAGTGTGGCAAAGCAGATGAAACTTGACAGCCAATACGATCGATAATACTATGATCACAAGCATGAAACAAACGATGCAAGGGCAAAGAGCTACCGTTAAGCAAGAACATTTTCCTTCGAAAGGGTTGTCGTCTTCCTCCGTCTTGTTGCCGGTGAATGATAGAGCATATGCCGGCGATGGACCGGTGGAAGATTCCGCCATTTTTGAGCTTAAATTGAAGTGAAATTGAATGGTTCGCAAGCAGGGTCGGCTCAAGCTTTGTGGAGGCCTAAAGCGAAAAACAAAAATGATGCCCTTTTAAAAATATATATACAACAAGCATACCCCGTTAAAATCCCACTTTGAGTGGGATCGGGGGATAAAGACACACCTTACCCAAAAGAGGCTGATTCGTAGGAGTCCCTCGGCTCAATTTTAAAAAATATATATATACAAAATTCTTAGCCGCACCAGCTAAAAAGTATGTTTTAAATCAACCTAGATAATCAAATTAAAATTTAGCACCAAATAAGTTAAAATTTAGCAACAACGGTGTTTTATTACACTTTTTTTAGTGGGGGTTTGAAAACTGGGTTAGTGAGTATCTAAGCTAGCAACTTTAGTTCCTTGAAACTTCTGACCTGCAACATTCATACAAGTAAGAAATATTTTTTGTCTTTTTAGTGTTAAAGTTGCTATCTTTTTGTTGTAAAGATGGCGACTTCACTAACAAAAAAAACATAAACACTAGTATGATATATTGACAACTCCAAGACCCATAAATAGTTATCTTGGATAGCGACTAACCATTTCTCAAACTTATCAAAAGATCCTGCTTGTCATCCACGGATCCACCCATTTCTAAACAACTAACAAAGGTTTTAAAAATATGATATGCGGTCATCCACCCATTTCTAAACAACTAACAAAGGTTTTAAAAATATAAAATGCATAATCTGATTGAGGGCATACCTTAGCAATAAGATGCATACCAAATTCTAGCAATATCTAGAATCCAAGAGTTTCCATTACTGATGCAAACACAATAATACCCTGCAATAACATAACATTGTGTCAGCTGTTGTACCTAGGAAACATACTAATTCTCTTAGGAGACTTGTATTATGTTTTATAATAGAATTGTGTTAAACACAAAGTATCATCCAGGTTTGTTCTTGTTCAACCTAATGTTCTTGTATTGCTATTTTCCATGCTTTATTTATATTAGTAAACGAACATTTACCCTAAATTTGAGAGGAAAAGTTAAACTTTGTATACAATTGATGCTTGCTAATTAAATCAACCCTAATTAAATCAAAATAACATAAAAATTTAGCCCTAATTAAATCAAAATCTAGCACCAAATAACAAACAAACAAAATAACCCCTAAATCAAATTAAAATAAGCCCCAAATCAGCCAAACAAATTATCAATTACCAAAATATCTTTCAAAATTGTTAATATCGACTGAACGAAATCGGTCCTAGAATCCTGAACAAACTCGGCTGAACCAGTGGGATTGAACGAAATGTGAAATCAAATCAGTTGATTTGTGCTTGCAATGGTCGATCTTACATTCTTAAAAAAAAGAATCATAAATGGTACTACTACCTTTTATCCTGATACGCTCGTCGTCGGTTCATTTTCATCACCACTTCTTTTTTTCACCATCAACCGTCACTCTTCGCTTCGTCTTCAGCATCAGTCGTTAGTCCTCCTCGCTTTGATCTTTCGGACTTCGCCCTTCGGTGCCCAAGAATTGAGGCGAGCAGCCGAGTAACAAGTTAGCAACTATACTGGATAATGGATCGCAAGTCTAGCAGCCATTGAGCTCCATGAAAACGGTTCGATGTAGAACAGTAGAAGACCGTGACGCTATTGGTGGTGAAGAGGAGATAGAGCCACAGAGGTGACTAAACACACGATGTATAGTGGATTGAATCCTTAGCCCATTTACATAAAGGCCCATATAAGTATTTATATATAATGGGCCTACTTTTCAATCTTTCAATCATATAGAAATAAACAATATAAATGACTAGTATAGTAGTATTATAATCGCACGATAACAAATACAATATAAAGTACTATCAAAGCACTCATGCAATGGAAAGGGAAACACAGTACTTATGTTGGATAACTTTAAATGTTTGCATGGTTTGGTTTTTAACCATAACTATAACAAAAGCATTTTTTTTAGTTTTTAGTTAATTAAAAGTGACTTTAACTCTAAGCATAAAACACCAAATGAAAAAAAAATGCTACGAAATGTTTCATTTTTTAAGGGTTTTTTCTTTTATAATCAATTCACTCACTTCAAATTTTAAAGTTTACCAATATGGAACAAAGTAAAAAAAAAACAAAACAATTATGTTAAATTTAAAAAATTGTAGATCTGTTATAAGAGTCGTAAAACTCTTAATTTTAAGAGATTTAATCCAATTATTATTTTGTCCTTCTAATATGTATCATACAGTAGTATAGATAAATGATTGGCTGAAAATCGCAAAAACATATCGCGGGAGGACTGCTAGAGATGATGCCGGATAGAAGAAAACCGACCCATAATGTAATAGTTTGCGTAGTATTAGACAATTATTTTTTATTTTTGTAATGAAAGGACCCAAAATGCAGGAAAACGGAGGTGATATTACAAGTAATTCGCTTGTAATTATTAGTCTCCATGTTTGTAGGACTGTAACAGCTGGCAGAAGACCTGGCGGTCTTACTAAATTAGGATAATGCTACACTTAAACATAACTATTTATAGAATAGTCCCGTGGTAGTTCCTTGATTTTTCTTATAGGATGTTTTGGGTTGGAGTCTCAGCTAGAGCAAATATTAATCTGGCTTGAGCCAGACGGTTTTTCTAGTTGTAGGTTTCCTCCTGGACAGGTGGGTTAGGTCACCACGCTCTGTTATTCAGACGAAGGGTGATCTATTTGCTAGGATGATCCTGAGTGACTGTGCGTTTGTTTTAAAAAAAAAACTATTTAGAGAAAGTATATGACATTGTGGATCCCAATTGCATTAATTTCACAAAACTAAGTTTAGTTTTCATGCTTATGACTATTTAAAACTTTGTAGATCCATCTGATGCTTGATCATCGTGTTTCTTTGACAGAATAAAGAATTAAAAGGTGGTTGTGGGTGAAGGATTGATTTTTGTGACAGAATGAGGCACCTTTGGATCCAATTTTGAGATCTTGAAAAATGTTCATCACAAGTCACATGGCCCAGGCCCCTGATCAAACTGTCCGGTCTTCGTATTCATCTCGCTCACCACCACCACACCATGCATCGTCACATATGGAACCCTCTGATACAAGCAATGCACCACTTGTTGTTGGGATTAGCTTTTGTTGGTTTGGTGTTTCTTTCCCTTGTCGCGATTTGCATGATATGCGCGATCAGGAGGAAGAGGAAGCAGCAGCAGAAGGCGACGAGTTACTACACAAAACCATTCCCAGGTTTTAGATTCAAAAACTACTAATTCCCAACAGCTGCAATAAACATCAGTTTAATTAGTTAACACAATTTCATTTCACATTTCATAGGTGCAACCGCAGGTGAATCCTACTACAAAAACCAACAATTGGGTTCACCTCATGAGCATGTGGTTCAGTTCACAAGACCAGAAATGATGGGCATACCAGTGGGTGTGGGTGGCAGATGGGGAACCTCTCAACAGTTCAAAACAAGTGGTGGTCATGTGTTTCCTTTAACCCCGAAAATGACTCACCATTTAACATGACCCACTTCTCGTATGATGAGCTATCAACGGCTACTGATGGGTTCTCACAGTCGAACCTAGTTGGACAAGGTGGGTTTGGGTCTGTGCATAAAGGGATTTTGGCTAATGGGCATGAGGTAGCTGTGAAGAGATTGAAATCAGGTAGTAAACAAGGCGAACGAGAGTTTCAAGCCGAAGTTGAGATCATTAGAAGAGTGCATCATCGCCATTTGGTCTCGCTCGTTGGATACTGTATAACTGATGAACAAAGAATGCTTGTTTATGAATATTTCCTAATAAGACCTTAGAGTTTCATCTTCATGGTAAGTTTTTCTTGTTATTGTTTTGATCCGAATCGAAATTAACTTAGATCATAACAAACTTTCTTCTGCAGGTAAGAATTGTCCTGTCATGGAATGGGAGACTAAGATGCGTATCGCGCTTGGATCAGCTAAAGGACTAGCATACCTACATGAAGATTGTATGACTCGATACCTATTGTTACTTAACTTTCATCAATGACAACTCGCCCCGCCCCAGCGGTGCATGTTTCGACCCATTTACTAGTTAATGGGTTGACTCTAATTATTCTAAAGCGGGTAAAATAACAAAAAATTCTTGAAAAAAAATAGACGAATCAACCAACAAGTTGAAAGTCGTCAAAAATGTATTTTTAAAGTGGAAAATCTTCAAATTATTTTATCTAAAAAGTTATATTGTTTTGAAATAATAATGCTAACTTTTTTAATCATAATGGACACACATGACACTGGTTGTTCATAAATTTTCCCGAGTTTGTACTATAAAATGTTTTAGGTGGAATGACTCGTTTAAACCCTACGAAAACTCATGCAACAAGTAAGATTCACTTTGTATGGTTGTTATTGTTTTATCAGTTGAGTTTTTCCAAACCAAGTTCGATCAACAACGTATGGATTGAGTTTTGTCTAAATTAAACCACTGTTGCAAGGAGTTGTTCTGAGGCCGAGTACTTTCTGAGTATTGTCCGAGTACTCCCGCGGTCCCGCCTAGGGCTGAGTACTGTCCGATTACTCGCTCCAAGGAGCTATTCCGACCTAAAAGCGCCTAGCGACTTTTACAACCTTGAATTAAACGATGCAAAAAAAGTGTATAATTTGTCACATGAAACGTATCCTATCAGGCGAGCCAGGGATCATCCATCGTGATATTAAATCTTCAAACATTCTACTCGACTATAACTTTGAAGCAAAGGTAATATATTAAGTACCTGTCACACTCATTTTGCAAAATTTAGTTATGTCATAAATGTTACGAATTCAGGTGGCTGATTTTGGATTTCTAAATTGGCATATGAGGAAGATACTTATAATAACCGCAAAAACATAACAAATAAATAAATAAATAAAATATTATATATTAACAAAAACTATTATTAATTAATCAAAACTCAATAAATGAAATCGAATAATAAATATGATTAAGAATGTACTGACAATTTTAATTACTTGTTTTGAAGAAATATCGAGTTCATAACCAAACCATTTAATTTATTAAATTTTGACTCGTTTTTTTTAATAAACAAACTGAAACGATCTAATCATAAACCTAACGTTTATAATAAGTGAAAATTTTATTTAAATATTAGTTGATTAAATTGGTAATATCTAATTAAACATCACTGACTAGTATTCACAGCCGTAATCAACTAAAGTGAAAATCAGTTTAGAAACTGACCCATACCCGAACCGTATTTTAATTCGATTTAATATACATAACCGTATCCGACGAAATTAAAAGTTGAGCTGGAAAGAGACTCGTACATGATCGTGTCTTGCTTAATTACAATTTACGAAAACTTAATTATACCTTCGTTAATTGGTACTTAATCCCACGTATGTATAAGTGTCAATATATATAAGTATATATTACAATTGTAACATAAAAGAAAATAAAAATCATCATCGGGATGCTGAACACTTTGTAACCGACTTTATAATTTTCGCTCAACATAATATGAGCTCATTAGCGCCAAGGAAAACTTATCTTCAATGATTTTGTTCCTAACCGGTCACCGCCTTTTATATTAAACGTTGTTTAGAAGAAGAAGAAAAAAAAAACTGGAGGGAATCATCACCATCACAGGAAAGTGCATCAACAGGAAGATAAAAAACAATTAATCCAAACGATTCGACCTATGATCCGGCAACGAATCGTTTTACGATACGGTAAGATTTAGTATGTTCGAGTTTTATTTTTTTTAAAAGCTAAAACAATTAGGAGTCTAGATTATTCCATTAAATCAATTCCAAGCCAGTGGTAAGAGCTTGATTATGTCCGGCAAGTTGCAAACTTGAAATCCTCTCAAGTTGTTTATTTTGTTTTCCTTTCTCTGGACTTTGGTTTTTTTATAAAACTCTTTTAGTTTGGATTTTTGAGTTCATTTTTATAAAACCATTTAAAAAAAAATTTAGAATTCAGTTACTGTTTAGAGAGAAAAAAAATTTAATTTAAAAATAATAATAATAATAATAATAATTGTGTAGTGTGTTTAACCGGGTAAGTCGTGAAAATCCGATTTGAGAGGTCACGAGTTCAAATCCTATCCGAAACAACTTGTTAATTGATTTATATATATTATCATGTAGATCGTAACTTCTCAATTGAAAACGTTAAAATTTACGATTAATGAAATTAACGAATATTACAAACATATGTAAACAACTTGTAAAATAATTCGATCCGAACAGATTAACGTTAAAAGAATCCAAATTATAATAATATAGCTTATTACATATATACGAATTATAATCCGTTTAAACTAACGTGAAATCACATAAAAACATAGATTTCTGAATCGTCGAAGAATTGGATTGCGTGCGTATTTATCTGATTACTTGTTGCTTTATTTGTTAATAATAAGGTACGGATTTTATACCTTTGCCTCATAGTATTTTCTGTTTTGTAACATGTTTCTGTAATCATTAAATTTCATTTCTGTAATGTTATGATTTCTGATTGCCACGATATGATGTCGTGTTTCTCTGTTTTGTTTAACATGCAATAACTTTAAATTGTATTCATTATTGCATGATCTGAATATGACATTACTTGGTAGTTTAACTTCCCTACTGAACCTACTGAACTTTAAATTGTATTCATTATTGCATGATCTCAATATTTAAAACTTAAATATTTGTTTTGTTAAGTTTTATTACCAACTTATGACTTATGTATTTATGTTTTAAATACATTTGGTATTGTCGCATTTACTTCTGATTCCATATACGTGATACGTCAGCCCTGAACCGGGTTGGGGTGTCACAATACTCATATCTCAACTCACGTTATAGAAACTTTTGGGTAAATTTGTTATAGCTCATAATAATGAGATTTATATTCATGGTTTGGTTTTTACAGTTTGAACTAAGTTTTTATTTTTTAAATTGTTAGCTTGTATAATTTAAGTTTTCAAAACAATAAAAGAACTCCATGGACAGACCATGGCCAGCGGTCACCCTGCCTGCACAGCGGGGTTGCTCCATTCGGCGGCCATCGGCGGGAACACCGCCCCCTCTTCAGCGGCTCCCGCCCAGCCCCCGCTCCCCGCTACCCTTTCTCGCTTTGTGATTGGTGCCAAGAAAAAAGAGCCGTTAAACGGCTATATTTAAAAAAAAATTATTTGTTTAACCACCATATAAATACCTCTATTACTTTAACAAAAAAAATCACCCCAATCTCTTCTTCATTCATCTCTCTCTATATATTTAAAAAAAAATTACCAACATGAATCCAAGGCCTAACAATCTCAATCCCGAATTCAACCCGTTCTCGTACGATCCCGATTCGCTTCGTAATTTATTGGTTCAGCTACAACAAAACCCGAACATCCAACAATTATCAACAACAAAACCAAAATTTTCAATATCCACAACAAAACCCGAACGTTCAACCGCAACCAAACTTCCAAGCCGGTTTTGCTTCCTACTTCCAAAGCGGTTTTCAACAAAATATTTTCCAACCTCGTTACGAATCAGATTTCGTGTCACCGAATCAACCTAATAACGAAGTCGTGCCGGAGACATAAGACACTCAAAAAAGCAATAAAAAAGGAAAGAAAAACAAACAGTCAGCCGGAACCGGGACGAGCAGTGGTCCAATGGCACCGAAACAATGGACCCCCGATGAAGAAACCGCTCTCGGAAAATGCTACATGGACGAATCCGAGAACAAAACCAAAGGTAAAAACTTTTTACTTAGTTTTTTTTATTTATTTTTTTTAAAGTATATATATTTTTTTACTTACTTTTTGTTGTTTTTTTAGGTAATTCGCAAAAACGCAAAAAAATTGGAAAAAAGTCACCGTTACTTGGCACAATATGATGGGCTTCGATGCCGAATACCGCACATATCATCAATTAAATTCAAAATGGAAGGATATGTGCACCAAGTTACCAAAGTTTAGTGGGATCTATAGCAACTGCGCCAACAACCGGAAAAGTGGAATGAGCGATGAGAACGTGTTGAAATGGGCCGAAAAGAAATACCAACTAAAGAGTAACGGCCAAACATTTTACCATTACCACGTTTGGGTCGTGATAAAAGACTCACCAAAATTCCACGTTCTTTGCCAAGAAGGTAACGAGGTCAAATGTTCTTCAAAAAGAACCAAAAACTCCGAGTCGGACGAGTATTCGTCGGGGGGTTCGACCACCCATACAAATTACGCGGTTAACCTCGAGGATGAAGAGGAAGAAGACGAGTTCGACATCCCCGCAGAACCGGTTAGACCGACAGGGCAAGATACAACGAAACGGGCTTCCTCTTCGAGTCGTCAAACTGTCTCATCTAACCCGACAACAATCGATCTCGCTGATTAACTCCAAGCTTTCACAAGTTTTCAAAAACAAAAACACGAGGACAAGAAAAAAATGCACGAAATAAAGCTTCAAATTCACAAAGAGAAGACTTTCCGAGACGACCTCAGAACAATGGAGGCTTTGCCTCCCAAAGGACTCGACGAGGAAGGACGTTCAATAATGAAAAAATTGAAAAAGAAACTCTTTGATAAATATCGTTAAATTTGATTTTTATTTGAATTGTTAGTTTTTTTTTCTATGGTTTATTTTATTTAAGTTTGCAATGTAACTTTTATTTTATTTGTATTTTTATTTAAATGGTTTAATTAAATCTTAAAGTTTTTATTTTTAGTTTGCAACAAAAAAAATAAATCAATCAATTAAATTTAAATATTGTTGATGATGTGGAATAGTGGGGAAGGGTTTTCAGTAGGGTGACAACTGTGGGGGTTTAAGGTTTTCAATGGGGTGATTAGGGGTGTTCAAAATATCCGAAACTCGAAAAAATTCGAAATCCGAATCGTATCCGAAACCCGAAAAAACCGTATCCGAAATCTTTTTCGGGTTTTTCGGGTTTTTCGGGTCGGATAATATGATTTTAGTTTCGGGTCGGGTTTCGGATATGCAAAAAGTGGTTTTTTCGGGTCGGATATCCGAAAAACCCGAAAAAAACAAGGTTGTTCGGGTTATTCGGATGAACGAATTCGGGTTTTTCGGGTTGGATAATATATTTCGAATTTTGGGTCGGGTCGGGTTTCGGATAGACCAAAAAAATTTCCCAACCCGAAAAAGCCGAATAACTCGTTATCCGACCCGATGAACACCCCTAGGGGTGATGACGTGGTAGGAAACTTCGGTGGGAAAGGATTTTCAGTGGGGTAACCGTTGTGGATAGCCTAGCTGCAAATCACCAAATGAAAAAATATACATAATAAAGGTTAAACAATCATTTTGAACACTGAATTTCATGGTCGAGACCATTTGTCGAACCGTTTAACCGCTGATATGGATCTCAAACTAGCCAAATGGTTCGATCAGTTTCAACTGTTGATGTGTGTACATAATATATATTTGTAAAATTACATATAAAAATTCTAATCCGCCTAGCTCCGATTAATCCCTAAGTGGTACCTCGCCGTCCGACTAGCGTCTAGCGACTTTTACAGCCGTACTTTTTTATAGGTTACAGAAAAATCTAATGTTTTCTCATTTGGGGTTATGTTGCTCGAACTATTAAGCGGAAGGAGACCGAATGATCCGACCAGTAACCAGACGGAAGATAGCTTAATTGAATGGGTTGGTTGTCTAATCATTTTCTATAGTCATTCAAATATTTCATAAGTTTTTGCTATCTTTATTAGCTTCCAAGCCTTGGTTTCTTTTGCCGGTTTAATTATTGCTTTGGTTAAAAACCAGGCAAGGCCACTTCTCGCCAAGGCGTTGGAAGATGGAAACTACAACAGGCTTGCTGATTCACGCCTGGAAGGGAACTATGAGCCGATGGAGGCGGCTCGTATGGTTTCTTGCACAACAGCCAGCATCCGTCATGCCGCTAAAAGGCGTCCCAAGATGAGCCAGGTAGACATATCTATTTTCGTCTCGTTACATTTTTTGACTCGTCACATGTTTTGTCTCTCCATTATCTCCGTACTCTACCAATAGTTTTGCTATAATTTAGAGTTATAATGTCATAATAATAATTTTATGACTCAGATTGTAAGAGCATTGGAAGGCGATGGATCATTAGACACGTTGAACGACATCTTGAAGCCACAACGAAAGGGGTCTACGTTAAGCGTGAACCAGAGCCTTGACACACCAACATCCATTGTTGATGACACCAAGACCTACAATAACGACATGAAGTGGTTTGTGGAGACCGTAAAGTCAAGTGATATAAGACTTCACAACAAACCGGTACGTAGCAAAGACAAGTGACCGTTGTTCTCGAGCAAAGGTCCATAGAAAGCTGTTGGTTTGTTTGATGAATTCGGTCGTGTGATGCAATACATTAAGTAAGGGCTGTAAGGCTGACAAAACGAGTCTTAACGAATTTAACAGGTTTCAGACGACGCAATTCATGCAAATATAAAACATGAAAACGACTTATTTAACACTTGGTTTTGATAATTTAACCATGAAAGTTCTATATATTATGTAGCAAAAAAAGAAAAATCATAAAGTCTAACATCTTAATTTTTATTATTTTTAGAAAATTATAAAATCAAATAGTAAAGTTTTTGTTAAACATGTCTAATCGTGTCTTAACATTTTGCCAGCTCTCTGTCATTAAGGTCGTTGACAGTCGAATGGATCGGGTAGATAAAGAGGAATAATAAGCATGAACATCATGTATTGACAATTACATGTACTCTTTGAGTTATTTTTCTGATGCATCTAACGAAACAAAGTATATGTTACATTTTTCATTTTGTCGTTATGAAAGGGTATAATAAATTCTGAATTATAATTTGGCTTAATTTATGGAACGAAACTTATAGCTACTCACTAACTCACTAAGAAGTGTTGTAATTTGGGATGTTCATCAGTTTGGTTAATGGTTTATTCGGTTCGGTTTAATTGGTTTCAATTTTTTTTCCTATCCGAAAAACCGAACCGTACCGAATTCGAGAAGTAGTATCCGAACCAAATTCAATTCGGTTTCTGTTAAAACAAGAACAAACCGAATTCAACTAAATAAACTGATTAAAAATCAAATAAACCGGTTAAAAACCGAATAAACCAAATTCAACCTTATATATTATTAATAAAAATAATAAATTTAAATCTGAATTCGGTATAATCGGTTAACCAAATAAGCCAAACATATTAGATTAAAAAAAATTGGAACCGACAACCAAACAGAAAACAGAACTCGGAATCCGAATTTGGATTGGATTTTTTGAACATCCATAGTTGTAACCCAGGTCCTTTTAATTTAGGATTTACGAACCAGAAGAACAAAAACAAAACAAAAACTTGTTGCCTTAATTTAGTTAACATGAAAACAGATATACATGAATTAAAAATTTTAGTGATACTTTTTAACAAGCAAAATAAAGACCTTATGTATATATGCTAAACAAAAACCAACACATAAGCACGGTCTCAAAGGAAAATTGTCAGTTCAACCGACTGTGTAAGAAAAAAAATGTATTGATTAGGTATATTTGTTGCTACTTAACTTTTCTTTTTCTTTTGTTAGTGATATTTTTTTTATCTGTTTGTTATGTAGTTGGATATTTCTATATAAATAGTTTGTCTTTTCTCACTAATAGAAAGTATGTTTTGTCTATATCATAATATTCGATACCAAGAGTAAGATTTGCTGGATACATATATTATTATTCTATTGTTCTAAATACATATAATAATAATAATAATAATAATAATAATAAATATATTTTGCTTGTAATTAAACTACTGAAATGAAATATACCTTAGAGCAACGTTTTAAAAACCGGTTTGAACCGGCCGGTTCGACCAGTTCAACCGACAGCTACTAACTCATCCGGTATGAAACCCTCCGATATTATACATGTTCCTTCGATCGACTGTGCTGACGGTTTAATCCAGCTATACCAGTAAAACTGATATTCCCGGTTTCAAAAAAACACAAGATTTCGGCCCATGTCAAAAATAAAATATCTCCGCTCAATTAAAAGTTCAAAACTTTTGTAGGAAAAGAAAGTAATTATTCTCTTGTTGATGAAGACGGCGATGGTAGTGAATTTCAGCTTTTAAGAGATTGTGAACTTGTTGTGTTTAACACGCCAATGTTATAATCCTATTATGCACTTTTATTTTAAAAAAAAATTACGACAATTTGACTACTTTTTAGATTGTTTTAGATGAATTTGAGTACTTTTTGAATTGTTTTTTGATGAATTTGGATACTTTTTGGAAACTTATTGAGTATAAGTTGTATTTCAATGAAATTTCATGGTTAACTAGTGTGTCTGGCTGAATCATCTCTAAGTCAAATCTGGTGTATATCTAAAATACCGGTTTTTAAAATATTGCGTTAGGTTAGCAATAAAAAAAAGTCAAAATTTAGTAAATATTGTTGGGTAAATGAGTTTATGATTTCGTACAATCTGGTTAGATATCAACAAATCAATTTTTGGTTTAATCTGGTTGCAAGCTTTTAGACTGCTCCGATATTCTCGGTTTTCCGGCGGCAACCGCGAAACAATCCGGCCACTATTGTCATATCTGAATCCGCTCTGGCAAACGGTAATTATTATTCCGATAGAGTACTGCTTACCGGCCGGACGTTCTTTCACAACTATTCTTTGAAGATCTGATTGCTAATTTGGAGGATTTCGAACTCTTTTTAGGGTTTTACAAGATCGGAGAGAGAATTGCATCTCCGGTGTTATACAGAATAGTTTTATTATGATAACGCGTTCAAAACTCGTCGAACAACTCAGAGATAGCCAGATCCGATCTCAGCACAAGTGGTCTCCTCTCGTGATCTTCTCTCCCAAGCCAAATATCTCGAATTGGTATGCTTTCTGTTTCTCACTATGATGAACTGTTATTGATGCTGTATGTGTTGGGATTGTTTATTGTCTTTGAATTTTTTGGATTTTTGTTTACAAATTGTTGTTTTGATTTAACTTCAAAGTAAACAAGACAATTAGCTGATTGTTTGTTGACAATGGAAGAAAGAATAAGAAAATGATGAAAACCGTGAAAGGATAGAATCAGTCTTGATACATAATTACAGATTAGGGGAAATTAGATCAATATTCATAAATCAGTGCAGCAACTCATGTTGTAGATTTGTTTGTATGATTATCGAACCTTTCAGTTTCTTCATCTGGTTGTAGTGGTAGAATTTAATCACTGTTATGGAGTGTTTGGATGTGTGTTTTAAAACTGATAATCCCTAGTTGAAGAAATGGCATTAGATAAATAAAATTTCAGTTGATTAAAGCTAGACATAGTTATAGATAATTTTACATTTATCTCCACTGACATTTTTCCCAAATACTGCTGTTGGGATTTCAAATAACAATGACCAGTTTATATTCACATCCAAAAAACCTTATTAAATAATTACCAATGGCTCAAACAGAGTTAAAACATTCTATGTTTCTCATTTTGGCTAGAGGTTCATCAAAATGAACTCATCAATGATACAGTGCAGTACATAAGATTTACATCATGTTGACAGGGTGTGAAACTGATACATTGCTTTCAAAATGTATGTGGATGGCAATATTATAAATGAAAGTGACATATCAGAGATCGATCAGTTAAAATGTTTCTAGCATGTGAGTCTGAGGTATAGTTCTTGGGGTCATTGTAAATGCAAATTAGCCTTTGTAATCATATTTGGGGTCAGAACTGGATTGGTTCAGTTTTAGTCTCTTAAATGATGTAAAGAAGCCTACAACACCAGTCACCATGGCATATAACTTAACAAAGCATGTCCAGATTGATAGATGACGTGTAAGGATTAGTGTGGGAAAAGTTTATTTGGACCAAAAATTTCAAACGATGGAACTGGGACTAACCAAATTGATTTGAATCTTTTGGTTATAGGCTTTTATTGTTTTAAAAACTTTACCAAATTGGTTACTTTTTCTTTCTTTAGTTTCCAAACTATGAACAGCATTATTTTAGATTCATAGTTTTTGAATTTAGAAGGCACATTTTTGTGTACGGTACACTGTTCTTTTGGGATCAAAATAGGTTCAAGTTTGTTTGGTTAGATTCTAGTTCATACATAATGGACAAACCTAATAGAGAACAAGAGTGAACAAGAGCTGTTTGTATATCAATCAACGTACTCAGTATATCCCGCCATTAGCATGCTAAGGCAGGGTCTGAGGAGGGTGAGATGTAGACAGCCTTACCCCTACCCCGTAGGGGTAGAGAGGCTGCTTCCAGTGAGACCCTCGGCTCATGATGCTTGATCAACCGTCCGAAACGATTTTAACGTTATTTTCACTGAATAAGTAAAATAACGTTAAAATTAGTGCAATTTTACTTTTGCCCCTCAAGAGCTGTCGACATATATATACATTATATGTGCGCACCGCTAACGGGGCATCAAGAGCTGTTTGTATGCCATTTCTAAATATTTACAAGTGTTAACATAGCTTAAACTGATCATTTAAATACCCAATGTATTGTTTCTCATCTACAAGTCATACATGATAGCCATATTGGCAATAATATGATGGATTGATAGGAAATGCCAGATAGTTAGAAAATACAAGTCCAAAAAATGTTGGTACTTTCTTGCAATTAGTTTTGTTTTGTTGATTACATGTTTACTAGTTTTATAATCAGGAGATACATGAAATTTTCAATATTCATTTAATTTTTTAGTGGCCTCCCGAGTTTAATGGAATGGCTTGGTTTAATATTTTAGTCATGCTGATAAATTAGCATTCCAGTTATTGTTTAACCCATTTGTAAACATTATTTTTTCAGTTGAACATGGGTTGTTAAATTATCATCTTGTTCATATCTTCTTGTTCATTTCAAATAACGCCTTGTTTGAAAGTAGTTTTGATTTTAATTTGATTAAACGATGCAGGGTAGATGTTGCTGTGGCAATCTTGTGGGCCACACTGTTCATCGTGTTCTTAACATCGTCATATATAACCCTCTACTCCCGACATTTATGGCTCTCATTTGGTCTAATTTGCCTGGGTGTTTTAATTCCGATACGGTTGAGGATTTGTAGGCAGACAATTGCTAGAAAAAAAGAGAGAAGATTGCTATTACCATTGTCCATGTGAAGCATATTCATAATTGGTCAAACCAGTATTGGATGCAAGAGGTGTCAAAAACATAACAAACAGGTGTTAGAATAGATTCTATTGTTGTTTGTCCATCTTTAATCTATATGTACAAATCATAATTTCATTAACTTTGACTTCTATATTTGACTTGTCATCTTGATATCATGTTAGAAATTTATGAAAGATACTTTGGTTAGCCATTTGTGGTTAATGATTGTCCATACAGCTATACAAGTTAAGCAAGTTAGGTTTAGAATATGCATGCTTGTTAGGTAAAATATAAAAGAAAAATGTTTGGGATAGACTAAGTCTCCAAATCACAATAGGAATGTAAATGCATTGACGATGTGTGTATTCTAGGCGGTCAAAGGCGCAATGAGTGGCCTGAGGTGTTATGCACAATCTGGTTTTAATGGTTTTTAGGTGAAAGCGTAAACGAAACCATTAATAATGGTTTTGACTAATGAAAACCGAAACCGAATAGTTAAAAATAAAAACTGAATCAAACCGAGTCGTAATTAACGGTTTGATTTTACGGTTTGGGCTTTTTAAACCCGTTAAAAATAGAAAAAACAAAACATTTTACGGTTTAAGACGAGCTAACTACACCGTAAGCACAAATATAATATTTTTGTTGAATGAAACCCAAATTATCAACCCGTAATGTGAACATATTGTTTCAAGATTTAAAATACTTGATCAAAATGAGTTTAAAGCTTAACTCTTTAAGCTAGTGCTATATGCAAGCCTAAGTATGTGATAAATTTGCATTGGATGATGGATGCTAGAGTTTTTTTTAGTACTCGATTCCTCTTATCTAGCCACCAAACACTTGGTTTTTCATTAAGTTTACCTTTAAGCCCAACACAAGACAGAAGCCTCTTACTCTTCTTAGGATTCTAAGTAGGTTCTTGGTGTTAGGTTTTATATTTCGCTAGGTTTTGAGACCCAATGGTGAATGAGGTTGGTTCTTGATCAGGATTTGCATCGACTAAGGTCGATGATGAACTGCAGGAGCTTAATAGCCCATTAGCCCCTCAATTCAATCTTGCCATTTGAAAGGGAAATTCAAATGACAATGTCTATTAAAGGACCGTTTAACGAATCAAAAGATTTTACAATGTCAGTCTTCAAGATCATACCCTTAGACTTTTTAAGCCATGCAATTATCTCATTCAACAGTAAAGGGCGGCCAAGAGTACTTTGGTTCGAGAGGAAAGCCGACTGTTCTTTTGAATTAGATTCCCAGTCACCCCTTTTAAAATGTGCACTAGCAGACCTTTTTCGTTTGGAGGTCCTATAATGCAGGGAGTTTGGAGAGTTGCACTAAATCATTAAAACCAGGCCTTTCACAACAGGTGTTGACGAAAAGGATGACGACCAAAATCATTTATGACGACCAATATCACTACGACTAACCTGAACATTAGAGGACAACGGTCTGACCACTTGCAGGGTAATGCTGTTACTATGTTAGGGCCACATATTGTCGTCGTTCCATGAATCCATCACATAGGAATATGCCAATTTTACTCATCTTTGTCCTCTTATTCAAAGACTAAGGTGGTGTTTGTTTTTTTTAAAAAACCTCTTCTAACCTCTTCTAACCTCTTATGTCTGCGCCACGCAGACGCGGGAAGAGGTTAGAGGTTCGCAGACCGTTTGTTTTCTCGCAGACATTTCATTAAAAAACGTCTGCGCGGCCTCTTCTTGGCGCAGACGTGGACCAAGCTCTTTTTGAGCTCTTCTAACCTCTGCAGCCTTCACCTCCATCGGCCTCACCCACGCTTCACATCTGATGAACCAAGCTCCTTCACCTCCGTCGGCCTCCACCGTCGCCGCCGCCTCCACCGTCGCCGCCGCCTCCACAGTCGCCGCCATGTCTTCTCCTTCACTTCGCGAACCAAACCCTTCGTCCTCTTCATCCTTCGCCTCCGCCGCCTCCACCTAGGCTCGCGACCTACCGCCGCCTCCAAACCCTTCGTCCTCCAAAACCCTAGGATCGCGACCTACCTCCGCCCCTACCGCTCGCGACCTACTGCCGCCCTCCTCAATCGCATCCCTTCGACCTACCGCCGCCTCCAAAACCCTTCGTCCTCCAAAATCGCGATTGTGATGATCGCGAAGGTGACAGCGGTGGTGGTTGGGTAGTGTTGGGGAAGAAGTTGGTACTCAGCTCGTGATGATCGCGACCTGAATTTTGTTCGACGATGGTGACGGTCGTGGACTCGTGGGTAGGGTTGGGAAGAGGTTGGGAAAATTTTGAAAATGAGAAGAGGTTGTGAAATATTGAAAAACAAACACCCCCAAAAGCTCTTTTTGCAGGGGTTTGGTCCACCTCTTCTGCAAAAGAGGTTTGCAGATGTGGTCCGCAGACCGCAGACGTTTTACCTCTGAAAAAACAAACACCACCTAAGTGTACCGGAGGCGACCAACAAAGTATTTAGAAAGCCCACATTTGAATAAAGTCATTGAAAGGGGCTTCATTTAAGGGGTTAAATTCAGACAAACTTTCACATGCAGATCGGATCATCGGACCACATTGTAACCCCCCACCATAATCATCCAAAACCTGAATTTTTTTTACAGTTAATAGATCATTCCCAAGGTCTATCTTTGCTTATGAATCTTGTTTGGCATACACATTTACAAAATTATTTGTCTCAAAGTAACCCAAGTGTTCCTAATATGTAAAATGTTTTTGTTTTGCATAATCTTGCTTTCCTTTCAAAGCAAGATAAGAGTTCCTATAAAAAAAAGGTATACTTGAACTCTTGAAGTATAGATAGATAAGAAAAAGGGTTACAACAAGGGGTAAGCCACAACAACATATGTGTTCCTGTGATCAATCCTAACCATCAGCTTTCCAAACTTGAAAATATATTTTCCTAACTTTACAACACTTTAATTACTAACTTGTTAACTATTGCATTCCCTTCTCAACTGTTACCTTCATCTGCCCTAGACTCAAGATGTGCATCGACAGCCTCCACTCCACAAAACCTAGTTAATTCATCCTGTTCGACCAGCATAATCATGTTAATTTTCAGCATTACTGAGTTGGATTGGATTTATGATGTTCAACCCATTACCTAGAGATAACCCCAGTTTCGTTTCCGATTGTTACACACTTACGATGTGTCCCATACCCTGTTCCATTACTGACTTGAAATATCAAGTGCTCCATTACATTCGTAACAGTTTTATATTTTAAAAAATTTTCCAATCTAAAACTTCATATATACTATTTATTTTACCCTTTAAGATTATATATTATATTTATATATTTTCTTTCGATGTGTAAATGGGTATGGAATCAGTTTCAAGTATCGCCTAATACCACACCCGAGAAAAAGATTTTAATTAATCCCATATGGGCGTTACCTGAATTGTCGAATACCCATCTTGAATGTTTCAGGTTTTCCAATTTTATATTTTTCATATTGTGTCAAGAAAAAACATAGAAGTTGGTGTAAACCTTTATTGAAGTATTTTCGGAAGTAAGCTTCTCGCATTCCTTGGAGAGCCTCTGCAGCTCATCCCTGAGGGAATGATTCTCACCGCTTAGTGCTTCTACTCTCGCTTGTAGCTCTTCACACTCGGCCTATCAAAAGGAAACACAGATAGAACCCTTGAATCTGTGATGTATATATTTTATTAAGATAATCTCAAGCCTTCTGCTGCTCTTTTAGAGAGGATTTATCTCTGATATTCTTTTGACAGATTTTAAAGTTATTTCTATGATCCCTTTCTTTAATTTTCAATATAAAATCTCCCTTTCTCTTTTTGGTGTTGATCTTTTGTACAACTACTGTTTCAAATAAGAATGTGAAATTCTAAATGGGTTTGGGATTTCGTCCAATCTAAACATGTTCAGATCAGTTTCAGGTCAGACCCGTGAACATGTATGCAGATTCACCCATTTAACTAGACCTGCCAAAATAGGCAGGTCAAATGGGTCGGATAGCATGTCTGAACACGTTTCAGTCACAACAGATTTGGATCAGGACAGGTCCTTTTAAAAACTATCATTTTGGTTTGGGTCAGAATGGGCTTTATTTAAAAATGGTTTCGGTATATAATGGATCATCTTAAAAAACGGTCAATTTGGTCTGGGTTAGAACCGGTTCTGACAATAATGGTTTAGTCAAAAAAGGTTGTTTAAATTAAAAATATATAAAAAATATTCTGTACCTTATGTAATTCTGTACATTATGCATTAAAATTCTGTACCTTATGTAATTTTTCAAGTTAGGAAGGGGAAATATGTAATTCTACCTAACTTAAAAGTCATTCTGATAGTTGATGCAAAAAAATTAAATTATATAAAACAAATTGAGCATTATATAGTTTAAGCGTAATTGTTTTGCATGCATTTGGAAGTTTGTAATTTTCGTATTATATGCAAAAACATCTTGAGATAAAAGTATGAGATACCTGTTTGCGCAGTCTTGATCTTCTAGCTGACTCTCGATTAGACTGCTTCCTTTTTTGTCTCTTTATTTCTCGTTCATCCTGCTGATATATCATAAGCGTAACTAATTCATATTTTTATTGATTTATCATATATATGGAAGTCATCTGAAAACGGAAGATGCAATTAATCAAATAACTGAAAATAATCACAATGGATATTAATCTGAAGAAATATGACAATGTCAGCCCACTTATGAAATGGTTGAATGGTTGAATTGGGTTGTGGCGTATCCCAAAACCGTCAAATAAAAAAATTTGCTAAATTTGATTAGATTCAGTTCTTGGGTTAGTTTTTACTTGATTTCTTTTTCATGACCGTGTAATTTATACAATTAGAATTCAGTAATAAACAGGTACGTTTTATCAGAAACATTTACTGAATCGACCCATGTGCGTTCTCAATGCTCAACAAATGTACAAAACTGAAATAGGCAAAAAGATGTTTGCGGATCAGTTTTACCCAGCCATATACTAAAAACAATCTGTTTCAACATAACATGTTTTCATCTGTTACCCAACCCATCCATTTTGCAACGGATACTAAAACAGAAGACAAATCCACAAGAAAACAAATTATCAAGTAAATTTATACAACCTGAACCCACTGATCAGGCATCATTGGTGGTGGGACAGTTGTTCGAGTGACACCAGAAGGATTTGGTTGCATTTTCATGGTTCCACTTCCAGCAGATGGATTCCACAAGTCCATCCCCATATTAGGATTGGTACCACCCATAGAAACTACAGGGTTTCCAGGTACTGGTGTCTGAATATTTGGCCCAGAATTGTTATTCTGTGCATTGGCTGAAAATTCATGAAGGTTGCAATTTCTATAATGACCCACATAATCATAAAAGACAGATTATAGAAAAAGGTTAAAGTGTGCATATACCATCAGCAAGCATCTGATTGAAGCTTCCTTTCTTGCCCCCAGAAAATTCCTGGAGGTATTAAATCAATTTGTCAATACATAAGGCAAGTTATCAAAGGTGCACGCTCAGGTGACGTGATGCACATTATGCATCTTGCATAAATAGGCACACTCTTGGGCACTCAGGGACGTTATCCGGTCAAATCCAGGCTAAAACCTGTCTAAATAGGTTTAAAGTTAAACATATCTAAAACAATTACACTGGCCTTAAACAAGCCTAAGTTCAACCTAAAACAACCTAAAATAGCCCTAAAGACCTAAACAAGCCTAAAACTTGTCTAAAATCCCTAAAATGACATTTTTATACTATGTGCCTCACTTAAAAAGTCCTTGCTTTTTTAGCACCTTGCGCCTAGGCTCCAGGCTAGACCTATGCGCCTTGACAACTATGGCATAAGGAAACAGAAGACATTAAAAGTTAATGACAAACATATTGAAAGAGAAAACATGTTTTAAATTGTTTCAAAACTGAAAACACATACATGTTGGTCATTTTCCCCACTTGCATCTGATGAACCATCGCTTCCACTTTCAGCACTGTTAAGTGCAAAACTACAGTCAGCAAGGCACATCCAAGATAAAAAAAAAAAGGGTCATTTAGCCTTTCAGTAAATGACATAAAAGTGTGTAGTTTTTTAATTTTATTTGCCCTGTTAATCATGTTTTAAATTAAACATAACCCAGATTGATCATATTTATAACTTATAAGTAAATGGGGAAAAATTTTAATCTTTAATAAATGCTAATAATATGAATGACTACAAACCTTTGGGTGGCATCATTACCAGAACTTGATGCCGCCTTCCCAGTCTCTCCAATTCGGACATTGCCATTTCCTGAAGTTCCCTTGGATTTTTTTGTTGTAGGCCTCTCCTTGTTTTCGTAGGCCTTTGCTTCCATTTCTGCATTTGGTGGCACAGCACCTGGAGTCTGTTATAGAAAATTAAGAGGAAAATTTTGGTTATGCATTACCAAAGTATATATCTTGTGCACATAGGTCTGTAAATGATGTTTGGTTTAATTCATTTAACTTTAGCCGAACAAACGATCGAAGTGTCAAACATGAACATTTAAACAAACGAGATTTTCTTGTTCGTGTTTGTATTCATCCATGTTCATTTGTTAATAGTGTAAATGAATAGTTTATGAACATAACCGAACATCACTAAACAAACACAAATGAACTTAAAGGAATAAACATATGTGAAGGAACATCGATTAAAAGCTTAATAAAAAGATCCGAACATAACCATCATCAACGGGACCTTTAAAAGTAAATATACACATAAAAATTAGTGAATGAAAATAAACAAACATAAATGAACAAACTTAAACAATTTAAATGAACGAACATATTCACGAACCTAAATGAATGAACAAGACACATGTTCATGTTTTTTTGTACAATCAAATGAACAAAAACATTTGTTCATGTTCGTTCATTTACTAAATAAACGTTCATAAGCAAACTACCCACATGACAGTTCATGAACAATCATCTAGAGCATTTAGTTCACTTACAAACCTACGTACATATATGCATAGACGGAAACACGATCAATCAAATGCCAAGCTACATATATATGATGCTTATATATAAGAAGTCTGTTCAAACAAGAATTACCTGAGCTTGGCTACATAATCACTAATTAAAAGTATGTGGTTTTATTTACATACTAATAAAACTTACATTATACTTCTCAAATTTCTTACCTTTGCCGCACAACCCATTTCTGTACATCAATATAATATCAATTTTTTCTTCTCAAGTGGTAGTTTTTCTATCATGCACCAGATATTACGATTTTAAATGAAGTTTAACTAGAGGTGGAAAATGGTAAGCTTGGCAAACGGCCTTGAGTTGATGTTGCTTCTAACAATGTGTAGAAGTAGCACACGTTGGGGACACATAAAATCTTTTCTATCAAACAATAGCAACCAAGTTTCTCAAGCGTTCCACTAAGGTTATTCAAAGCAGTTTTGTCCCTCTAAAGTCACTCAACTTTTGCTAAGTGTTACAATCGTATGGATTTTTTTTATTAATTTTCTAAAATAAATTAAGGCAAATGACGTATATATCATCATCATCGTACTCAGTATATCCCACCATTAGCATAGCTAAGGTAGGGTCTGAGGAGAGTAAGATGTAGACAGCCTTACCTCTACCCCATAGGAATAGAGAGGCTGCTTCCAATGAGACCCCCGGCTCATGATGCCTGATTAACCGACCAACCCAATGGTTTTAACGTTATTTTCACAAAAATAAAGTAAAATAACGTTAAAATTAGTGCAACTTTACTTTTGCCCCTTAAGGGCCGACATATATATACATTATATACGCGTACTACAAACCGGGCGTATATATGATTCCTTATGTTTCATTCGCCTCAATTAATTTCAAATTTTTATATATCGATAAAAAAATCACATAGAAGTAGAACACCAAATAAAAGTTGAGTGACTTTATAGGGACAAATAAAACTTTGGATGACCTTAGTGGAATACTTAGGAAACTTGGTTACTGTTTTGAAATTTTACCCATTTTAGAAGTTAAATAAATAATCAGCACAACTTATGACTACAATATGTGTTTGTGTGGAACTGTGTAAGTGTGTATTTATTACAATAATAATCTAAATCTTAAATAATAAAAAAATCTTCTCTATTTTAGAAAATTATATAAATGATTAATGCATTACTTATGATTCCAAAATAATATTAAACTAGCAACTTTTGATATTTGAACATACAATTTAGGAAATTTTATGCATTAAAACTCAACCAATTTTTTTTCCTCTTTGTGATTAACCACTACCCTAATTGATCCATTCATGCGTAAATGAAACAACATTGCAACCTCTAGATTCTATAGCCCCAATAACTTGAAAAGGTTTGAAAGCACCTTTCAAAGAGTTTATGGAATAAACAAAATCCATGATGAGCATTAGGGTTGACAATTTCAGACACGGACACATTAACACGACACGACATGGCTTTAACATGTTTCGTGTCTAAAACAGATCGACACGTTAAGACCTATTTATTTTTGTGTCTAAACAGGTAAAAACCCATTAAGATCCGTTAAGACATGTTTATAATTTAAAATTCAAAATATATAATATAATAAAATAACGGGTAGTCGATTACCTTCCAAAATTTCTAATTCTCTAACCCTAGTTCTTTGATGGGTTTCTTAACAGGTTCTTTAACACGTTATTTATAGTGTTAACTGTTAACAGGTTACTTGACATGTCATTTCGTGATTACATGTTTTAAACAGGTCGTGTTCGCATATGGAAAAATAGACATGATAAGTTTTCGTGTTGAGTTTGTGTCTACCCATTTCGTGTTACGTGTCTTAACGGGTCGTGTTTGACCCGTTATGACAGCCCTAAATCGAGCATAACAGGTATGAAAACACTGATTGGACACAATCACATGCAACATCATCTCCTTTTGGATTATAGCAAGCAACTATAACATCATCATCATACTCAGTAAATACTACTGTTAGCAAAGCTAAGGTAGTGTCTTACGAGGGTATGAAGTAGACAGCCTTACCTCCACCCAGTAGAAATAGAGAGGTTGCTTCCAATGAGACCCCCGACTCATGATGTCTGATTAACTGACCAACCCAACGCCTTTAACATTATTTTCACAAAAATTAAGTAAAATAACGTTAAATTAGTGCAATTTTACTTTTGCCCCTTGAGGGCCAACACATACATTATATGAGCATCTATTACAAGAAAATATAATAATCTTTTGAGATAGATTATGAGAAAAAAACACTATCATGAAAATAAATGTTGGGAAGAAGAATAAGCATGATCAAAACGAAAAAAAAAAACTTGTAAAGATGAACTTTGGGAGGAAATATTGCAAAAACCGAAAAGTGGCCCTTTTATATAGAACTAATTAATAACCAGAATTAAAATAAAACTCTATAATGAAAATATGATTCATATCTATAAAATACCAGATTTTAGAATAAATTTCTACCTACAAGCATCTAAATTAAAATTTATGATTATCTAGTCAAAACCATGTAACTTGGAAGTTGGATAAGTGACCTCTAGGCAAACTCAGCCTATAGCTTGCTTAGAATAGAATTTAGATATGCATATATGTATGTATTTTATAATGTGTGTACATCAACAACATTTTTTCATGCATAATATGTGTGTATGCCTATAGATGGGTATATAAATTATTAAATATACATGTGTATGTACTTGTTTGTTCACAATGTGTGACTATGTGTGCATGTATGTACATACCTGTAGAGATCCACATATATATACATGTCTGTTTGACTTATGTGTGTGTGTGTTGGGCTTTAAGGATACTAAAAATTGATATGCCTCTAGATTCACATATGGTGATATCCAAGAGGACAACCAAATCATGTTGTGCCATCTACATATAACCTAAATACATATAAAGAAAGGGAAAAAAAAGTGAATACCATAGACATACTAGGATGAGCATAAACCCCTGCTGGTGGATATAGAGCAGGATATGGAACAGGAGTTCCATATGGTGTCATCATAGGGTGCTGAAGAAATTCACACATAAAAGAATAATTAGAAGACTTGCAGCTTATCACTTGTTGCAATTAATCTAAAACATGCAAGTTGACATGATTACCTGGCCTCCCCACATGTAAGGATGAGGAGTTGGAGACGCGACAGTTGAGGCGAAGAAAGGCGGAGTGCCTCCAGCACTATAATAAGCCTAAACATGTAAGGATGTAAATTACAGTAAGATTCTATCTTAACATTCCACACCCTCAATGCATCTTCTAAATCCCAAGAAACACAAACTAAACGTTTATATCACACCTGCATAGAGCTTGGCCAATCAGCATATGAAGGCGGGGGTGTTTCCTGCTGATATAAGTAGGTTAAGTTTCCAGTCACAAACATAATACATTATTTACCCCGAGCAAAAGAATGAAAGTGGTCAAGTGGATACCTGAGCTGAAGGAGGTTTGGAATTCTTAGCAGGTGAGCTCTCTTCCCCAGCCCCCATGGAGTCTACAACTACAAGTAATAACTCAGAATGCAGCCTAAAAGGTTAAGTGCCTGCAAGTTTGCTTTTGCATATGGTAGATCTATAATCAACAAGTACCTGGAGACATTAAATGTACTGCAGGTTAGCAAAGCCGTTATAATTAGTTATTTACATAGCTTTTATATTTTCTTTATCATTGTTTTAGAGATAACTAAACCATAATAAACCCGTTATAATTAGTTATTTACTTGCTTTTTGTTTTTTGATCTCTTGCCTATTGATTTTAAAAACGATGTTCAATAACATGCTACAAACCCATAATCCGAAAAGGGTGCAAGTGTATAATCACCACCATCAGTCACTAAAGCAAGTGATCACATGGTAGCATGGGCGGATGCCACGGATCTATGTAATTAGGAGTGGGTTCACGGAAATCCACCGCGTTTTGAAGATTTAATAGGAAATTTTTGTTTTCAAGAGGCTTAAAAGGTAAGGTGAACTCATTAATATTTTTAAGGTTGAATCCTTAATGTAATTTTCCCAACAGTTTGCCAATTTGAATAAGATAAGTGATCTTTGTTAATAAATTCCCGTTAATCAATACATTTATTATTATAGGATCGTGTTAAAATCACTTTCCGAAATCAATGAACGGTTTGTATGTTCTTCTGTCGATTTACTCTCTATGATATATTACCAAGTAAAGTGGTAGTTATTGGCGGTTAATTTCAAGGACTGCCACCACAGACCTTGCAAGGAGGCGCGGCCCCCTTGAGACTCGTATGGTCTGTAGCTTAGAAATCTTAAACAAGTGTGCACTTCGTACCTTTAACTCTTTAATAATGATGTTTTTTTTAATTTTAAACTTAATATATCGCAGTGTTACTACGTGATCCAAAACGCCAAACCAACCCGGAAATTTTTATGTCAGGTTCATTTTAATTGAAAATGTTAGAAAATAATGATCCCACCAAAAAATTTCCCAGTAACCGCCACTGCATGGTAGAAATTTTTGATCCAAAGAACAATTCTAATAAACAATCATATATTTAATTCTTATCTTAACAAATATAAGAATTATTCATTTTTTTACTTACTACCATTTTATTTTGATGATCAGGAGATCACTACATATCTAAAACGCCATTTTCTTAAACCAACTGAGCAAACCTTCCTTCTCGGAAACATGGTTCCTTGATTTGAACAATTATTCACAAAAATGTTCGAGATAATCTGAGTATATATGCTAAAGTAAATAATTACACTTACAATGACAGGCATATATGTGTGGCCAACATGTTACATGCGAATTTAAAAGAAATTAAATTGTAGAAACAAGAGAGAGACTGACTCGTTCGGCAGGCCGCGTCGGGAGGGACAGGAAGCCTACTATGAACGAGGAAAACCAACAAATAAGGCAAGTTTTGACACCAATTTCTTCAACTACAGACAAAATTGAAGCGATTCAACGGCTAGGGTTCGTTCTCCAGGTTTAGTTTCTACGAACTATTCGACTAAAATTCAGAGTTTTGAAAGTCGAGAGTAGCTGATTGTGTAGTTGCTAATAATTGGTGTGGTCGGAGAGATTGGTGGTGCGACGGGGTAGGGCTAGAGGGATGACTGTGAGGGTGAGGAGGTATCCAGCTGTTAAAAGGGGGTGGTGGATAAATACGCATGGCCCCCCAATGTTTTTCAAAACCATTAAACTAAGTTAAGTTTACTTCTTAAGACGGGTTAAATACGTCGGATCATATTTAATGTTCATAAAAACATTATAATTCAGCTAGTGGCGGCCAAAACATTTTTCCTTATTAATATGTTTCAGGTCAAAAAACCGGGTCGGTAATTGATAATTCGGATAGGGTCAAACAATTTAAAATATCAAATATCAAATATTTGTTTCACTCAAAAAAATAAATATGTATGTATCAAACAAGACATACAATGTTTAAAACGAAAATGTGAGTATCCGGAAGAAGAATCACAATTCGGCGAGACAAAATGTTTGGGCTGGCTGAGTTGCTGGATTTCCTTTTTTTTTAACACAAGGTAAATGGGTAATGTTTAATATTTATGGTCCATTTTAATTTTTAAGGCCCAAAACAAGCTTTAAACTCAAAATCGGCTAAATAATGAGATAATCGACACTGTAAACTCTTAAAGGTAATGTTAAAACTTACAATATTAGTTTAAGTTTATCATTTTTTTCAAATCCATGGGGGCCAAGAAATTTTGGAAAAAAAAAAAACCAAAGGGGCCGGGTTCAATCCCTATAATTTTTTCCGCGCAAAAGCTAATATATCGAAGCTTCTGACCAGAAAAACGCCCCTTAAAACCTCCGCCACTGAACTCAATGGTTTTTCGATGATGGGACAAGGCTTAGGAATCATAAGGTTGTGCATTTGAATTCCATAAGCGGATTTTCTTAAAGTATTGTGTATACTACTGAACTGGTAACTTTGTGGTGAATATGATCGAGAGTTTCACATTTTGAGATCAAGCAGACTCGTAAACCTAAATGTGTTTTTATATTTATATAATTTTTATTTAATTAATAAATGTATATTTACATAAACAATTGTTTTTATATATAAAATAACGATAAAATTAAATGAAATTATATATTATTATGTTATATATGAAAAGTATAAAATTAATAACAAAAGGAAATAAATTTTATATATATATATATATATATATATATATATATATATATATATTAAACACATTGAAAAGGAATAGCATAGTTTTAGGATTTACAATTTGAACACAATAATTATATTAAAGTTTTGTTTTTCGATTTTGGTTACTAAAACTTTTATATCATATTAATAATAAGTAAAGTTTTGTTTTTTTGTTTTTTGCCACTAAAACTTTTATATATTATAAGGTTTTGTTTTTTCGATTTTGGCCACTAAAACTTTTATATAATATAAAGTTTTGTTTTTTCGATTTTGACCACTAAAAATAAAGTTTTGTTTTTTCGATTTTTGTCACTAAACCTTTTATATAATATAAAGTTTTTTTTTTCGATTTTGGCTACAAAAACTTTTAAAAGTTTTGTTTTTTCGATTTTTGCCACTAAAACATTTATATAATATAAAGTTTTGTTTTTTTCGATTTTGGCCACTAATACTTTTTAAAGTTTTGTTTTTTCGATTTGGCCACTAAAGCTTTTATACAATATAAAGTTTTGTTTTTTCGATTTTGGCCACTAAAACTTAATAGTAAAGTTTTGTTTTTTTGATTTTGGTCATTAAAACGTTTATATAATATAAAGTTTTGTTTTTTCGATTTTGGCCACTAAAACTTTTTAAAGTTTTTTTTTTTGATTTGGCCACTAAAACTTTTATATAATATAAAGTTTTGTTTTTTCGATTATGGCCACTAAAACTTAATAGTAAAGTTTTGTTTTTTCGATTTTGGTCACTAAAACTTTTATATAATATAAAGTTTTGTTTATTTGATTTTGGCCACTAAAACTTTTAAATTTTGTTTTTTCGATTTTATATAGTTTTATGTTTATATATATATATATAATTGTATAGAGTTTGTAATGAGAGATTTGATTTTTATATGTAACTTATGATTTTGCAAATAATATATAATACCCGTTCTCGGGAGAGTACTGTGATAACCCGCCGCAACGCGTGGGTGAGATTAAACCTAGTTAGTAAAATAAAAACAAGCAAGCTGAGTCAAACAAGCAAGGGAAAAAGTATATAAAGCAAAGGGTTGAAAATGAGATATTAGTTACACACTTCACATATTCTTAATGAAAATATGATTTAACCTACGTATAATAGCATATTATATTATTATATGGGAGATGATTTTTAATCTAGCGTCTCATTTTAAATCGAAAATATATTCATCTCTCATCTTCTATGCTACAAAAGAGGCGACCTCTCAACTTTTTTTTTTCAATTTATAAATCATCTCTCGCGTGTTTTAATAAGATTGTATTTTTCTACGTAGTATTTACATCATATCTCATCTTCTCTATTGTTTTTATCAAATTTCATAATACTTAACTTTTGTCGGAAAAGAGTCGGAATTACCGCGCAGATTTATATTGTAGCAATTTGGCACGATTTGCGTTGAATTTTATTGGAATCATATTTTCACTGTGAAACTCCGGACATCCAATAATTTTCGTTAGAAAAGTGTCGGAAATTGAAAATTGTGACAAATTTTCAACACAGATTTGCATCGCAAATTTAGTTTCTTTCTAGTAGTGTTGGATTTTGACGATTGAAGAGAAAAGAAACATATATTCAGTCCTAATGCGATCTTCGGACAGAAGGTTCAGTCATGGTCCACGTCAACATGCTGATTATTTCGAAGGCAGTTGTAACAATGTTAATCAGATCGTTGATAGTAACTAATTTTTAAGTATTGGTTTTTAAATTGAACACGCCCCATTTGTAGTGCACGCATATAATATATATAAGTGTTGATCCTTAAGGGGCAAAAGTAAAATTGCATTAATTTAAAGTTATTTTACTTATTTTGTGAAAATAATCGTTAAATGCGTTGAGATGATTTAACCTCAAACGATGAATTTGAGACGGGGACTCCTTCGGAGCAACCTCTCTATCCCAATTGGGATAGGGGTAAGCCTTGTCTCTATCCTTTCCCCCAGACCCTATCTAAGTGAATTTTTACAGGGTATGCTTGTTGTTGTTGGTTTTTAAATTGAACAAGAAGAGCAGAAGAAAAGAGATGCTAGTGTTGCTTTTTAAGTACTTACAAATATTATTTGGTTTTGCAACTAAGGATTCATTGGGATACCTCTTGACTTTTCAAATGAAAGGTCATGGGTTCAAATCCGTTTCAAGACGAAATAGGGGTTCTTGAGAGGTCAGTGGGTTTTCCGGTGCGGTTTCCTCCGAGGGTGGTGGTGGGGTCTCAATGATGTCATGGTTACTAGGCATTGGTGACATGGCCTGAAAATCAGTGGTTCACACGTTGAGATCAAATGCTGTTAAAAAAAACTAAAAATTCATTGGGATTTTTAATGAAATAAAACAGGAAAGTATCAATAAAAAATAAAAAAACAATCTCATCTTAGCTTTTTTTGAACACGATTTATTTGTGACCAAGCTTCCACATAATATAATACAAATCTATAATGTAATAATTATATTAACATAAGGGTATATTTGAGTGAGCAATTATTGTATTTTAGGTTGAAAGTATTAACATCATAACATAGTTAAGTTGAGATAAATAACATCTTCATACAATGCGGGTTAAGAGGGATAATATAAAAACTATGATAATATAATATATTCAAACAGGTAAAATTATTACTAATATATTTAATGATAAAATTACAATAGATTATGCGAATAAACTATTTGTTTACTTATAACTCAGTTTTACTTGAAACAAGTTTATTGTTTTTTTAAAAATGATCTATTTAGATCCAAACTGTTTTTTCTAAAAACTCATCTTAACTCACTTTTATCCTGACTCACTTTCATACTGACTCAAAACCGTTAAGACCCGTTACTCGATCCGATCCAACTCGCCTATTTTGTCGGGTTTAATTTTTATGGATATAATTTCACATGTTTTTCAACATGTTTCAGAGTTGAACATGTCATATAATTTTGGAAAGTGACAGATAAATGTTGAAGCCTAGGTGTGTCAACTTGGGATAGCTTGAACAGTGGAACATGATAAATAATTTTGGAAACCCACTTTGATTAGTCAGTGTCTGGTTAGTGGCTTTGAAGCTTTGGGAGTAATATTCCCTATAATCACTACAAATTTTAAAAGGCTTGTTATTTACACAATTACACACATAACTTTTTTATTTTAACATTCAATCGACATTATTTGTTATGTCTCGTATAGGCCTATACAAGGCGTATAGTTACCTATAACACCCACTGATTCGATAATGATTGATTTTGTAAACGCCTATATTAGAGTTCATTATTGACAGTTTGACACTGAGAAATTTCTGACAAATACATATAGATTAGCCTGATGGTGACAACACATAAATCTAATCTTTTTAAGCTTTCTGGAACTGTTTCTAGTTGAAGATATAAGATACCCACATATCAAATTCATAGCATTTATATAATTAATTATTAAATCAATATTTTAAGTTAAAACCATATAATCATAGAAGATACCAAAAGCTTTCATACAGTAGCTCTGTTAATTGACAGTAGATCTTTTTTAGGGCTCTGAGTTTGGTACACTTTCCCTTGGCTTTTAATTCTGAGCCATATTGGAAAGGGAAACTTCTTGGGTATACAAGTACACGATGACCATGCAATCATATGCATAAATTTCATGTGGTTAATGATGTTTTCCATTTTGTCAAAGCCGGTGCCGGTTTAACAGTTCAAACAAACTTCTAAAATCCTAATAAAACCTCTAATTTCTATAAAAAAATTTAGCTTTAAGTGATGAAATTTAGTAATAAGATATTAACTTTAAGTGACCAATGTAATGAACTTTCATTGATCACCTTTCATATTAAGAAAAATGTCCATCTTAACCAAAAGTTTTCTGAAAATAACCATTTGACTTTCAAATATCAGTTTTGTCCAAGTTCTGTACGGATAGTGATGAAATTTAGTAATAAGATATTAACTTTAAGTGACCAATGTAATGAACTTTCATTGATCACCTTTCATATTAAGAAAAATGCCCAAAATACCCATCTTGACCAAAAGTTTTTTGAAAATAACCATTTGACTTTCAAATGTCAGTTTTGTCCAAGTTCTGTACGGATGCACGTGCCTGTGTTTTTGCATGTGTCCTATACATGTGTGGACGCGCGTCAACTCTGACGCACACCCGTAAGCTTTTAAATTTTGTCCCAGGCGTTGGGCCCACTCTGAAGCGCATGTTACACTCGGCATTATAGGCGCCCGCCCATACACCATAACCAAGAAAACTTAAAAAAAAATTAGACACCCGTTAATTATAGGTGCCCGCCCATACACGAATTTGGCCGCCCGTAACCAAGAAAATTCGGAAAAAAATAGAGACACCCGTGACAAATAGTGTCAGTGTGGGCCCGATGCGCTGACAAAAATTAAGAACTTATGGGTAGGAGTCAGAGTATACGGACGTCCGTGCCTATATAACACATGTGTCAACTTTTAAGTGATTGATGTATATGCGCCCGTACAAAACATGAACAAAACTGACATTTGAAAGTCAAATGGCTATTTTGAGGAAACTTTTGGTCAAGAGGGGCATTTTGGGCATTTTCTCTTCATATTAACTAGGGTCCGGTCAATTTTTTTGGTGGCTCTCTACGAAGTAAAAATTTTGAGGCCATTTCTATTATTCAAATGCATATCATTAAATTATATAATTTTCGATTCAAGTTGAACTGGGTTGAGTAACATATTGTATGAATATTATTTTACTTTTATTCGGAAGAATTGAAGGTGATCCCTCATATGTTTTGAGTTTTGAATCAATTAGAGAATTTTATATACCTAAATTATATGAGTGATTTGAAAGCAATAAAATTACAAGAATTTAGAACTCTTAATGCATTATAACTTTATCAATGCAATAATAATATTTTTGAAATATCTAAATCCCTCAAAACATCACAAATATTTTGTGTCAGCTAACAATCGTATCAGAAAGCTAAAGACACTGGATTAAAGGCTAATGACCATAAAATTTCCTTGACATAGTGAGCCACATGATTTTAAAATTGGAGGCTTTGATAGTTTGAGAGCCATAGACACAAGTCTAAAAATCTATGAATTAGAGCGAGCCGCCTATGATATTATCACAAGAATATAATTAAAAAGACAATTATGAATCTTTTGATAGTTTGTATGGCAATATATGTTTGCAGAAACTTTTTAGTTTATTATTATCGGTCTCAAATTCTAATTAAATAGAAGGATTTATAACATTATGTTAGAAAAAGGTCCCAAATTTTTAATTTGTTACTCAAACGAGCCGGACCAGGTCAAAGTGTTGGGGCAATGATACTACTAGTCAGCATAACACAATGAACATTAACCAGAAATTAAAAGCAAGGATAATATATGTACATAAGATGGTTGCTATCTACAAGACCAGAACACTAAATTATTTACTTATTCTCTAGTTAGAAATTGTTGAACAAATATTCAAATCCATGTGTATAGTTCTGATCAGGCACATAGAATACACCCTCCAATCCTTCCATCCCAAACTGGTCGAAAAATGGTGGCTCGATAGAGAAGGATGAGCTTGGGCTCATGCTCGATGTTCCATCGGACCGCTCGGCTAGCCTGTTTATCTCCTTTTCAGCTTCAGATAGTTGTTCTTTGAGCTTTAGTATCTGTGTTATAAGTTTATTGATCAGCCTTTGATCTTAGAAAACTTTGAAAATAATCTAAGTATTTGTTTTTAAATGTTTGAATAGTATTGAAGATGAAGATTCACGTGGGGAGGTATGTCATGTGCTCAGGGCACCAAAAACACTGTATGACAGCCTTAAAAAACTAAGGCACTTGTGATTATATATATAGCACTCTTTTGCTGGACCAATGGGATAGAGTGTGTCAAAATTAAATGGAATTACTTTATCTCGAGCCTTGAGTCATATACATTTCCAAACTAAGGTTATCTTTTTTTTTTTTTTTTTTTTATTCTTTTAGGTTAAAGCTACATTGGATAAACTTGAAAGTCTTCTTTGACGCTATGATATCAAGCTGATTTATTTATGGAGAGAAAAGAAAGAAAATATAAGGGAAGAAAGGACATGTTTGTGTTCCTGAGCTTCATTTCTATTTCACAAATAAAAGAAAAGGAAAATAAAAATGTCGTGTTCCTGAGTTTTACTCAAGAAAGGAAAATAAAAGAAAAATTAGGAAAAAATCTGTAGTTTTCTTTTCCTTTCAATTTGAAACGAAAGTTTTTCGTTATTTGCCTTTTATTTCTTTCATTTCTTTTCCTTTTATTTTACCTTGTTTTTCGTTATTTTCCTTTTATTTTCTTTCATTTCTTTTCCTTTTATTGGTCCTTTTTTCTCTCCACACTAAAAAAGAAAGTAAAAAAGTAATCACTGTCATGTTAGTCTACTTCATAAAAAAGTAAATGATAAACCAACTTAAATTCAACAATAGTTTGGCCACTTGGCACGTTACTAAGTACTTCTCATTTATCGTTCTCTCTATTTTAGATAAGATAAATAATAAAATAAAAAGATGGTATTCACGTACTCGTATTCTACCCTTAATCTAATCTATGTAAATACATACACTTTTTTAAAAATGCTTGAACACCTTAATAACTTCTTCAAACTTTACAAATAGCTATTCGATTTTTTTAAAGTTTAAAAATTTTGAATGTTAAATCATCGGTTAAAAAAATTAATCAAACGATCTAAAAAATTCAAAGGTTAGTTTGACTTTTTTAGTGGATAGAAATAGTAGAAAAAATATAAAACATATGGTAAAAACAACCCGAAAAAATACATGACAAGGATGGATACACAATATATATATAAGGGATTCATTCTGATAAAAACTAACAGATGTAAATAATAAAAAAAAAAACTATATTTATAGCCACAAGATTTACGTGATATAAAAGTAATTTCTTATAAAATAGGAGAAGCTGCTTTTATGTTCTTTAAACGTGTGACTAAAATAGTTCTTTATCGCAGGTTTGTATAAAAGAAAGATCGTTACCTCAGTTTCAAGACGGCATTTTTCAAGAACAGTGGAATCATGTTCGTTCTTGAGCTTGGAGTATTCCTCTTCGAGCTTCTTACTCTTCCATCGAGCCCGCCGGTTCTGAAACCAAACCGCAACCTGGCGCGGGTCAAGCCCAAGCTCAGACGCCAGCCTATCTTTCCTTTCTGATTCAAGCTTATGTTCATCTCCAAAGTTTTGCTCAAGAAGGCTCACCTGTTCATCACTCAGCTTCCTCTTTCTAAACCCGCTGCTGCAAGCGTCTGCTTTGATCTTCTTTCGCCTTCTTCGCGGCTTCACAGCTTCAACTAAACGTTATCAAATCATTACAATCAAACACCTAACTTCACTAATGCATAAACAGTTGATTAATTAAACAAAAAAATAGATTTGAATATTAAAGATCAAACCTTGTTCTGGGATTAGCTGATCATATATTTCAGGATAATACTGGGAAAGAAGAATCATTTGATCATCAACCTGAGTTTGATTTTGATTTTGAGTTTGAGTTTTGATGTGGGTTGTTGTCATCTCTAAACTGTGTGTGTCTGTCAACACTTGATCACACTACAAGTGGATTATGTGTTATGGTGAGTACATCAATGGAGACTTTATTTATAAAGGTGGAGTGAAGACTGAAGAGTGAAGACTAAGTGTTGAGTTTGCCTTTATTTATAAAACTTTTATACCCATATTGACCTTTGTGTTTTCTTGTATTTACGGTTTTGCCATTGAAGGTTTTTTAAGCATTTTGTCTATTTTGAGGTGACTAGATTGAAAAAACACTTGGTGTCAAACTTTTGTCTAATTTGATGAAATGTGACTTGATTTACACAACTTGATCAATGCATGACTTTATTTGATGTGCTTCAAACACCTAATATATATTTTGGTGTTATTTGTTTTGTGTGTCAAGTTCACAATCACCCACTTGAACTGTAAGGACTTAATTTTAATGATATTGCTTCATTAGATGAATTTAGTCGGGTTTTTGCTGACATGTTTTATATGGCTTTTGGATAAGAACTAAAAGGTGTTTAGATTTTAGGTGTTTCATAAATTAAATAGCATTTACAGCAGTAGACAAACTAAAAGACTTCCATAAATCTCATTTACGAAAGAGTTACATCACTAATTATATATATATGGACATCGGTGAACTCAACCGACTTCAAATGAATTCTCATCCGTTGAAATTCATCAAGATTAAATCATGACCATTTAAATAAGACGGTTACATCAATTTTGTGGTGCTTTTAGCGGTTTCTGTGGTTTTAAGCGGTTTCTGGTGGTTTTCAGCGGTTTCTAGTGGTTTTCAGCGGTTTCTGGTGGTTTTCAGCGGTTTCTAGTGGTTTTCAGCGGTTTCTGGTGGTTTTCAGCGGTTTATGAAGGTTTTTCGGTTACCTACAAATTATTGACACATGTCCCATGTTTTGACACATGTTACATGTCATTATTGTATCATTATTATTTTATTTTTAAATATTTTAAGAAATATAATTTGAATCTGATTGTACCATACACCATACTATCCGGTCAACGGACGAGTATAAAACTAGTTAATGTGGTTTACGAAAGCCTTTTAGCTTGTTGCCATATTAATATATATATTAAAAGGCAAGCCCAAATGAATAGTAATATATTATATATTATATTGAAATTGTATATAAATGCATATATATATATATATATATATATTATTATATTAAATCTCATGAAGAAGAAATAATATATATATATATATATATATATATAATAATAATAATAATAATATGTATACTAAAATAGTGATTTATATAGGGTTTGTATTTTATGAAAATCTATATAGAAAGAAAACCCTTAAACCATATTTGGGTCGTCTATTTGTAATCTTGAAAATAAATATATGTTTCATATTAACTCACATTAAAATTGATTTGTTTATTCAAAACCTAATTTCTTTTCCAGGTTTAATATAGGTGTATGTTATATGTAGTGACGTAAACAGAGATAAGAGTATTAAATTTGAAAGATTTGATGAAAATTTTGGCTTTTATTAAATCTAAGAGATTTGCTTAGAGATTTGGGTTTTTGTTTTAATTCAAACGATTGGTTGCCGGTGAAAAATGTTTTAAGTAATTTTTTCTAATATTTTTGTAACATATTTGTGAGGATGTTGTATGGATTTATGTTTTTATGAAAAATTGTATATAGGTTGTGATTAGATATTTGATTTTACTATGTAACTTATGTTTCTGCAAATAATATATAATACCCGTTTTTAAAAGTGTATTGTGATAACCCGCCGCAACGCGCGGGCGGATTACACCTAGTTCCATTTATTTACGAAACACCAAAAACATTAAACATTTTGCATTCTTGCCCAAAATTCATTTTCAAAATTCAATTATTTCACAAAAAAATTAATAATAATATTAATTCGAATACGAAAAGGTAGGCCTGTAAAAAAACACGAACATATGCATGTTCGTGTTCGTTCATTTAAATTTAACCGAACACGAACATGAATTTTGTGTTCGTGTTCGTTTATTATGAAAATGAATATGTTCGTGTTCGTTCATTAATAAATTAAACGAATTGTTCATGAATATAAATGAACACAAATGAACCAAAATAAACGAACAAATATAAATGAACATTATTTAATACTATTGAACAATCATAAACGAACATAAACACTATTGAACAAACATAAACGAGCACAATTGAAAAAACATAAACGAACACAAACGACAATTCTCTTAAATGTAAATACATATCATTCATAAATTAGATAGCTAACCGAACATAAACTAACATTACATAGTTAACAAACATAAACGAACACAAATAAACGAACATAAATAAACGAATATAACCGAACAATTCATGAACATAAATAAACGAACATAACTGAATAGTTCATAAACATAAATAAACGAACACTAGGTGTGTTTATGTTCGTTCATTTAATTAAACAAACACAAATTTTATGTTCGTGTTCGTTCATTTATTAAATAAACTAACATAAATGAATTTCCCGCCGAACAGTTCATGAACTCTTCGATTTGTTTACAGGCCTACGGAGAGGGATAGGATTACTGGGTTGGTATTTTAATCTATTAACGAAAATTCAGTTCCATTTGTAACACGTGTTCTTTCCCATTTATGTTCATTTTGTTTTGATAAGCCTTCAGTCTCGCCATTATTCATATATCTAAGAAAATGTGTAAAGCATTGTCCAAAAGAAACTAGTGTGGGAGACAACTTATTTTTTTATGAACAGCTTGAAACCCGCACACACATAAGATTAATTTCAATCGTCTACTCGGATTTGACACTTTAAGGCATACACCCGAGCCCACCTCAGAAAGAACCCCATAACTTTGTAAACATCTTGACCTTGGCTCAACAAATATGTCTTAACCCGGATTCAAACCCAACATCGCCCACATGAAAGTCAAAAAGATAACTACTAGGCTATAAGCCATTTGCTTAAAGACAACTTGATTTATCCCATTTTTTTTATTGTGATGGTATATGTGGAATAACAGTAAGAAACAAATAATCACAATACATCCTTTTTAGTAAACTAGTTTTTAATCTAATTAAAGACTGGTGGCTTCTAGAACTTTAAAATGTCACGATTTTTAAACATATAACATTGGCCAATTAATATCCCAAATATGTATATATGCATTATATCCAAAAATATCAAATTGTGGCGTGTTATTTAGGCATTTACTTTTTCTTTATTTATTTATTTATTTTTTGTTGAGAACACCAAAGCCAACATGAGAGGTTGTGAAGGAATTTGCTTTCCTGATTTAGCAAAGAAAGAGGGGAGATGAACTTGAGTCTAAATGTGAAAGACAAAGAACAAATAATAGGGGTATGTGTTATGATGTAGGAAAAGTTGGGATCCCAAACCTGACCACCTTAAAGTTAGTAAACAAAGACATTTTATATTTATAATTTTTTTTTTTTTGGTTGGTTTCTAGAGCCTCGGATTCGGATAAAGTATCTATTTGGGTGGTATTGTTCTAATTTATGTGGGTGCTACTTAGATAAGCCACTCAAAAATATCTTCTATGCTTTTGATTTTATTTTCCTAGGTAGTTTTGAAAGTTGTTAATGTTAACTTAGGGCTCTTCACAAGTGGGTTCAAGTTGGGTCACAATCAACTCCTTTTTAAGTTTATAGATATAAATGAGTATGTTTAGGTTATGCTCGTGTTGGCTGTTTGAGTCTCAATCCAAGTTAACTCGATTGGTAAACAAGTTGAGTCGAGCTTAATTTATAAACAATCTAAGTCAAGCTTGCTTGGTTTGTACACGAGATAATTGCATAATTTTTTTTTGAGTGAGCTTCAAGTCTCAACTAAATTAATCAGTATAACCAAATATTAGTATCAAATAAAGAGCTAAAATTACAACAAAAATTACAATATATTAATCATTACAATATAGTAGATAACTACATAGGTATATATTATACTGGTTAATTAAAAAACTAAATAATCAGCAATGAACTTAGAATTTGTAAAATGAGTTTTTGATATAAAATATGGTTAATTTTGAATATAAGTTAATATTGTAAGTAATAAAAATATTATATAATTTTTGTAAACATTCATTTTTTCAAAGTTGTCTTTTCAAAGTGTTTTTTAAACATTTTATTTTTTCTAATATTAAGATACTTTTTAATATATTAATTAAGAATTTTTTTAATTGAAAACAATATAAATAATATAATTCATATTTAATATGAAAGCTATGGAATAATCTTGTAGGTTGTATGAGTTTACAGTGAACCCCCAACATATAGGGAAAATTACGAAAATAGCCATTTTGACCAAAAATTTGTACAATATAACCATTTGACTTTTCTATTATAGAAATGACCATGGTTTTATGGGTGCCGGCGCCCATTAATTTGCGGGTGGCCGCCTGATTGAGAGCCAATAAAATTTAGCCAAGTGGCGTATACGGGCGTCCACGCCCATTAAATCTGACAAACTTCCCTCATAAAATTAAGTTGTCACTGGCGTCGGGCCCACCCTGACACCCTTTATGGTCGGACGCCTCTTTTTAAAATTCGTTTAAAAAAAAACCTTACAGGCGCCCGCCTATTAGTTACAGGCGCCCGCGTGTTTGAAATAGGCGCCCGCCTATAAGTTTTTTTAATTTAAAAAAAAATTTAAAAGAGGCGTCCGCCTGTATAAAACAGACGGGCGCCTGTGAGATGACCGATTATTTTTTTAGGGGCGGACGCCAGTGACAAGGGTGTCAGGGTGGGCCCGACGCCCGTGACAACTTAATTTTATGAGGGGCGTTCGTCAGATTTAAAGGGCGTGGGCGCCGTATACGCCACATGGCGAAATTTTATTGGACCTCAATAAGACGGCCGCCCGCTAATTAATTGGCGCTGGTGCCCATAAAGCCATGGTTATTTCTGTGATCAAAAAGTCAAATGGCCATATTGTGTAAATTTTTGGTCAAAATGACTATTTTCATAATTTTCCCCAACATATATAACCCCCCCCCCCCCAACTCACACTCACACACATGTAAGTATGCATGTAAGTTTTGCTAGTTTGCATATATGTAACTTATATGTAAATTGATACATATATGTAACTTTCGATGTTATAAAATTACCATTAAATGATCCAAACAGTATATTACTCAAATCATTGGTAAAATATGTTTATTTTTTGGTTTTTTAGAAAATACAAGTTTTAAGTAAAAATCTTTCGGCACGTATGTATGAAATTAAAAAGAAAATAATGTGTCAAGTTGAGTTGGATCACTCTGTAAATGAGTTAAGTCGAGCTAGTTATATTTCTAAATGACTTAGTTTGTAAGCGATCTAATTTTGACCAAGTTTCAAGCAAGTTAACAAGTTTCAAGTAAGGCTCGAATTACAAGCTATTTGAACAATTCTAGCTAGCCAACAAAGTTTTTTAAAGGCTTGAGATATGGGTTAGCAGTGATCTAACATAACAACTTTGGCCATAATATAACTTTCACTTGTCTTCATAAACTATGCCTCTATGAGAATCTCAAATTCTTTTGATCAAAAGCACTGTTCTTTATGAACTCATGGGTACCAAATACCAATGAATCTTGATCAGAAAATGTACAAAATGGAACAACTGACTTGGGTTGCAGTCAAGTGGTGATACGTGTAAGTCTTTTGGTCACTTCCTTGAGGATTTTTTTTGTATTTGGATAAGAAAACCTTCCCTACATTATCTTGTAGCTTTTGACCTCTATGTTTAACTACATACGCAGAAGAATTGCAGATGTCTTAACACTGGTATATAATACATCTACCGCTAAAATAAAGCTGTGGTTATTGATAAAAAGATAACCATGGGAGCTTGGGACCGCATGATGACCTGCACTGCTTTCTAGCTCACATGAAAGCTATAAAAGATAAAAAGAAAGTTACCCATCAGTCGATGCGGACAAACAAACCCGACCTTTGTACATGGCTCGTTACTTTTAGAGACCAAAATTGATTAATTTAGCAACCCTATAGATATTTTGAAGCTATTGAAAGAGGTTGGTTATTTCCCAAATTTAACCATTGCATATAGAATATTATTGACTATTTAGTAAAACGGTTCCATATGCAGAAATGAGTTTTTCTAAGTTGAAGTTATTGAAATCTTACTTTTATATGATCAACAATTTCCCAAGAAAAACTTTGTGGATTGACCATGAGCTATCAAGAGAAAAATCTTAAAGAGTATGCAAAGAGCTGATCAATCAATTTGTCATGAAAAATGTTAGGAGAGTTTCATGAATTATCGGTTAATTAATATAATATGTAATTCTAATACTATGATTTATTATTAATCATAACATAGTCGTCATTTATAGCCAATTTTTATTTAGATATTTAATTTTGCCAGGGGCGTTTTTTTCCCGGCCTGTTTTGGACACTTGAATTCTCAAGACCGCTCATGCCCATCACATATATTAGTTAGTCACAAGATTTGGTAGTTAATCAAAGGATTCATCATTATTCCGTTTGTTGATTATTAAACCCATATGTGTCTTTGGGTGGTGAACCAAGAACAGTTATCATAGTACTCATGGCCCCATTAATCAAATCAAGTGTAATGCGACGTGTTTTCCATCCAACTTTTACTTAATTAGTTTAGCTCACCACTATTGATCATATATAGCTTTGATTCTAGATTTGTCAAATTAAGTGATGATGCTGCTGGATGAGGTGTCCCTACACTTGCAAGATTAAAGTTAATTCAACTTCATAGAGCAACATTTTTTCTGGTTGTTTCAACACATGATTTACGCTAAAGATAGTCAAAAGACTGAATAACTGAGTCATAACTATAAAAATAAAACAGAAAAAAACTGAATTAATTAATGGGATGATTTGTTTATACACTTATACTTTTGGTCAGGTTATGATTATATTTTTATAAATATGAGAATTAATGGAACCAAACCAACATTAATAAGTGACTCATTATATTTCATTTTATTATAAATTATTATAAATGATATGTTATATGTCAAAAAGCTTTTATTTGAACTTTTGTAAATAACATATTAGTTGTTTATTTTTTTTCTTAAAATTAAAATTTAGTCAAGATACGTATATTCATTGAAATTAACTTCAATAACCACATTTAAAATAGACAAAACGAATTAATCAAATAAACTGAACTATCAAATAGTTTCTATCCTCTTAACTTCTCTTATAAAATATCTTGTGTTGGAGTTTTTCATAGAGCAAATATTATTCAAGGTTGAGTCAGAGAGTTTTGCTGGTTATAGGTTTCCTCCTGTGCCGGTAGGTCTGCTCAACACGCTCTCTTTTTCGGGCATAAGGATGATTTATTTGTTAGAGTGATCCCGGATGACCAGATGTTTTATATTAAAAAATAATAATAATTTATTAAAATCAAATAATTTATTATAATCTAAAACTAACCCATTGTGGATTAACCAAAGAGACCTACAAAATTTGACCGATGTGGGGTGGGGTGGAAGTACATAAAAGTGATTGAAAAAGACATGTTTCCACGCCAAGTGAAGGAATTGGAATTGGGTTTGGGGGGGTCGATGTAGGTTGCAATATGCAAATGCACATGGGGGGCTCCCTTAACCCAACTCAACCTTTTACACGCGTCAACACCCCCAAAACCTCTGATTTCTTGGACCACATTCCCTATCCATCTTTTCTCCATCTTTCCACCTCATATCATATATATAGCCGCCGATACATACACCTTTCTTGTATCTATACCCATTTTTATTTTTTATTTTTTGTTTTTTGTTTGGACTTTAGAGGTTCCTTCCACGCCTTTATCATAAATCAACAACTTATAAATAGACTTTGGAGGTTCCTTCGAGCCTTTTATTATAAATATACAACTTATACCATATGATTTCTAGCTTAATGGTAACCCCATGGCTTTTCTACAGAGGTCTTGGGTTCGAATTTAGACCGAAGCATATTTGCTGAAACAATGTCAGCGGGTTAACTTAGTTGTGGGGTTCCTCCTGGGTGGGCTCAGGTGTACGCCCCAAAGCGTCAAATCCGAGGGGACGGTTGAAATCCCTTGTTAGGCGTCGTCGTACATAGTCGTTAAAAAAATATTTACTTTATGAGTTATACACGTAACAACCATATTGAAGGTTGTCTCTCTACTAGTTAATTTATACGACTTGCATTGTTTTTTAGTTTGTCTCTTAGAAGTAGAATTATTAATCTAAACTTTATTTTGTCTACTGTTTTTTAATATAAAAAATTAGTAATTTTACATTTTTACGTATATGTGTTCTATAAAAAATAATAATTTAATAAAAGACTTTATTTTAGGCATTATTTTTGTTATGGTTGCTAGTGGTGGTGATAGGTTAGGATATGAGACATTTCTGGATGTGTAGAATGGTAGTTTTGTACGTGGATTTCTCAACATTGAGACTAAAACTTACTAATCTATCTATTATAATCAATAAATGTTTATAAGAACACATGTCATGTTTTTAAAATACATCAACTTTGGTTTCTCGGTTCTCTCTTCTATTAATAACATTTTATCTATACTATTATATAATACATATAAGAAGGACAAAATAGTAATTTGCTTAAATCTCTTAAAATTAAGAGTTTTACAACTCTTATAGCATATAGTACAACTTTTTAATTTTAATCTAAATGTTTGTTTGTGTTTTTACTTTGTCCCACATTGGTAGTTTTTAAGAATTTAAGTGAGATAGAGTGATTATAAAAAGAAAACTCTTCAAAACAAATGAATCACTTCTTGACATTTTTTGTGCATTTGGCATTTTATGTTAGTAGTTAAAGTCAGTTTTAGTTAACTATCAAGTTAAAAAAATTGTTTTTGTTATGGTTATGACTCAAGAAGGAACCATGCAAACCTTTAAAACATCCAACTTAAGTGTTGTGTTTTCCGCTGCAACGCGCGGGTATTAGACTAGTATTATATATATTTATATACGTTTTCAAATTAAATTTTTTTAATACGTAACGATATATTAATACTAAAAAGCATACTTTTTATAAATCATATAGTTTAAAATATAAAATTATTATTTTTTAAATAAAGTGTTTAAAGAAACAAACTTTGAAAATTTTAGTGTTTAAATAAATAATATAATTATTATATTATTTAAATTATTAAATTATACAAATTTTAATAGTATTACATATTAGAAAAATTATCTTATATAATTTAAATTTCAATTGAAGGTTATTTATTATATTTTTTTATTCACACGTGTAATGCTCGCGTACTAATCTAGTATAGTATATATATAAAAAATATAAATAGTCTAGTTAATTACAACTAGTAAATTTCCCCGCCCATTGCAGCAGAAAGTTACGAGTGAAACTTGTCTATTGCAGTTGAAACGTGATTAGAAACTCTTTTATGACTCGTATGTTGTACTAAAAAAATTTAAAAATATGATTAATCAAAAAATTCAAGAAAATTTAAAAACGACATCGCGTTATGTGACGTGCTTACGAAATTCATGAAGTCACGTTGCAAAATAAACGTATGTAATTACAACGACGTGACTATAGAGACTGAAACATACATATAAAAATATATAAAGGCGGAAATGTTTTTCAGTCAACATCGGTCTCATTTTAATGGTAACAACATGTTGCCGTTAGTGGATATACCCACGTTTGTTTTTTTAATTTAGCGAAAAAAATTATCGAGGAAAAATCAAATGGTACATAATGTAGGTGGTATATTTTAAACTTTAGAAACTCAAGAGGTTCAAAATGAGAGAGGTTAAAAAAAAATAAAGCCCTAAAAAAGGAAGAAAAATTAACTACCAAAAAATTATCGAGAAAAAATCAAATTATATATAATGTATGTGGTAAATTCGAAACTTTAGAAACTCAAGAGATTCAAAGTGAGAGAGTCTCAAGAAATAAAGCCCAAACAAGAAGAAAATTAAAGAACGTACAAAGAAAAATCGGATTGTATAATACTAAGAATGATAAATTATATATTTTAAAAACTCAAGAGGGTCAAAGTGATTTTTTTTTCACATAAGAAGGTCAAGAAATAAAGTAAAAATACTGAAAATAAAATAAGAGGTAAAATAAAAATAAAAAAAAAACGATAAGGTAAGACTCGATCGTTGGCTTGAAAGCTTTTCAAAAACTTTGACAAAAACCCACCGTCCCACCAAACTTAGTTTTGGTTAGTCAATAAATTATATAAATACAAAAGCTGCAACGAGAGTAAAGAAACCACCAGACATTTGACATTTATTACGGTTTGGTTGAGGAGATAAAAGCTTTCAGTTTTCTTTGGGTTAGCAACCGTATTAAAAGGGGGTTATTACTTGGGAAGAATGGGCTCGATTTGATTTTAACTAATTTCGTTGTTTGTAGCTTTGTATTAATCTTAGTGGTGATTGTATATATTTTTAGTGTTTTGAGCTCTTAGCATCTTGCTGAGCTCGTTTTTGAATGCTTTAATGAAAGTTGCTGGGTTAAAAAAAAAAAAGGACATTTGACATTTGTTTTTAAGATAAATGGAAATTAACATATATATTTAAGTTTTACATCAAATGAAAATAAAATCTAACCATGGTCGGCTAGATTCTTATGTCGAAATACATGGAGCCCGAGGGAACGTAGAAACCAAGAGTTTTTTTGTTTTTTTTTCCCCGAAATGCCATGAGCGACAATGAGGAAGCTTCTGTTTTTCCGTTCGTAGTGTTAATTTTTTGGCCGAAAGGTTAATTTTAGTTAAAAATAATGATTTCGCCCCTCTCGCTTAAAAAAATTAACATGTATTCTGGCTTCTGTAATTTTTCGTCCACCTTTCAAAGCGTTCAAGCTCCATCATTGCTAAGCGATGTATATGACGTCGTAAGTGCCACCCGAATTCAAAAACACCCATAGCATTCCAACTAAATTGGGTAGAGAAGTAATGAACCGTCAACCTTGCAAGGTTGCACCTCACGCCTATAAGCAAACAATACAAGAAAACATGTCATTTTGTGTGAGGTACTCTTGGATCCTATCCTAGTCCTTAATTTTCTTTCTTAATAAATGCATCTATATCCTATATAATAAAAATTTAAATACTAATTATATTATTTATATCTTTTGAAATTACAAAAAATAAATTTCGTAATATATTAAAAAAATCTTTTTTATAAGAAACACACTTTAATAAAAACCAAGTTATTGTTTCATTTCTTAAAGGTAATTTTAATTGGATTTTATCATATATTATTGATTTATATTGCAATATTTATTAATAAAATTCAATATATTTTTTGATCTGTGTAATAAATAAGGTAGTAGCCTGATACATGTACGCACACACTCATAGGAAAAGTGGCCTATTAAGCACTTGGCTTGAAGGCAAAACCCATTAAAACTATACAATTTTGATTCATAACCTATCAAAACGATATAGTTTTGATTAAACAACAAAGATTTTAAGAAGCTTTTTTGTTCTTCTTCTTTTCTTATTTAGTCAAAACTACGACGTTTTAATGGGTTTTGCACATAATTTATGTGCTTAACAGTCTCATATTCACTTTTCTTATATACATATAAGGAATTCATATATTAAAGCCTACCTTAAGTTGTATAAACCATGAAACATTAAAAAAATAACTATGTAAAAAGGACAAAAACTATAAGAAGCGTATGAAGCAACCAAATTTGACACTTGTCATTTGGATAGTGGTATTATAGTCTTTATAAAATCACGGACCATTATTTATTACTCATAATAAAGGACCAACTAGATAATCATGGATCGCGTTATATAGAAATTACAGACTGTAATTTATCACACATGATCAAAGACTAATTGCATAATCACGGACCACGTTATATAACACGGGCCGTCATTTTTTTTGAATGGGCCGTCATTTAACATGCTTAATCAAGGACTAACTGCTTAATCACGAACCAATAATCACTAACCATGTGTAAAAATCACAGACCACCTAAAAAATCAAAAAGATAATATAGCAATTCTACAATCAAATTAAAGATAATAAAATTCTTAATTTTAGCATAAAAATCACTGTCTACGTAAAAAATCGAAAAGAAAACTATAGCAATTCTATACTCAAATTAAAGATAACTAAATTTTCAATTTTATGGTATAATTTTTTTAAAGAAAAATTAAGCGTTTAAAGTTATTCGATTTTAAAATCATACATGGTAGAACTTGATTTACCCACAAAAGAATCAATAAATGTAGGTTATTTTTGTTTTCGCCCTTTCAACTTTAATTTACGCAAGTTTAAATGAAAAATGAGGGTTACTAAATCTTAACCATTGATTATTTTGATCAAATTCTCAGAATTCTTGCTATCATTCTTACGAAAAAACACCTTTGTATTTGAACATTCTCATACATGCACACAAACAAGTTACTTTTTAAATTAGCTAGGGGACCAAAGTGAAAAATCTTTGTATTGTAGTTCAAATATGGATGAGTTAACTAGTCACGTTTGTGGTTTGAAATTGTATTATCCTGCTTCCATGTTCGAAAACCTTATCTGATATGTAAAACAGGTGTAATGTTTTCCTCCGGTGAAGCACGTTCCATTTGCTGTTTTTGGGTGCCAACCATCGTTCCGTATGCGACTTGTTCATATTCTTTCTTTGAAACAAATATGGCAAATGCATGCATATATGTACGTGCATTAGTTTAATTACACCCCTATCTAATATCTATCCAAGATTTTATTAAAGCTAGCTAGCATGCATCCTTACTATTTACCCTCTTTAATTTCTTCCCTATTAAACTATAAAAGCTTATCACTTTCTGAATATGAAACCACAAAGGTTGGTCTATAATGGTGAATGTTTGCGTGACATTGACTAAAGCTGTTACCTTCTTTTCAACAAGTCGGCATCATATCATATAGTAGGTAAGTAGCTTGAATGATATGTTTTTAGATTATTAGGTGAGGTGGGGTACTAGGGGGTGGGGTGGGGTGAGGGGGGGGGGGGGTGGAGAACAAGCTAAGAACACACACACACACTATATTCATTTCATGCTAGCTAGCTAGATAATATCCAAGTCAAACATTTCATGCTCTCAGTAAAAACGTCACAATACGATGTTAGCATCGTGTGTACTTTTATTCTGTTGAGACCACCTCTAAAGGGTCGCTACCAACGGCCACATATATATTGATGTGTGAGGGTGGTGTTTGGATACAAAACATACAAACGGCTAATAATGGGTCACTTTACAAACAAAGAATATATATATATATATATATATATATATATATATACACACACACACACACTATTAGGAACCCATGTATTACATGGGTTGAATATATAAAATGTTACAAATAATAATTTTTATAAAAAATTATATGTTAGATTTATCAGCTATTGGTGAAATAAGAAGTATTAATATCTAGAAATTATAAACAAATAATAATAGTATTTAGTAATTAAAAAATTATATTTTAAAATAATATATAATTTAAATGTTATTATAGTTTATCAAGTTTACTAAATTAGTAAATAATTAAATAAGAAGAGTAATGCATTTTAATATTTAATTATTAAAAATTGCTAGAATTTATTAGGAGAGAGAGGCGGGAAAACAAATTCCAGATTTCATCAGAGTGTGACACGTGTCTCTTAAATATACCCCTTTATTAGAATAGGTAGATATATATATATATATAGGGGATGGTTCGAATGTTAACCATTTCTTGTTGCGATAACCGAATAACTACATTCTGTTACTTTTGGGCCCATATTAAAGTAAATCTAAAGTTTTGGTTTTTTCTTCTTTTTTTATTAACGTAAGTGGGCCCTACATTAATTAAAAAAAATAAAAAACCTATACATTTAGATTTACTTTAGTGTGGGCCCCAAAGTAATAAGATGTAATTATTTGATTAACGCAATAAGGAAGGGTTAACATTTGACCCTCTCCCTGTATATATATATATATGTGTGTGTGTGTGTGTGTGTGTTGCTAGATATGTATATGTGTGTTCTAACTTCTTTTTTTTTGAACGGCTTGGTATAACGACACCCAAGACGAGATTTCAACTGTCCCCTCGGATTTGACACTCCGGGGCGTATGCCCGAGCCCACCCCAGAAGGAACCCCACAACTAGGTAAACCCCTGACCTTGCTTTAACAAATATGTCTCAGCCCGGATTTGAACCCAAGACTTCCCATTGGAAAGCAAATGAGGTAAATATTAGGCTAGAAGCCCTTGGTTGTGTGTTCTAACTTCTAATAGTATTCTTTTATACGATATGATGTACTGTTAGTTAAGCTAATAAAATTAGGGATAGAGACGTCTATTAATGTTTGAATGATCTTTAACAATTTCGAGGGTTATATGTTGTGATTTATAAATGTAAGAGTATGCACTTTAGTGTAATTATTAATAACTAGCTAGGTTATTACCCTGTGTAATACACGGCTTGAATATAATATATTAAATACTTGTTACAAAAATTTAGAAATTATAAGATAATATTTTAATATAAATTGATTAAACTACGTATAAATAAGTATTTTAAGTAATAAAACAATAATTAAAATTTTCAATAACTAAAGAAATGAAACTTAACCTTCTTGATTTATAACAATAAAGATATTTACACTAACTGATGTAAAAACTTCAGTTGCTTTTCTATCAAAATCTAATTGTAAAACAAATCAAGAAAATAATGTATAAATTCTATAATTATCAAAATTGAACAACTCAATTTGAAAGTATCATTAAACATAAAAAACTAAAAATCTAATTTTTTTCTATCATTTTTATAACTCTTGGGTTTTAAACTTTGATTTATAGTAAATTTTAGAAATTTTTTTTTAAGAAAACTTGTTTTTACAAAACTTTTATTTTCTAAAATACCATTTCTAAATATTTCTTATTTTTAAAATAAATTGATTTTTGGAAAAAATCATATTTTATAACTATTTTTAAAGTTTGTTTTTTAATGGAAAATTTTGATTTTTAAATTATCAAAAACTATTTTCTAGTATAAAAAGGCAAATAATATTAGTAGTCATTAATATTATAATTATTTAATAGAAAAGATAATATAATTATTTAATAGGAAATATAATATAATTAATTATTTAAAAAGATAATTAAATACAATTATAAGAAAATGACAAGTGACATTAAAAACATAGAAAGTGACAAGTGTCAAAAAAATATTTTTATTTGATATAATAGAAAGATTTACTTTTAATTAATAAGAATTATTAAATTTAACAATTTGTTATAATGATATTAATTATGAAAGCGCATAGGTTTAAGAAAATTTGTAAGGGAATCAGGCATGAGGAATATCAACACAAAAATGAAAAATTTAAATGATTTAGGTATATTATATATGTACACTTAATTTGTTTTTATCTGACCAGTGAACCTATATTAATTGGTTTGTAAGAAGGTAATCACATGACTTGCCTAACATCTAGGAGGGTCAGATGTTTTAGTACAATGGATCTTCGGATGATGGATTTTCTTTTAAATGATAGGCGAGCCTAGTCAACAACACTGTTTGTGATTTACTTAACTTTATTTTATGTTTCAATCCTAGATATTTGACCTATATAACTTGTAATTATAAATCTTTTTATATTTTTTATTGTATGATGACATGACAATAACATGGATTTTGAAAATTAATTTTAATTTATTTAAAAAAATTTAAAAAATTAAAAAAAAATTGAGATAATATTTAAAAAATTGTAACAATAGTTGGTTTATGGCAAATTAAAAAAAAAAAAGACAAAATGCCAAAATATGTCTAAAATGCATCTAAAACATTCAAGATAAACCAAAATGCATCCAATCGGACCAAAATGTATCATTATACGTTCAAATGGGTCAAATACATCAAAGTACTTCAAGTCAAAATACACCAAAATATGCCTAAATGGGTTAAAATACACCAAAATCTAGCCTACATTCTCATGAGTCACACTTCTTGAGTCATCTTTTTTTTTTTCCTACCTTTTCGTTTCGGCTCCTTTGGTTGTGGGTCTTTTTTCTCTTTTTGGCAAGATCTTTTATTATGCCCGTTTTCTTGACAGTTTTAGCAAGTCATTTTTCTTCCAATTCCAATTTTCTTGTTTTTCTTCTCCTTCTCAGAAGGGTCTCTTTTTCTCTTCACAGTCGGTCTACCGGGCATTCTCTTTTCTTGTGGAGGGAGGGGTTTGATGTCATTTGTTTTAGGCCAATGTATACTTCCCTTCAATGGTGTGATACCATGTTTATATGCTTTTTTAAACATATCTTTTTTGAACCAGTTACTAACATAAGCTTCTGGATCTTTGTTGATGAAGCCAAAAACTGCAACTGCGTGGCTACAAGGTATGCCTGACAATTGCCATGATCCACAAGTGCAACTTTGTTCTTCAATCTTCACTGCATATGCATATTTTTCACTCCTTACTTCAAATATGTTGTTTGCACCAGGAATAACATCGTAATGCCTACACAATGATCCCAAAAGTCTATAAAAATTCGTAACAAAATAAAAAAATAAAGATAAAACCATTACCTTTGTAACTTCTTAATATCTTCTAGTTTTTTTATAATTCTAGGGCATACTTCATGTTTAAAGCTTTTGGATTTTTTCGCCATCGAGAACATTCTACGCATCACAAATGTTCTGATTTCCTCAAACATACTGATAATGGGCTTCCTTCTTGCAACTCGAATACGTGAATTAAAACTTTCACTCATTCCATTCTCAAATGCATCACATGCTCTGCCAACTTCAAAAAAAAGCTTTGGACCAAGTAGATGGATTTCTTTCCATAAGATGATCATACGCACTTTTGTTGATGCTTTTTAGCTCTTCCATTTTATCTTCAAAGAATTGCTTAGTTGTAGAATTCGCTGCAGCCCAAAACAAATTTTTAAAGTGAAGCCCACGGTATTTCTTCTTAAAGTTAGCATAGATATGTCTTGTGCATTGTCTGTGCTCAGCATTTGGAAATACATCTTTCACAGCCTCTATAATTCCCTAATGAATAAGAAACACATAACATTTATGTTAATAAATAACTAGTAGATTTTTGTGTAATAAGTAAAGAATACCTTATGTTGGTCGGAAATTAAGGTTAGTCCATCTCCACCCTCCATATCAATATCACCCCTTAAGAGATCAAGAAACCATCTCCAGTTTTCCTTATTCTCAACAGAAACAACAGCCCATGCTAAAGGAAATATATGATTGTTTGCATCTCTTCCAACAGCTGAGAGCAATTGACCACTAATTTTCAAAAAACATCCATCCAAACAAATGACTTTCCTGCAACCATCAATCCACCCATCTTTCACGGCTTTAAAACAGACATAAAAACTACTAAAATAAATCTCTCCATTTGGCATTGTATCCACAATCATCTCCACAGTACTACCCGGGTTTGTTTTGAATATCTCACCTTTGTAATCTGAAAGCCTAGCATAATGGTCTTTCAAACCACCTTCAAAGTCATACAGTACCTTCTCTTTAGCTCTCATACACTGACCAATACTCACTCTACATTGATATTTTCTTATCATATCTTGTTGCATTTGCCTTAAAGTAATTTCAGGGTTCCGGATTATTTGGTTGAAAAATCTTTTGGCAATCCAAGTATATGTCACAAGAGAACCCAAACAGAATTGTCGTACGCATGTATGTTGATCATTGAGTGTCTTTATTTGAAAAGAATCATCATCTGTGACCCTAGAGGCCCAAAGCCTAAACGTACACTTCCACATTTTAATCTTTTTCCCCATCCCATCAATATTTGTTTCTTCAGCACCACACCTTACTAACAATCTATTGTTGTCATTTACCGTGAACACCAACTGGTAACCATTTGCAACTCCATAGTCAATCAACATGTCTTTCAATTGTGCAGGACTCTCAATTTCATTGTTACTATGGGCTTCACCAATTTCCAATCTATATTAGGGTCATAACAAGGATACAAAACACCTTCATCCTCATAATCTTCATCATCCTCAACATCCTTGTCATAATCTTTTTCACTTTCACTTGAATCATCAACAGAACTTAGTTCAACTTCATCCTCATCATTGTTGTCAAAACAAAGTAGATTTAGGAAAGGATCATTCACACTAACATCTTCATCTTGTAAGTTCATCTAAAAAACAAAAAAACAATAACACTAACATCATCATCACTTGATGACAGAAATTTACAAACATAAATAGACGCATATATACCTGTTGTTGCTCGATTTCAATTGGAACTGAAAAAAGGTTATCTTCATGTGTGTTATTTACCATCGAAGGCTGTTCTGGTTCATTGTTGTTCATCATATTATTATTCACTGCATCAAGGAAAAAACAAATACATAAGTGTGTTATACCAAATTGGCAAACCCTCTTTCTGCTTAAATTTCTTAACCCCTACCAATGATTGTTCTTTAGATATTAATATTGAATTATGTTTCAGTCATTTAAAGTTGTAAAAATTAAAACAAATCCAGCAACAATTTAAACTGTTTAGCACATAAAAATGACAAATGAGCCCATGTGCTTTCATAATCAAAAGCTTATGGAAGTGAAAACAAAAAAAAACAACGTAAAAAGGGCTGCAAGGGAACGTATTAGGGAGTGAAGAAAACCGTGCGTATATAACCATATTTGCATATAACTTTCATCACGTTAATCATTTTTCTTCGTATATTTGATCGAGTATCGTGCATATGAAGAAAATTGTTGTTACCTGTAGGTTTTGTTTCCGGTTTTCGTCTACGTATGTTTCCGGTGGCGGTGTGTCACGGTTGCGATTCGTTTCTGGTCTTGGTGTATTTCTGGTTGAGTTTCCGGTCTTGTCTCGGTCACCGGTGGCGGTCTTGATGCGTCTTTGGTTTGGGAATATGAAGTTGAACGTGGCCCGAGAGAAGAAGATGGAAATACGCACAGGTGAAAAAGATGAACCCTACTTTAGTCTGGGAAGAAGATGGAAATACGCACATCTACTTTCGTCTGGGAAGAGCAAGGGCCGTGAGGGTTTTTAAATTTTGTTTTTTGGATTATAAAATTTGAGTTTACCTATTATACAGGTTTTTTATCTATAATTAGAACATAAATCAAAGTTAAGTTATCTAAATGGAACAAAAAAAAGTTTAAGTGACTTAATTGAAACAAAGTTGAAACTTGGTTATGTTTCTGTAACATTTTCCCATATATATATATAATGTCTAAAATCTAAATATCACTTAGAAATGTGTATTAAAAGTAAAATATTATGTATACAAGATGTTAGCAAGGTTTAATTTTAATTTAAAGAGTCAAAAAATTTCAAGATTAAGCTGATATATGATTGACAATCCATCCATGTAATGTTTGTGCCCAAGAATTTTATCAAAGAAAAATGTATATGTTGTCTCTTAACTAAAACCATATTCAAACTCATTGTAATACACCTTAATAAGCATCCAGGAAAATAACTACTCTTTTGAACAAATTTATTTATCTAAATTAAAAAGCAACACAGGTACATTCTATGAGTGTACTAAGAAATAAAGTATGATTAATGTTTATTTAAAGTAGAGATTTATTAGACTATTGGGTGTGCCACATGACCCACTCACTCCACGTATGCGCCACGTAGGCGCCACATAAGCACTCACCACAACCACTAACCCCACCATTTTGGTGGAAATGCCTCATTACCCATTCACTCCACGTCATCATTCCTTTTTAATTTATATTGAGATATAATTAATAAAAACAAATTACAAATTAATAAAAAAAATTACAAACTAATAAAAAAATTAATAAAAAAAATACAAACTAATAAAAAAAATTAATAAAAAAATTACAAATTAATAAAAAAAATTATTAAAAATATTACAAACTAACAAAAAAAATTAATAAAAACGACTTTTCCATAAATGTTCAATCAAATCGGCTTTGAGGTTCGCATGTGTATCCTCGTTGCGAAGCATTCGACGGTTTGCTTGTTTTTCTTCCTCGTTGATCTCCACATGCTCCAACAAATTCGGATCGTCTTCTTCATAAAATTCACATATCGCTCGACCGTTGTCTTCAATTATCATGTTGTGTAGTATCACACATGCGTATAACGCGTTTTGGATACGACTTGGCTTCCATGCTCTAGCAGGGTGTTGAATCATGTGCCACTTTTTCTTTAGAACGCTGAATGCTCGTTCATATCCTTTCTTGCCCCCTCTTGACGATTCTGGAAATACAGACGTTTTTCATCTTCAGTTTGTCGTGATGTAAACGATTTGTCCCATTCCCAATGGGTGCAGTCGAGACTATTGTGGACAATTGTCCCATTCCCAATGGGTGCAGTCGAGACTACCTAACATACCGGGTAAACCGTGAACCTCTTCATGAAATGTGTAAATCTGTTGGATGTCATATGAATTTGGTTTCTCAAGTATTTTTTCGCGTACAATCTAATTACGCCTTTACAAAATTTATAAACACATTCCCGCCCCATTCGCTCAGACATCTGTAAATACTCATCAAAAGAATCGCTGCTAGTGCCGTAGGCTAGTTGCTGTATTGCAGAAGTACATTTCTGAAGACCGGAAAACCCGATCTTTCCTCTTCCGTCGCACCGTTGTTGGAAAAAATCATAGTTTTGTTCCAAATCATTACGCACTCGTGAAAAAAGATTTCGACTCATACGAAACCGACGCCGAAATAAATGTTCGGGGTATTTCGGATTTTCTGAAAAATAATCTTCAACAAGACGTTCGTGAGCTCCAAGACGATCTCGATTAATTCGTGCTCTTCTAGTTAGAACAGGTCTTTCAACTTGTTGTCTGACGATGTCGAGAGTAAGTTGTGCGGCTTCGATTAAAAAATCTTCTCCTTCGCTAAAATCGTCATCCTCCCGTAGAAACTCCATTTTTATAAAAATACTGATTTTTTGTTTGATTTTTTTTTTGTGAGATTTGAAGATTTTAGAGAGAGATGTGAATATTAGAGAGTGTGTGATGATTTTATATATAGGTTTTATTTAATTTTTTTTTTATGTGCAACGGTCGAATGATCCAACCCAACCCACCCACCCACGCCGTTGTTCCAGTCACGCCACTCACTCCACGCCCCTCTCACGCCCCTAGGGGGCGGTGTGCCACGCCCCAACCGCGCTTATTCATGTGGCACACCCCACGGTCTTAAAGGGTAAAGTAATTACACTACCAAACAAAAGATTATCATTAGTCATTGCTTCTATCAATTATCTTTTGGTATTTAGAATAGTTAGTTTTAAAAAAGATTGATGGAATCCGTCGGTAGTTAGACTCTCGGCAAAGCTACAGGTTTTCTAGTCATCATGACACATCATTTTCCACCAATCCTTCCCACAAACACATTTTAACTAAAAACACTAAACATATCAATCATTCACACGTGCACTCTCTCTCATCCATATTAAATATTACTGTAGTGAGAAGGAAAAAAATAAAATACTAAAATTATTAACTAAGTGCAAAGCCCTTAGACAGGGACGGTCATGAAAATTCAAGTGTTCCGGACGTACTGAGAAAAAAAGCCCCTAGTGAATTATAAACTTGTGTTTTTTCGGTTTTGTATTTGAAGATATAAGTAATCTACCTATCTACCTATACCTATACTAATAAATAAAGGTTTTTAGGGACACATGTCATATTCCTAAAGCACCTCATCTTTAATTTCCGCCTCTCTCTCATATTAAATACATCTAATATTAAATAATAATATTAAATATACTTTTTATATATTTTTAAATTAAAAAGATATTTTAATAAATTAAAAATATATTAATATTAAAAAACACTTTTTACAAAAACCAATTTATTATAAAATATAAACTTAGTAAAACAATTTTTCAAAATAAAATGTTTAAACAAAACAAAAACTTTGAAGAAATTAGTATTAAATGATTAATAACATTATTTTATTAATTATATTATTATATTATATGAAATATAAATCATTTTTTATATTTAAAAATTGTATATTATCAAAATTTTCATTAGTGACTATTTATTATATATTTTTATTCAAATCGTGTAATACACGAGGTAGTAACATAATATATATACATATATATATATAGATATTAAAAACGATTTTTAAAATTTTTGTGCCCTTGCTAGGGCTGTAAACGAACACGAACGAGCCCTTGTTCGTGTTCGTTCGTTTAACTTCATCTTGTTCATGAACGGTTCACGAACGCTTACCGAACGAAAACTCTTGTTCGTGTTCGTTCATTAAGGAATTTAACTTGTTCACAAACGGTTCACGAACGCTAACGAACACATATTATTTAAACAATAAAAATCAATATTTTTAGTCTTAAGCAATGGAGATAATCATTTATAAATATATAAATTAAGATATTATAATATTAAACTAAAAATAACTTAAAAATTATGGTATTAAACTAAAAATTAAAAATAAACAATCACTTTTATGAATAAATATAATAAATAACTTAACTGAACATAAACGAACGTAAATGAACATGTTACCGAATGTTCACGAACACAAATGAACGAACAGAATTTTTTGTTCGTGTTTGTTCGTTTATTAAACGAACGAACATAAACGAACTTCCCGCCAAACGGTTCACGAACTGTTCGCTGAACGTTCGGTTCGTTTACAGCTCTAGCCCTTGCGATATATGGGCCCTGGACGGAGGTCGGGTTTGCCTCTCCCCAGAGCCTCTCATGCCCTTAGAGACGTGCAAGGCTCAATGGGCAGGAAACATGCGGAGGGGCTCAACGCCACACGCTAAAGGGGCGACTGCCAGGTGGGTTACATACTTACATGCGCCTCTACCACTTCCCCGTTGGAGAGAGTCTTACATATTGTTTGCATGTATTACTGGATTTTTTTAGTCGGGTTATCTACTTATTTAATTTATATATAGATTGAATCCTAATTAAATAGAGCATTTTAAACTTAGCTTTACTTCTAAAATTTTGATTAGTTTGAGAAAATATAGAAGTTTTTTAGAAAATTATTCATATTAAAGTCGTTAAAATTAAAATATAATTTAAAAGCACCTCTCATATCTTAAAATTGGTGTATTTGACTGTTAGAGTTTTGAGTTGTTAGGTTTGCATAAATAATATTTATATTTTCTAATCAAGGTCGAACCATTCATCGAGGCATCGAGCGTGCATATATTTTATATCATTCTAGCAGAGCCGGCTTCATTGAGTTAATTTAGAGGCAAGGACCTAGGGCTCCCAAATTTTTGGGGCCCCAGATGTTCGAGTTTTGTTTGGGTTATCGTCCAGTTTATTTATTTTGTCGCTTTAAATATGAAAAATTAGAGAGTTTTCTCATATTTTTAAAAGGAAAGTTTGTTTAAGGTTCTCTCTTTCAAAATAATTACATCTTCTATACTTTTGTTTCACTTTTACTTGACATTGAAATAAATCGTCTATTAATGGTACGAGTAAAAGATTTAGACAAGTTTTCTAGTGGTAATAGGGTAATCAAACTGATTAATAAAGAGGAACATAATTATAAAATATCATCACTAAGTATTGTATTTTATAACACTTTTTGTTTATATCATTTATAATTATCAATTATTAATTGTAATTATAAGTAAACTTATGCAGTTAGAGACGAATTAACATGTTTTAACGTTTTTTATAATTTGCGAACTATAATTTTTTTATCGCATGAAAAAGACAATTTTTGAAAAAAAAAAAGCCTTAATTTTTGTATTTGTTTAGGGCCTCCGAAAAGCTTAAGCCGACCTTGCATTCTAGTTTTCATTTATTTATTTATTTATTTATTTATTTATCAAAATATGATATCTTTTTGTAATTAACAAGTCTTTACCTGTACGGATATAAGCATGTTCGATCCAAACAGATTTTCTCTCTTTGTTTATTAGTGAATATTTAATTCAACTGTTTAATATTTTAAACGTATTTAATAATATTTTGAAATGTACGAGGCAAACATATACGTATTTCATATTTAAAATTTGTATTGTATATTTGTATATTTATTAATAATAATGAAAATAATTTATATTATGTCATAATCAACTTTATTGAGTGATATAGCGTCCTAAGTCTTCTAGTCTTCTAGAGTCGTGAGGTGCTGAAGAAATGAAAACGTACAGTCTATTGCTAATTTAATTTAATAATATCTTAAGTAAGAAAGAAAAGACTAATCAGACAATTAAATAAGGAATTATATTATTAACTAACATAGGGTTGAATTATGACACATTGGCGTAACAATAATACTATTTTTTATATTTTTGGTGTTAAAAAATATTAAAAATAATGTATGAGTAAATGTAATATTGTATAACGTGATTGATTTGACGTAAATATAACGTAAATATGATATATGTGGTGTATATATCATATAAAGACTGTCAGAGTGCCAATTAATCACAATAAAAAAAGTGCCAGACTCCAGAGTGCCAGTTTTTTTTTGAACGGCAGTTAAACTAACCCAACGTGCTATCTTCAGTTTCCTGGCGAGTGATAGCCAAGATCGGATTACTCCAATCTCCGATGTGGGTCAGTGTGCACCCCAGATGCACGGGAACCGGATTGAATCCGTAAACCCTCGCCCTCCATTAGGTCAGAGTGCCGGTTAATCACATTAAAAATGATAACTCAAAAGCAATTAAGGCAAAAATGTAACAAATGGAATTTCAATTATGGTTTAATTAAAAATTAAGTGCTACAAGTCTACAACCGACTGCACTAATGTTAACCAACTAGGCTTTTACTATATTATATTCTTTTTTTTTAACGACATTTGATCTCAATGTGTGAACCACTGATTTTCAGGTCACGTTACCAAGGTCTAGTTACCATGACCTTCGTTGAGACCCCACCACCACCCAAGAAAGAAACCGCACCGGAAAACACCATGACCTCCCAAGGACCCCTATTTCACCTTGGGAGAGATTTGAACCCGTGACATCCCACAAGGAAGCCAAATAAATAACCATTAGGCTAGAAGCCCTTGGTTATATTATATTCCTAATCTGTAAACCCCAAAGTTCAACCACACGTGTCACGTGTGACACGTGTTTTAAAATCACTCTCTAAGTTAGGTCCCAGAAAAATCCTCATTTATGTTTGGTTTACAAAACATATTAACCACTTACAAATTTCAAAAACATATGATTTAATATTTTCACAACATATAAAAACATTGCATACAAACCCCATATGTAATTTACACCAAACCATATGTTTACAAACGATAGTTCGATCCATTTCTTCCAATCTCGAGCTCGTGTCTCCAATTCGTATCTATTTAAAACCTGAAGACACACCAAACAATCAAGTGTTAGTTCATGAGAACTAAGTGAGATCACCCCGCAATTTCCTTAATTGTATTCCATAACACCATATGGATACAATACCAAAATCCCCAAACATAATTTGGTAATATTATTCGACCCGACCGCAAAACGATTTACTAACGGGTCGTTTTCACCCAAACACCTTAAATAACCATTCCATGCCCAAACCAATTGGATTTACCAATGAAAATGCGAGTCAAAGCTAAAATATGTCAATTTATGACATTTTCAGAGATACAGATGCAACACGGCCGTGTTCCGATGACAAAAGCTCCGATGACAAAAGCTCCCATGCCCAAACCAATTGGATTTACCAATTGGCTCCGATGACAAAAGCTCGTCCACGAGGTGCTTGTGCTCCAGCTTGCACCTTCTTTGGACAGTTGCGGGAGAAGTGACATGTTTCCCCGCAGTTGTAACAGCCTCTGTTGTTGACTGGGTCCTGTGGTGGTGGTGGAGGTAGTGCTCTTGCTGCAGTGTTAGTAGCCTGGTTTACAGCAACTCGGCACTTGTTAACCCAGTGGCCAAACCGGCCACAATTCGTGCACTTCCTGCATTGAGCACCAGTAGGATGATGATACTTGCAGTTTGTGCACTGGGGATATTCCCCTCCATAACCCCTAGTAGTAGGGTTGACAGGTGCTGCAGGTGCCTGTCTCAGTGGAGTGACGGCCGCATAGTTCTTTACGACCTTCTGTTTCTTTTTCGGGTGGTACTCGGGTTTCTTGGTTGTTGTTGCTTCCTTGGACTTCCCTGTTTCATCTTTTAAAACTCCAGATCTCACCATCACATTGGTAAGTTTAGCTGAGAGGGAGATTGCAGACTCCAAAGTAGCAGGATATGCAGCCAACACAATGCTTTGGATGCAAGAAGGTAATCCCGCCACATAACGGTCAATCAGCTTTTCCAAAGTTGGTACCATTTCTGGCACCAAAGCTACCAGCTCATGATAGCGTGTGGTGAAAGTCATATGATCGGCTCCCTTCATCACATGATTCGAGAGCTCAATCTCCAGTTGCTGTAGTTCATGTTTCGGGCAAAACTCATTCCTCAGAAGAAGTTTAAATTCTGCCCAAGGCATCGCCATTGCCTCATCTCTTCCCTTAGCTCTTATCTGGGCGTTCCACCAAGTCAAAGCTCGCTTGTTGAAAGAACCAGCTGCATAACGAACTTTGTGATGTTCTGGACAACCGCTGATGTCCAGAGTGTTTTCCATTTTCTCAAGCCATTGGATCAGTCCAACAGCTCCTTCAACTCCGGTGAAGCTTGGGGGTTTGCATCCTACAAAAGATTTGTAGGAGCAATCTGAAGTGTGACTAGTGTTTCCACTAGCCTCTCCGGTAGTATGGCCAGAAGTGTTGCCTTGGCCTTGAATCTTGTTTATCATCTCTGGGATGACATCCTTTAGTTGACTCGTCAGCTGGGTACTCAGTAGTGTCGCCAAGGCGATAGTAGCAGGATCTATCAGCGGAACATTGCTTGAACCTGGCGGCGGAGAGTGTGGGAGGCGGAGGAGGAGGAGGTGGCGGTGGTGAATCCGCAGGTGATGGGGTAGATGAGTGAGGAGCAGAGACTTGCGGAGTAGGTTGTTTTCTTGGCGGCATTCTGATCATAACCAAAAGAATTTGGTTAGTGCAATGATCGAATGCAGAAAACATAATGCAAACTTAAGTCTTAATTTCTCTACATGTGGGTCCCTAAGTTATAGTCTAGGTCAAACCGTTTATGTAATGACCTATTATTCTCTATAACCTTGTGCTCTGATACCAATCTGTCACACCCCGAGCCGGCGGGGTTGGATCGGAGTCCCCGCCGGGCGGAAGGTTCCCGGGGCGTGATATCGTGGATGATAATCATGAAGATCAGATTGTTTACATAGCATCAACGTTTAAGAATATCTAAAGCACAATCAAATGATATATAGGATTACAAAGTTAAATTACAATAGTAATGTTCTGCAATTTAACTAACTAAACCTAACTAAAAGAATAATGTATATATCTTGTATATGCACAAGATATCAACAGTAATATGTGTCATCAACCAAAAGTTGTGCTTCCCAAAAGTCTACTAGGTCCTTTATCTGGGCATCCTAGTATGTAAATCCAAGAGCTTATGCTTAAACCTGTTCTTCACCTGAGATAGCATGTAAAAAGATCAAGTCAACACAACGGTTGGTGAGTTCATATAGTTTATAAGTTTAAAAATAGTTTCACAAACCTCCTTCGGTAAAACCTTAACCTCATTAACTCCACCTGTAATATCCAAGTCGGTATGCTTATATATAGGGCATATGTAAGGGAACAAGCCCTAGCCAATATCCCACCACATACTAACCCGGATATGACATTGTTGTTAATAATAATTAAGCATTTTACCTACCAAACAACTCAATCCTCATCAAAGCCTTTGTTATCTGTTTCAAAGTTTTCATGTCTATTGTATTCATAAGTGTTAGTTTCTCATCACGTTTATCAAGCATCATAGATTCACATACACATAGTTTAGCAATTATATATCTCCTATAAGCAAACAAAAGCTCTGGAATACCAGAAGTTTAGCAATTACATGTCTCTTATATAGATAATAGCTTAGCATTCAATAGGTCCATGTTTAGCCTTTACATACCTCTTATAAGCCGACAAAAGCTCTGGAATATCCAGAAGTCTAGCAATTACATGTCCCTTATAACCAGGTAATAGCCCCGTAACGTTACGCTTATGTTTAGCCTTTACATACCTCATATAAGCCGACACAAGCTCTGGAATATCCAGAAGTCTAGCAATTACGTGTCCCTTATAACCAGGTAATAGCTTAGAATCGATACTTTTATGTTTAGCCTTTACATACCTCATATAAGCTGACAAAAGCTCTGGAATATCCAGAAGTCTAGCAATTACATGTCCCTTATAACCAGGTAATAGCTTAGTATCATTACGTTTATGTTATTACATGTATCTCACCCCATAGGTACAAGCTCTGGAATATCCAGAAGTCTAGCAATTACGTAGACTATGGTTAGATACATGTATGATGGCCTAGTAGCATGTAATAGATTCCAAACATCATATCTCATGTAATAGTATCAAGTCTCATGTAATTGAATCAAGTATCATGTATTTGTATCATGTCTCATGTAATTGAATCACATCTCATGTAATTGAATCAAGTATCATGTATTTGTATTAAGTCTTATGTAATTGCATCAAGTATCATGTATTTGTATCATGTCACATGTAATTGTATCAAGTCTCATGTATTTGCATCAAGTCTCATGTAATGGTATCAAGTAACCAACAATTGATTTTAAGCATCTAGCTTAAAGTAAAGGTTTCAATCATAAGTAATCATGATTATGTTTTAAAGCATTAAATAACATTTCAATAAAAATGTTTAACATGCTTCTCAGTCCCGAAGTAAAACAAATAAGTTTGAAAGGGGACAATGAACTCACCTTATGTCCGAAGTGCTTGACTTAAGTAGAATAAGAATACTCGCGCTCTTTGTTTGCACTTGTTATAAGATTCACGATCCTGTATTGATTTCATAGAGTTATATCTTATAAGTATAAGTTTGTAAGGATTTGTTGTGCGTGTAAGTGTTAACTCTAAATTAGACTAACACTGGTGTGTTTGGGTAATGATTCGGCCCCGATCCTATTAGGAGTGATCATTATTATTATAATACTCTATGTCGTGTGCTTGATCTTAGCTCATCCTTGGATGTTTACTACTTTGTCCTAACACATTAGTTAGGAGTATGTGTTATAATTTTGCAAATGTGATAACCTTGGTTTAGTAAGTTCATTAAATCAACTTATCACCTTTGTAGCATTTTAACTAGTTCCCATGCATATTGTGACCCACCCTAATCTCATATGTTTACTTATTATCTGAGTTGAATGACCACCCCTTAACTTGGGCCGAATCACATCACTGTTTGGGTTGAAAAATCATTTGGGCCTAATTTAATAGAGGTGGGCTAGGCCATTTGTTGTTGAGCCGAAATGGGTTGTGTTGGGCTGTTACTGGGCCTGTTTGATTGGTGTTGGGCCTGCTGGGCCTTAGTGGACCGAATTGTTGGACAATCTTGGGCCGAAATCAAGGGTTGTGCCGAGAACACATGTGGGCTGAAGGATTTAACTGGGCCGGCTGTTGAGTTACACGAAGGAGTTGGGCCAGCATGTATACATTGGGCCTGAATAAATGAAGTTGGGCCAAAAAGAGTGTGGGCTGCCAAGTAGTTTGTTGTTGGGCCTAATCACATGTCAAGACAAGATTTAGTGGACCGAATGAATGGTTTAGTGGGCTTGCTACACTACTTGCGGTTTCCTGTTGGGCCGCACAAATTAAATTGTCCGCATAAAATAAGTGGGTCGACTTAGGGAAAGGGGCTGAATCGTTTTATTGGGCCCAGATGGTGGCTTTGTTATTGCCGTTCAAAACTAGGTCGGGTATCACTTTGAACCCAGCGAACCTACCATCCTAGGGTTCGTGAGATGTTAGTCACCACCAAGGTTCGCCACAAGATTACAGGCTCGTTAGTGGCACCTAGGGTTCGGCAGTGTTTCCCATGCTCAGGTTCGCTTAGGTTGGTTCAGCAAGGTGAGGGTTCGGCTAACATGCTCCGACTGAGGATGGTTCGTGGCTATATGGTTCGGCTGCATGGTTCGTGGCAGAAGCTTGGGTTCGTGAACTGTGGAAGGGTTCGCTGTGGGGAAGGTGATGCCAAGTAGGGTTCGTTGAGCTGTGCAAGGGTTCGGCCAGCCTCTAGCCGCACGAACCCTGTGTACACCTCCGGTCATCCAGCTCCTCTCTCGATCTAGCTTTTTGACATGGATCATGTGCATGTAAATCTGGTCCTCATGATGTCAAGAAGGTTCGGAATAGGGTTTTACAGTGGTTATGTATGTGTGTGTCGAAATCTAACCGGTTTGAGGGTGGTGGTCGACTAAGGGTATGAAAACCCTAATTTCATTGGTTTTCTTTGACTCATACCTCGAATGTGGCTGGCTAACAGCTTAGATCCGTTGTACTTTCTTGTAGAGGGCTTCGAGATGGTCGTTTAGGCGAAAGAATCACGCGATTCCGTCAAGAAACGAGTGAGATATGCTTGTTTGAAGGTTGGATCTTGGGTGAAAATGGTGGTGACGGGTTGAGAGAATTTGAGAGAGAGATGGTGATAGAAAATGAATTAAATGAAAGCATCCAATGTTTATATACCCCGAGGGTATTCGAGTTCGTTTAGGTTGCTCGGTTTACGGTTTTGTCGTGTATCCGGCACGTTACGCGTATTTTTCGTAGCTTAAATAAAAAGAATTTATGTTAATAAATTAAATGTTTATTTATTTCTAGAAATTATTTTAAATATCGTATTGTTTATTTATTTTTCGAATTAAAATAATTTACGCGTTTTATTACATCATTCGCGATTAAATTAAAATAGTTTAGTTTTAAATTATTTTATGATGAGTTTCAAAATTGTAAAATAGGAAATATTTTATTTCCTTAAAATTATGATCGTTCGTGTCTTCATTCGTTTTCGTTACCGTTTCGTCAGATCGCGTCACCATCGCGCGTATTCGTTCGAATCGTCATTCGAACGAACACGTCGATGGTTTGGCTTTCTGATTCTTGTTTTCTACTGTTAAATCATTATTTCAGAACGTTAAACTTTCATAATCATTCGTACAGATCGTCACCTATACGAATAATTAGTCGGTTTAGCATTCCGGAACAATAACTGTTTTAGTTTGTTTTGTTTAACCTCACATACGTATATACACAATAGTATCACATCAAGCATTTATGTTTCAACACTGTGTTGTCTGACATGTTTTCTGACTGTAAATCCTAAGATTTCAGTCAGATTCAGACAATCGTTTAATAGTTTCATGTAAATCAGAATGCATCTATAGTATGAACATAGTTTCACGAAATGTGTACCTGAGTTACTGTACATGTTTACTGTTGCGATCACTGTTCCGGCACGCGTCCGGTACTGATGTTACAGTTTTTCAACATCAGACCTGCAGATGAACATGGGCGTGTTCCAGGGAACACGACCATGTTGAAACTCCTTCCATACATACATATTTGCTTTGATCTCTCCCCTCATTCCTTTTCACCAAGAATTTCAAATTGTATAACCACCACAATATACTCAACACATGAAAATCATATTCATAAAACGTTAAAACACCATTAAAGTGTTAGAACATAAAATCACCAAGTAAAAGTCAAATTTCACACAATTTTCTTAAGACATCCTTTTTAACCAAGGATTTTCAAAGTAGGTAATCACACCACTTGTGATTTATCTAAACACCATAAAATTCACCATGGAAAGTTCACACCACTTGTGAATCAACTCATCTCCAAATTCCCACCACTTGTGCATTGTTTGACCCATCTTAGTCAAACTTCAAATAAGAAGTTTACATCACTTGTGAATCATTCTCATTTCTCCTCACCAATGATAAACATACAAATTTACAATAACTAAACAAATGTAACACCTGTTGCACGTTATTGACAAACAACAACACACAAACACCAATTCGAATTGTTTGACTATTTTCAGTCAAACTTCTAATAAGAAGTTCACACCTCTTGTGAATCATTCTTATTTCACCACACCACTTTTTATACTAACCCCATTACAATAACTAAGCAAATATAACACATATTGCATGTTATTGTCACAACCTCAATATACAAACACCAAATCACCAATTTAATCACCAAACACCCAAATTCATACATACATCAATTATACACCAATTGATCACCATAACCCCTAAATACACACACACACACACCAATTATGCACCAATTGGTCACCAAACACCAATAAGTCATGCACTAAAACAAACACCTAACACCCAACATGCATATCCCACATAATTGCATGTTGTTGACCAACACCAAGTCAACATACATTTCAACACATATAATCAACTATACACCAAACCCTAAATTCATATATCTACACACTAATATACTCCAATTTAATCACCATTTGACCAACAACTAAGTCAAACACTCCAATTGCCACTATATGTGGTATTATATACATATACTAACTTAACAACGCATATTCCTCATACATTGCCAAGTTGAACACCAATTCAATTATATATACACTCATATACACAATATGCACCAATTAAATCTCCAAACACCAAATCAAAACCAATTCATCAATTTCTAGCATAGCAATGCATTTTCTACATACATTGCTTTTATGCTACACACACCTAGTAATCACCAATTAGTCAACTTTAAAGACCCCCATAACAACCAATTAGTCACCTTAGCCCGTAGGAACACCATCAACATCATCTTGTTCTTTCCCAAGCCTTTGACTTGTTTCTTGACTTTCACCACCACTACCTAGTTGTATTACACACATACAACTATATTCAATGCAAGTAACTCACATTTACATTCTTTCAACCTACTTGACCCGTTATCACCATTTCATCCAATTTACACCCAAATGATCCATTATCACCCAATTCACAATTTATGATTATATATATATATATATATATATATATATATATATATATATATATATATATATATATGCTTATTTCATACCACCACAACTTAAAAACTCATTTTTAAGTTAAACACCTTAATTGGCATTTCATCAAACACCTCATACACATATATTTATTTCCTTATGATCATTGACCAATAACACCTCTATAAAACTCCATTTTGGTTTCTAAATGAACAAATTCATCATTTTCACCAACAAACTACAAAAACCCCATAAAATCATCACACCCAACAATTTAACACCAAATTTAACCACCTAGTTCATATACCTCATGAACCTTACAAAACCCCATTTATCATCTTACAACAACATGTAATAAAACAATCAAAAAGTTGTTCTTAGATGATTATCACTAAGAATAACAACATTTAAGACCCTCCAAACACCCAAATTTCGTATTTCACCATACCCCACTCATACCCCATGTGATACCCACGAAATTTATACCAAAAACACCCAAAAATTCATACCTTGTTGTAGTTTGAAGAGAGAAAAACTCCAATCTACTCTTATCTTCAAGTTCCACCCACAAATCAACCACCAATTTGATCATTCTTGAGTTTTTAGGGTTTTCTCCTTTTTTTCTCTTCCTCTTGAACGACTCACACCAAAAACATGAGGATATGAACTTTGACCATAGTCAATGACTTATCCCTTCAATTTGCATCTTTGGTCAATTGTCACATTTGGTCCCTCAATCTTTTAAAACATTTAGCTAGTATAACTAACCTAATCAAGCTAGTTACTAGTTTATTCTAATACCCTAATTGTTATTAAAACACTCACCGAAATAAAATATAAATAATTTTCTGCCAATTATATTATGTTTTAATATTTCCCAAAATGGGTCGTTACATAATCGCTTTTCATAAGGTTAAAGATCAATGACAGACTACATTTATTGATCATGTAATACCGACAAGTCAAAAGAAATTAGTTAGTTAATTGTGTAAACAATTGTTGTATAATGAGATGAAATATTTCTGTTATAATAAACAAAAATCTTTTTGACACTTGTCACATCCTCATGCTTTAATTGCCACTTGTCACTTTTTTATATCTTATTTAATTTAATCATCTCTCATATTAAATAACTATATTATCTATCTTATTAAATAATTATAATATTAAAAAGAACAAATGTTTTTATTAAAAAGAAACTTTAAAAAATGTATATAAAATATGAAATTTTCCAAAAATCAATTTTGTAAAAATAAGAAATATTTTAAATTAGTATTTTTATAAAATAAAATAAACTATAGATCAAAGTTTTAACATAATGGGATTTTTATAAACAATTCGTAATATCTTAAAACAAAATGTTTAAAAAATAATTTCTTTAAAAACCAAAGTTAAAAAACAATAATAGGATATTTAAAAATTTAAGTTGTTTATGTTTAATGATATTTTCAAATGAGTCATTTCACTTCACTTTGTATGTAATATGTATATTATTTTCTTGATTAGCAACAATTATTTTTATAAAACTAACTCAAGTTTTTACCAACAGTTAACATAAAAATCATTATTGTTACAAATTAAAAAGGTCAAGTAGAATTCTTTATTTATTAAAAATTTTACTATTATTTTATTACTTAAAATAATTATTAATACATAATTTAATCAATGTTTAACAACATATTATATTATAATTTTTAAATTTATATTACTAATTATTTAATATTTTATATTTAGTCCGTGTAATACACGAGTAATCTTTCTATTATAATAAACAAAAATCTTTTTTACACTTGTCACATCCTCATGCTTTAATTGCCACTTGTCACTTTTTTATTATCTTATTTAATTTAATCATCTCTCATATTAAATAACTATATTATCTATCCTATTAAATAATTATAATATTAAAAAGAACAAATGTTTTTATTAAAAAGAAACTTTAAAAAATGTATATAAAATATGAAATTTTCCAAATATCAATTTTGTAAAAATAAGAAATATTTTAAATTAGTATTTTTATAAAATAAAATAAACTATAGATCAAAGTTTTAACATAATGGGATTTTTATAACAATTCGTAATATCTTAAAACAAAATGTTTAAAAAATAATTTCTTTAAAAACCAAAGTTAAAAAACAATAATAGGAAATTTAAAAATTTAAGTTGTTTATGTTTAATGATATTTTCAAATGAGTCATTTCACTTCACTCTTTATGTAATATGTATATTATTTTCTTGATTAGCAACAATTATTTTTATAAAACTAACTCAAGTTTTTACCAATAGTTAACATAAAAATCATTATTGTTACAAATTAAGAAGGTCAAGTAGATTTCTTTATTTATTAAAAATTTTACTATTATTTTATTACTTAAAATAATTATTAATACATAATTTAATCAATGTTTAACAACATATTATATTATAATTTTTGAATTTATATTACTAATTATTTAATATTTTATATATAGTCCGTGTAATATACATGGGTAATAACCTAGTAAGTAATATTATAACATGAAATAAATTGAGATGTGTAACATTTTAATACAAAATAAGGGTCAAGATGAATAAACTAAAAATTATGTGAATGCAATGTATTCAAATGTTTAAAAATGATTAGTAACATATTAGATGAGAAAATAACAAAAAAGTATCCTAATGAACTACTTATTTAGTACATTTTGACTTAAACCAAATTAATGTTTTTTAAAAAGTTAAAAACAATCCATTTATAAGATCCAAACTTATTTTAATTGAAACTCGTTCTAACCCGCATCCATCCTAACCCGAACATGTTCTATTCCAAACCCATTTTGACCTGCTACACAAACCGATCCAACTCGTCAATTATGTCAGGCTTAGTCACAATACAATATCTAATTATATAGCACATATACAAAATTACACACAAGAATATTGTTTAATGTTTTAGCAAAGATCTCTCTCATTTGGACATTTAAGGTTGCTTTCACTACTTGTCAACCTAGCTAACACTTCATTTGACCAAGATACCTCCATTAAATTTTATTGAAACTTCTATGATCTTTCTAAGTTCTAACACTTTGAGATCATCAAATATAGGCTCTAGTATGTTATACGCTTTGACCGCGCGACCTAATTTCGTATCAAATACGTTCATGCATTTATACTAAAATATCAAAAACCCTACAAACAACCGGCTTGGCCACTTGGGTACATGCTAACTTGAGTACATTCGGATACTATACTAGTATACTTAGACCATGGGGTATGCCCCTTGGTCCAACCACTCCACATATGTGCCACGTAGGTGCCCACCACAACCACCCACTCCACCAAAAGTGGTGGAAATGCCCCACTTACGCCCACGGTCGAATGATGTAGGCTTCCAACGGTTGAAAGTGCTGTTGCCCCACTCACACCCAGCCTCCCACGCCTGCCCACGCTCCGGAGGGGGCGGTGTTCCATGCCCCTTTCACGCCCACTCACCTGGCACATCGAAAGGTCTTAGCCCAGCTCACGCAGAATATGTTAATCAGTGAGAAGCATTGGTGTGCCAACCCCTAAATTTAGTCCTTACATAAATCAAGGGTAAATGGGTGTTGTTGAGTACCAAACTTAAATATCATTATATTAGGATATTGCTTAAGTTTACTCTAGTAATTTATAATATTTTAACTAACTTGATTAAGGTAAAGAGAAAGGTGGTAATTAAGGATAAGGATGAGACCGGTGTGGATATGCGTGTTTAAGATTATAGAGATTCTTGTAGCTAGGCTGGCTTGATATCATAGTTTAATTAGAAACTTTGCTTATTGGCATTATATATATATATGGGTATTTAGGGGCCATGATTGCGGTGCACTCATGTAATGTATACATATGTCGGTCTTAGAGTGGTAGAAGTAAAATTGCACTAAGTTTAATGTTATTTTACTTAATTTTTGTGAAAATAATGTTAAAAGTAATGAGTTGGTCAGTTATCAGACATCATGAGCCGGAGGTCTCATTGGAAGCAGTCACTCTAATTATACGGGCTAAAGGTAAGGTTGCCTACATCTTACCTTTTTCAGACCTTACATTAGTTTTGCTAATGATGGAATATACTTCGTACGATGATGATGATAGGCGTCTAGGAATAAAATATCAATAAAAAATTCCATTGTGTGTGTGGAGTGTGGTGATCCACCCTCTGCGTATGTCTAGTTTATTTATTTTTTGAGCGGCATTTGATCTCAACGTGTGAACCACTGATTTTTAGGCCATGTCACCAAGGTCTAGTTACCATTAACTCCGTTGAGACCCCACCACTACCACAGGAGGAAACTGTACCGAAAAACCCCCTGGCCTCCCAAGGACCCCTATTTCGCCTTGGGAGGGATTTGAACCCGTGACCTCTCATAGGGAAGCCAAAGGGGTAACCATTAGGCTAGAAGCCCTTGGTTTTATATCTAGTTTATTGATTTTAAAATATAAAGAGATCAGAAAGGAAAAGATTTGTTTTGAAAAGATGCGCATGGTTGCATTGCACATGCTTTTGAGTTGTTTAAGATATTAATTAATTAAAGTTAGTTGGAGTTAATCAAGGTGATGTACACTATGATTAAAGATTATAAACCTTGGTGTCATCTTTAAACCGACAGACCTCACTCTTGTTTCCAATCTTCCAACTCATTGATTCTGTTTTTAAAAATATGTAATTAAATTGGTGATTGGATCTAAACACATTAGTTTCTAGCTAATCAGAATCATTGCCTTCATTAGCACCAAATATATAACTAATTAGACATGCCTTTTAGATCCATATTATTTCTATATTATATATTAGAATATCATTATAAATATAATATATACCCACCAAACCACTCAGACATACCAACCCAATGTCTTTTGTGTTCATAAACAACATAGTGGAACTTGATTTAAAACCTAGTTTAATTTAATTGAACCCAATAGAGATAGGGTGTTGAACTCACTTTGAATCCTAACATTTATACCTTGAATATAATGTAATAAAGTGGTACTTTTTGTAATTTAAAAATCCTTTTTGACAATATGATATTTGTAATGGTTGAACATTCTTAAATAAATGCATGACTCATGAATGGATTAATTAATGTCTTTTCATGTATTAATCTATCATATCCCACTTGCTAATTGAGTAATGGATGATAAATAACGAAAAGAGTAAATTATCGATAAGGTCTATCTGATTTGATAGTATTTCACTCTTGATCTTTAGGTTACATAATTACATACCTATATAGTCCTAAACTTTAGATATGTCATTAGGTCACAAAAGACCCCCGCATAATTCACCAAATTAACCTCATATAAGAACTATATGTGTTACAAATGTCTAGAGTTTGAGACCATATGAGTAATTGATAACACCTAAGAACCAAGAGTAAAATACTAGCAAACATGGACCATCTCATAAATTTAAAAAGAAATAATACAAGTCTCTTGGTTGGGAGAGGGGGAAGGAGGGGGCTACGTTTGAACCTAGCCAGCTAGCTAGCTCATGATGATAACATTGGTCACTAAGGTTTAATTAATTAAGGTTTATACGTGTAAATGTGTATCCTTGACATGTATTAATCAGTGTCATTATGCCTTTAAGCTAAGGTCAAATTTGTTTGTGTCGTAAATTCCAACACTCTCATTCTATGTTTCCTTTTCCCTATTACCTCTCTCTCTAGATATGAATATTGTTTCTTACCAAGTACATTAAAATTAGTTATAATTATTCTCGTGCCTTCATAAACCATTTTAAATATGTTTTATGGATGTGGCATAACCAGGACCTCTTACACACACACACACATGTACGTGTGTATCAAATTTACATCATATAATAAATTAATAACTCATATTAGTTATCTGAAGAATTGTCTCAACTGGTAAAGGCCCACCCTTTTAAAGTGGAGATCTTGCGTTCTAACATTGTTGGGTGCAATTTAGTGGACATCCAGGTGAAAGAACGAATCAGGGCTTTAATCCCAGGTTCGAACCTAATGAGGGACGAGGGTTTACGGATTTCATCCGGTTTCCGTGCATCTGGGGCACACATGTATCAATGTCGGAGATCGAGGAATCAATCTTAGCTATTAATCGCAAGGATAACTGAAGGTAGCACGGCGAGATAGTTTAACTGTCGTTCAAAAAAAATAACTCATGTTAATTGTACTAACACAAATAACTCTGTTAATATTAACCTAAATCTTTGGTATTTTTCATGATATTTATTTAACATATTCAAAATTATCTTCTTTTATGTGTTGGTGTAAATTCATATTCATTCAAGATCTTATATCGGTGTAACTTGTCATCATATTAAATAAATATTTACAATGTAATACAAACTTAAATTTGTATAAAATCCAAAACGCTTGTGAATTATCACACACACAAAAAAGAAGATAATTTTTTTACATGTATGATAAAAATCATAAGAAAAAATCAAAAATTTTAGATTTGTCTTATCATAGTTATTTGATTTACTACACTTAAGGTGCGTCAACAACGGTCGATGTTCAAAGGTTTAATTGTCATAATCAAGGTTAAAAAAAACCCAAATATTTGTGTTGTCACAATTTGGATTATCAGAGATTTCACATCTATTAACTTATAATCAGAAAATTTGTGTGATAAAGTGTTCAAGTGAACAACCCGTTAGGGGTGTTTAGTTTTCGAATATGACTCGAAAAAATTAAAATTCGATTCGATTTCAATTCGAAAAACACTAAGTCGAAATTCGATTCGAATTTTCATATTCGAATTCGATTCGATTCGTAGTATAATTTCGAATTTCGAATTTCATATTTTTAATTAGATTCGAAATTCGAATTTAAATTATTTATATATTTTTATTTTATATGCACAAGTAATTACTATCTTTAAAAATTAGGCTTTTTAATTAGGTGGTTTAGTTTATAAAAGCAAAAATATTATTAGACAAATGTCAATTTAATTATAAAATATCCATAATTTTAACACTTTTAAATACGATAAACCTAAACATTCACAATAAAAGCGTAAATCATGAAGCTCGAAAATTGATCATTTTAGTTGTTAATTTCTAATTTTTTTGATTACTTGTCAATTTATCTTTTTTCGTATGTTATCACTGGCATTATATATTGAATTTTTATTATTGTAATAGTTTAAATGATATCTCTAATATTACATCTTAGATATTGGTTATTTTGATATTTGAATGTTTAAGGTTTTGATTATTTGATATTTTTAATACACAAATATAGGAAGTATAAACAATTTTTTAATTAAATTAAAATCAAATCAATTCGAATTCTAATCGAATTCGGATCGAATTCCGAATTCGAATAGAATTGAATTTCGAATTTGAAAACGAATTTGAATTTCGAATTCGAATTGGATTTTTCGAATAGATTTCGAATTCGAATCGAATTCGAATGCTCTTAAAAAATTCAAAATTCGAAATCATTCAATTCGAAATATTCGAGTTATTCGAAATTTAATTCGATGAACACCCCTACAACCCGTACCAACAACTCAACATGTGGATTCACATTAAATATTAATTTTTACAAGTGGTCCAAGTTCAAATTTAAGCAATTCCACATGCTTTGCACTCATCTCTATTTTGTTTTTATTTATTTTCTTAATCACAAATATAGTTTAATTTCATTTTTAATAACTGTCATACGAATCCTATTTTAAATTCTTATATCAGCTGAAAAATTCGTACTTCATATTTCACTTTTTAATAAAGGTTATATTACAATTAAAAATTTGGTTCGTATACTTCAATGATATAAACAAGTAATCTTCATAAGGATGCTGGATACATGCATTTATAATTTCATAATATATTGTTCGAAACTACTTTTACGAAATTATTTATGAAATTCACAAAATTCCAACATTTGAGAATAAGCATTAACTAACTTAATATTTCAAAATAAACCAATGTATTACATATGCATATGAATAAAATTTGTATAGTTTTATAATGTTTTCGCGATGAAAGAATTTTATTACTTAAAAATATAAAATAAAAGAAAATTACAATATATAAATCTTTAAAACACTTTTTTGTATATACATTTGTTATTTTGTTTGAAATAAAGAAATTTGTTAATGCATTTAAACTAGATTTTATTATTTGTTTCAAAAAATTAAAAAAGTTGTAATCACTAAATATTTTTTTTATTAAATTGTAAAGAAAAATAATATTTCGAAAATAACAAGCTTTGTAATAATTGATATAAAACATAATACATGATTGTATTTTTTTTATAAAAAATAATATTAATAACATTTAACATTATACTTTAAATTAATTATATATATTTTTTAAAACTAAAAATTCCTAGTGATTGTGTAAATAATTTTATTACATTCTTTTATATTTACATAGTAAACAATTTTATTACATTCTTTTAAATTTGTATAATTATTAAAACTAAAAATATTTGTTGTACCTTTTTATATTAAAAAAATTTAAAAATAAAAATTTATATAAAAATGTTCTTAGTGTGTGTGTGTGTATGGCATTAGACACATGATATTTATTATCATAGTATAAATTATTAGTGCAAATTTAGTTTATTTATGTAAACAATTTATATTATTAATAGCATTAATGATGACCTTTTATATTTAAAAATATTTATTTTGAAATGATAGAAGTATGCCATGTGACATTTTCTTGGAATCAATTATTAGATAGGTAGGTAAATAAATTTAAAAGCTTTTTAGAAACAAAAACATTGTGACAAACTTAGTTTTCAGAACCGAATCGGATGGATAATTGGTCAAAAGGTACTGGTCCAATTAATATAGTTTAATCTCTATTCAAATGAATTGACGAACTAACTGGTCAGATCGTTGAATTGTATAGTTGGACCGATGAACCACATTAGTTTAACAAACATACATACTGCTAGTCTACCAATGATCCTCAGCTTAAGTGGTTGAGGAGAGGTGTTCCGTGGCTTCAATATTGGAGAGGTCACGGTTTCAAGTCCTAACATGGACAAAATAGGGGTTTCATGCTGGGCTAGGAGATTTTCTCTCACCTATGATGGGTTTCCTCCTATTAGGTGTGAAAATGATCGGGTGGGTCTACGACCCGTCAGTGATCCAAATTGTCGTTAAAAAAGACATACTGCTGGTCTTGCATGACATGACATGATCAATTTATGGTGGGGGACTCATTCTTATCTTTTACACTTTTACTTCGTGCACTCGGTTATTTGAAGATTCCTATATACATTGCGGCATTAGAGTACTCCATTATGACCCGTGTGTCTTCTTTTTATTCTTAGCATTTCAAATTTGGTGAAATTTCTGATGCCTAAACAAAAGATGCTTACAAGTTAAATATGAAATTATATTGCTATGGACAGTGAAACCGTGGTAGTAATATTGGCTTTGTGAGGACGTCAACAAGTTGATCATCGTCAAAGATGTGAGTGACTCGCAACCGTTTTAAATTTTTTTCTCGTACGAAATAAAAAATGCAGTGCCAAGTGATTCATACGAGAATGAAAAACTGAATTGGTGAGTAGGTTGTAGAAGTTGCAATAAATTGTTGGGATTTGGAACCAAGCTGTTGGAGAGAAGACATCACCCATTGTACCTTGGTGGTGGTAGGATTTGAACTGAGGAAAACAACATGATCAATGGTCAGGGCCGTCTCTGAGAAATTAGGTGCCCTGTGCGAATGTTAAAAATGGGCCCTATATGCGCGCGCACAAATTGACGATAGTTAAAACAACAGCAAAAACAATATAAACAATATTGTTTTAGCAAAATGATGCATTTCAATGTTTCAAATAACTAAATAAAACATGACATTATTCTAGCATTTTTTGATGCAAACTTGTTGATTAAATCTCCATAATCCACATTGTCTAGTATCTCATCTTCAATAGTATAATTGTCAATTCATTAAGTATTTCTTAAGACATTATCGATTGTAAGTATGACTTCAACAACTTTAATTGTGAAAAATTTCTTTCTGCATATGCTACAGTTACCGGAATAGTTAACAGAATTCTATATGCAATTGATGCATTTGAAAAACAATCGACTTGCTTCAAATATTTTAAATATATATAATTATAAGTTGAATTGTTATATTTGTTTGTTGTAAAATAAATTAAAATATATATAATATATACAATTTTTTTAAAAATTTAGGGCCCTCTAAAAAGTTGGGCCATGTGCGGTCGCACCTCCCGCACATGCTCTAAGACCCCCTTGTCAATGGTACTTCTATAATTGCCCATCGTTGTCGGCTCAATCCACATATGTAAAGGCATGTAAATGGTAAATGTAGATGAGATGTATGACAAATTAAAATAGCACTTATAAAGTGCCTTGCATTAATGTAGAAATCTTTTTAAAGTATGGCTCAATCTGCGTCTGTAAAAACATGTCTGTAAAAGCATGTATGTGTAGAGATGTTTATGGCAAATTAAAAACGCCACGTTATATACCATGTTACAAGTAACATAGAAGCCTTTTCAAAGTAGCCCTGTGTTATGAGGTTGTTGACGCACAATTGCATGCAGGGCAAACTCAAGCTTTTCGAAGGCCCAAGGCTAATTTTTTTTTCCTATATGCATTAATAATTTTTTTTTCCGTAAATAATTTTTTTCTTGTGCTTGTGGTTCGTAAATTCTAAAAAATATACAAATATATTAGATTGTTTCTATATGCATAAGTTTACTCATAATTACAGTCAACCAATGATAATCATAAATAATATAAACATACAGCAGCATAATTTGAATATTTTGAAAGGGGACCGAAATTTATGGGACTTAGAATACATGTAAACTTTTTGACAAGAGAGGAGTCGAAACCAATACTTTTAGCAAAAAATAACCTTTTACCTGAAAAATTAACACTACGGATGAAGAAAGAGCGGGACGATCGCCCCCCAGCTCTAAAAAAGCTTTGTCCATGTAAACAAAGAACATGAGAAAATTATAATAGCTAGTGGTGATATTTTATAATTCTGTCTCAATTTGTTAATCACTTGATTACCCTATTTACCGCTAGAAAGTTTGTCGAAATCTTTCACTCGTATCATTAATAAAAAAATTTACTATAAAAATAAGTAAAGATATAAGATGTAATTATTTGGAAACAAAGAACCTTAAATAAACTTTCTTTTTAAAAAACTATAAGTTGACTCTATAGTTTTTCAGATTCAAAACCATAAAATAAATAACCCGAACATAACTCGAACAATTGGTGCCCCAAGAATTTGCGTGCATGAATTGAGATAATCTTTTAATGGTGAAAGATATATCTGGTCTAGCCAGTGATAAATATTGTAGTGCTCCCACAATGGTTCAATTCCCTCTTGGATTATGATTTGGTGTGACATTATGAAATATAAGTTAGTTCCGAACAAGTGATCGGTGTGGAAAGTGACATGCAATCACTCATATTGCTTACTAATTATGAGTTACTAGCTAGTCATTCTAAAGTCTAAAAATCCCTCTACCTGTAAGATCATGGGGATGCCCCATGGTTCAATCACTCCACCTATACGCCACGTAGGCGCTACGTATGCACTCACCACAACCACTCACTCCACAATTTTGGTGAAAATGCCCCTTTGTCCACTCACTCCACGTCATCATTCATTTTAAATTAAAAAAATTACATAAAATTATAAATGAAAATTACAAATTAATAAAAAATTTTTACAAATTAATAAAAAAAACTACAAATTAATAAAAAAAACTACAAATTAAACTTCACGATTTTTCTATAAATGTTCAATCAAATCGGCTTTGAGGTTCGCATGTGTATCCTCGTTACGAAGCATTCGACGGTTTGCTTGTTTTTCCTCTTCGTTGATCTCCACATGCTCCAACAAATTCGGATCGTCTTCTTCATAAAATTCACATATGGCTCGACCGTTATCTTCGATTATCATGTTGTGTAGTATTACACATGCGTATAACGCGTTTCGGATCCGACTTGGCTTCCAAGCTCTTGCAGGGTGTTGAATCATGTGCCACTTCTGTTTTAGAACGCCGAATGCTCGTTCAATATCCTTTCTTGCCCCCTCTTGACGATTCTTGAAATACAGACGTCTATCATCTTCAGTTTGTCTTGTTGTAAACGATTTCACGAAAGTAGCCCATTGCGGATAAATACTAGATAATACCCGTATTTGTATATTGTGTCGTTGCAAATAAACTGCTGACCGGGTGCCATGCCTTCAATAAGATCATTGTAAATCGGCGACTAATCTAGAACATTTATATCATTGTTCGATCCCGATGCACCAAAGAAGGCATATCATATCCAAAGATCTTGCGACGCAACAGCTTCTAACATAAAACTTGGTATTGGATGGTCGTATCATTGGGATTGACCTTGTCATGCTGTTGGGCAATGTCTCATTCCCAATGGGTGCAGTCGAGACTACCTAACATACCGAGGAAACCATGAACCTCTTCATGAAACGTGTAAATTTGCTGGACATCATGGGAATTTGGTTTCCTCAAGTATTTCCTCGTGCACAATCTAATTACGCCTTTACAAAATTTATAAATGCATTCCCGCCCCATTCTCTCAGACATCTGTAAATACTCATCAAACAAATCGCTGCTAATGCCGTAGGCTAGTTGGTGTATTGCAGAAGTACATTTCTGAAGAACGGAAAACCCGATCTTACCTCTTCCGTCACACCTTTGTTGAAAAAAATCATAGTTTTGTTCCAAAACATTACACACTCGTGAAAAAAGATTCCGACTCATATGAAAGCGACGCCGAAATAAATGTTCGGGGTACTTCGGATTTTCTGAAAAATAATCTTCAACAAGACGTGCGTGAGCTCCAAGACGATCTCGATTAATTCGTGCTCTTCTAGTTAGAATAGATCTTTCAACTTGTTGTCTGATGATGTCGAGAGTAAGTTGTGCGGTTTCGGTTAAAAAATCTTCGCCTTCACTAAAATCGTCTTACCGTAAAAACTGCATTGTTGTAAAAATACTACGTTTTTGTTTGATTTTTTGTGTGATGTGAAGATTAAAGTGTTTGTGATATGAATAAAAAAATAGTGTATGATAGTTGTATATATAGATTTTTTTAAAAAAAAAATATTTTTTTTTAATTGTGTAACGGTCAAATTCTTGGGGTCCAACGGGTCTCTAGACCGTTGTCCCACTCACGCCTGTTACCCACGGCCGACTCATGCCCACAAGGGGGGCGTGGCACGCCCACTCAAGGGGCACACCCGGCAGTCTAATATTATTATTTTTAACCAACAAGAACCAATCCAGATTAAATTAATTTGGCGGGACACTTTACCGTACGACCTGGGCTGTAAACGCAATAAATCTATACAAATGGTTTACAGAGTGCTCACTCAGGCGTGCTGTAGGTCCGAAGACAATGGTCTGTGGTAGCTTTCTTGGGCACTATGGTGCAACCCTATGCTGCTTTTAGGTGGTCCTAACCGTTGTGGAAGGATTCTAAAGCAAAACTGGCAGGGACTTTTTTTTTTTGTTGTAAATTAAAATTCTAGATTTTATTTGAGCTTAATTTTAGGAACAACAAGTGTATTTAAATATCTCAAATCCATAATTTAATACCCCAGTAAACTATACGAGCCGTATAGGTCTGTATGTGTTGTATAAGAGGTGTTATATGACCATACAGAACTATACGGCCTATACAACTCTATATGACCCATATAAAACTGCACGTGTATTCTATACGACCGGTATATGAGTCGTATTTGATGTGTTTTACGTATTGAAGGTGTTAGAATAACACGACACTTTTAGGAATCTTATATACCGTTTGTTTGTTCTTGAAATACCAAAAAAATACTAATTTATTTATGTTTTGTTTATTAATAATATCAAGATTTACATATCATAAATCTTGATACTATATATTTAAAAAATAAAGCTAGACCACTCTAGTAAACTTTTGGGGTGTGGGAATTGTATGGTGGAAATTGGAAATACGTCCATAGTTTGAAATGGTGAACTCCTAGGCCTAGGCTATGCTACACTTAACCAACTTTCATCGCCTTCATCTATTTAATGATATCTCTGTTTAATAATCAATATACCTAGTGTTTGTCCTCTTGATTTCTCTTACGTGATGTCTTGAGCATAAATCTTTTTGGGGAACGATTGCTTCCAGATAAGCATGAGGTTTTCCGGTGTAAGCTTCCTTCTATATGGTGGAGTAAGTTATCCGTCTGTCAAGTGGTGCTTTATTTAACTGTTTAAGGGAAAAAAACTCATAATACTGTAAATTTGTGATCTTTAGTCATGTTAGAGATGTTTGAAATTCCCAATTGACTGATATGCAAAGATAGCCAATGGAGATGACGGATAACCGGATAAGCAACACATTCACATGCGTTACAACATATTTGAACCCAATATTTAAACTGTTATATTAGGACCGGTTTGGGTAGCACAACCCACAAGATTGCTAGCTTGCTGCAGAGTTATGTTTTTGGTTCTTCGCCCAATTCTTTTTTTCTCCTAAAGAAAAAACGGGCCTTGCTTATTCTGGGGTGGGGGAGCCTGTAGGAAGGAGGATAAACCATTGAATTGACATCTAAAATCGCTAACATGAACACAAATGAAATCTTGAATTTCGTTAAGAAAGAAAACGAATCACTTCTATTCTCGTTTTGGTTTTCTTGTCTCTTTTAAGGTTTATATGTAAGCAAAACTAAACAAGTCAAGCTACTGCCAATTACAGTCCAGTCAAGGATAGAGCTTTATAGCGGCCAAGAGGTGGCCCGATCCATGCCGTTTTTCCACTCACAAGCGTCAATTTAATAGTATTTCGTCGAAAAATTTAATAAGTTTTAAGTCCGCCCTCCTATCCCCAGACCTCACTCTAAGTGAGATTCTACTAGGTACGTCTGTTGTAGTCCACCCTCCTATGTTTTTATTTGTAAAGATTATTGAGCCCCTTTGGTTTTTTTGAAAAAAAAATACTAAATTTGAACGAGTCATTTAACAATATGTTTAATGGTTTAAAGTTATTTAGAATATTCAAATAAGTAGTTATTCAGAATATTCAAATAAGTATACCACCCCATCAATAAGTCCAGTTGCATATGAAGTCCAGATCACCCCCACACGTTGTCACCAATAGTCGCCAAATTCCTTTTTTTTTTCTTTTTTTTTTTTTGGCAGCTTCTCCTTGAGAAACTACTGATACCAAATTGAGACATAACCTTCTCGCTATAAGATAGTTCTATTCTTGTTTTATTCTTATTACATATATTAATTTAAACTTGTCTAACTCGTTTGGATAAAAGAGTTAAGAGAGTCAGTGGCGTACCACATACACTACAAAAGGGGCAGTCGCCCACTTTGAAATTTTTTTTAGTAGTATATATATGTTATGATCATGATTGCCCCCCGTAAAATTTTGCAATCGTCCCCATTAAACTTTTGATTTTTAAGTATTAATTAATATATAAGTTGAAAAATGCCCAACTAATAATTTAAACCCAATGTAAAATCAAGTTTAGTATTAATTATAATAAGTCAAACCACCACTAAACTAGTTAAAAACCGAATTCAATCGAATATACCAATTAAAAATGAATAAACCAATCCAAATAAACCAAATTCAACCTTATATATTATAAAGAAAACAAATTTAAATTTGAATTCGCTTTAATCGGTTAGCCAAACACATTGAATTCAAAAACAATGGAACCAATAACAATTCCGAAATCGAAATTCGGATACAGTTAGGAACCGACTTTGGAATTCAGATACAGTTAGGAACCAAACTGAATTGCTTATGAGAATTTAAGAGATCATTGTATTTGTTTTATAGAAATAGTTACTTAGAAATATCTTCTTATACGTTGTTTTAAATATATATATAAAATAAAATCACTTAGTGAACAACTTTAGATATATTGTATGTTCATTATGTCTTATATATGAAATTTAGTTTCATTGTCGTTTTTTAACATGACCTGACCCGATCTGCCCAACCTAACTTGAACACCAACGAGCTTAAAAAATTTCCGCCCATCATGAAAAAAATTTCTGGGTCCGCCATTAAAGAGAGTCAAGGTTTTATAGTCTCAACTCTCAAGTGTTTGGTGTGGGCTGATTGATTTGTTCGACTCGAATAATGTCTAGGATTATGAACTTTGACTTGTTAAACGTTATACAATTACCATGTTATATATAACAAATAAGCAAATATACAAAAACGAGCGGAATCAATGTGTTCCAATTTCTGGCCTTGCACCGACCATCCAATGGACCATGGACTAAACGGCCACTGCCTAAAAGGACTATGTCCATGGGACCGCTGCCCCCCCACAAGGTACATCTCACGCCTATGGGCCTCTATAACTATCAAGGAATACACTCGAAACTAGAAGGATAAAAAAATCCACCCGGTGGACTGCCGAGCTACAAGTCCTACGAGACAGGAGCGGGATTCTCTAAAAAGCCAAGGTCGTGGGTGGCCAAGAGGGCCTACTTGGAGACTTGGGATCAAATATACAAAGTAAAATCCACTAATTAGTAAGTAAGGTATGAAGGATGAGATGAAGACAAACCACATATTTATTTCAATTTTGATTCTAAAGGATTAATTGATGTCCACATGGGAATCGAGATACGAGATTGTCTTACATGAGAAACACAAGAGTCCCAACTAGTTTTTTTTTTTTTTGAACGACAATATTATCATACTCCTAAATTACACCCAATTTTCCCCTTGTTTGGATCTGAACACAACTAGTTGATTATGCTAATGAAGGATGCTTGTATGTTTCACTTATGAACAATGTTTTCATAACCTAACCGAACGTTGAACCGGATGTCTTAAGGGTTAACTAGTTGGACTGGATTTAAGAACCGGATGACATAATATAAATATAAAAAAATATATATAATAATAAACACATTTAAACAAGCATAATTAATGTTCAAACAAACATAATGATGTTAAAAAAATATATGGTTTGATTTTAATGTTTAATTTTTTGGATTTTAGCTAAAAAAAATTAAATCCGATCCAACTAGTGAACCGGTTTCAGGTCTGACCAATGAATCAGCTGAACCGGCCAGTTCTTCATAGGGCGGTTCACATGCTATATTTATGTAAGGATTCTAAAGCAAAACTGGCAGGGACTTTTTTTTTTAACTAAAATTTTATATTTTATTTGAGCTTAATTTTAGGAACAATTCGTGTATATAAATATCTCAAATCCATAAATCAATACCCTACTTAACTATACGAGCCGTATAGGTTTGTATATGTTGTATAAGAGGTGTTATATGCCCATACAGAGCTATACGTCCTATACAACTCTATATGGCCCGTATAAGATTGTACATGCTATATATACGACCGGTATATGAGTCGTATTAGGTGTGTTTTATGTATTGAAGGTGTTAGAATAACATAGACACTTTTAGGAATCTTATCTACCGTTTGTTTGTTCTTGAAATACCAAAACAATACTAACTTATTCATGTTTTTTTTATCAATATCAAGATCATAAATCTTGATACTATATATTTTAAAAATAAAGCTAGACCCCTCTAGTAACTTTTGGGTGTGAGACTTGTATGGTGGAAAATGGAAAGACGTCCATAGTATGAAATGGTGAACTCCTGGGCCTAGGCTATGCTATAATTATCAATGAGGCAGTGTCTTAATGATATCTCAGGATTCTTTCAAATGAGAGATTTTGGGTTCAAACCCTCCCGCAGCGAAAAATGGGTCTAAGGGGGGGGTTTGGGGGTTTTCCCAGTAGGGTTTCCTTCTGGGGTGGTTGTGGTGGCTCATGGGAGGTCCAGGTAACTAGACCTTGGTGATATGGCTTGGAAACAGTGGGCTCACACGATTGAGACCATGCTATAATTAACCAACTTTCATCGCTTTCATCTATTTGATGATTTCTGTGTTTAATAATCATTGAACTTCTTCTTTTTTTTTTGAATTGCCAACTAATTAACGGACGGATACTCTGCACACGGCCCCAATGCTAAAGGATGCCTAAGCTGGCCATTAGTATAGACGGACGGAGCCCTTAGCTCACCAGCCATCAATTCCTGGGGAAAACCCAACCCAAGCATCCGCCTAAAGGCACGACGGTGGAAGACCAGTAAAACCGGGTGGGATCAAGAATCGAAACTAGAACCTGGGTTTTCTATCACTTCTCTCATACCTCCATTTTACTATTAGGACAAGAATCAATGAAGTTCTACCCTAGTATTTGTTCATTGAATTCTCTTAAGTGATATCTTGAGTTCAAATCTTTTTAAAAACAATTGTTTTCGGATAAGCAAGAGGTTTACTGGTGTAAGCTTCCTCTTGGATGGTGAGGTAAGTTACTCATTTGCTAACTAGAGCTTGGTTTAACGGTTTAATAAAAAAAAAACTTAGAAAACTGTAAATTTTTTATCTTTAGCCATGTTAGAGATGTTGAAATTCCCAATTGATTGATATGCAAAGACAGCCAATGGAGATGGCAGGGATACGCAACACATTCACATGCGTTACAACATATTTGAACCCATTATTGACTTACGGTCAAAAACCCTAATCTATTTTGACCTGACGTATGTAGGGATGGCAATGGGCCGGGTTTGGGACGAGTTTGAGTAATCCCAGTCCCATACCCGTTTATGAAAATATGTCACATACCCGTCCCAAATCCCATCGGGTATCTATCGGGTATTTACCCGTCGGGTATCGGGTATCCCGACGGGTTTCTGGTATCCCGGCGGGTTTAGCTAAATATATTCGTTGAGAATAACTGACTTAAAACACGTCTGGTATCGGGTAACTAATAATAAATTTATTTTTTTATAATCAAAAACTATATGTTAAATATGCCAAAAACAAGCTATTAATATATCAAATAACATGAAATTTCAAAATGTTATAAGTTGATTATCATTGTTCAAGATAAACAAAAAAATAACAATTATTAACAAAATGGTTCAAAAAAACTTTTGTAGTTGCCAAAAAAAAAACAAAGATAAAAAAGAAACAAATTATATGAACAATTTCTAAAGTTCAAAAGGATTAAAAAAGAAACAAATTCTATTAATTCAAATGTATATAAATGGTATTTATAATCGGGTACACGGGACGGGTAAACGGGTATATATAATCGGGTAATCGGGCCGGGTAAACGGGTATATGAACAAATCCCAAGCCCGTCCCATACCCGCGAAAATTTGTAAAATTAATCCCATACCCGGCCCAATACCCATCGGGTTTGGGAATACCCGTCCCATATGTAGCGGGTTTCGGGTAAACCCGTCGGGCTCGGGTTTTTTTGCCATCCCTAGACGTATGTTTTTCTTTGTTGTCACTCAACTAGTGGGTTTCCCCACGCGTTGCGGCGGGAATTTCGAAATGATTTCGAATATTAAAAAGTGGATACGTTCTCGTATATTAAAATGTAGCTACTACGGTTGTCATTCCAATGTGAATCATAACATATAGCCGTCATAAACGTGCATGTTCTAATGATTGGTTTTGCAAAATGTATATATTGTAACTGAAGATTAATATTTAATTAATATTAGTATTTACTTGCGCTAATTGCCAATTGATATTAGTACCATAATTTAATTAATATTCTTCTTTTTGCGGTGTTGGGTAACGAAAAAAACAAATTTTTTTGAAGCGGTTCATTTTCAATTTTGGAACGGTTCCGTAAGCATTTTTTTGAGCTATTCGAATATCAAATATTGATGTAAACATTTTTTTTTGAAGCGGCCTAAAATGTTTTTGAAGCGGTTAATTGATTGCGATTACTCAATTTTTGGAGCGGTTTAAACATTTTTTGAAGCGGTTAAGATCCATATTTAATTATTATTACTGTTCACTCGTAATGATTGCGTTTGGTAAATGTATATATAGTAATTTTCAAAGTTAATTATATGAAAAGCATATCATACAAAATGATTATCAAGTCTACGTATAAACTTTAAACCATTACAGATATGCTTAACCTAAAGTTTAACATCTTATTATCCTAACGTGCCTAAACTATTATATTATTCAAGGGTAAGGGGAACCCGTAGGAAGGGGGACAAACCGTCAAATTGACATATGAAGACTGAACAAACGAACCACTTCTATTCACATTTTGGTATTGTTATCTCTTGTAAGGTTTATAGGTAAACAAAACAGAACAAGTCAAGGTACTACCATAGACAGTCCAGTTGCACGTGAAGCGCCGATCACCCCTAGTCACGCTGTCACCAATAGTCTTACTCACTAATTAACTTATACATCCTAATTAGCTTAGACATCTCACTACAAGATAGTTGTATTCTTGTTACATATTTTCATTCTAACTTGTCCAAGTCGTTTAAATTGTTTTAATAAAAGAGGTGAGTTATGTTAAGGTTTTGTAGTCTTAAGTGTTTAGTTGGGCTGATTGATTTGTCTGACTCGAATAATGTCTAGGATTATGACTTATGACTTGCTATATGTTATAAAATTATCATTTTATATATAACAAACAAACAAATATACCCAGTAAAATCCCACTAATTCGTAAGATCTGAATGGTGAGATGAATACAAACCTTGTATTTATCCTAATGAGATAAAAATGTTACTTCTAAATGATTAATTGATGTACTCATGAGACTCGAGATAGGAGATTGTCTTACATGAGAAACACAAAGTGTTATACATGTAAGACATCGAATACGACTAATTAACATGTTTTTGGATCAAAGAATGCTACACAAAGTGTTATACATATTCCTACTGAAATCACAAAAGAACGAAACACACAAAACATAAATCAATCAAACTTAAAACTTCCATAACCTTTTCAATCAATATCTTGGATCAATCTCTATATCGTGAATCACTATCAGATCAACCTATATGTGGGTTACACAAAATGGTTTATCAGATTATACAAAGATTTGTTGAAGGAATCTGGAATTGATCAATTTCTATGAAAGTATTCAAGGATCGTATTTGTAACCGTGTATCTCCTTTTGTGTGTAATGACCCATAGAAAAGAAAGAAAAATCTTCCATCTATATATTCAAGACATATGTACCTTTTTAAGATTTGGCCCAACAATTAAAAGCCCAATACAATTCATTTAATATAAGGCTAAATCCAAATGTACTATTTAAATAAATAAAGATTTTTAGTGTCACTTAACATGTTTCTAGACTATCTGAACATTAGTTTCCTACATCTCTCTCCTATTAAATACATCCAATATTAAATAATATTAAATATTGAATATATTTTTTTATACATTTTTAAAATAAAAAAGATTTTTTAATATATTAATATTAAAAAACACACTTTTTTTTTAAAAAAATATCATAAATTATAAAATTTTCAAAAACAATTATTTAAAACACAATATTTAAAGAAAGACAAATTATAAAAAAATTAGTTTTTAAAGAAATAAGATTATTATTTTAATACTTAAAATATTAAATCATATGAAATTGTATTCATATTTTATATTAAAAAATAATCTTATATTCTATAAATTTTCATTGATAATTATTTGTTATATTTATATATTTAACCCGTGTAATTAACAGGTACTAACCTAGTAATATTATAATTAATCAAGTTAGCACTCTTAACTTTTAACTCTTAAGTCACCTAACTCGAATAATCACTAATATTATTTCTAGATCGACAAGTTAATCAAATATCCTAAAATAGTTGATAATACTAAAATTACCAATACAAAGATCAAGTCAAAGTAAATGAGTGACATTGCATTCCATCTATTGAAATATTTCAATAGATAAAATACAATCTTACTGGTATACTTATTTAACATTCCACTTTTTTTATTCTTCATTAATTTTTCTTCTACTGGGTTTTACTTATTAAGATTTTTAACGTGGCATAAAAATTGATCTAAAGTATTAGTTTATTTTTAGGTTTTAAGGTGCTGAATTAACATCATTCTAAACCATGTTGTTAATATTGTATAATAAGTGATAAAAGCACACATTATTACCACATTTATTCCCATTTTCAGTTTCATTTTACTGAGTTAATGATATAGAATTCAGTTCATTTGTAATGTGTCTATAAATTGTAAGCAAAATGATGAGCAATATACACTCAGATTATATAGAGAATAAGAATTCTTTCTCTTACTCTCCGATCCTTTTGTCTTTATATCTTGCTGTTAGATTATTATACAATAAAGTTTAATATATAAATAGTATTTGATATACAAACTCTATAAAAAATGACTAAATATGCATGCACGCATGTAGGTATACAGTGCAGACCTTCAAAAAGAGATCCAAAAATAACAATGAAAGATTGAAACATGCATAAACTAGGAATGACACAATGGGCTGGGTTTGGGTAGTGTATTGCTAATAGAGGTGGCCAACGGACCCGGAACCAGTCGTACCCGAACGGGTGGGTACGGGCGGTTCCTGGTTTTCAGAGAAACTAGAACCGGAACCGGAAAACTCGGAACCGGTTCCACCCTCAAACCGGCCAAACCCGAACCGTAACCGGCAAAAAACCAGTTGAAACCGGTCAAAACCCGGAACCGGTTCCGGATAAAAAAACCCGATTTGGCCACCTCTAATTGCTAATTCCAGTCTCATACCCGATTATAAAAAACGTGTCACATACTCGGCCCATTATCGTTGGGTACCTATCGAGTAATTACCCATCGGGTATCGTACTTACCCACTGGTATCAAGTATACCCATTAGCTTTTTTTAAAAAACTTTTATGATTTTGCAAGTGCATTCGTATAATATTAATTTTATATAATGTTATTGTTTAGTTACAAAAAAAAAATAGAATTCATTAATTAAATATGAAATCAACACCATAAAACACAAACAAAAAAATGTAAATCTCATGACATATAGATCCCAAAAGATGCTATCATAAACTATTATTTTAATATTTTTTTGAACAACCAAGCAAGACTGGGTCGAGACCCCCCTCACTATTAAGACTGAAGTCCCTGACCCATAGGCGCGATGTACCCGTTTTTACCGGGCTCATCTCGCTTGGCGCATGCACCAGATGTGAAGAAACCGGACACTCAGGAAAACTCCGCCCCCATTAGATTTGAACTTGGGTTTCCCCGGTCCGAACTTCACCTGGATACCGCCGAGGCAAATGCCACATTGGTTAACTTTAGTTTTTATATAATAAAGCTGATACTTGTTTTCATTTCTAAAATAATAAGATAAAAGTTACAACTTGTTATAATCTTTCATAAAAAGAATTATGTTTTTGAAAAAAAAATTAAAAAAATATTTACAACATATTACAGGTATTATTTCGGGTATTACTTCGGATAAGTGACCGGGTATTGGGCCGGGTATTCCTTAATCTCATACCCGTACCTGAACCCTAAAAAAATTTTTTTTGACACATACCCGCTCACATACCCTAGTATTCAGGCCGATACCCGACCCTAAAGTTTCGGGTTTTGGGCTTCTCAGTGGGTACGGGTTTTTCCCACCTTCTCTTGACCCACTAAAATCCTAAACCATCCTAGGATATAGACAAACAAACTAACCATTATCTCATAAAACTCAAATTGCTCAACACTTTAATCTGTATTCACACGATCCAGTCTCTTGTTCATAATTCCTTAAACTGGTGTTGACCCAATCCAGTTTCTTGACCTAAGTCGATCCAACTTAACCCATCAAGATTGCCCATTTACCCTATAACATCTATATACAAGGGAACTAGCATCTCTTCGGTAAATCATTGTAAACAAGCAGACTATAAACTAAGTGTTGACCGGATCCAGTTTCTTGACCCTACTGGATTCAACATAACCCAAGATCAAGATTACCCTAAAGGCAATAACTCTTATATACAAGGGAATTTGCATCTCATTGGTAAATTAATGTAAATAAGCAGATTAAATTCTCAGAGATCTAATTAAGATATTTTTTCAAACACAAGTCATTGGGGCATTATATCAAACACCTTAACTACATATTAAAACATATATGATCTTCATTAAGCCAAAAACATACCTCCAAAGTCCAAATCAACCCATCTTATATAAATGAGAACAAAATGAAGAATCAAATGGAGACCCAGATGCAATTTCACGCATAGAGATTTAATTGGGATGATGTTGAACTGAATTCCATTCACGGTAATGTTTAAATTTGCTTGCAAATTCAGAAATTTTACAACTTTGTAATCCATGAGTTGGATCGTCGTTTAGAATATAGTTAAAGATTGGATATAACGATGAACTGTTGAGTACGCAATTCTTCCATGGTAAATGCCATTCAGATCTAATAGCTGCATTAAACTCTTATCCACAACATTGTACCTTATGATCTTCCACCAAATCTTCAACACAATGAATGTATCTTCATCTTCTTCACCTCTAAAAACATCAAAAATTTCATAATCAGAATAATGGGGGATTGATGGATGCTGGTACCTCTGGATCAACTCAGGAACAGCCGGCAGAAAATCATCAACCTCCACTTTGAACTTGACAAACCACCCTGAATGATCCTTTAACATCTCATACACATATAATTGTAAATGTTTTTCATGATAATTAAACTCGACTAAATGCAGATGCCCCCGAGATTCCCCGAAGTAAATCGGCAGATTTCCGTGAGAATAGACTCCAGGATATGCTGCCCGCGGCGGCAATGGAAGGTTCTGCAACTCATCGTCTTCAAGAATGAAGTACGATGGATTAAGACAAGAGGGAGCCCAGTGAATCGCTCCGTTCCAATAAACCGCATTTCTGAAAACCGCATGAGACGGTGCATAGATATGATTATTTGAAATCTTCCATTTTCCTGTGATAGACGAGTAGATTTGAATACGAAACAAACTATCAATAGAACTTGTATTTGGTCCATGAATACAAACAATTTTGTAATGCGGACAATCTGTTTGATGAAATGCGAGACCCATGAAACCGATTGTTTTACGAACATTTTGACCTCCGGGCACCGATGGGATGACCGCAAATTGCTTGGTGGTGGGATTAAATATGTAGTATTTACGAGATCGTTCGTATCCTTCATCGCTACAGCAAAGCAGCAAACCATTACAGGATTGTATGATTCTGATACCGTTAATATCAGGGTAGAAATCAAGAGTACGAAAAGGATGTGTGCTTTGATTTTGAACATCAAACGGAACATAAATGTTGCGAACAAAAAGACCAGGAGAGATTGAAAGCCTGTCATACGCGAGTGTGAAACATTCGTGACTTAAAAGCCATCGCCAGTGTTTGGATACAGATTTGAACTGGAGAATGGAGGTGACGGGGAGCCGGAGAAGGATTTGGGTTAAAAGGTCATCGTTGGAACCGATCAAAGCCCCTGAGTGGGTGGATTGATGATCGGAATCCGGTGTGGGTGCTTGCGAGAAGCAGGTTTTGAGGGTGTTTTGGGTTTTCTTGATTTTGGATCTGGTGTTGACCATTTTGAGATTGTTGAAGATGTGGGGTCGAAGGTCGTGTGGGTTTCAATGGTGAAAGATCTCGTTCAGAATCTAATCCAACCCAACCTTTTAATAAAGGGATAATATTATATAGGGAATGGTTATTTTGGAAACTTGGTTGAGTTAAAGAAACTTTGGAAACCATATTCTAACCATTGATCAAATTATTGGATGGATGAGATTAAATTTGAAAAAGTTGATTAGATTGTTTTAGATTAAAAAATCTGATGATAGTACAAGATAGTACAAGAAGGGTAGAAATATAATGTTACATGTGTACTTTTTTTTTTTCATTTTATATGTAATTTTCTCTTTTTAAATATTTTATTTGTACATACTCATCTCTATTAATACATTTGTTTGTTCATAAAAATGGAATCTCAAAGTTACATCAAAGTTACGTAATTCAAAATTATTTCATTTACGTATTGTTTATTTGTATTATGTTACATCGAAGTTACATTATTAATTATGCTAATTTATTTTTGCATGTGTTCTTAAATAAATTTGAAATTACTTTAATTTTGTTACATTTATTTAACATTCGTTATAAATGTATGTGACATATATGTAGCATGGTTCCATTTTATTTATTCTATTTAAATAACCAACTGTTACATAAATATTACATAAAAGTTACATATATGTAATTTTGAATGTTTTAGAAATATTTTCTTTGACATACATGTAACACTTTGTCACAAATATGTATACAAGTTAGAAAACGGATTTTCAAGCGATTTTAGCTTTCACGTGACCTGATCGAACCCTGAATTATATTGTGTAAAATCACTATAATAAGGTAAAAAATGTTCAATTTTTAGGACCGATTTCAGACATGAATTAAGTGCATATATATATATATCATGTAAAATCAATGTATCACGTACATTTTGAAACAAAATAACCCAAAAAATGAAAGTCGCACATGACTTGTAACCGAAATATATTGTGTAACATCACTGTAACAAGGTAAAATTTGGAGCATATATGATTGTTCAAATTTCGGATACGAAAATTCAATGTAACACGTTTTATTTTGCATTATATAAAACATATAATTCAAACAAAATAAAAACCTAAAAAATAAAACAAAATAATAAAATATTATAGAAAGTTACATTAAAAACCTAAGAAACAAACAATCATTTAATGATTGTATACTATCAAATAAAGTCAATTTATAAAGTATATGGAAAAGGCTATAGAAAGAATTAAAGTACAAACATCAAAATATATTCGAGATGTAACATAAACGTAACAAAATGTAATAGTATATATAAAATGTAAAATGTGCTGGAAAAAAAACTTGCTGAAATAAAAAAAACATAAATATTCAAAAATAATTAGTGAACTATTAAAAAAAGGAAAATTATAATACTAACTAAAAATGAACAAAAAAATATATATGAGTCTATAAAAATCATGTTTCAAAATAGTCCGTCTATATGTAACATAAACGTAACTTGATAATATTCAAGTATCTGTATTTAACTTTTTTATCTAAATATTACGAAATGCAAAGATATGAAATCTAACATTATTTTATGCGTTACTATAACATGAATGTTACTTGAAACAAAAGAATAAGAACAAAAATTAAGTAAAATAAAAGCAGACCTTTAAATCTGAAAAAAAGGTTTGTAATGCTATAAAATTTGGTAAACATAAAAAAACATAACCAATCAACGTGTTAGGCATGACAATACATATACACAATATCCGGAAAAACGTAACAATAACGTAACAACGACAATAGGTATACACATCCAGCACACTATCATTTAATTTACTCATTTTAAAAACCTGGTGGGAAAAAATTAGGTGGGAAATGTTTAAAAATTAAATATTTTGTTTTTGATTTAATTTAAAGAGAGAGAATGTGGTTAAATAATAAAATATTTGAAGAGAGAGAGAATGTAATTAAATAATTAAATATTGTATGGAGATAATTGTGTTGGAAATGACTAAATTACCCTTGTATTATATAGGATTATTAAAATGAAATGGTGATGTGGATAAATGTGGACCAAGTATTTGGTTTCCAATGTTTCCTCCACTCAACTTGGTTTCCAAAATATACATATCCATATTATATATCCCCTTATTAAACATCAAAATTACATATATCCCCAATGTTAAACTAAAATTACAAATATCTTCATGTTCCAAAATTACCCCTTAGTAAGGAGAAATATGTAGGTTGTTTTTAGTTAGTTCATTAAGGGTAAAATAGGAAATACATAATTTGTTTTTTAATGAAATGGATTAATATGTAATATATTTGGTTTAGAAAGGGGAAATATGTAATTTAGTTTTATGATTGGGTAAATATGTAATAAATGATTTTAGGAAGGGAATATATATAATTGACCCTTTAATAAAAAACTAATTTCTCTCTCTAACACCTACACAATCGAATCAAACATAACTTTTTACTCTCATTAACAACCCAAACTTTACTATTTTTTATTAAATAAATATAATTTATGATTTTTAGTTTTTAAACGTATGATTTTTTTAGATAATGAGTTTGATCCAGAAAATCAATGTTTTTTTATATTTATTTTATATTAAAAAATATATTTTTTTAAACAAACTCTGTTTTTAACAAAATTTATACCGATATGTTCATAAAAAAAACTAATGAAGACCGTATTTTTAGATTTTTTTTAAATGTTAATTATTTGAAGTTATTAAAAAAACAAGATTATTAGAAAAAATAATTATGAAAAAGTGAAAAAAGAAAAACCACATAAACGAGGTTGCAATCCAGATGGATGGGACGACCGGATTGTGCAAGTTCGTCAATTTTGGGCCAATTTTTTTTTTTTTTTGAACAGTGTAACAATCTTGTATAAGATTGTTGATGAGGATGGTCTGATAAAATCAAGGTTTTGATGCAAGCTTTGCTAAGAATCTCAGAGTCCTTGTGAAATTTCAAATTTCCTAAGGTTGACAACTTGACATACTTCTCAGAAACATAATTAAAAGAGTTAAGTGTCATTTTAATTCTTGTGGTTTGACAACTTTTGTCATTTTTGTTCCTGTGGTTTGAATTTTGCCATTTTGGTCACTATGGTTTCATTTTATTGCCATTTTCATCCCTATAGTTTGATAAATTTTGCCATTTTAGTCCAAAATTTTAAATTTAATTGGACTAAAATGGCAATAAAATGGAAACCATAGGGATGGAAATGGCAATAAAATGAAACCATAGTGACCAAAATGGCAAAATTCAAACCACAGGGACGAAAATGGCAAAAGTTGTCAAACCAAAAGGACTAAAATGACACTTAACTCTAATTAAAAAAAATGATATTAAATATTAAAGAGAAAACATCATACAAATGTAACCAACTTTCAGCTTTGTTCCACTTAGGTCACTCATACTTTTTTTGTTCCGATTAAGTCACTCATACTTTTTTTGTTCTGATTAAGTCACTCATACTTTTTTTTTTGTTCCGATTAAGTCACTCATACTTTTTTTATTCTGATTAGGTCACTTATACTTTTTGTTTGTTTCGATTAAGTCACTCATATGAGTGACCAAATTGAAACAAAATTAAAAGTACAGTTACCTAATCGGAACAAAAAAAAAGTATGAGTGACTTAATCGGGAAAAAAAGTATGAGTGACCTAATTGGAAAAAAGCTTAAAGTTGGTTACATTTATATAAAGTTACCCCTAAATTAAAAAACTCCCTTACGTAATTAAAAACATGTCACTGGTGAACAAGGGTGTTCATTAATCATTCGGATATCTAGTGATCCGGATATTTAAAAATTTAGGAAAGTGGTTTTCAATTATCTGAATCCGAAATTTCAAATTCATATATTCAAACTTAGAAAAAAACAAAATTTTATAAAAATATATTTTAAATACCCTAAAATTATCCGAAATATTAAAAACCTATCCGAAAACTATCCGAAAAAGAATCTATTTCAGATATCTGAACTATCCGGGAATTTTCAAAATACGTATCCGAATCCGAATTTCCGGTTATCTAAACTTTCGGATAATCGAACTTCCGTATATCCGACTTTTCAGATATTTCGGGTTTTGATTTTTGTATATTTCGGATACAAATATTTTTGAACACCTCTACCGGTTATAAGTAGAAAATTAAACTAGTCATTTTTGTTTAAACTTGAATTTTTATTATTTTATAATAAATGAAGTTTTAGTAAAATTACAGCATTAATTTAATAAGGGGATATATGATATTATCTCTATTTTTTATTAATACCCTTGAATTTCTTCCTCTATTAACTGATTTTAGATGGGCTCTTTTATTTGGACATCGCACTTTTTTATTTTAACACCGGTCGTACAGGTCAGTACGGCTCGTATTGAGTACAGACAAACATTCCAGGGAATTATTTGGAATCAGCGAAACATTCTGTTGGACGGGTCGTACTGGTTAGTTCGGCCCGTCTTGGTCTTGACTTATTTTTCCAAGCCATTTTGGGTGTCAAGCAGTTTTCATATCACTTGATACGGCTCGTACTGGTCAGTACAGGACGTCGTGAAGTTATTTATTTTATTTAAACGTAATTTACGTATTTAAATAATTTTTAACGATATACGTTTAGTACGTGAATTATTTGAACGATATACGTCTATTATGTTAGTTAAACGTCATAATGTTGTTACGTTATCATTTTTAACGATATTGATTATTTACGAAATCGTTTTAACTAAATATTTCATTTTATAATTAATTTGTTTACATTAATTTAAATAATTTAAACGATATAAGTTTGTCGCGCAAATATTAAACAACACAAACAGAAACAATACAAATGCAGAAAGAAACATACATATATACACAGCATAAGTTTTATAAACAAGGAAACAAAATACAAAAATACAAAACTAACTACGATCCGGATGGTCCAGCGGACGATCTGTCGTCTGCGTAGACGCGTGGCTCCGGGAACGGTGGAAGCTGTGACCCTTCCCGTCGCGCACGCTCTGACGCGATCATCCACTGGACCAAATCCTCATAACGATTGAGCCGTCGCTCGACGCGTGCCTCCCAGGCGGCCCGACGACGATCGGCCTTAGCCATCTGCTGAGCCGTCTCGTCGCACCGGGCGGCAATCTGGTGCAACAACGCCTTGAGTGGCTCGGTCAGGCGCACCGCATGGTAAACGTGTGGTGGATGCTGCGGCAGCTCCTCCTCGCGCGCCGGTGATTGAACCGGCTCCTCCACGGTGTGTCCATGCCGAGGATAGCTCTCGCACGCACTGCCTCCCCGGCATCTGCAAGAACACCCCAATCTATACAACGTGGCGTCGCCATGCTCATCCGAAGAATCCGACGACACCTCATCGCTGTCGCCGACGCTGGCTCGAACTGCAGCCACTCGTGCTGCGACAGCGCGAATGTCTTAGGATCTAACGACGGCCCCTGCTGGGCGACGTCCTCCTGGTGTGGCATGTCGGCCTCCATGTCGGTAATAAAAGTATAAGCTGAAAAACGAAAAACGAGTGAACGTTAAAAAAAAATTCTGACCAAGACGGCCCGTACAGCTTAGGACGGCCCGTACTGATGTTTTCGTCTCAAACAAAACCAGGCCGTCTTAGAGTAAGACGGCCCGTACTGGCCACGACGGCCAGTTTTGGCCATACCAGGCCAAAACTAGGCCATCTGTCCAAGACGGCCCGTCTGGGCCATACCAGGCCAAAACTCGGCTGTCTGTCCAAGACGGCCCGTCTTGGCCATACCAGCCCAAAACTAGGACGTGTGTCCAAGATGGCCCGTCTTGGCCATACCAGCCCAAAACTAGGCCGTCTGTCCAAGACGGCCCGTCTTGGCCTACCAGCCCAAAGGTCACATTCTTCATTTGTTGAACAAGACGGGCAGTACAGGTCAAGACGACCCGTCTTGATTGTTAACTGATTCAAATTTGAATGACCAAGACGGGCCGTACTGGCCAAGATGGCCCGTCTTGTTCTTATTTTGAAAACGCAAATTCGATCTAAACAGGTCCTATTTCAATCAAAATCCTAATCTAAACACATATTCATGATCTACGAAGGAAACCACATGCCTGGTGTCGAAATTTTGAAGATCCAAGACGGGGTGTATAGACCAAAACGAGAGCGTTTGGGAGCGTATGTGTGTGGAAAAAGTTAAAAATGATTCTGAAATTTGAATTTAATATAGAACAGTACGGGCCGTACTGGGCAGTACGGGCCATACTATTCTTACTTTAATTTTTTTTTTATATATACACAAAAAATTCAATTTTATTACATTTAATTAAAGAATTTGTTTTTAACATTTTCACGTCTATGTAGTCGACCAACTTATTTTCATCTATAAATCTTCGATATGCTTGCAGCCTGTCATGATATACGAACTCCCAGTCGGATGCGGCATTATTTCGGTAGCGTTTCCAAATAGGATTTACCGTTGGCATTGGATAATATCCTTGTAAGGTAACATTAATGAAATGGACGCCAAGATGAACTACTGATACGACGTTATGTCGCGGCAAACTATTAGCAGATGTCCACAAAGGAAAAATGGTTTGAGGACCTCGACTGCTAAAAAGGTGAACGATTACGCCAAATCTTTGAGCAATTACTAAACTTGTGTGAAGCATAAACATCCAATGGTCGGCAGGAGCAGGTGCAATCTGTTGCCAATTTATTGTGTTGCGTAGTACATCATAAGATCCAGGGTCGTAGGAGTTAAACACATATCTGTACAGATCTGTGTTGAAATCCAACTCTTGCAAGAGTTTTTGTCGAATAAATGCCCAATGACTTTCATCGAGTCCTAAATCCACGGCTACATAACGAAAACCACAATTACCATCTGGCTCGACATCTTGAATGTTTATCACGTAAGGTTGAAGCAAAGGAAGGATGTGACGACCGAACCGATAAACATTGTTTAATCCTTCCGGCTTCATATTACGTGGAAAACGGAATTCGTTTTGACTTAACGAGTCCGATGGTGGCATTGCTTTTGATACCGATGTGGAACGACTGCGCTGAAATACGGGTTTTTGACTTTTCTCGGTCACAGCTGTAAACGAACTATGCCTCGAAGGTTCAAATGTACTTTCTTGGGACGCTAAATTATCTTTAACAACTTTTTGCTCTTTTTGTTTCTGTGCTTTTAAAGTTGGACGACCACGTGTATATTTTTGAACTGAAGGCGCCTTTTTGTCGCTTTTATTTGGAAATACCTGCGCCAAGACCTTCTTTATTAGACTCTTTTTTATTTCAGGAGGTTTGGAATTTATTTCTTCTGTAACCAAACCCATTTGTCATATAACATCTATTTCTTTTCTTCTAACAGTGTTGGGTTAGCTATGTTAAGTTTTGTCCAAAAAATATCTATATCTGAGAGCGGTAGCTTCTTATTTGCATAATTTATAATTAAAATTAATATAACAGTAACTACGTGCGAAACATCTAAGATTCAAATTTAATATTACGAACCTGTGTTTAAAAATTTTGATATATTACAAGCGCACAGCAACCCACAACTCGTCCAAAGCTGGTGGCCACACGTCGTATTTGAGTCGCGCATGACTCTTATTTTGTCTTTTTCCTCGACCAACAAATCAAGAGCTTTATGGGACACATTTCCTCGAAGGTTATCAAATATTGCTAGTTTATGATGACCCATAGTTTTAATCAAGCTCATTTCAAAATCGTGTTTCATTTTTACCTCCCGTGCTTGCACGATTTCATTTACGAAACCGACAAGCGAGGCAAGCGTGCTGTTTGTTGATCTGAGGAATCGTTTTAGGTTTAAGTGCTGACTTTCCACCCGGTTTGTTGTACGTTGACCAAAGTTGCACGTTCTATTGGTCCATGCTGTTACAAACATATCTCTGTAACTGTTCAACCATGTGTGCATCAGATACTCCAGAACCCCTGAAATGAAACAAAAACCAATGATGATATGATGATAATAATGATGGTATATGATGCTTACTTTTTTTGTTGTCTTTGATATGAACGGCGTATAGACGGTTGTAATTGTAGTCGTATAACTCTGTTGTCGGAGAGTTACACAAATTCGCCCATCGACCTTTGAATTTCTTCCTGTCTGCATCCGAAAAGCTTGCCTTGCAGTGTTGTAACATCTGTGCCAGAAACGTCGCCAGAACAGGGAACTGAACAGTAAATGCACAGTAACTCATGTACAAACTACGCAAACCATTGCTATGCTATTAACTACATAATGCTTAACAATAAACTATCAGGCAATCGTTTCTGTAATCTGATTTAAACTTAACAGTTTAACAGTGAGAAACCTAACAGACAACACTGAACGGTGACACAAATACTTATTGTTATGCTATTATGTGTAAACGTATGCGAGGTTTAAACAAAACAAAACAAAACCGTAACAGTTGTTGTTACAGAATGCTAAACAGACGAATTATTTGTATAGGTGACGATCTGTACGAATGATTCTGAGAGTTTAATGTTCTGAAATGATGACTAAAAAGTAGAAAACATGAATCAGAAAGCCAGACCATCGTCGTGTTCGTCCGAATGACGATTCGAACGAATACGCGCGATGGTGACGCGTTCTGACGAAACGAAAACGATACGAACGATAATAAATTTAAGGAAATAAAATATTTCCTATTTTACAATTTTGAAACTCATCATGAATGAGATTAAACAAAATTAATTTAAGAAATCGTGAACAAATTAACTAAACGCGTAAAAATGATATAATTCGATAAATAAATCAATACAACAATATTTAAAATAATTTCTAACAATAATTGTATTTTAAACATCCTAAAATAATCTTTTTATTTAAAAAACGTAAAACACGCGCGTTACGTTCCGGAAACGTAACGAAAACGCGAACCGAACTACAAAAACGAACCCAAACTCACTCGGGGTATAAATACCCTTAATGAGTTCAACCAACTCATTTTCTCATTTCCATCTCTGTAACACCAGTGCCGGACGCGTGCTGGAACAGTGATCGCAACAGTAAACTTGTATAGTAACTCAGATACACATTTCGTGAAACCATGTTTATACTATTGATGCATTTGATTAACATGAAACCATTATACGATTGTCTGAATCTGACTGAAACCTTAGGGTTTAACAGTCAGAAACATGTCAGACAACATAGTGTTGAAACATAGATACTTGATTTGATACTATTTTGTGTAAACGTATGTGAGGTTAAACAAAACGAAACGATAACAGTTGTTGTTACGAAATGCTAAACCGATGAGTTATCCGTATAGGTGACGATTTGTACGAATAATTCTGAAAGTTTAACGTTTTGAAATAATGACTTAACAGTAGAAAACAAGAATCAGAAAGCCAAACCATCGACGTGTTCGTTCAAATAACGATTCGAACGAATACGCGCGATGGCGACGCGATCTGACGAAACGAAAACGAAAACGAATAACGATACGATCGATCATAAATTTAAGGTAATAAAATATTTCCTATTTTACAATTTTTGAAACTCATCATAAATAAAATAAACTAAACTGTTTTATTTAAACCGCGAACGAATTAACGAAACGCGCACAAATAATTTAATTCTAAAAATAAATAAACGTAACGATATTTAAAATAATTTCTAATGATATTCGTATTCTAAACATTCTAAAATACTTCTTTTTATTTTATTTACGAAAGACGCACGTAACGATCCGGATATGCGACGAAATTACAAACCGAGCAACCGAAACGAACCCGAACCACCCCGGGGTATATAAACCTTAGATGAAACATTTAATTCATTTTCATCCTCACCATTCTCTCTCTATATCTACAATCCCGTTTTCCATCTTCATCACCATTTTCTCACTTTGAAGCTTCATATCTCCCTCAATTCTTAACGAAATCACGTGATTCTTGCGCCCACGCGAAGATCTTGATGCCCTCTACAAGGAAGTACAACTCATCTAAGCTTTAGCCCGACCGATTCCGAGGTATGGTCAAGAGAACATCACGATAATTAGGGTTTTCGTACCTTTGTTCATTCTAAAAACCCTAGACCGATGAAAGTTTCACACACCTACTCACGACCACTTGAGGATTGTTCGTGGTGTTGTATTAGTCGTAGAACCAGTTCCTAAACCTTCCAGATCGAAAAAGATGATGAGGGTAACGAGGGTTCGTGGGTACACAATCACGGCCGAACCCTTGCACATGGAGACTGGCGAACCATGCATGTGGCTGGAACCCTACGAACCTTTACATTGGCCGAACCAGAGAATCTTAGCCGAACCTTCTTCCCACGAACCCATGCAGCGAACCTCACCTAGTACCACCGAACCGTCTGCTAGATGACGAACCTTCCATGAGAAGTCTCGGCCGAACCACACAATAGTCACGAACCCATGACTAGGAACGAACCATTGTGCATGGCCGAACCTGTTGAAGCCTCCACAGCCGAACCATCCCTGCTGCCAAAGCCGAACCCTACCCGAACCATAGCAGCAGACGAACCATTGACTATCTCTTTAGCCGAACCCATGAGTGGTAGACCTAGGCGAACCCAGGTTGATAGGTTCGCTGGTCTGGTGAGGCTGATCGAAGTTCCATCTGGTCGACTAAGTTAGAGCCCACCCAACCGAATTCTATTATTCGACCACCATAGCACCATCCGTCCAAGCATGTTAGGCCCAATAAAAATGAACAGGCCCAACAGTTGGCCTCATATGTACACAACCGGCCCAAACCAATGACAAGACTCTAGTTGATCCGATTGGCCCAATTGGCCCATAGTCACCACTTCGGCCCACATCACTCATTGATGGCCCAACCTAAACGATTCAGTCCATACTCGTGTGCGGCCCAAGTATTAAAGCCCACAAAAGTGAATTGGCCCAATGCATGTCATCCGGCCCATAAACAATCAATTAACCACTTAAGTATCTTGAAACAAATACACTAAATATATTTTATGGAATTGAGACATAGAGACTCCTAAAGTAGTTGGGAAATTCATTTAGTTACATATCAAGTCTTATATGGAAACGAGAAACCTAATAGCAATGTGTCGGGAAATTTAACAATGCATTGAAACTAAAACATATAACCTGAAGGCTTAAAAGCTTAAGTGGTTAAGTGATAAGGAGACTTTGATTAACACACGAGGCTGGATGATGATCAACATCTTTAAGTGTTAGTCAACTTTAGGACTAACACTTATACGCGCAACAAACCCTTACAAACTTATACTTATAAACTACAACATTATTAAATCAATACAGGAACGTGAACACCATAACAAGTGCAAACAAAGAGCGCGTGCATTCATATACTACCTAGTCAAACACTTCGGACACAAGGTGAGTTCATTTGTCCCTTTTCAAACTTATTTGTTTTACTTCGGGACTGAGAAGCATGTTAAACATTTTCATAAAATTATTGAAATGTTATTTAATGCTTTAAACTTAAACTTGATACCTATGTTGAAACTTAGACTTGGAACTTAGTATACTTTAAAAGGCAATAGATTTGAAACTTTTACATTAAACTTGTAGCTTGAAACTATATGTTGGATGCTTATGAGACTTGGTGCTTATACATGTGAAACTTTATACTTTAAACATGAGACTTGGTGCTTATACATGTGAAACTTTATACTTTAAACATGAGACTTGATGCATATACTTGTGAAACGTTATACTTTAAACATGAGACTTGGTGCTTATACTTGTGAAACTTTATGCTTTAAACATGAGACTTGATGTTTATACTTGTGTAAACTATATGATTAAACATGAGACTTATGCAAACCTGTGGGATTTATGATGAAACAACGTGTGGACACTTGAAACTTTATGCTTGAAACTATTACTTGCGCATGAAACATTGTACATGTATCTAATCATAGGCTACGTAATTGCTAAACGACTGGTAGTCCAGAACTTGTACCTATGGATTGAGATACATGTAAAACATAAACGTAACGATGCTAAGCTATTATCTATATAAGAGACATGTAATTGCTAAACTACTGGTAGTCCAGAGCTTTTGTCTGCTTATATGAGGTATGTAATTGCTAAACATAAACATAACGATGCTAAGCTATTATCTATATAAGAGACATGTAATTGCTAAACTACTGGTAATCCAGAGCTTTTGTCTGCTTATATGAGATATGTAATTGCTGGATTACTTGTGTATGCATGGCTTGTGTCTATGTATGAGATATGTAATTGCTAAACGACTGCTAGTGCAGAGCTTTTATCTTGTATAGGAGACACGTAATTGCTAGACTAAGATTAACTAATCTGTGAGCTACTTAATGGCTAAACGACTGCTAGTGCAGAGCTTGTACTCACGTATGAGATTAGGGACAGCTAAACTATGTGCGTGTGAAACTTGATGCTTGGTAAACATACTTTGAAACTAACACTTGTGAACAATATAGACTTGTAAACATTGAAACAGAAAAACAAAAGCTTTGATGAGGAATGGGTTGATTGGTAGGTAAAATGCTTAATTATTATTAACAACAGTGTCATATCCGGATTAGTATGTGGTGGGATGGCGTCTGGGCGGGTCGTAGGCTCGACCCAGGGGTATGCCCTATATATAAGCATATCGATTTGGATATTACATGTGGAGTTAATGAGGTTAAGGTTTTACCGAAAGAGGTTTGTTAAAACTATTTTAAACTTATAAACTTTATGAACTCACCAACCATTGTGTTGACCTTGTTTTCTTACATGCATTCTTAGGTGATGAGTAGGTTTAAGCTAAGGCTTTTGGATTTGCATACTAGGCGGCCCAGATAGAGGGCCTAGTAGACTTTTGAGAAGCACATCTTTTGTCGACGATACACATTACTTTTGATATCTTGTACATATACAAGATATAAACATGTTATTCTTTTGATAGGTTTACTTAGTTAAATTGCAGAACATTGATATTGTACTTTACCTTTGTAATCCTAGATATTATTTGATTGTGCTTTAGTTACTCTTAAACATTGATGCTATGTAAACAATCTGATCATCTTGATTATCACCCGCGATATCACGCCCCGGGAACCTTCCGCCCGACGGGGACTCCGATCCAACCCCGTCGGCTCAGGGTGTGACAATCTCTTTCTAAAAACCCTAAATCCGGTTTTGAAGCTTCTCACCATTTTTGAGCTTCAAATCATCATATCTTCCTCAAATCTCAACGAAATCGAGTGGTTCTTGAACCCAAACGAAGATCTTGACCTCTACTACACGAAAGTACAACCGATCTAGAGCCAAAACCATCTGAAATCGAGGTACTTGAGCTTGAATGTTACGAAAATTAGGGTTTTCACAAACCTTGACATGCCACCACCCCAAACCGGTTCTACACCCTTTCCTTCGAGTCCTACACTCTCGAGAATGGTACTAACACACCTCCACGCCTAAACCCATCAAGGATATCGGGTTAAGAACATGGTGGGAACCACCCTAGTTGGCGTTCGAACCCAGCTAGCCGAAGAGGGCCTTTCGGCCGAATGGCTTGGCTAGCCGACCGAAGCACCCCATTCGCCCAGCCTACCTTATCTTGCCAGACCCATTTGTTCTTGAGTCACTACACATTCGGCCACCCTCCTTCGCCCCTGCCTCATTCGCCGGCAACCACCTCACTCGGCCATGCAACCATTCGCCGGCCACCCATTCGCCGGTGCTAACCCATTCGACAGAATTGTCTCAGTCGGTTTACACCCATTCAGCCAAGTGAAGTCAGTCGGCCCATGACTTTGTATCAGGCCCAATATCCTCAAACAATGGGCCCATGTGATTTTTAGGCCAAGCACCACTGTTTCGACCCATGCAAACCTTTTCAGCCCAATAACATTCAACAGCACCCTTGGGCCCAGCAGCATTTCATTCGGCCCAGATGAGAATTGGGCCCAAAATTCCTGTTTCGGCCCAACAGTCTATTAATTTGGCCAACAGTTTACTATTTCGACTCAGCACTCATCATTCAGCCCAACAACATCACTTAGCCCATTAGTCCGGCCCATGTAAATCAGTTCGGCCCAAGGCCCATTGTTTCGGCCCACACCCACTGAGTTAACCCAAGGGGTTGATTGGGCCTAGGACACACACACTTGGCCCATGTTAGGGGATTGGGCCTACTTGATTCAAGATATGAACTAACATCTAAAATTTAAGCGATTAAAGATGATGGGCACGGTTAATTGTTAATTATGTAACAAAGGTTGAGTTTAACTAGAACAACATATGGGGCCTTAAACCATATATCTAAGTGTAATCTTAGATTGGGTTACAAATATCCTAGCATTTCAAGTAACTAACATATTATGCAAAAGAGGTGGAAATTCAAGAATAAGTTAAGAAGAATGAGACATAAAATTAATACCCAAGATTACTAACCCTAACCCTAACTGGGTTAGGTGGTATTAAACCCAATGACAATTGAACAAAGGCCGAACGAGGACCGAGACTCACAAGTGTTAGACAACTTTAGGGCTAACACATACACACACACAAATTTCTATAATTTATACTTATAGGTTACAACAACATGAAATCAATACAGGATCGAATACAACAACAAGTACAACCAAGAGCGCGTGCATTTCTCATTTAAGCTAAGTCAACCCCAATCACAACGAGGTGAGTTCATTGTCCCTTTTCAAACTATTTTGAGTTTTTACTTCGGGACTGAGAAGCATGTTAAACTTTTTAAACAAATGTTTAACTGTTGCAAATATGCTTTTATACTTATGCTAAATGCTAATGCTATGAGATAATGCTAAATGCTAATGCTATGGGTTAATGCTAAATGCTAATGCTACGGGATAATGCTAAATGCTAATGCTACGGACTTATGCTAAATGCTAATGTTATGAGATAATGCTAAATGCTAATGCTATGGGTTAATGCTAAATGCTAATGCCACGGGATAATGCTAAATGCTAATGCTACGGATTAATGCTAAATGCTAATGCTATGGGTTAATGCTACACATTAATGCTAAGGGTTATTGCTAATGCTAATGCTAATGCTAAATGCTAATGATGTTATGCTAATACTAATGCTATATACCTACATACTAAATGCTTGAAATGCTCAGAATGCTTTGAACTATGTATGCTTTATATGCTTGCCATGCTAAAACAACGGTTTGGCCTCTCAGTGCTTGCCCTACCGGTTGGAAAGCTAGTACTTGTGCACAAGTTACGTAAATGCTGAACTATTTGAATGCTATAAACTTATATGCTAAAGCTAATGGCTATGGAAGAACAATAGTTGGTCTCTCAGTGCTTGCCTTCAGGTGTTCTTCCTAGTCAGGACTTGAAGAACAATAGTTGGTCCCTCAGTGCTTGCCTTCAGGTGTTCTTCACGGTCGGGACTAGAAGGCGCCTATTATGGTCTCTCAGTGCTTGCCATAGGGTGTCCTTCATTGTGACACCCGGCAATTTCAGGTAAATTGCAACTCTTACATTCTTTACATTTCACATTCATACTTCTTGCATTTCATTTAATTATGTTTAATTAGATGAGTTGAACACAAACTACTGCGAAACGATGGTTCGTGGAACTATCGAATCGTACATTGCACATTGGTTTCGGAAACCAAGTGTGGCAACCACAACACTAACACAAAACAATAATTCGAGGAATTATTGGATTGTGCATCACACGTTGATTGAGATTAATCAAGCGTGCAAACACCTCGTTAGACACGAACACAAACTATCAAAGATAATTCGAGGAATTATCGAAACACACACACGAGTCTCACGAACGTTGGTGATCAATCAAACTTATGTGCTACTTGTATTATGTGCTTAAACGAGCATTAGATGCTTTAGATAAACGTTAGAAATCGATTACGAGTGTAATCGTATCAACGAAATTGAAAAACATGGAAATGGACTCATCGCGGTACGCGATGACCCCTCTGCAAAAGGCTCCGCGATACGCGAAGGAAAGCGGGAGTCGAGACTCCCGAATCCTATCGCGGTACGCGGTAGAATATTTTGATCGGCCTCCGCGGTACGCGAAGGCCATGCAGATCAGATTTTCTTTATAATCAACCCCATATCATTTCAGTCGAATTCCTTCACCATTTCCTCCGATTTCTCTCATCTTCCAGCGACCAAATCACCTGAAATCAGCCCTTAAACCTCTGTCAAACATCCCCTAAGCCACATCCTTGTATCCTTGGAGTGATTTGAAGACATTGAAGCTCGAAGAGAGTTCGTGGAGGCCATCGACACGCAAGAGAGCCTTCATCCGTGCTTGTAGTTTCTGTCCAGAGCAAATCCATCCACTTAAGGAGCATCTAAGGTAGTTTTAAATGTTTACATAGTGTTAGATCGTACATGCAAGGGTTAAAAACCCACATACAACTCCGTGTGACCATCGTGCACGATTTTGTTGGTGATTTGTTGATTAGATGTTATAGGTTTACTGATTTGATAATATTAGAATGTTAGATTTGAGTTTGATTGAGTTATTGGTAGGTTTGATGATGTTTTGGCGCACTTGCCATAAAAGGAAACTTTTATGTTGCAAGTCTTGGATTTGTGATAATCTAGACATGTTAGACATGTCTAGATGTTGTTAAATGTGTATTGAAGTGTTTAGAAACACATTGGGATATTTGATTTTGTCAAAAACTTGGTTTTGTAGAAACTTGCTAAAAATGGAAACTTTTATAAATCAAAAGAGGGCTTTTGATGTTTTAAAGTGTTTTGATGAACTTGGGATATTGAAATATGTTTAGAAATGATTTCTAAGCATATTGGAAACCTTGATTTGCGAAAACGAGTTTTAAACGGATACTTTCCAAATAAGGAAACTTTATTTGGGCAAAACGGCATAAATGGTGATTTATGCGCAAACGACGTGTTTTAAGAGTTTAAACATGTTTTATAAACATATTGGAAGTTATTAGTTTATGAAATGGGATTTCATAACCACACTTTCCTAAGTTGGAAACTTTCTAAAAATAGCAACTTATGTGATTAGAGTCATAGGATACATTTTGGTGTCTTATGTGCATCAAGGCACATAAACACAACGATCGTGTCACCAACGATTCGTCAAGTCTCACTAGTTAACACACGCACTCGGTTGAGCACACCGACACTTGGAGTTGTATGGGATACAACACAACACATAACACATACTCACACCTATATGGTTATAGGTGCTTACTAGCAGGACTGCTAGCTTTCGCAGACGCGAACACACGAACATACCGGAACTGCTAACCAGGTGAGTTCACGGCCCCTTTTTCTATTTTCTACCTTTGGGGGATAAAACATTGCATACAAACTACTTTTGAACAACACACACTTTGGTTATTTTTGTACATGCTAATATCGTATATGCATATGTGTGGCATTCATCCACAAACTGATAAGTCCTCATTAAACACACCTCGAACCGTTAATAGCGCGTTGCGCTCAGCGTGGTGATTCTGAATAGTACTATTTGGGCCTGACAAGCCCCACTGTTGCGAGCCGAATGGCCACCCCGACTGGAGGTCGGAACAGTGCATAATTGACCAAACAACAATTGCCATATCTTGGATGGATATGGTGGGAGGCAGCATGTTAGCTTCGGTTGCGAACCCGCATATGATATAACACATATTGACTAGCTATCAATGGATATTGCATTGTATTGAAAAATAATCCTGCTAAACATTTATTTAAACATTCTGATGTTTACTGCTGATTGCAAACCTGTGCTCTCACCAACCTTTGTGTTGACCTTTTACTCGCATGTTTTCTCAGGTAACTAAGGCACGCGCACAAGGAATCTAGGATGCTAGGATGGAGTCCATGCATCTACATATGTGTCTTAGGCTACTAATCATTTATTATCATTTTGTTATGTATGACAAATTAAACAACTTTAACCGCTTCCGCAAACTTTAAATTTATGATGTTCTGAAAACTGTTTCTAAAACAACGCTTCCGCAACTTATGAACTGTATCTGTTTTGAGATTGTAAAACTTCCGCAACTCTGATCTTATTAAACTGTTTTATCCAAGTTATTGGATGTACGAACGAAATCAGACATATAGGTCTCGCTTGTTGTGTGACCGGAGACTGCGATCCTGACAATCTGCCGCCGCTCGCGCCCCGGAAGGGACGGGATTTCTCGGGGTGCGACAGATTGGTATCAGAGCCTCCGGTTATTGCGAATTAGGTTTGCATTTAGTGAACTTAGTCTATAACCACTAGTCTCCACACAACACATAGTGCTTAGTATTGTAGTACTTGCACACACGTTACATCTTTTATGCATTACGTTCGTCACTGCACGTGACTACCCATGACGGGGAAGAGCCGATAGCTCTAACACGTTCTTTACAGTACTTACCGCACACACTACATTAGTCATTAGACAAACACTAACACGTATTCTCGCTATGAAGATCATGGCTGGAAGGCGTGGAGGACGCAGGAATGCAGGAGGACGAGGAAACATCAACCTCACTGCAGCTGAACTGAACGCGCTCATCAACGAGCGAGTTGAGGAGGTACTTGCTGCACGGGAAGCTGCCCGTAACCAAAACCCACTAAACCAAGGTGATGAATCTGTTCACTTTCATCTTGCATTCGTTTCCAATTCAACACGTTTGCCCGATACCTGATTCAACTTTATTCTCTGCATATCACAGGAGCAAATCCTAACCCTCCTCTCTGCACGTTCAAGATGTTTCTGGACTGCAAACCCCACTCCTTCAGCGGTACAGAGGGTGCCGTTGGACTATTACGCTGGATCGAGAAGGCGGAATCGGCCTTTGCCATGAGCAACTGCAGGAACGAGGACAGGGTCAAGTTCGCTGCAGGGACATTCGAGGGAGCTGCCCTCACTTGGTGGAATGCCAATGTCCAGAATCAAGGGCTCGATGCAGCCAACGCCCTACCTTGGGATGACTTTAAGAGGATGTTGAACCGCGAATACTGTCCACGCGGTGAAGTGCAGAAACTTGAGACGGAGTTCTGGAACCACAAAATGATAGGTTCCGAGGTTGAGGCCTACACTGCCAGGTCTTATGAGCTGGCAAACCTGTGCCCGGAGATGGCAAACCCACCTTTCAAACACATAGAGAAATATATCGATGGATTGCCACCTCAAATCCAGGGAATGGTACTCTCTGCTGACCCCATTACCATGCAACAAGCCGTGCGACTTACTCACAAACTCACTGACTCGGCGGTTGCACAAGGACTCTTACCACCACGTGGTGCTGTGACCACAACCAACGACAAGGGCAAACGAAAATGGGATGACGCCCTGAGCAAGACTTCCACTCTCCAACCACCACCACAACAGCGCAAGTTTGGATCGACCCAAGCTTATGCACCACCTATCCCCACCACCCAGAACCAAGGAGGTTATGCTGGAAAACACCCCAAATGCCACAAGTGCAACTTCCACCATGCACAGGGACAATGTGGCCGCTTCCAATGCCAGCGTTGTGGAAAAGGGGGACATGCAGCCAAGGACTGCAGGGGTGAACTGCTCGTAAAGACCCCACAGCCACAACAACAACAACAACTTGAAGCACCAAAGGGTTGCTTCGAATGTGGCAAACCAGGGCATTTCAAGAAGGACTGCCCGCACCTGAAGAACAACAACAACAACCAACAACACAACAACAATGGGAACAATGGCACGAGGGGACGAGCCTTCGTGATTGGGGCTAAGGAGGCCAGGAGGGATCCCAACCTTGCAACCGGTACGTATCTCTTAAATGATAATTATGCTACTGTATTGTTTGATACTGGAGCTGAGAAAAGCTTTATATCTAAAGACTTTAGTGAGATACTTCCCATAACCCCAACACCCTTAGAGGTCGAATACACAGTAGAACTAGCTGATGGTAAATTGATTGTAACTAAGCACATTCTGAGAGAATGCACTTTAGAGCTAGCAGGCCATAAATTTAAGATTGACCTCATGCCGGTTACACTAGGCAGTTTCGATGTCGTAGTGGGCATGAATTGGTTGTCTGAAAACCAGGCTGAAATCATTTGCCACGACAAGGTCGTGCGCATACCCCTCCCTAGCGGAGAAACTCTAGATATCAAGGGCGAAAGGAGTGACACTCCTCTGAACATCATCTCGTGCATGAAAGCTCACAAATGCTTACGAAAGGGATACACAGCCATTCTGGCACTTATCACCGACAAGACTGAAGAGGAACAGAGAATAGAAGAAATCCCAGTCGTATGCGACTATCCCGATGTATTCCCTGAGGATCTACCAGGACTACCACCACCTCGGCAAGTGGAGTTCCGCATAGACCTTGTGCCGGGAGCAGCGCCCATTGCACGAGCACCATATCGACTTGCACCTTCGGAGATGCAGGAACTGTCCAATCAACTGCAGGAGTTATTGGACAAAGGTTTCATTAGACCAAGCTTCTCACCCTGGGGAGCTCCGGTCTTATTCGTAAAGAAAAAGGATGGCACGTTTCGAATGTGCATTGACTATCGGGAATTGAACAAAGTGACGATCAAGAACCGCTACCCTTTACCGCGCATCGACGATTTGTTCGATCAACTGCAAGGATCGAGTTACTACTCCAAGATCGATCTGCGATCTGGGTACCATCAGTTGAGGATTCAGGAAGAAGATATACCCAAGACTGCTTTTCGCACTCGGTATGGCCATTATGAGTTTTTGGTTATGCCGTTTGGGCTGACAAATGCACCTGCAGTATTCATGGACCTCATGAATAGAGTGTGCAAACCCTACCTCGACAAATTTATCATTGTCTTTATAGATGATATTCTCATCTACTCCAAAACCCAAGAGGAACACAAAGAGCATCTTCAATTGGCCCTTGAACTGCTACGGAAAGAGAAGCTGTACGCTAAATTCTCAAAATGCGACTTTTGGATTCGAGAAGTCCAATTCTTGGGCCATGTTGTTAATGAACAAGGGATTCATGTGGATAAGTCTAAGATAGAGGCAATCAAGAACTGGGAAGCACCGAAGACCCCAACTGAGGTGCGACAATTCCTAGGATTGGCCGGCTATTATCGACGATTTATTGAAGGATTTTCAAAGATAGCCCAACCCTTACAGCCTTAACTCATAAGGACAAGAAGTATCTCTGGACTGACAAGCAAGAAGCTGCATTCCAACTTCTCAAGCAGAAGCTCTGTAGTGCACCTATCTTATCACTTCCTGATGGAACGGATGACTTCGTAGTATATTGCGATGCCTCGATACAAGGACTCGGCTGCGTGCTGATGCAGCGAGACAAGGTGATCGCATATGCTTCTCGACAACTGAAAGTCCATGAGAAGAACTACACCACCCACGACTTAGAACTTGGAGCCGTGGTATTCGCACTCAAGATCTGGAGACACTACCTGTACGGTACAAAGTGTACGATATACACTGATCACAAGAGTCTCCAACACATATTCGAGCAGAAGGAACTGAACATGCGACAACGTCGCTGGCTCGAACTCCTAAACGACTATGAATGTGCTATCAAGTACCACCCGGGGAAGGCCAATGTAGTGGCCGATGCCCTAAGCCGGAAAAACACATCGAAACCCAAGAGAGTACGAGCTTTACAACTCACCATCCTTCCCAACCTTCCTGAGCAGATACGCGTTGCCCAAGTGGAGGCACTTAAGGCAGAAAATCTAGCGGCTGAATCACTAAGGGGAATGGAGCAACACCTTAAAGTAAAAGCCGATGGCTTACACTATTTCATGGAACGCGTATGGGTTCCACGCCACGGAAACCTACGAGACCTTGTGATGGACGAGGCTCACAAATCCCGATATTCCGTTCACCCTGGATCTGATAAGATGTATCACGATCTGAAGGAACTTTACTGGTGGCCGCACATGAAAGCCGACATCGCTACTTACGTAAGCAAATGCTTGACTTGTGCTAAAGTCAAGATCGAGTACCAGAAACCCTCTGGATTACTCACACAACCTGAAATCCCCATGTGGAAGTGGGAACAAATATCCATGGATTTTATCACCAAATTACCCCGTACTCCTAGTAGATGTGACACTATCTGGGTAATCGTAGACCGACTGACTAAGTCAGCACATTTCCTTGCGATCAAGGAAAATGACAAAATGGAAAAGCTAGCCAGAATCTATGTCAAAGAAGTAGTCTCGCGACATGGAGTGCCAATCTCCATTATTTCAGATCGAGACGCCAGATTCACTTCTAACTTCTGGAAATCATTGCAAAAGTCGCTTGGCACGCGGTTGGATATGAGTACAGCGTATCACCCACAAACTGATGGCCAGAGCGAACGCACGATACAAACCCTTGAAGATATGCTACGAGCGTGCGTAGTGGACTTCGGTAACAGCTGGGAAACTCATCTACCGTTAGTGGAGTTTTCTTACAACAACAGCTATCATACAAGCATAAAGGCAGCGCCTTTTGAGGCACTATATGGCAGGAAATGCCGATCACCTATCTGTTGGGCGGAAGTGGGCGACAGTCAGCTCACTGGCCCGGAACTCGTACACGAAACGACGGAGAAAATAGTGCAAATCAGAAACCGCATGGCAGCAGCTCGTGATCGTCAAAAGAGCTATGCCGACAAACGCCGAAAACCCTTGGAATTTCAGGTAGGAGATAAAGTCCTTCTGAAAGTCTCACCATGGAAAGGCGTCATTCGTTTTGGTAAACGAGGCAAATTGAACCCACGGTATATTGGGCCTTTCGAGATCCTGAAGAGGATTGGTCCAGTGGCATACCAACTCAACTTGCCAACCGAACTCGACGGAGTGCACAACGTATTTCATGTCTCGAACCTGAAAAAGTGCTTATCAGATGAAACACTTATAGTTCCACTGGATGAGATCCAGGTGGATGAACAGCTACGGTTCGTGGAAGAGCCGGTAGAAATCATGGACCGTGAGGTCAAACAACTCAAACAGAGCAAGATACCCATTGTCAAAGTTCGATGGAACTCGAAACGCGGACCTGAATTCACGTGGGAGCGTGAAGATCAGATGATGCGCAAATATCCCCATCTCTTCAAGCAAACAACGTCGAATGTCGACAACAACGAATAAATTTCGGGACGAAATTCCTTTCAACAAGGGGATGATGTGACAACCGGAAAAATTTTGTTTCTCAAACACTCTTACTTCTCAAACACTACCAACAACAATCAAATTTCGGGACGAAATTTCTTTCAACAAGGGGATGATGTGACACCCGGCAATTTCAGGTAAATTGCAACTCTTACATTCTTTACATTTCACATTCATACTTCTTGCATTTCATTTAATTATGTTTAATTAGATGAGTTGAACACAAACTACTGCGAAACGATGGTTCGTGGAACTATCGAATCGTACATTGCACATTGGTTTTGGAAACCAAGTGTGGCAACCACAACACTAACACAAAACAATAATTCGAGGAATTATTGGATTGTGCATCACACGTTGATTGGGATTAATCAAGCGTGCAAACACCTCGTTAGACACGAACACAAACTATCAAAGATAATTCGAGGAATTATCGAAACACACACACGAGTCTCACGAACGTTGGTGATCAATCAAACTTATGTGCTACTTGTATTATGTGCTTAAACGAGCATTAGATGCTTTAGATAAACGTTAGAAATCGATTACGAGTGTAATCGTATCAACGAAATTGAAAAACATGGAAATGGACTCATCGCGGTACGCGATGGCCCCTCTGCAAAAGGCTCCGCGATACGCGAAGGAAAGCGGGAGTCGAGACTCCCGAATCCTATCGCGGTACGCGGTAGAATATTTTGATCGGCCTCCGCGGTACGCGAAGGCCATGCAGATCAGATTTTCTTTATAATCAACCCCATATCATTTCAGTCGAATTCCTTCACCATTTCCTCCGATTTCTCTCATCTTCCAGCGACCAAATCACCTGAAATCAGCCCTTAAACCTCTGTCAAACATCCCCTAAGCCACATCCTTGTATCCTTGGAGTGATTTGAAGACATTGAAGCTCGAAGAGAGTTCGTGGAGGCCATCGACACGCAAGAGAGCCTTCATCCGTGCTTGTAGTTTCTGTCCAGAGCAAATCCATCCACTTAAGGAGCATCTAAGGTAGTTTTAAATGTTTACATAGTGTTAGATCGTACATGCAAGGGTTAAAAACCCACATACAACTCCGTGTGACCATCGTGCACGATTTTGTTGGTGATTTGTTGATTAGATGTTATAGGTTTACTGATTTGATAATATTAGAATGTTAGATTTGAGTTTGATTGAGTTATTGGTAGGTTTGATGATGTTTTGGCGCACTTGCCATAAAAGGAAACTTTTATGTTGCAAGTCTTGGATTTGTGATAATCTAGACATGTTAGACATGTCTAGATGTTGTTAAATGTGTATTGAAGTGTTTAGAAACACATTGGGATATTTGATTTTGTCAAAAACTTGGTTTTGTAGAAACTTGCTAAAAATGGAAACTTTTATAAATCAAAAGAGGGCTTTTGATGTTTTAAAGTGTTTTGATGAACTTGGGATATTGAAATATGTTTAGAAATGATTTCTAAGCATATTGGAAACCTTGATTTGCGAAAACGAGTTTTAAACGGATACTTTCCAAATAAGGAAACTTTATTTGGGCAAAACGGCATAAATGGTGATTTATGCGCAAACGACGTGTTTTAAGAGTTTAAACATGTTTTATAAACATATTGGAAGTTATTAGTTTATGAAATGGGATTTCATAACCACACTTTCCTAAGTTGGAAACTTTCTAAAAATAGCAACTTATGTGATTAGAGTCATAGGATACATTTTGGTGTCTTATGTGCATCAAGGCACATAAACACAACGATCGTGTCACCAACGATTCGTCAAGTCTCACTAGTTAACACACGCACTCGGTTGAGCACACCGACACTTGGAGTTGTATGGGATACAACACAACACATAACACATACTCACACCTATATGGTTATAGGTGCTTACTAGCAGGACTGCTAGCTTTCGCAGACGCGAACACACGAACATACCGGAACTGCTAACCAGGTGAGTTCACGGCCCCTTTTTCTATTTTCTACCTTTGGGGGAGAAAACATTGCATACAAACTACTTTTGAACAACACACACTTTGGTTATTTTTGTACATGCTAATATCGTATATGCATATGTGTGGCATTCATCCACAAACTGATAAGTCCTCATTAAACACACCTCGAACCGTTAATAGCGCGTTGCGCTCAGCGTGGTGATTCTGAATAGTACTATTTGGGCCTGACAAGCCCCACTGTTGCGAGCCGAATGGCCACCCCGACTGGAGGTCGGAACAGTGCATAATTGACCAAACAACAATTGCCATATCTTGGATGGATATGGTGGGAGGCAGCATGTTAGCTTCGGTTGCGAACCTGCATATGATATAACACATATTGACTAGCTATCAATGGATATTGCATTGTATTGAAAAATAATCCTGCTAAACATTTATTTAAACATTCTGATGTTTACTGCTGATTGCAAACCTGTGCTCTCACCAACCTTTGTGTTGACCTTTTACTCGCATGTTTTCTCAGGTAACTAAGGCACGCGCACAAGGAATCTAGGATGCTAGGATGGAGTCCATGCATCTACATATGTGTCTTAGGCTACTAATCATTTATTATCATTTTGTTATGTATGACAAATTAAACAACTTTAACCGCTTCCGCAAACTTTAAATTTATGATGTTCTGAAAACTGTTTCTAAAACAACGCTTCCGCAACTTATGAACTGTATCTGTTTTGAGATTGTAAAACTTCCGCAACTCTGATCTTATTAAACTGTTTTATCCAAGTTATTGGATGTACGAACGAAATCAGACATATAGGTCTCGCTTGTTGTGTGACCGGAGACTGCGATCCTGACAATCTGCCGCCGCTCGCGCCCCGGAAGGGACGGGATTTCTCGGGGTGCGACATTCATGGTCTGATACGAGGAAATTGACTGATGGCCTCTCAGTGCTTGCCATGCAGTGTTTCCCATAACTACTTACTTATGTGATATTGGTGATCTTTAGTTGACTTTGTGTCATCTTAGAAATCCTTAATCAAAACACCGATGTTGCTAATCACAATTAAATCCGATATGGATTGATACTGGATTCCTTAGGGTGTCTAGTTGTCCATAAAGGTAACTAACAAAGCTAGACTTGCAGATGCTATTGTATGCGTATTGAAGCTTATAAACAAAATGCTAAAACTATGAAGGGAATGGAATTGGATGGGAGGTAAAATGCTTAATTATCATTAACACCAATGTCCTATGTGGCTTAGTATGTGGTGGGACGGCGTCTGGGCGGGTTGTAGGCTCGACTCAGGGGTATGCCCTATATATAAGCATACCGAGTTAGATGATACAGGTGATATTAATGAGGTTAAGGTTTTACTGGAAAGGTTTACAAAAGCTATTTTACAAATACTAAAACTATATGAACTCACCAACCATTGTGTTGACTTGTTTTCTCACATGCTTTCTCAGGTGACGTACAGGAATAGACTAAGGCCTCGGGAATTGCATGCTAGGCAGCCCAACTAGAGGATCTAGCAGACTTTTGAAAGCACATCTTTTGTAGTTGATACGAATCTCTTTTGATATCTTGTACAGATACAAGATAGAAACATTTGATTCTTTTGTTGGGTTTACTTAGTTAAATTATCAAACATTGATATTGTAATTTAACTTTGTAATCCTAATTTAAATGCTATTTGTGCTTTAGATATTCTTAACATTGATGCTATGTAAACAATCTGATCAACACGATTATCACTCACGATATCGCGCCCCGGGAACCTTCCGCCCGACGGGGACTTCGATCCAACCCCGCCGGCTCGGGGTGTGACAAGTGTTTGGCAACATTTTCGTCTATATGCCATCTTCAGAGATATTTTGCAGCTTCTGTAAACACCTTACGGCACACACACATAACAGCAAGGTCTCGATCTGTTATGATCACACGTGGTTCCATACATTTATTCAACATACTCTTAGCCATTTCCAAGACCCAAACGTAGTTTTCCTCACGCTCTTTGCTTACGAACGCGTGAGCAATACTAAACGTCTGGTGTGTGGAAGTCACTCCAACAATTTGAATAAATGGAAGCATGTACTGGTTCGTTTTGTACGCCGCGTCCATCATTAGTACGTGCGGAAATGCACGCCACCAGCAATACGATTTTGGATGACAGAAGAAAATGTCTTCCACGACGTTTGTTACAAGATCCTCCTGGGTATAGTAAACGTACCGCTGACTGTGAAGCACGTTTTCCAAGACCTGCATCGGAGTGTCACCGAATTTCTTCTTGTTTTTTATTTTCTGTTGTAAATTGTATACATCTCTAGAGATGGATACATTTGTAGGGTTATGTTTCTTTATGCTCGAAAGAATGTTACGAGGATCCATGTGTCGCTCGGTCAGATTCTCAACCATATCTTATTCCTCCTGAGTAAATCTTCTAACATATGGATGACCCTCTAGATTCTGAGCAGGTTCGTGATTGTGATTGTCGTTTATCACCTGTAATTTCCAGAATTCACGAACTTCGTTGTATAACCCTATCAGTTGAAACAGGCAACCGATTTTCTTGCTGCCTGATCGTCTAAGGATTGCGATGCTATTATGCTCACCACCACGGTCACACATGAGCTAGACTTTGATTACACTGCCTGTTGTTTTTGTAACCATTGTCTAGTGCTCTACTTTTTATCCACCCTACCAGCGCTTCCTCGGGCATAAACTCCTGACATAAAAAACAATAATAAATACCGTAAATGGGTAGCGATAATATACAATCATCAGCATTTATGTTTCATTTAAGTTACCTCTTTGGTTTCCAGTTAATGTTTGAATCCGCCGGCTTTTCTTCATAAGCCTCCTCCGGGTTACTTTGTTTACTGTCATCATACACGAACCCATTCAATGCTTGACTGTCAAAACCGACATCAACGTTAGGTTCAGCATTAAGATCTATCGTGCCGTATAAATACTCAACAAGAGGCTCTTCATTCAAATCTGGCACGGAATAGTTGAAAAAACTCTCATCTCATAACAACATCGTTACAAATATGAATTATCTTGAAATATATTCGAATTCGAAAACTTACGCGTTCGTTTGAAACGATTCAAGCTTATATATAAATTTGAAGATGGTTCAATACGGCCCGTACTGGGTCAAATTAATGTCCTTACATGTCAGCATTGTCAGAATTGAAAAGGCAAGATGGGCCGTACTGGCCAGTACGAGCCGTCTTGCTTTGAAATCATTGTCCTATGTTGCAGGGAATGTTTGTACGATGAATGAGACAGCCCGTACTGGCCAGTACGGCCCGTCGTGCTCCCAATCATTGGCACAGGTTGTCAGGAGGAATGTTTGACCAAGTACTGAGACGGGTTGTACTAGGCAGTACGGGCCGTCTCAGGGGTATATTTTTAAAAAAAATGGGTGTAAGAATAACACCACCCTTAGAAAATCAAGCTCTATTTTCACGAATTCGCACATAGCTTAAAGGTAATGTAATTGCATTGTTCTTTTGTTATTTCTACTGGTTGTTTAATTTATTTTGTAATTAAGATCATTGATTATATTTGTTTTTTTCTTTACAAATAAATTTTGTTGGAGCTTGTTCATCATCTATTCATAGATTTCGTTCGTCTTTGTTACTTCATCATTTAAACATTCTTGCTAATGTTAAATTTTTATGCGTTTGGACTTCGGTGATAGGTTTAAATTTACGATGTCCGAAACCATGGTTCATTGTTGTTCTTTGTCCCATCGATTAACAACCAAATTTTTGGATTTTGTGGCATATTTTATTCCTAGATTGTGATTAGAGGTGATTTTATTATTGTGAGAATTTGACATAAAATTAACACTTATAGAGAAAAAAAAAAATACTGATAAGATAGAGTCAATGAATATGAAGATAAAGATAGACGATGGAGCTCAAGATGAAGATCAAAACAAAGACGCACACAATGGATAATGAATATGAACGTGATGAAAATAAAGACAATAATGACAAGTTATGTATATGTACGTAACAAGTGGTGACTACGTATGTGTAATCAAGAGTATATATAATCTATACGTGTTTTACCTATATTTATTTCATGTATGATCTAGAATGTATGATTTGTTATGTATATAAAGCTTGGTTTATTTATAATTTTTAAATTGTTTTTCTTTGTTAAATATATGTAATCTTCATCAGTTAATGAAATTTGTTGATAACTCCTTAGCAATATCTTTAATGAAAAAACAATCTTGTTTTCATGAAAAATACAAGCATATTTATATATACACATTATTCAAGATTGAAGTTCATCGGGATGAGGAACCTCTCTCTCTTTTTTTTGAACGGCGAAGGTCTTAATCGTGTGAACCCACTGTTTCCAGGTCATGTCACCAAGGTCTAGTTATCTAGACCTCCCATGAGTCACCACAACCACTCCAGGAGAAAACCCCATTGGGAAAACCCCTGACCCCCCGCAGACCCCTTTTTTTTACGGCGGGAGGGATTTGAACCCAAGACACCCATTTGGAAGAATCTTGGGGTACCATTGAGGCAATGCCTCATTGGTGAGGAACCTCATCTAGGTTAAAAGACTTGGGGTTGGGGGGTGTTAATTCATAGATGAAGGATAGTTAGGGTCGGACCCTATTGTTTTTTAGCTCCGTTGTTTAACTTTATGCGTTTTTTGTTCGAAAATTTAATACATGTTCGCCCTCTAGATTTATGAGTTAACACCCCCCTATATCGAGCTAGGCTCGATCACTGGGTTGATTGTAAGTCAATCTTGTTAGTGGGGTTTGAATGTCATGCTTATGAGAGTTGAAGAGGTGTGTGTCTAGTTTAGTTTTTCTCCTCTCTACGAGTTGTTTATGTTAACTTGCAGAGCAAGAGATCTTTGTCTATATAAGGAAGTCCTTGTAAACAATTTATTATATCTATTCAATACAAGTATATATTCTTATTTATTTATTTTCTTTCATGCTTACCAAATAACTCTTATCCTAAAGGCTACAATTTTCAAGATCAATCTACTTTATGGAAGAAAATTAAAAAGCCGTTTGGTAACGTCTGAACCATTAAGTGCTGAATGGTTAAGATGTCTGAATGGTTAAGAGAGTCTGAATCATTAAGTGCTAGACCATTTAAACTGTTTGGTTGAGCATCTGAATAAAAATACAAAATACTCACATTCTTGACAAAACTAGTTAGGCAGTCCTGTAAAGAAACCATTTCTTATAAATCGTTAATTTAAGAAATGTCTAAAGTTTGGAACCATATGAGTAATTTAGGAAACCTAGGAACCAAGAGTGAAATACTTGCAAACCACAAGGACATCTCGGTAATTTACTCATATATTAGTAAAGGGAGGGGCGGAAGCAAAGGAATTTGAAAGAATTTTTTTTTGGTATAAATCATTTTATCACTTGACTCATCGACTGTTGCATACACGCTGCCATTAAGTCATTGACGTTTTCTCCAAAATCCTCCATCATCACCCCCATAAAGATTTGTGCTTTGTTCAATTCAACAAACGGTTTGCTGAATTGTAGTTGTCTGTCTTTCCTTTCTCTAATGCTTCAAAAATCAACCCTCATTTATTGCTACAGATTACTGATGTTTGATCACTAGTTAGTCCTCTTTCTTAATCTTTCTCAGATCGATGAACTTACGAATTGAAGGGATCAACATGATTGGTTTAACTTACAGGAGAAAACTAGAGCGGCCGCGACACCAAGAAAGCCGAAGAACGGAGTTGTCTCATCATCGGAGGTTCTGCTGGTTCGCCGATGGTAGCTACTCGCTGGAGGGGGTGAGATCGTTCGCCGGAGAGTCTGAGTTCGAGCGCTAGATGGGGTCGCTCGTCGAGGATAAAGACGTTCACCCCCCATCCATAAACGCCCTCTTCTCCTTTCAGACCCATTAAGACATGTTTTGATGTCCGAACCATTCAGATGTTCGTTCAGACCTTTTTATCTATTCAAATGTGTTTTTTTCACAAAACAAACGGTGTGAATATGAATCATTCAGATTCAAACCTATTCAGACTTAAACAAACATCCCCAACGCAAGAAAGATAGAAAAAATGAACTAATGTAAACACCTGGGAGATGGAGTTCTTCATGCTCATCTAATTTTTGCGGCAATTAATCGAGGCTAGAACTATGAAGCTTTAGTGAAAAATATTACAGACTAACAAAATCAAATGCACAAATTGGGATTTGGCTGCCGAATCAAGAATTAGATAGATCGAGACTTCCTAATGCTTTAAAGTTACCAATTTGAGACGAAATTTCTGACCCACAAAAGTCGTCATGGAGAGATTGATAATCTAAAGATAAACAAGGTTGAAAAGGAAATGATTAAACTTGATAGGTTCATGGAGACAGCTCAAACATAGCGTACCAAGATGATGTTCTTGTTTAAGCATTTAGGTTACTATTTCAGAGTTCTAGGAGGTGGGTTCACGTTTTTATTATAAAACAATAATTAAATATAAAGAATAATGATACTCTCATTATTAGTAGGAAATAAACAGTACATTACCGGTTACATGATTAAAATAAAAAATATGAATTACTAATTTATATACCAAACTTGTTTGATCCATGTCTTCGTTGGGTACTTCAAATAGCCTTCTTGATTAAAGAATGATTAATGTTGAGTCTTCAATCAAGCATCTTGACGAGCTGGTGACAAATGCTTCAAGAATACTTTTTCTAGTTTTCAACCACTTATGTCTTCCACCTATTCTTCATTGACATAGAGTAAACATGTTGATGATTTTAGTTGAGGCACGTATTCAAGACGCTTTCCTTAAAACAGATTTCGCGCCTCTTTTCAAGACGAACGCGTCTGTCTTCCAAGGTACAACAACTGAAACAGTATGTGTTCTGTCAGGATTAACCTAGCACCTGAAAAAGATATCTAAGCAAGAGCTTGAATAGTCGAGAAGTTTGGAAATTCTTTAAAGTTTGTGTGAGATAGTATGTAGTATTATTTTCACCAAAAAACAAGACATCAATTGTCTTATATTTATACTACAAGATGGTGATTCCAAGAGTCTTGAATTAACACATATAATCAATACATGTAATTTGAAAAGCCTTGATTTAATTGAGTAAGATGAAGAGTTTTGATTTTAATTCAAATTAAATTTGATAATTAATCAAATAAATCAAATTTCCAACAAGAGTAACATCTTAGTGTTCAAATGTTTTTTTTATAATGTTGTGCTGTCAAAATCTCAATCAACTCAAAAAAAAAAAAACCTTCTTTACCTTCAAGTGCAGGCAAGAGAACACAAACAAGCAGCTTATGTTGGCTTTCTCATGTTCCGACCCGTACGAAGCGCTCACTTGATCCACAAGTAGCAGCTGGGTTGCAATTATCAAGCTCAAACAAGACAAAATATTTAATTTATCATAAACAAAAATAAAAGTGATTTAACAAAATTCCAAAACATATTAAACAATATGTAGCCATTACCTATTTATGAAAAACATATTGAACCCTTGTGAGCATGATCTGCAGAATGACATGAGTTTATTGAAACGGAACTTTTGTCATGCCAAGGCTTTGTGCACCCACATGTGAAATTAAACCGGTTCTATTTCCAAATGATATGAGCAATCATAATTAAACCGGTTCTATTGCCAAATGATATGAATCTGTAGCTTTGGTCTTTGGAATAGAGGATTGGCAGGGAGAGATGGTGACAATTTTTGAATAATATTATGCCAGAAAACAAACGCTATAAATTGTCTTACAAACTACTGGCTCACTAGTTGCTAAGTTTAAGAGAACTACACAATACATGAAAAATAAACATAAAAGACAAGCAAATTACGATCCACTCTACTAGATAATTAGGAACTACATAAACAAAAAAAGCAAAGAAAGAAAGACCTCGTGTTCTATTGTTGAGCTATTAGTTTCTCCTCATGTTCCATAATGGCATCGCTCTCCTGTCCTTCCTCATTTCAAAGTATTCATAATCAATCACCGTACCTTGCATAAAGTAAGTTCCCCAAAACGATTCCAATTACCAGCCCACCTCCGAATCCTAGGAATATGATGATCCAGTCAATTTTGTCACTTGGGAAGAAAGAATCGTACTCTTTGTTTGTTGGTGGAAGTGTTGGTATGACTGAAATTTTGCATTCCTTGGATAAAGGTTTTCCACACAACCCATGATTACCCTTGTAGGAGTTGTTGTCAAATGTATTGAATTGATTCCCTAGAGGTATCGCCCCATTAAGATGGTTGAACGACACATTAAAAAATTCAAGGAAGCCGAGCTGCAAAAATTCTTGAGGAATTTCTCCAGATAGCTTGTTAAGGGAGAGGTCCAAAGATTCAAGATTCTTTAAGTTCCCAAAAGAAGGCAGGATGCGACCTGTAAGATGGTTATTTGAAAGATTTATAGATTGAAGCCCATGAAGATCGCTTAGCGATTCTGGGATGTGTCCTTCGAAATTGTTACATGAGAGATCAATAGCCGTGAAGACATCCAAAAAACGAGGAAACTCTGTGTGGACACCTTTGTTTGTTAACGTCATCGAATATGGAAACCGGAATATTGAACCTGGATTGATATATAGCTCTACATCCATAAATGATGATTTTCCAACATCAAACGATTTCATTGCATTCAAGGTTCGAAAGAGCTTTTCTGGAAACTGACCACTAAAACCATTGTTAGAAAGGTCTATGATTCGTAACTTGAGGAATGATGAGCTATTAGTAGTAGGGTAACCTTGAATTGCACCAAAAAATTTGTTGGACCGCAAAATAAGAACTTGAAGTTTGGCAAGATTTCCTAACCAAATTGGAAATACATCTTCGAAAGAGTTACCTCCAAGAGCAAGAAACTCTAAATTGATACAATTAGCCAACGATTTTGATAGCTGACCCGTAAAATGATTTTCGGTCAAATCAATCGTGTTTATCAAACTTCCACGCGTAAATGCATCCATCATTGGGCCATGAAAGTTATTTCCTTTCAGATCCAAAACAAATAACAAATTGCTTAAGATTCCTACACATGGAGGAAGGATTCCGGTCATGTTGTTAGAAGATAAGTCTAACACTCGAAGATGTTTCAGTTCACATATCAACGGTGGTATTTCTTGTGTTATATTATTGTTTGAGACATCATACACAACTGTGGTTAGTGGTGGAATGGGAAGTCGTCCTCGTAGTTGATTATATTTGATGCTGAATAATTCCAAACTAACCCATGGAAGAAAATGAGGATATCCATGAAATCCAGTGATGGAGTTGAACGAAAGATCTAAATATTGTAATGTTTCTTGGGTATTATTCAAAAACCACTCAGGTACTAGGCCTTTAATGTTGTTGTCTTCAAGACACAGGACTTTGATTTTTTTCTGGAAGCGTAAAAAGGATGGGAATTTTCTCAGGTTGCATGATGTGAGTCCTAAATATTTCAATTCCGGTAAGAGTGTTACATTAGAGTAGTTTGTGGCAACAAATAATATTTCATTACCCCCTAGAAATAAAGCTCTAAGTTTTGGGAGTCCGGTGAACGGATCTACATTCACTATGCCACTAAAATTGTTATATTCTAGGCTAAGTTGTTCGAGTCTTTTAAAATTGGAAAACGAGCTTGAAATTTGTCCTTGCAATTGATTTCCTCTTATGTCTATCACCTTTAATTGGGTAAGGTTCATAAATGAAGATGGGATACGACCAGAAATAAGATTGTTTCTCATGACGACAGTACTAAGTTTTGTTAGATTTGCAAGGGCGGGTAGGATTTCGTCATATATGTTTATGCTGATTAGAATTAACGATTCAAGTTTAGTTAGTTTGACGATCCAATCATGCATACGTCTCTTCTCACAGACTTCCAAACCAACAGGATATGAAAGACGTCTTGGCAATAAAGGATCAAAACCCATGAGCTCATCTTGACCCAGAGCCAAGAAAGTGAGTCGTGTCATGTTAGAGAGTGAACATGGGATGCATCCAGAGAAATAGCATGCATGAAGGGACAAAAATTCCAAATACCTTAGTTTGCTTATGGACTGTGGTACACTCCCAGCAAAGCTTGTGGCAGCTAGATCAACATGCTCAAGTAACGTGGTGTTTAGAAATTCAGGTAAGAAACCTGTGAGAATGCGGTTTTCTGCGATGCTAAGAAATTTGAGCTTTGGCAAGTAAAATATTTGAGAAGGAAACTCACCTCGAAGGCTACAATTTTCAAGATCAATCACCTTTAAGGAAGAAAAGTTGTCCAAGAAAGGTGGTACAAATGAACTAATGTCAACACCTGAGAGATGGAGTTCTTCAAGTCGAGTCAAGTTTTGCAACAAACTCTCAAGGCTATGACCACGAAGCTTTAGTGAATTCCATGACAGATCCAACAAATTCAACTTCATCAAATGTGAGATTTCAATCGGGATATGGCCGCTGAAGCTAGAATTTGATAGATCAAGGCTTCTTAATTGCTTTAAATAAGCAATTTGAGATGGAATTTGCGACCCAACAAAGTCGTTCATCGAGAGATTGAGCATCTGAAGATGAACAAGGTTGAAGAGTGAACTGTTAGACTTGAGAGGTCCACGGAGGGAGCTCTGGCTCAAATCGAGCCCAATCACATGGCCCTTTTTGCTACACAACACTCCATCCCACAAACAACAATCAGAATCATGATCTGATACGTTGCTTGTGATCTTCCTCCAAGAATCAAGCTTTTGAAACCCACCAACATTAAATGATGCATGAGATTGATCTAAAATGCTTTGCTTAAATTCAAACAAAGCTAAACACTCATGTTCATGACGTAATAACGATGAAATGCATATCCGAATGATTAATAAGCATATGAAGGAGATCATTTGCATGAAGCTAAAAGCCATAAATTGAAGTAGTTGTGTTTGATTGCTTGAGAAACTACAATGTGGTATATATATATAGCATACGATTGTAAAAAGATAAGAAATGAACGAAGATTATTTGAAATTATTATACTTGTGAATTATATTTAGATTTAGATGCTATTTATTTATTTATTTATTTATTTATTTGTGGATATAACAATTTGATGGATAAATTGCCTGACTTCTTCTTGTTGTCTTCCTCCTTTTGAATATATAGAATTGTTGATTGAGTAGTGTTTCAATAAAACAAATTATTCCTTGTCACGTCCTCTCAAAGTCATGATAATTTTCTTGCCCAAAAATCACGTCTAGACAGCTTTTCTATAACACATATATGATTATCCGTGTTTAGTTAAATGATGAAAAAAATTGTTTTTTTAGACACGTCATTTATATTTTAACAACAAATTAACACTGAATGTTTCAATTCAAATGAAAGCTTTTAGATTTTAATATATTACGATGAATACAAACGCTTGTTTTAATCTAGTAACTTTTAAATATCAAATATATTTGAATTAAAAAAATGGTTCAAATTTCATTTTTGTAAAGCCAAAAGAGAAATTTCAATAGTTTTAAAAACTAAAAAGCAAGGGATCTTAAACCTAATGACTAGTTTGGTATGTAAGAGAGCTCATTTGATATATAAATCTCTCAAGTGTAACATTGGCCATGGTTGGCTCTCTTTTGGCCTTCACTCGTAATGGTTTCTAGCCGTAATAATCGATCTCTCACAAGTGTCAATGTCCTTGGTGGTCACAGTCACATTAGTCATGGTTGGCTCTCTTTAGGACATCAATAGCAAGCCCTCACTCTTAATCGGTTCTAATACCAATGTTACAAATCAAACTAGAAACTCCAACTTAAAAGACTAGGCAGATAATTTCAAACCAATGTGGTATTTATAAGTCAAATAGTTGGCTTTCTCACCCTGAGACTAATCTTTTGTTAGATTAGGATCTAACTTTGAAAAAAAAAAGACAAACTCACGTACCAAAAGTGCATGTACAACAGCTTTCATAAAAACTTCTATTTAAATTTATATATGCTTAAACTAGGTTAATATCGCGTCTATTACAAGGGTTAAATAAAAAATAATAAATAGTTATTAATGAAAATTTATATAATATAAGTTGATTTTTTAATATAAAGTATGATTAAAAATTTTGAATAGCTTAATACATTAAGTAATAAAATAACACTATCATTTATTTAAATATTAATTTTTTCAAAGTTTGTTTTTTAAACCTTTTGTTTTAGATAACGGTTTTCAATATTTATAATTATGCTAAAGAAAAAAAAAGAAAAAAAAAAAAGAAAACGTGATCTGGAGCTCACAAGTTACAAACTTGCATCCTGAAATCTAAATTATATAAAAACCGAGCAAAAACGAACCAAGCCGAGCCGGCTCGGTTTAAAATTAGCCGAGTCTGAGCCAAGATTTCAGGCTCAATTTACTTACGAGCCGAGCCGAGCTGAGCTCGATTTAAATCCGAACTGAGTCCGAGCTTGCTCCTGAAGTCTGCTCGACTCGTGAATACCCCATTCCAAACCGATCGCAAATGTGTTCTCTAAATCTCTAATCAATTATAATTGACCAATAATTGGATCCAAAGGATAACCAATTTTGACCTGGGTTGCGGCCCAAATTAATCATATTTGATCAATGCGTTAGCCACTTAGCCGTTAATACTAAATAAGTAATTGGCCCTAAGAAATTGTAACCAATCACAAGTTCACAACTAACCAATCTTGAACAAAAAATATATATTGTTTTTGATTGGTTTTGTGATCATTTTACCAAATTTTTGCAACAAATTTTACTTTTGCTAAATTATATTGCAATATTTTTTTTTTCTGTTTTTCGAAATCATTTTACCCTTCTTGATATATTACAATCGGTATTACAAGCATTTATATTTCTATGCTTTTACCATGGTCTTCATTTTCGGATATTCGAAAATTTTGGATAGCGATTTTTAATATCCGAATCTGTATCGAAATGCACATATCCAAAATTTCGGATTCGGATATTCAAAAAGATATCCAAACCCAAACAAAAATTAAAAATTCAAAAATATATTTATTCCGGATATCCAAAAATAATCCGAATATCAAAAAAATAACTATTTCGGATAGTTCGGATATCCGTGCTATCCAAAAAATTTCAATACCGGTATCCAATACAAATCTGAAATTCAGATATCCGAACTTACAGATATCCCAATTTTCAGATATTTTGGTTTCGGATACGGATTTTTTTAACACCTACAGATTTTACAGCCACATTTTACTTTTATAATATAAATGTTACAACCGGTGTGGCGGTGTTGCAATATTTTTTATCAATCGAAAGAAAGAATTTCACTCATACTATTTCTATTTCTAGGATCTCGGAAGATATAATGTATGCATACAATTACTCTATCCGAAAGATATGTTTTAAAAATAAAAAATAAAAAATCCCAACTCAAAGAAGGAGAACACCAGCTGCAGATATATATATTTTTAATTTTGTAGCCTTTCTTTACAATCACGTACTCTTTTATACATTCTATACGGTTTTATAAGCAATGTTGCAACATTATTTTATTCTTTCTTAAATATTGATATCATGACCGGTCTGTCTACCAATTTTAATTTTATAAAAGAGTAAATTGTCATTTTACTGGTTTGGATGAATTTGTGATATTCATCTAAATTTTTATTTTTTTTGCCAATTTGACATCGTGATTCTGTTTTTTTTGTCATTTTGCTCCACCTGGTTAACTCCATCCAAAAAGTTACTTAAGTATAATGGTATTTTTGTCATTTACATTAAACCCTTAAAAAATAAGAAAATAAGAAAATAACAAATAATTTCAACCAACATCAAAACACTATGGCTCAAATTTGAAGAGCGTTTTGAGTCATGTGATTCAAAATAAACAACCAATACATATTTATACTAAATATTGGGGGACTAAAGTAAAGTTCAAAAAACAGCTTTAATGTTATTAAATTTGAATAACCCAATATATAGTCATTGAAACCGGTTTAATTGGGAACTCGTTTAAGGAACTAGTTCAGTTCGGTTCGTAAAGGTAACGTGCCAAACTGGTTTAGGAACCGACGGTTTCGGTTCAGAATTGGTTCGAGCCAAACCGGTTTGGGGATCGAGTTCGGGTCGGTATTGAAACTGGTTTGAGATCCCAGACTGGTTTTTATGAACACCACTAGTTGAAGACACTCAAATTTCTGTAATTATGCCATTTGTCTCATATAACAAACGCTCGCCCCATTTGCGGTGCACGCATATGATGCATATATGTGTGAGTCCTTAAAGGACAAAAGTAAAAGTGCACTAATTTTAACATTATTTTAATTATTTTGTGAAAATAACGTTAAAATCACTGGGATGATCAACTTCAAGCGATAACTTTAAGCCGGTGACTCTTTTGGAGCAGCCTCTCTATCCCAATTGGGATAGGGGTAAGGTTTGTATCTATCCAATTCCCCCTGACCCTACTGAAAAGTAGGAATATACTGGGTAAGGTTGTTGTTGTCGTCTCATATAACAAACGCCTAATCGTTTGTTCATATACATTCATCATCTATACTTGGTGTACCATAATTTTTATACACATATAGTTGTGACACTTACATTGACAAAACCTGAAATCTCTTTTTAGATTACACAAAGATAAACACGATAGTCGGCAATTCAAATACAAACAAGTAATAATATTCAAGAGAACCAAAACTAACCTAGCTTTATACCCGTCCGGTGGCCGGGTAGTTTTAAATCATAATGACACAATATGTGTTTACATTTTAAATAAAAAATAGTATTTTTTTTAAGATTAAAGTATATTTCTTAAGATAAAAATAAAAATAAAACTTTACTAAAACAACCATAAAAAAATAAGAAATATTTAATCATGCAAATAACGTCACAAAGAAAAACGACGTTAAATCCTAAAGTCAACCAATAAACGAACAACACATGTAACTTGCAATCACATCAACATCCTATAATTATAGGAAACAAAAAGAACTCAATGATCATTGTATTTTTAAAATTAAATTTCTAAAAAGTAGAATAACTTAACAATTAAATCTAGTAAGTGATACCTTCTAGAACATTCAATTTATTAATTTTTTGGGCTTTCAAATACATCCTCACTGGTTGCTGGACTGGTTTATGGGAGATTTTGGTAGGATGGCTGATGGCTGGTCTATTTGCCCCTATGAGGTTGCTCAGATTTTGCTGGTGGCTGTTCTTTGGCTGTTAGCTCATAGGCTGCTGCAGTTTAATGGTAGTCATGCAGACAATGCTATGTGTTGTTTGACTTCTGTGGGATCTATGGTGATGGGCTATTGTATTTGGGTTGGGTTTATCTTGATTGAAGTTCTTAAATGGATGCCCCCCATGAACACGTCCTGTCATATGATGGCCTTGCTTGTTACATGGCTGGTGATTTGCACTACTTTCTGCTGGATGGGTTTCGATAAAGCCAAGGGGCTGTTTTGGGTTGGGGCTAGATGGGTTGCTGCTTTGCTGTTGGAGAAGAGGGATAGGCTTTGTAAGTTCATGGGTACCCTCCTTATGGTTCTCGGCTGCTTGGTCTATTGTTCGGATTGCGTCTGTATTTGCTGCCAAAGGGAGGATGGGAAGCTGCTTAACCTGGTTAGGTGCTGGACTGGGTGGGTCCAGGGTTGGCTCTTGACTTGCAGGTCTCAAGAGGGGTGGGAAAAGCTGTCGCCCCATGCTGGTCCGGATCATTTAGGCCGAGGCACGCCTGGCCGCTTGATGCCTAGTTGGGGGCCTGGCTGCTTCTGTTGGCTGCGTTGCCCCTGGTTGTATGGTGCTCAGGCTGGGGCCTGTCATGGCCACGTGGCCTTGATTATGATTGAAGACTATTGTGGGTATTCTGTTACCAGTGCACTCATTTGTAGTATTAGCAAAAAAAAATAATAAAATATCCTTAAATAGATTCTTGATGCATTGAATACCTTAGGTTGGTAAAAGCCAAACAATATGACCACTGGTAGCCATACCTATTAAAAACACCAGCAGCCCAGTTTTTACCACAAAACACATAAGAACCTAAAACCCAAGGATTTATCTATTAAAAACACAACTAATTTTTACCACAAAAACACTTGGAATCAAAAACCCATAAACAACAACATCAGTTTGCATCACATACAACGAAAAAAATGGAAACAAACACCGACAACCTAATTTTTAACACAAAACACCTATAATAAAAACCAATACAACCGCCAAATATACAAACACACTACATAGAGTCAGGAATTCACGCACAATCAACTCTTCTTTGTTAAATTTCTAAACCCTAGAAAAAATTATATAGAGATTACATATGATTTAAATAGTTAAACCCCTTTGTTTTCTTAAGAACACAAATGATGAGCAAATTTAAATAAACAATAACCACAATGGTGGAGCAGAGGAGGCGCTTGAATAAAGATGATACCTGGTAAACCGTCTTGATTGCGAAGAGAAAGCAATTTGTCACAAAATCTTCATCTTCATCCTCGATTCTTCATGACAACTGAACACAAAACTATTAGACTTCTGATAATGAATGTATGTACTTATATGAATTCTCACCTTTCATCTTCTTGAGATCAAATGATAAAAAAAAATGCAAAATTAAAGTGTTTACGTTAAGAATCAAGCAAAGAACAAAGGTTTTAAAGGGATGAATTTACTCGATTGTGGAAATTGGTTAGAGTAAGTACCTTCAAGATGAAATGCAAAATTAATTTCGAGGAGATGCACTGGGAAATCAAGAGATGTACCATTGACATAACTTAGGTCAAGTTAGGTTTTCCTTTCAATCAACATGGTAGAAGAGAGGACATCCGTCGTTAAGGAGCGTCTTTGTGAGGAGCTGTGGAAACTGAAGTGTCAAATATAACATCAAGAGGAAGACGCTCCTTTGCTTGAGCCTAGCAACGTGGGATAACCGCAAGTCAGCACAGGAACGTGGGGAAACCGCTCGGAGAATGAGAGAGAACATACAACTGCTCTCAACTGGTGCTTCTAGAAGCTTTATAGACATTTTATACGGCTGAGATTAAATTTTGAGGACTTTAAAGGGTCAAGATTTGTCTAGAAGTTGGTTAATTTAACGGTGTCATAATGATATATAATTAGAACAATCATATATAAAGCTCAAATCTCTCCTAAATTATCCGACAGATACTGCCCCACTTCCTCACCTCCTGATCTCTTTGGTCGCTGCCTCCATGGCTCCACCTAGAGGTGCTCAAACCAGTTAACCGGTCCAAAACCGGTTTTGGAATAAACGAACCAGTTAACTGGTCAAAGGCTAGTAACCGTTTTTCAAATTTTAAAACCAAAACCGATATAATAACAGAAACCGGTTAATTGCAAAATAACGGATTTTTTACTGAGTGGACCGGTTAACCGGTTTGAAAAACCGGTTATAAACCGGTTTGGTCTCTTGAACCTTAAACCGGTCCTAAACCGCCCGTTTTTTCAAAAACCTAAAACTGATTCCAATAACCGGTTAAGAAGCGGTACCTGTTTGGTTAACCTTTTTTTTGTGCATCTCTAGCTCCATCTCTGAATTTTCAAACTCTTTATCCCACCAAAAACAACCGGTTTTCTCCCGACCCATTGTTTCGACCCTGACACAATTTGGGTTCGTATCATACATGCTCAGTTTTATTGCGATAAAATTTAAAAAACTCTCACGAAACTGTAATGAATATCGAAAATTACCTATTTATGCAACATATTTACAAACTATCACCCTAAAAATGGTTTCTTGCTGACTTGACAATTGACACTGCTTTTGTCCACGTGTAATTTCTGTTTTAATTTAATTGATATTTTAATTTTTAAAATTGATTTTAATTAAATACACACAAACATCATTTTTTAGAACGCCTGTCACATACCCTCTAAACCTACACTATTTGTCTATCTTTAAAACTAGAATCTTTAAACACTTGCGCCTAGGCGGCCGCCTAGACTGATTTTACAACACTGCTTTTATGCATTATATAAAGTTCTGATTTCAGTGTAACATCTCAAACATCAAATGTTAACAATGTTGTCCGGTCGAAATCTCAATCCACACAAAGAAACATTCACTACCTTCAAGTGTAGGCTGGAAAACATAAACAAGAAACTAAGAGGGATTTCTCGTGTTGCAACCAGCACGAATCACTTCATCCACAAGTAGCAGTTGGGATGCAATTACCAGGTTTTAAAAAGATTACGTACTTAATTCATTACAAACAAAGATAAAGTGATTTAAAAAAATCAAAACATATTAACACAATATATAGCTTTTAGCTGCATACCTTGAGTTTAAAAACAAACTTAAAAGACAAGCAAATTAAGATACACTCTACCAGACATTAGGAACTACATAAACAAAGAAAGTAAAGAAAGACCACATGTTCTATTGTTGAGATGTTATTGCTCTCCTCTCCTTCCTAATTTGTAATTATTCATGATCAATCACCATACCTTGCATAAAGTAAGTTCCCCAAAACGATTCCAATTACCAACCCACCTCCGAATCCTAAGAATATGATGATCCAGTCAATTTTGTTACTCGGGAAGAGAGAATCATACTCTTTGTTTGTTGGTGGAAGTGTTGGTATGACTGAAATTTTGCAATCCTTGGATAATGGTTTTCCACACAGCCCATGATTACCCATGTAGGAGTTGTTGTCAAATGTATTGAATTGATTCCCTCGAGGTATCGCCCAATGAAGATGGTTGAATGACACATTGAAAATGGCAAGGAAGACGAGTTGAATCAATTCATGAGGAATTGCTCCGGTTAGCTTGTTTTGGGAAAGATCCAAAGATTCAAGCTTCTGTAAGTTCCCCAACGAAGGCAGGACACGACCCGTAAGATGGTTATTTGAAAGATTAATAGATTGAAGCCCATGAAGATCGCTCAGTGATTCTGGGATGTGCCCTTCGAAATTGTTACAAGAGAGATCAATAGCCGTAAAGACTTTTAAAATACGAGGAAACTCTCTATCAAAACCTTTATATGTTAACGTCACCGAATATGGAAACCAAAATATTGACCTTGGATTGATATATAGCTCTACATCCATAAATGATGATTTTCCAACATCAAACGATTTCATTGCATTCAAGGTTCTAAAGAACTTTTTTGGCAACTGACCACTAAAATCATTGTTAGAAAGGTCTATGATACGCAACTTAAGGAATGATGAGCTACTACTTTTAGGGAGACCTTGAATTGCACCAAAAAATTTATTTGACCGCAAAATAAGAACTTGAAGTTTGGCAAGATTTCCTAACCAAACTGGAAATACATCTTCGAAAGAGTTACCTCCAAGAGCAAGAAACTCTAAATTGGTACAATTAGCCAACGATTGTGACAGCTGACCCGTAAACTTATTTTCAGTCAAATCAATCCTCCTTATCAAACTTCCATGCGTAAATGCATTCATCATTGGGCCATGAAAGTTATTTCCTTTTAGATCCAAAACAAACAACAAATTGCTTAAGTTTCCTAAACATGGAGGAAGGGTTCCAGTCATGCTGTTAGAAGATAAGTCTAACACTCGAAGATGTTTCAGTTCACATATAAACGGTGGTATTTCTTTAGTTAGATAATTGTTTGAGACATCATACCCAACTGTGGTTAGTGCTGGAATTGGAAGCCGTACTCGTAGCTGATTATATTCGATGTTGAATGATTCCAAATTAACCCATGGAAGTGTTGGGAACAATAATTGTCAACCCAAGTTTGAATGTTAACGGGTCAAAAGAGTCAATAGTGTAAAGTATGTTTTTAGTGTCTATTGTGTACACATAGATAGTTTAGGGGTATGTTGTGTCAAATAGCAAATGTTGTAACTGGTACTAGGGTTATATAAACCCACCGATGTGTCTGTAAAAAGTGTTCGAACACATCTATCAGAAAACATACGATTTCTTGTGTTCTTGTTGTTCTTGATCAATGGTTTCTTGATTTTGGTTGCTAGATGGTTTCCTGCAGTATCCTATGATCATCAATTGGTATCAGAGCGTTACGCTCTTGGGACTGGTAGAAACAATCAGGATGGATCGAATTGAAGAAACAAAGGAATCGGTGGATAAAAGAACATCGTAGCATTCCAGAAATCATGAAATCAAAATCGTTTTCTGATCCAGTTTCATCTGCCTTCTTCCTTCATCAATCAGATTCTTTTCGTTTTTGATCAGATTCAAATTGAGAGAAATAGTCTATGTTCGAATCATTGTATGCAGGCCTCGAACAGGTTGTTCAGGCGATGATTTGAGGGCCAGAAGTCCAGAACGGGTTCAGGGGAACCACGAGTGACCATGTGGGTCTCGCACAGACGGTGCAGGCGGTGGTTGAAACCCGAGGCAGACCCAGGAGGAATCACGAGGGGTTCTGCAAACCATGATGTCGGATCGAATATATGATTGCGAAGTCTTATGTCGTTAATCAAGAAGTGATCAGTGATGGAAGGGATACTGATGCGGTGAAGAAAGGGTGTTTTGTGAAGTTCATCATATAATCAGATTATATGTTTGATTATTTAATCAATTGTGAACAATCACTGTAATTTTCGGTTTTGATTTTATTGATCATATTCATGATTAGATTATAGAATCAAAATCAACGAAGGGCTGATCTATACTTTCAGTGTTTTTGTTCCGCTTTAGTCCAATTGGCAGATTCAAAATTCGTGTTTGTAGTGACTGTTTGGAATCACTCGGTGAAGGAACTAGGGAATAGGTTCCATATGTGATTGGTGCAGTCAAGAGAAGACACAATTCGTGTGTCTGTTTGTGTTTTGGATGGTGGCGGACTTGGAACGTGGAATTGATGTTTTGTTTTTTATTTATGGTGTAGCCACGAATTATTGCAGTGAAGTGATAAGAAGAGATTGATGTTGCTGCTTTACATGAAACATCACAGAAGGAAGAAAAGGATCAAAAGTTTTTATTGCTATGTTGTCGGCTGTACAGGAAGAAGAAAAGGCCATAAAGGCTGATGTTGTTGGTTGTAGTTTTTGGTTCATCACTAGAGAGAAAAAAAAAAGCCATGAGGGCTGTGTATAAAATGAGTGATTGGAACCAAAAGCATAACGAGTCAAGTGCAAATCCAAGAGATAGGCAAATTTGAATTCGAAAGAAAAAAGAAGCAAGTATGACAGACATTAACATAGAAGATTTACAAGAACAAGTGAAGATCCTAGAAGTGAAGACTCAACTTGGATTAACAATTAGGAGGGTGAATGTTGGGAACAATAATTGTCAACCCAAGTTTGAATGTTAACGGGTCAAAAGAGTCAATAGTGTAAAGTATGTTTTTAGTGTCTATTGTGTACACATAGATAGTTTAGGGGTATGTTGTGTCAAATAGCAAAATGTTGTAACTGGTACTAGGGTTATATAAACCCACCGATGTGTCTGTAAAAAGTGTTCGAACACATCTATCAGAAAACATACGATTTCTTGTGTTCTTGTTGTTCTTGATCAATGGTTTCTTGATTTTGGTTGCTAGATGGTTTCCTGCAGTATCCTATGATCATCAGGAAGAACATGAGGATGTCCATGAAATCCAGTGATGAAGTTGTCCGAAAGATCTAAATATTGTAATGTTTCTTGTGTATTATTCAAAAACCACTTAGGTACAAGGCCTTTAATTTGGTTATTTTCAAGAGACAAGGTTTTGATTTTCTTTTGGAAGCGTAAAAAGGAAGGAAATTCCCTCAAGTTGCATGATGAAAGTGTTAGAAATTTCAATTCTGGTAAGAGTGTCACATTAGAGTAGGTGGAACCATATAATATTTCATTACCCTCTAAACCCAAACCTGTAAGTTTCGGGAGTCCTAAGAACGTCTCTTGATCCACCCTGCCGCTAAAATTGTTACCGTCTAGGAATAAAAATTTGAGACTTTTAAAATTGGAGAATGAGCTTGAAATTTGTCCTTGCAATTGATTATCTCTTATGTCTATCTCCTTTAATTGGGTAAGGTTCATAAATGAATATGGGATACGACCAGAAATATAATTGCTTCTCATTCTGACAGTACTAAGTTTGGTTAGATTTGCAAGGGCAGGTAGGATTTCATCGTATATGTTTATACGGATTAGAATTAACGATTCAAGTTTAGTTAGTTTGACGATCCAATCATGCATGCTTCTCTTCTCACAAACTTCCAAACCAACATGATATGAAAGACGTTTTGGCAATGAAGGATCTAGGCCCATGAGCTCATCTTGACCGAGAGCCAAGAAAGTGAGTCGTGTCATGTTAGAGAGTGAACGTGGGATGCATCCTGAGAATACTTTAGTTTGCTTATGGATTGTGGTACACTCCCAGCAAAACTTGTGGCATGTAGATCAACATGCTCAAGTAACGTGGTGTTTAGAAATTCAGGTAAGAAACCTGTGAGAATGAGATTTTCTGCGATGTTGAGAAATTTGAGCTTCGGTAAGTAAAATATTTGAGAAGGAAATTCATCTCGAAGGCTACAATTTTCAAGATCAATCGACTTCAAGGAAGAAAAGTTGGCCAAGAAAGATGGTATAAATGAGCTAATGTCAACACCTGAGAGATGGAGTTCTTCGAGCCCAGTCAAGTTTTGCAACAAACTCTCAAGGCTATGACCATGAAGCTTTAGTGAATTCCATGACAGATCTAACAATGTCAAATGCGTCAAATGTGAAATTTCAATCGGGATTTTGCCACTATAGCTAGAATTAGATAGATCAAGGCTTCTCAATTGCTTTAAATGAGCAATTTGAGATGGAATTTGCGACCCAACAAAGTCGTTCATTGAGAGATTGAGCATCTGAAGATGAACAAGGTTGAAGAGGGAACTGTTAGACTTGAGAGGTCCATGGAGAGAGCTCTGGCTCAAATCAAGCCCAACCACATGGCCAATTTTGCTACAGACCACACCATCCCACAAACAACAATCAGAATCATGATTTGATGCGTTGCTTATGATCTTCCTCCAAGAATCATCAAGGTTTTGAAGCCCACCAACGTTAAATAATGTATGAGGTTGATCTAAAATGCTTTGCTTAAATTCAAACAAAGCTAAACAATCTTGTTCATGGCGTAATAACGATGCGATGCATATGCGAATGATTATTAAGTATATGAAGGAGGTAGTTTGCATGAAACTAAAAGCCATAAATAGTAGTTTTAATTTAGTTGTTTGTGAAAGTGCAATGTGCATATAGAGTGAGCATCTTTTAAATAAATATATATGTGTGTGTCTGTATAGGGGATAAAACCTTCCATAACCAAATTTTATTGTAGTAACTCAAATAACTCCACCAAGATCAAGCAATATGTTTGATTTGTTTAACATCATTGTAACATATGTTAAACACTTTCATTTTTTATGTGTTTGTGTAAATTCATCATCGTTTAAGAGTTAATACCGTTGTAAGTTTTTGGCTTAGATCATTGTAATTGCTTACATCCAAAAACTAACAATGATATTAACTCTTAAATAATGATGAATTTACACATAAACATAAAAGAAGAAAGTGTTATATATGTGTTACAATTATGTTTAAAAAAAATCAAAGATTTGGCTTGATTTTGGGAGTTAATAAAGTTAAGTAGAATAAGAGGGGGTCATTTTTTATTCCCAATCAAAGTTCACGTGGTTTTTTTTACATGCTTGTTGAAAAACTAAGAAAAACTTGTAAATATGCTTGTAAATTATAAATATATTAATGATGAAAATCTTAGTAAAGCTTGTAAAACTTTCTATTGACTGAAAATGTGTGAAAAAAAGTAAAACCACGTGAACTTTGATTCATTTTCTATTATATTTAATCTTACATATAATCCAAAATATTTTCATATAGTAAAAAGTGAAGATTCATCTTTTATACTTGACTTTCACCATAATTTCGTAAAAAAACATACAAACATATAAATATTAAAAAACAAATATACATTATTCGGTTTGGTACAATTAAAGTCGATTAATGACTAGCCTTAACCATAACCATAACCGTCGGTTTCGGTTAAATTGGTTATGGTTTGGGGCGGTTATCGGTTATTTTTCGGTTATGGTTATATTATGCACACCCTTATAGAAAAGTAAGTCTGGCAAAATAGATGGGTTGGGTAACGTGTCAAGATGGGGTGTGGGTCACAACTGGTTTTAAATAACATCAATTTGGGTCTAAATGGATTGTTTAAAAAAATATCAATTTGGTTTAAGTCAAAATGTGTTGAAACTAAATAAATAGTCCATTAGGATAAATTTTGGTGATTTTATCATCAAATATGTTATTAATCATTCTTAAACGTTTGAATCCATTACATTTGCATAGTTTTATACTACTCATCTTGAGTCGTAGTGTCTCAATCCATTTCATATTATAGTGTTACTCATTTCAACCCATTATACAATATTGGTTAACCCAAACCAACCCACATTATACAATATTTGTTAACTCAAACCAACCCATTTTGTTTTTATTTGAGTAAAGATTGTCACCTCTATAGAAAAATCAAAGTAATATATTCAATAAAAACAAATTATTGCTTGCTACGTCCTCTAAAAGTCTTGCATGATAATTTTCTTGCCCAAAATTCACGTTTGGACAGTTTTTCTTCAACACATGTATGATTTTTCGTGTTCATTAATTGATTGATAAGAAATTCTATGTTTATTCTCACACTCATTTTTTTTATTACTTTAATATATTCCACACGGTTTGAAGACATATAACACTAGATATTTAAATTCCATAAAAAAATGAAAATATTTAGTGACTAGCTAATTGGGTTCATAACGTAGTATAAATGTATATCATATTCTTGTTTATCATGTCACGACGAATACAAACGCTTATTTTAATCCATTAACTTTTAAATATAAAATATATTTAAATGAAAATAAAGGTTCAAATTTCCTTTTTTAATCCAAAGTAGAAACTATAATCTATCTATATTAATAAATAAAAATAATTGAGGACACTTGTCATCTTTTTATGACATCTAAATTTTCTTTTTTCCGCTTCTCTCTCATCTTTAATTGATTATATTTAGTATTTAATTAGAAATAATAATTAATATATTATTAGTTAATTGTATTAAGATGAAATTATTTATGATAACTACTTTTCTTTAAGTATAGTTATATTCAAATTATATTTATTAATATACTAGGTTAGCACCCGTGTGTTACACGGGCTTAATAAATAAAATATTATATAATTTACAATAAAAAATTATGTCTTTAAAAAACATATGCATCACAATAGTTAAATAACATGTGTATTGCATAAGTTGAATAAAAATACAAATTAAATTGTTAATACTTAGAGTCATTAAAATAAATCATTAAAGAAATAAACTTTAAAGTGATGATAATAAATTTTGTTAAGTTAACTCATAAATATATTGTATTTAACTATGTATTAACGTTTTTATATAATTGATAAATATTAACTTTGTTAAAATATAAATTATCATATAAATTATTTTGTTATCGTAGCTAAATGAACTTGAATTACAATTAAAGTTAATACATATAAAAAACAGGTGATGTTAAATATACCAAATAGTCAACTTATTTGTATCTTTCTCAAGAAATAAATGTAATGTATTCTACAAACAATAAATATAAATTCAATTATTCATTAATTAACACTCTATTTCATTAATTAACACCCTCATTTATTAAAAATCTTTTAATTATTTATTAAATATTATATATATATATATATACACACACACATATATAGGGGAAGGTTCCCCTAAAAAGTCTATTTTGCCTAAGAAGGCTAAGAAGGATTTTAAAAACTTGAAAACCGACTCAAACAAACCCCGATTGAATTAATTTTTACATCATTAGAACCGGCTTGTCGAACCCTAAAACCCAAACCTTAAATCGTAAACAATAAACCCTAATACTAAAACCAAAACTTTAAAAACAAATCTTTAACATAAAGATACAACTAAAAAGCTAAAAACCAAGCCCTAAAACCCAAAATCTAAATTTAGTTGTTAAAACAAAAACTTAAAATCTAATATTGTAGGGTTCGATGAGACGGTTCCAATGCTATCGAAATGAGTTCAATCGGAGTTCGTTTGGGTCGGTTTTGGAGATTTTAAAAATCCTTCTTAGCCTTCTTAGACAAAATATACTTTTTATTTGATCTTTCCCCTACATATATATATATATATATCTCGTAACAAAACGTTATGTAACTAAAAAAACATGTAAATTGTATAGTTTAACTAAAATCTTGTTTTACACAAAAAGTCATCCAAATATGTTTAAAAAAATTTGATGTATAATTATAAATTGCATTTTAATTTAAATTTTTTTTCAACTATGTGTTATCATTTTTATGTAATGTAATCTATAAATTTTAATTTAATTAATGTATACTTATTCTTCTTTAACACACTAAAATTAACTTGACTTAGAATTTTTATTAATACATATAATTTGGATTCTTAAAAATATTTACTTTTTATTATTTCAATATAGTGTATTTTTATCATTCTAATCATCAAATCATATTAAATATTTAAAAAAATCACTCATAAAATCAATTAGTACCATTAATGTTTCATTTTTAAATATTTTAAGTAAAACTATATTGTCATTTTCGTCCCTATGGTTTGCTCACTTTTTGTCATTTCAGTCCAAAAGTTTAAATTTCAATATTTTGTTTCTTATGATTTTCATTTTATTGTCATTTTGGTTCTTATGGTTTTCGTTTTATTTTTCTTTTAGTCCAATAAAATTTAAACTTTTGGAATAAAATGACAATAAAATGGAAACCATAAGGACAAAAATAATAAAATTTAAACTTCTGAATTAAAATGATAAAAGTGAGAAAACCTAGGGACGCAAATGAAAATTTACTTTTTAAGTAATATAATTTAAATTTGATGATATTTAAAAAACAAAATAAAAGTTGTTAAAAAAGAATATAAGTTTATTTAAAAGCTACATAGTTAATTTCATTTTGAATCCAATTTATTAATAATATATTAATTACTATACATATTAAAATTCATTATTCTTAATTCCAAACAAAATAATAAATATTAATAATAAAGAGGAGAGAGAAGCGGGAAACTAAATTTTAGATGATCTAGAATTGTACCATGTGTCCCTCAAAGATTTTTATTTATTATATATAATAGATTGGAAAATAAAGATTAATGATACTAATTGTTTTTATGAGTGATTTTAAAATTTTAAAAAAATTTAATATGAATGGATGATTTTAGTGATAAACATATAATATGTTGAAGTAATAAAAAGTAAGTAATTTGAAAAAAAAACACCAAGTTATATGTATCAATATAAATTTTAAGTCAAGTTAATTTTAGTGTTCTAAAGAAGAATAAGCACTTTAATTAAATTTAAGTTTATCAATTACATTTTGAAAAAAATTAAATTTTAAAACATAATTTATAAGTATAGATCAAATTTTTTTAAACATATTTTGATGACCTTTTGTATTAACCAATTATATCATATTTATACAACTTTTATAAAACATGAGTTTAGTTAAATTATGCAATATATATACTTTTTAGTTACGTAACATTTTCTTACCAGATACGTACATATAATATTTTTTTGGCAACCCGTGTAATACACGGGATTTTACCCTAGTTTACTATATATATATATAGGGGAGGGTTCCTAAAAAAACCATCAATTTAAAGAAAACCAAGAAAACCAATATCTGACCATTGATTTAAATGATCAATGGTTAAGATTTGTCAATGGCAATTTTGTAAATAATTAGCAAATAAATACCTAGAATATAACATAAAGGGGTACTTTTGGTAGAACCCGTTAATTAGAATTTAGGAAACCCCCTTAATTTTTATCAACTAAAATCTTTTCTTTACAAAAATATCTCCTCAAATCATCTCGAAAGTTTTTTTTGCAAAAAATATATTCTTTAAATTGATCTTTTTTCATTTGTGTGGTTAACTAGGAACTTTTTTCATATATGTAACTTATTAAGATAAAAATAAGAAACAAAATGAAAAGAATTTTTATTTAAAAATCAATTAATTAATTGATTACGTATATGTAACTAATACAACAATAAGAAATGAGGAGAAGAAAAACATGAATAAAAACCCAAAAAACTTATGTTGCACATGTTTACACATATGTAACTCATGATATATGAACTTTGTACGTACAGACCACTGCGCATGAAATCTAAGTGAAACGATAATAATACAAATAACTAATATCTGGAAATAGTTTACTTTAAAATTGTATTACACATGGCAGACTTTCTAGAGAAAATGATGATTACATATATAATTCATCTTCTTAACTTTGCAGCAATAGATTGCATATAAGTGCAAGAGTCTAAAAGACAGCATCTTCACAAAAGAATTAGGTAGGATCCAAAGAAGTTCAGTTGAATCTTTCATGTTTTTCAACATTTGCAAAAACAACTTAAGTCCAAAATTTAATATACCTGGTTACATATATGTAATCATATACCTCATGTCCTCATTAGATATATGTAGTGTAATCATTTATCTAATTACATATATGTAACTATTAATCAAAACTAAAAATTGAAATCAAGTAAAAAACTATAATACTTGATGTTACATATATATGATTACATATATGCAATCATATAATTGTTTACATATACACGTGATTACATATATGTAAGCAAATATGTAACAAGATTGTAATTATGTGAAAATGCTTACATATATGTAATCATACAAAATAAACTTGCTTACATATATGTAAGCATTCAAAAACGATGAAGTCAAAGGAGAATGGTGTGTTAAATATATGTAATACAATGTAAAATCCAAAAATAAAACCAAAAAAACTAAAACAAGTGATTACATACATGTAAACCTATGTGCAATTAACTTCTTCTTCATCATCTTTTTCATTTATGCATTTCATCGAACACGTCGTATGCATCTTCTATGTTTCGTTAGTTCTCAAGGTTGTTCAAGGATTTGGAAACAAAATAAGATGAAAATGAAGACTTTGGAAACTGGTAGAATTATTTGACCCATGAATTGAGATCTGCATTCGTTAGTTCGCCGGATTGTTTAAGCCAGTGGAGATATCACGGAATCTGGGTTTAAATGGGGTAGAAGAAGGATAGGGGAAGAAAGAAAGGGCGGTGTAGGGTTGGGTTAGTTGGCGGCAGTTTCAGTGTGGATTGTGGTGCTCGCAGAAGAAGTCGACATGTTCTTCCTCCCTGCGTGTTCTTGATCTGGTGATGCCTCTGTTCTTCCTCCATGTGGTGCTTGATTGTGTGTCTGCATTTTGTGGAAATTGATAAAGGATAATTAGGGTTAGACATTATTGAAAATAAAATAAATTCCATAAATAAAAAAGATGTTAATTTACTAAACCACCCTTTTAATTAAAATTAATTAAAAATTAAAGAAATTTTTTGATTGGTTGAGAGAGGTTTTCTTAGTTTTCTTAATAATTAGTGGTTTTCTTATGAACATTCCTCTATATATATATATATATGTATATATATATAGGAATTGAATCCAAAGAAAACCCAACCTTAGAGAGAAAACCCTTAAACCCTATGTAAGCCACTCATTTGGAATCTTGAAAATAAATATGTGGTCCACATTAACCCACATTAAAAATGATTTGTTTATTCAAAATCTAATTTTTTATTCAGGTTTAATTTGGACCACATATTTATTTTCAAGATTTCAAATGAGTTGCTCACATAGAGTTTAAGGGTTTTCTCTCTAAGGTTGGGTTTTCATAGGATTCAATCCCATATAGGAAGGAACCAGAACGGGCCAACTGTCATCTAGGAAAAGGGTATAATCGTCACAAAAAATCACATACCACGTTATACAAAATTACAGATTGTGATACTGGATAATTACGGATCAAGTGTAAATTCACGTTATATGAAATCACAGACCGTCACTTAACACCCTCAAGGAATTACCTAGATAAATCACGGACCAATAATCATGGACCATAATTTAACACTCATAATCATAGACAAACTGTATATATCACATACCAGATAATCACAGACCGTGTTATATAAAAATCACGGACCGTTATTTTATATTCATAATCAATAACAAACTGCATAATTACATACCAATAATCACGGACTAAACTTAAAAATCACGGACTAAACTTAAAAATCACGGACCACATAAAAAAATCGAAAAAAACTATAGCAATATCATACTCATATTAAAGACAATTAAATTCTTAATTTTATGGTGTAATTTTTTTAAAAAGATAATTAAGTATTTAAAAGTTATTTGATTTTAAAAAAATGGTGGAACTTGATTTACCCACACAAAAGTCAATTAGAGTTGGTTATTCCTTTTTCGTCCTTTTAGTTTTAATTCACGCAAGTTTTTAGGGAAAAGTGGGGACCACAAGATCTTAACCATTGAGTAATTTGATCAAGGGCTCACAATCCTTCTTATCCTTCTCACCAAAGATCTTAAACGAACATGACTAAAGAAACAAAACAACCATTATTGAACACAAATAGTTAAACAAACATGAACGAACAAATGAATTCTAAACTTGGATTATTATTTATCTATTTCAGTTAATAAATTAATTAAAATTCCGATAAAATAAGAATGACACAAGCATGTTAATTTATAAAGAACACGAATATATCACTGATTTTTAAAATAATTTATTAATAAAATTAAAATAACGAGGATAAACGAACCTAAACGAATAAATATAAACGAATGTAAATGAACGAATATAAATGAACGTTCACAAACGTAAATGAACAAAATGGGACGTGTGTTGTAAAAAATGTAACAACATACACGAGTGGCCGTTCAATGTATAGAGATCTCGAATGTTGTAAAAAAATTTACAGATATTGTAAAAATACATGTATAACAAAAAACATGTAAAAACTAAAACGTGTGTAACAAAAAACATGTGTAACAAAAAACATGTAAAAACTAAAACGTTCGTTTACTTTTGAATAAACAAAACAACAGGAAAAAAAAGGAAAAAAATAAAATAACACTACAACGTAACACTGATGTATGTAGACAAACATGCCACATAGTACAAAAAAGTTGTCATTGGTTCTAGGAAAAAGCAGGACACAAAGCTTAAAATTATTTAAACTCTTATACCAATTAAATAACATTAAAAAAATAATAAAAACACACAGAGGCCAAATGTAAAATTAACGTAACAAAACACATATACTAGAAAAAAGGGGGTAAAATTAATGTAACAAAACACGTATACCGGAAAAATTACCGTTACGGCCACTAAGAAAAAAAGGGGGTAAAATACGATCCTAAATGTTTAAAATGACGTAAAAATACATAATCGTTTCCCGTGTGTGACAAAAAACATGTGTAACAAAAACATATATAAACTAAAACGTTAATTTACTTTTTAATGTACAAAACAACGGAGAAAAAAAGGGAAAAAACACAACAACGTAAAACTGATGTAACAATTTTCTTGACATGTACTGAATGCCACATGCGTATGAATTTGAAATCATAAAAAGCTATTGTGTAAAATAATAAAAAAATGCATACAAGTACATAAGGGTAAAAAGACATCTTTGTCCCAAATGTATTTAATAATGAGGTAGAGATGTGGCAAAATCTTGGCCACATAAAGTGGTTTTCATGGTTTTCGGGCTAAAGGGTGGTTTCTAAATTATGTATTCACTATATATATATATATAATTAAAATTTGAAAGCAAGAGAACTTAAAGCTAGAGATTATATGATATATAAGAGACCTCATTTGATTTATAAATCCTACATTAATTGTTCATATAGATTAAAATATATGATTTAAATATACTTATTATAAATTTAATATAATCCTAATCTTATAGAAAAAACTCTTAAACCCTATATGTATATATACATATATATGCATAGGGGAGTGTTCCTTTGAAAACCATCATTTAAAAAAACTAAGAAAACTAATCACAATCATTACTAATTAATTTTTTTTCATTTTTCTTTTTTATTGCCAATTATTATAAGGTAAGAAATGTACAAAAAAGAAAAAAATAAAAAAAATGTATTTCATCACATATATGTAACTTGTATGTTATACATTGTGAGAATGGTTGTAAAATAAGCTCTACCCGATTTGTGAAGATGAAACATTTTAAGAATAGAGAATGCCTTGAAGATGATGAAGAACACAGACAAGAATATGAGATGTAACGTAATGAATAACAATGTATAGTAAATAAGATTCAATAGTCAACAAGATTGAATTACCTATCCCTCACATGCTCAAACTCCATGGATTAAAGAATCCTTGAAGTTCATAGGGAAGAGCTCTCAAGACTATATTGAAACACGCTCTCACCACTCTCTTGTCTGGTGTATATTAAGTACAAAATAGAGAATATTCTCTATTTATAGTATTACATGACTAAACCCTAAAAACAACAAATACAACAAAATGATAATAAATATTAAATGTGTCTCTATCATTTGTTTTGGTCTTCGGGTCTTTTAGTCATCGAGTGTCTTTGTAATCTTGAGTCTTTAGTGGCTTGTGCGGTGACTCATGGCTCCCTAATTAACAAATACATAATACTTCTTGTTTACATTCCATATATCCAAATTAACCATTGGTCTTGACTTTTTTAGACCCAACACACATACTAGTACGTTACATGTACGTAACTTCATGATTTACATATCTTTATTAAAATATTATTTCTCATTATAACAAAGTTTAAATATCTGGGATCATTCGTCCAGAGTGATGGAGACATTGATTGTGATGTAGCCCACCGTGTCCACGCAGGTTGGAACAGGTAGAGAGCAACTACAAGCATCCTATGCGACAAGAGTGAGAAAATAAAAAGCAAATTTTATAAGCATCTATGGTAACGTGTGAGACGTCACTCAAGGCCGCCTCGTCGTCCTCATCCTCCTCGGGATCCTCATCGAAGTCGCCTTCCTCGAGGTCCTCGACCTCGAACTGCGGACCATCCTCTGGAGGTGGTTCGACAACGAACTGCTCCGCCCATGCGTTAAGCATGGCGTCGCTGGCCTGTATCATCGCGTGATTCTCCTCCGTGGTGACATCAGTCGCAGCGATGCGTCCATCATGCTCCTGCATGATCTCGACAATCTGCCCGTGCTGCCCCATCAGCTGTGCCATTAGAAGGCGCAGTGTCTCCACCTGCTCTTGCAGGCTATCATTACGCCTCTCAAGGCGTTGGTTCTTCTCTCGAAGAACTCGGACCTCGTCCGACAGATCGTGGTTCCTTCTAGTCTAGCTCCTGGTATAGGCTACATGGGCTGCGAAGGCTCTCTCCATCGGCACTCCAAGGGTCGATAGTCGATGGCCTGTAGATGTGTCGCCGGGATACTGTGGTGGAGGTACTCATTCCCCCTCGATCCACTCCCGTATGGTCATGGGGTACAAACCCCAGAACCGGTCGTGCGTAGCCCGTCGGGCTCGTCGGTCCATCTCCTCGTCCATTTATGCTACAATGTCGTGGACTCTCTGACGGCTCTCCTCCGTCAGCTCCTCGCTCACCGAGCGCTTTCCCGGATTCCTGCTATCGTCATCGTTGTTATCGGCCATCATGTAAGTCTCAAGTTAGTAAATAACAGTTCAACAGTAAGAATAACAACATCAGTGTGCAAGTTCTAAGTGTAGTGTCTAAAGTTGAGCAATGGCTATAGTCTAAGTTTACTACATGCAAACTAGTTCTCTATAACCAAGGCTCTGATACCAGTCTGTCACACCCCCAAATTCCACGTGCGGTGTCAGACTGCGCGGGTGTGACGTGACCAGGATCACAGCTCTCGGTCATATAGAACGACTCTATATGAGTTCACAGTCATACAGTTTGTAAAACAACAAAGGTTTTGATATTATGCAGCGGAAATGTTTAAGATATCATAACCAAAAGTAAGTTACAGCGGAAAAGTTTAAATACACAGCGGAAATGTAAGACATGTCAGACACTACATAAACAGTATTGTTTTAAAAGACATAAAATCAAAAGCAAGCCTAGGACTTGAGTATATATGCATGTCAGAATCCATAGTACTTCCTTGTGCGCATCCTAGCTTGAATTCCATTTGGTTACCCGAGAATACATGCGAAAAGTGTCAACTAAAAAGTTGGTGAGTTCACAGGTTTAGACAGACTGTAAATCAGTAAACCGACATATACTGGGTATGTTAAGTTTAGTAGTTGGATCTACGATCCGTGGAGTGTGTTAGTTCATCTTACCGAAACTCGACTGTTTTCGTTTGCCTCCTCGGGTCATCGCTAAACCCGAGATCAACATCGATATTACACTCGTTATGACCTCCAGTCAACATTGGTGCCTAGTGGGGCTAGTCAAACCCAGTAGTACTACGTAATAACGACTCGTTTGTCATACAACTAACGGTAAGGATACGTGAGGACTTAATACGATAATAGTTACACTCGAAAATGGTTTTACAACATACCAGTCATACATCTAAAAAGTTGCATAGTAATCTCACCCCAATAGTTTAGCAAAACAGTTAATAAGTAAAAGTGGGGCTGTAAACTCACCTGAGTTTGTGTGATGTGCGTTCGTGCAAGAACAGAGTAGCTCGCTAGCTAGCAGTTACCTATATCACATAGGTACTATAAGTTTGTGTTCACATACATGTGGGCCTCACAGGACCGTGTTTGTGTCTTACAACTCCAAGTTGTTATGTGGGTTGAGTTGACCGTGTTTGACCTAACAACCCATTGGTGACGGTTTTAGTTCAAGTGCTCGAGTAACGTGCGATTTAGTGTCGTGTGATGTGTGCGGATACCAAGGTCACTTTCGTGCACGAAAAACTTACCATTCATAGAAAATTTCTATTTCGGGAAGGTTCCCACATTAGGCAAGTCATGCTAGAAATCATATTCCAATTATTCTAATATTCATATTTATCCTAAGTGAGTATGTTATCACATAGCACATAATTACACTTAGCCGGTTAAGCACGTTTCGTGTTCAAAAGTTACTATTTTTAGAAAGTGGCACAAATATGCATGTTTCACCAAGTTTAATAATCAGTCCCATCTAAATATCAATATCCTAGTTTCAAATAAACATTTGATCATATCCGTTATAACTAACATGTTGCCAATTATCGATTTTGTAAAATAAGGTTACTATTTATAGTAACCTTTGACAAATGCACATATTTCTTTCTTTCAAAGGCATCAAATCATTTATTATCATCATAACAACTTTAACTAAGCATGTTAAACATACAACATTTATCAAATTCATCATTCTCAGCAACTTCATATCAAAAAGTTTCTACTTTTAGGAATATTCATAAAAATCATACATTTAATGATTCTGACCATTCTAATGCACCAAATAACCATCACATTGGTTTTATATTATCATTTTAGACATAATTCCAAGATCTAATCTCATGCATGTGGCCATTTCATCATAAATCACTAAATCATATGATTAAAGTTTCTAAAATTAGCAATAATCATCAATAACCATTTCTTGACATCTATGACACTTCTAATTCTTGCAAATCATCTCAAGTATTAATTATTACAACCTTTTAACATCAAACATCATGTGAATGGGCTTGGATTGTCCATGCATGTAGTCAAAAGTACCCATTTCATGACCAAATCGACAAATCATCATCATATGAAATCAAAATCACCATAGATCATCATTAAATCATCAAATCAGTAGCATTTATACAAGATAACAGATTTACAAGCTCAAAAATTTGTGGTTATGGTGGAGCTAGTGATGCATGTGGCCAAAATGACTTGCATGTGTGATTACAAGTGATTTTAAGCATCAATGGTGCTAGAACTACCTCAAGGGTCTTCAAATTCGTAGATTGTGGCCTGAGATTGATGGTTTGAAGCTCCAAAGTCTGCTGGTGAAGCTTCTTAGTCGAGATGTGAATGGTGGTGATGCTAGATTGCCCTCCAAATGCCTCTCCTTTGTCCCAACTCCTTCTAAGATCTTCAAAATGGCCTCCCAATAGCTCTAGATGGCTTCAATAGTCTGCCATGTATCTTTATGCACCGTTTATTTTTATGCTTGCGCATGAATATGCTTGTCTGTGTGTTCATGTTATGTGATTTGTCGACTCTCTATGGGATATTGCAAATAAAAATAAAATAAATAAAATAAAATAATAAAATAAAATAAGTAACTAATAATAAAATAAATAATATATATGTATAACTTTTTTATAACTTTTGATTACTTTTTAAGGCAGGGGTCTCTTACGACACAACATCTCTACCATATTGGGGTAGGGGTAAGGTATATCTTCATCTCTCCCCCCAAACCCCACAAAATGGGATTCCACTATGTATGTGTTTTTGTTGTTGTTGTGTGTTCTCATTATTACATTTGTAAACTTATATCTTCATCTCTCCTCACAGACCCCACAAAGTGGTATATCTTTAGTCTTATCTCTCTTCTCTCTCTATTCTCTCTCCTCTCTCCTCTCTCCTCTCTCTTTTTTCTCTTTATATTTGATATTAACTAAAAAATTAAAAAATATATTTTTTAAAATGTCAAAAACGACCAAAATGTATAATTTTCAAACAAAATAAAAAAAACTTAAAAACTTATTTTTTTCAAGAAACAAAAAATCTACACATGTGTAAAAAAAGACTCATTTGAACCAGTTGTACTTCGTGTATTAAAAGTTTTTTTAGTATACACATGTGTACTTTTTTCCGGTCATATAGTTTTTTTAGATGATGTATGTTTATTGTATAATGAATGTTTGAACTTAGATAAATGTGTTTTTTTTAATATCATATATGTTATTTGTATAAAATTACACGTGTGTAGTTTTTTTGTTTTTGGTTAATTTGATGTGCTTGTATATAATTACACATATGTAATATTTGTTTCATATGTAAAAAATACACATGTGTAGTGTTTATTGTGTTTGAGAATATGTAATACTTGTGTTTGTGTAGTATAAATTCTGTTTAATACACATTGTGTACTTTTTTTACACACGTGTAGATTTTTTGTTTCTTGAAAAAAATAAGTTTTAAGTTTTTTTATTTTGTTTTAAAATTATACATTTTGATCGTTTTTTTTTGACATTTTAAAAAATATATTTTTTAATTTTTTAGTTAATATCAAATATAAAGAGAAAAAAGAGAGATGAGAGAGAAAAGAGAAAAGAGAGAGGGAAGAGATGAGAGAGAAAAGACTGAAAAAAGGAAAAAGAATGAAAGAAGGAGAGAGGAAAGAGAAAAGAGAAAAAAGAGTGAAAAAAAGTCTAATTTACTCCTTAAAAGGGTAAAATAGGTATTTTGTTTTCAAACCCCTCAATTAAATATTCAACTTTAATTATCAAGCACAAGTTATTTCTGTTTAATTAATTAAAATGTAATAAAAGTTTGATGTAACGGTTCACACATGGTTTATGGGTTTTCTCTTTAAGATCGGGTTTTCATAGATTTAAAATATATATAGGGATTGAATCCTTTGAAAACCCAACCTTAGATAGAAAACCCTTAAACACTATGTGAGCCACTCATTTGGAATCTTGAAAATAAATATGTGGTCCACATTAAACCTGAATAAAAAATTGGGTTTTGAATAAACAAATCATTTTTAATGTGAGTTAATATGAACCACATATTTATTTTCAAGATTCCAAATGAGTGGCTCACATAGGGTTTAAGGGTTTTCTCTCTAAGGTTGAGTTTTCATTAGATTCAATATATATATATATATAATCTCAATATAATAAATAAAAATTTTATTTAGGCTCGTGAGCTTCTTGAGCTCAATATGTGAAGCTTTAACTCAGACTCGATAATTAAACGAGCCATATTACTCGGCTCGAGCTCATGCTCGTTTATGCTCGACTCGTTCGAAAATTTTACCGATCTGATCCCGAGTAGATCATTAATCGACTTGATTCATTTACACCACTACTTGCAATAGTTTCTATATGTAACAAGCAAAATTAAAATAAAATATAAAATGATTTGCAACAATGAAATTTTTGACACTCGATGTGTTAAATATATTAACAATTTGGTTGTACAAATCAGGCTCGATGTTCCTATGTTTTTGAATTCTAATATTGTTTTAGATTTATGTTACATGATAATTCATATACATATATAATGAAAACCTTATTTTAGTGAGAAAACCTTGAAAACTCATGTAAAACAAACGTTTTTTTTTGAAATTTTTTTTACAGGTTTGTGACATTATTGGGCACATTTTTATAAAAAAATCAAAAAAGCGCCGAAGAAAAATTTTTTAAAAAAATATTTCATAAAATTTTTTTACGTTGTAAAACATACGTAACACCGCGTTAGATATGACGGAATTTTTTTTACGTTTTTACGTATGTTTTACTTTTTTTTTAGTTTTGTTACGTATGTTTTAAATGAGGTTTTCTGGGTTTTCACAAATAAATTTTTTTTTCAAATTATCCATACCCTATATATATTTATATAATTATAAAAAAATTGTGAAAAGATACAAATTTCATTTGCGGTCCTCACAATCTTTTAGATGTTAAGGTGAAAGAATATTAAATATAAAACGAAACTTTTTGATGTTTTATAACCTCAACAACAAAATTATTAGGTTTTAGACTTTTTTTATAGCACAAGTAAAATTTAAGCGACTCAAGCAAGGATATGTTATACTTATGTTTTCTCATATGAAATTTTGTCTCAAACCATTGGAGATTTCAATGAAGTTTTGCTTAATCTCCACTAAAACTTATTTTTTAAGTGTTTTTTATGTTCTACTTATTACATTTAAAAAAAATTGACCCTGCGCGATTTTTGGAACTAGTTCCAGATAGGTAGGTTTTATAAATACATTATTGGAACCGGTTCATCTCAATACATGGTTCTAATAAAACCGATTGGCTCAAAACAGGTTTCATACCAGGAACCATTTCTAAAGTAATTTGTTTTGTATACTAAATCTCTAACTATCGATGAAGTTGGTATTAAATAATGTGTTCAATTGTTTCCTTTCATGATAGACGTTCAAAATGACAAGGAAGCTGAGTTCAACAGTTGTTGAGGAAGTCGTTTTTGACAACTATTGTGAGAGAGATCCAAACAATAAAGATTAGTGCGAAATAACTCAAGTTCACACGACCTCACCTTTAGGCCTGTAAACGAACCGAACGAACACCAACATGTTAACGAACATGAATTTTGTGTTCGTATTCGTTTGTGTTCGTTCATTAATAAATTAAACGAACAGTGTATGAACATAAATGAACACAAACGAACCAAAATAAACGAACATATATGAATGAACATTATTTAATACTGTTGAACAATCATAAACAAATATGAACACTATTAAACAAACATAAACGATCACAATTGAACAAGCATAAACGAACACAAATGTCGCACCCCGAGAAATCCCGTCCCTTCTGGGGCGCGAGCAACAACAGATTGTCAGGATCGCAGTCTCCGGTCTCACAACTTGCGAGACCTACATGTCTGGTTACATACGTACATCCAATAACTTGGATAAAACAATTTTGTAAAATCAGAGTTGCGGAAGTTTAAAGGTATCAACATAGATAAAGTTCATAAGCTGCGGAACCGTTAATTAAAAGTTTTCAAAACAACACAAGTTTAATGTTTGCGGAAGCGATTAAAGATGTTTAATATTACATAACATAACAAAATGATAATGAATGTTTATTAGCCTAAGACGCATATGTAGATGCATGGACTCCATCCTAGCATGCTAGACTCCTCGTGCGCGTGCCTTAGTTACCTGAGAAAACATGCGAGTAAAAGGTCAACACAAAGGTTGGTGAGAGCACATGTTTGTAATCAGCAGTAAACATCAAAATGTTTAAAGTAAATGTTGCAGGTCTACTTTTCAATACAATGCAATATCAATTGATAGCTAGTCAATATGTGTTATATCATATGCGGGTTCGCAACCGAAGCTAACATGCTGCCTCCCGCCATATCCATCCAAGATATGACAAATGTTAATTGGTCAATTATGCACTGTTCCGACCTCCAGTCGAGGTGGCCATACGGCTCGCAACAGTGGGGCTTGTCAGGCCCAAATAGTACTATTCAGAATTTCCACGCTGAGCGCAACGCGTTATTAACGGTTCGAGGTGTGTTTAATAAGGACTTATCAGTTTTGTGGATGAATGCCACACATATGCATATACGATATTAGCATGTACAAAAATAACCAAAAGTGTGTAAGTTGTTTCAAAAACAATTGTATGTAATGTTTTCTCCCCCAAAGGTAGAAAATGTAAAAAGGGGCCGTGAACTCACCTGATTATCAGTTCCGGTGTGTTTGTGTGTTCGCTTCTGCGAAAGCTAGCACCTGCTAGTATGCACCTATAACCATATAGGTGTGAGTATGTGTTTTGTGGTGTGTTGTAATCCATACAACTCCAAGTGTCGGTGTGCTCAACCGAGTGCGTGTGTTAACTAGTGAGACTCGACGAATCGTTGGTGACACGATTGTTGTGTTTATGTGCCTTAATGCACATAAGACACCAAAATGCATCCTATGACTTTAATCACATAAGTTACCATTTTTAGAAAGTTTCCAATTTAGGAGAGTGTGGTTATGAAATCCCATTTCATAAAACTAATAATTTTCAATATGATTAATAATCACGTTTAAACTCTAAAATCATGTCGTTTGAGCATAAATCACCATTTATGCCGTTTTGCCCAAATAAAGTTTCCTTATTTGGAAAGTATCCGTTTAAAAGCTTGTTTTCACAAAACGAAGTTTCTAAACATGTTAAAAATCATTTCTAAACATGTTTCAACAATCAAAGTTCATCAAAACACTTTAAAACATCAAAAGCCCTCTTTTGATTTTTACATGTTTCCTTTTATAGTAAGATTATACAAAACCATGTTTTTGACAAAATCAAATATTCCAATGTGTTTCTAAACACTTCAATATACATTTAACAACATCTAGACATGTCTAACGTGTCTAGATCATCACAAATCCAAGACTTGCAACATAAAAGTTTCCTTTTATGGCAAGTGTACCAATACATCATCAAATCAACCAATAACTCAACAAAACTCAAATCTAACATTCTAATACTTTAAAATCAGTAAATCTATAAAATCTACACAACAAATCACCAACAAAATCGTGCTCGATGGTCACATGGAGTTGCATGTGGGTTTTCACCCATTGCATGTACGATCTAACTAAAGATAAATATAGGGAACTACCTTAGAAGCTCTTAGAGGACTGATTTCGAGTTAAACCGAAGTTGTGGAGCTGCTACGATGGCTGGATTCGATCTTCTCGTCGATTGAGAGCTCCTTGATCTTCCTTGGTGTTCCTATGGCTCCAAATCACCAAGAAATGCAAGTAGATGGCTTCAATGTTAATTCCAGAGGTTAAGGATGCGAGTTCAGTGTATTTTTGTCGAGAGAGTTGGTGAAAATTGCAAGAGAACCGGATAGAAATGGATGGGGTTGATTATATGGAAAATTTGATCTGCATGGCCTTCGCGTACCGCGAAGGCCGATCAAAATTATTTATCGCGTACCACGATGGGATTCTGGAGTCTCGACTCCCGGTTTGCTTCGCGTATCGCGAAGCCTTTCGCCGAGGGACCGTCGCTTACCGCGATGGGTCCATTTCCTTGTTTTTCGATTTCGATGATACGATGTCGCTCGTACTCGATTCCTAACGTTTATCCTAAGCATCCAATGCATGTTTAACATATAATCATATAATAACATATAAGTTTGATCACCAACGTTCGTGAGACTCGTGTGCGTGTTTTGATAATTCCTTGAATTATCTTCGATAGTTTGTGTTCGTTGCTACGAACCGTTTGCATGCTTGATTAACCATAATCAACATGTGTTTGCACAATCCAACTGTGTTTGTGTTTGTGTTTGCCACACTTGGTTTCCAAAACCAATGTGCAATGTACGATTTGATAATTTCACGAACTATCGTTTCGTAGTTGTTTGTGTTCAACTCATCTAATTAAACATAATTAAATGAAATGCAACAAGTATGAATGTGAAATATAAAGAATGTAAGAGTTGCAATTTACCTAAAATTGCCGGGTGTCACAACAAACGACAAATGTTTTAAATGTAAATACATAAAATTCGTAAATTTGATAGTTAGCCGAACATAAACTAACATTACATACTTAACGAACATAGACAAACACAAATAAACGAACATAACCGAACAGTTCATGAATATAAATAAACGAATACTTGGTGTGTTCATGTTCGTTCATTTAATTAAACGAACACAAATTTTATGTTCGTGGTCGTTCATTTATTAAATAAGCGAATATAAACGAACTTTCCGCCGAACAGTTCTTGAACTGTTCACGAAAAGTTCGGTTCGTTTACAGGCCTAGTCACCTTACATCGTTCTCTTTCCTATATAAACTTTCTTAAATAATTAATCTTTCTATTCTAATAAACAAAAATAACTTTTAACACTTGTCAAATTCTCATGCGTATGTTGCCACTTGTCATTTTTCTATTAACTTATCAATTTTCTATCATATTAATGAATCAAATTCTCTCATATTAAATGCTTATAATATTAATGAGTAATAATATTATTTGTCTTTTTTTATGCAAGAAAATAGTTTTTAATACATTAAAAAACAAATACTTTTATTAAAAATCACGCTTAAAAAAGTTTATAAAATATGAAATTTTCTAAATTTTTTTTAGAGTATGAAAAATATTTTGAGTTAGTATTTTTAGAAAATAAAAGTTTAATAACAAAACAATTTATAAAAAAATAAAATAAACTATAAATCATTGTTTTCAAATAATAGAATTTTTATAAACAAATGATGTTTCTCAAAATGAAATGCTTAAAAACTAATAATTTTAAACCAAAAGTTGTAAAAATGTTAGAAAAATTAACCTTTAGTTATTCATATTTAATGATATTTCAAATTAAGTAATCAAATTTTAATAATTACACAAATTGTACATAATCTTCTTGATTTGTAACAATTAGTTTTTGATAGAAGTTTAATGAATTTTTAACATCAATTAATTTAAGAATCTTTATTCTTACAAAACAAGCAGGTCACGTATTATTTCTTTAGTTTGTAAATTTTAATTATTATTTCATTAGTAAAAATACTCATTAATATGTAATTTAATTAATTTATAACAAAATATTGTATAATTTTTAAAATTTTGTTACTAATTATTTAATATTTAATATTCAATCCGTGTAATACACGGGGTAATAGTCTAGTTAATTATATATGAATACTTGGGCTTCGTATCATTTATTCCTTAAGCTTGGCTGGCATCCGTTTTTCCCTCGTGCTCTTTCTGATTTGGGCCGACTCCATTGTCTTTGTTTGTTTATCTTTGTCTTCCATTGGGCTTTGTAAATTCTCACCTTGTATCACAACACCACATTAAGGACTTATAAATAAAACCAATCTGTCCTAAAACGATCGCTGATTTAGCAACTATTTTACTTAGTCGTATCAAGGTCACTAATAATTTTTTTTATTTAGCAAGACAAGAGAGGTAGACAAACACGGTTTTTTTCAATAATGGATCTGGTAGAAACCGATTCTTGTTTTCGGGTTTTTGACAATATACATTGGGGAAGGATATTTGGACACCCCCTATGGATCAGTTGACACCACCTAGGCTCTATACGGGTCGTATGACCCTATATGGCCCGTATGGGTGTCGGATTTTGTCAGACTTTATCAGACAAATGTCTGGCGGTTGAAAGTACATACGGGTCGTATGGCCCTATACGGCTCGTATAGGACCAAAATCAAAACCAAAATCTTGAAGAAAAGAATTTCATGAAACACAACAAGAACAGAGACTGACCTTAGCAAGATCGATTGATGATAAAACAGAGATCAAGAACCAGAACAAAGAAATTTCATTATATATATCTACAGATATAGATATATACATACATTATATGTATATATGTATATATATATATGTTTTCTCTCTCTTCACTTTTTCTCTCTACCGCCATGGTGTTGAATGATGGTGCACAGTCGGGTCTAGGCAGGTGGGTGGCTGGGTACTCACTGCGTCTGACAGTCACCATAATACTGTAGCATCTCTGCAGCAGCCACCATATGCATTAAGTATTTTTAAGTACTTATTAATAAAATGGTTATCACAGTACAACCACCATATGCATTAACTCACTAGTACTGTAGCATCTCTGCAGCAGCCATGATTGGTTGTTGGTTGAGGTACATCAAGTTCCAAGGACTGTTCAATACGGGTCGTATGGACCCATACGGGCCGTATGTACTGCGTGTCAGCCCTATGATTTGACGTGTCAGCTTTTGTCAGAATATTCTTTTCAATACGACCCGTAAAGCCCAATACGGGCCGTATTGGCTGGTGTCCATTGATCCACCCTGACGTCTCCCTAACACACCCCTGTACATTAGTTTCTTCCACGTGTAATTTCTATTTAAATTTATTTGATGTTTTAAATTTTAAGATTGATTTTAGTTAAATACACACAAACATCGTTACGTACGTTTTTTATTTACCTTTGTCCATCTTAAATAAACAAGAAACAAGAAGCTTATGTTGGCTTTATCATGTTGCGACCTGCATGAATCACTTCATTCACAAATGGCAGCTGGGACAATTACTGGGCTGTAACAATATTACATATTTAATTCATTAGAAACAAACAAAAAAGTGATTTTAAAAAAAAAATTCCATAACATATTAACACAATCTGTAGCCTTTAGCTGCATAAAATTTGGCGCTTCACAGCTTAATTGTCTAAAATACCCGCCATTCAGAGACGGCTTCAAGAATCAAAAGAAAATTCTGGGACTTGAGGCCCGAAAAAAATTAGGCCCTATTAAAAAATCTAACTTAGTAATTATACATAAAAAGTTAATAATATAATGTATAAAAAAATTAAAAATTCCAGGCCCTTAGAAAGTCAAGCCCAGGGTCATCGCCCACTTGGCCCCTCCTTTGAGCTGGCCCTGCCTCCATATATGATCGATTGACTCCCCGGTGTACAGATTTAGTTCCGCAATGTTACGCTTGTCATGCTCTCCTTGAAAAGTTATAGTTAAAGCAAATGTAGCAGATTTGTGAAAAAATGCATGAATAAGGATAGCTGGTAATATAAATTTACGGTCAATGAAATTATGGTGTCTTGAGTGTCAAGTTCAGAGTTTTCAGCAAAAAATCCAATGATGGAGGATCAATTCCTTTCTGATTTATAACCACAAAGTTATTATCAGTTTCATTACAGACCTGTAGACCAACGAAAATAATATATTTTAATAAGCAATATCAAAAAAAATAAAAACTTCAAACATCCATTAATACCTTATTTTTTTAGTTCAATTATTTTTTCACTCTTTCATCTGCAACCATTGCTTCTCTTTGCTCCACGTTTGAATAAAAAAAATCCAGCATTCATTTCACTAAAAGAACAGACTTAGTATTGTCACAATGTATAACCCAAAGAGACAAATAACAATTCTCCGCAAGCCTCTTCGTATCAGGATGCCTGGACCCATGGTCAAGAACAAGACCCTCAACCTATAAAACATGTGAAATCATCAAGAATGAAACAAGCTTAAAAGGGTCAAGTTTCAACACATGTCAATAACTGTGTCTAACACTCTACCATAATTTCTTCTGGCCTGCGGATGAAAAGTATCTACACAGAATTTGACCAAAGCCTTTCAATTAATAACTATTGTCAAATGCTGGATAAGAAAAAGTAAGCAGCATAACAGCATCAAATCAAATATTAAGCGTGTTAAAAGCTCACCATATTCACAACTCGGAAGGGTGGAAATATTGATTTCAGATAGTGATTTCATACTCGATCCGATAGATTTCCAAGCGAATATAGACGAATTTCTCCAACAATTCTTTGGTCTGGCTATTCAAGGAATTTTATAATTTTCAAGAAAATTGCAATGTGGCTCTTTTGGCAATTTTAAAACCATCGACTAGAACACGCGGATGCATCCCTTCATCAATGAGAGTTCAAATCCATAAATAAAGTTAGCAACCTAAATATTCAGATTTCAAACTACAACAGATCGAGATGCTAATGAAACAGAAAAATAAAAAATATGCATGATCATGATATAAATGAGTTAAGATCCTTCTCTAAAATAACAAGTAAATAATCTACACCGGGGTTACATACACTTTCATCAATATAGCACTCAGACTGTTTCATAAGCTCACCAGTGAAGATGATCGTAGATGTTGTCCCATCTCCATTTATATCATCTAGAGCAACAGCTGTTCTTGCAATCATTATTGCGGTCGGATTTTGAAACTGATAATGTTAAAAAATAGTATAAATTAAATTTCTTATCATAAAAATAGGATTTGTTTAATTTCACATAAAAATAGGATTTATTTGTTAAATTGTTTTTAATAATAGATTGACATGTGTCATTATTATTTGAAATTGAATGTATGATTGACACACGTCATATTCAAATAAACATTGATTGTAGTATTGACACATAAGCAAAAACATTTTCATTTATTATAATAGATATATATCAAGTTAATATATCTTATGTAATATTAGTTGAGTTCTAATAAAGATTAAAGAAGCTAGAATTATAAATTTTATTGAAAAAATATTTTATAGCTAAAAATTCAATTCGGTTCGTTCGAAATTGGAAAACAAGTTAAACCCTTCTTCAATTTATTTATTTATTTATGACAGAAAAAAATATTATACCAACAACAAAGAATTACAACAAGACTTAGGAGCATACCATCAAGCAAGCCCTTCCCTAACATACACAAGGAGGCCAACAAAAAAACATACACCACAATACATTTCCGAAAACAACAAGGCCTAAAGCTAACATAACAAAAAACTAAAAGAATGTACAAACTATATGGCATCAAAAAAAAAAATAAAAATAAACAATCATGGGCCAAAGTTATCTTGAGCCAGGCTAGGCCTTCCGAAACCGCGGCAAGGCCGCTCACAACTGCAAGCACCAAATTAAGGGCCACACCAGGCCTGTATTCAGTTTTTATTCAATTTAATTTGAATATCACTAAATTTGGTTTGATTTGGATTTCGATTAAAAATAGTTTAAAACATTAAAAAACTATTTAAAAAGTTGATCGTTATTTTTTAAACTAATTTGAATTTTTAAATAGTTAAAATTATATAAATAGTTTAAACTCAACTCAATCTATGACTCGTCATAAAAAAATGTGTCAAAAAACTCAAATATAGACGTAAAGATAATAAGATATATAATGTTCCCTCAAACTAAAACATTAAAAAAAGTTGAAAAGAAAAAGAATGCCTCAGAATTAAAAAAAGGCATAAACGACAAATTTAAGACTATAGTGCCATAAATTATTAATGTGCGCCTAACTATTAGTTTCGAACAGATCTAAGTCCATGTCTCCGTTACAAGTTATATTATTAAACGACTCATGAGTGGTAAAATAAATAAATAAATAAAAAGCACTTGCAATTAAAAGCAGGCATTAGCACAAAGTGAGTGAGTTTTGAATTAAACACAAGGTTAGAGCATAAAAGAAGTAATTTGCACATCTCTAAATAGAGGTGTACAAATCGGGTTTTTTTTGGACCCGGTTCCGGTTCCAGAACCGGTTCCGGTTCCAATCGGTTCCAGTTCCAGTCAACAAAGTCAATACCCGGTTCCGGTTCCAGTTCCGGGTTTTAACCGGTTCCAACCGGTTTTTGACCGGTTCCGGTTCGGGTTTTGGCCGGTTCCGGTTCGGGTTTTGGCCGGGTTCAGGTGGAACCAGTTCCGGTTTTCCGGTTTCGGTTCCGGTTCCGGTTTTAATTTGTCTGAAAAACCGTACCCGTTCGTACCCACCGGTTCGGGTATGACCGGTTCCGGTTCCGGTTCGGGTTGTCGGTTCCGGTTCCGGGTCCGGTTTTTTTGTACACCTCTATCTCTAAATATTTTGACAGAGCTCCAATATTTTTAGTTTTTGACAATGCTTCAAAATGACAAATTATACATAAAATATCGAGTTTTAATTTGTGCATCATAAAACCAAACGACTTCTAGCCTAGTAATACTCTCTCGATTTTTTTTATAAGAGGTTATAGGTTCAAATCTCTTTGTAAATAATTGTTTTTAAATAAGTAGGTGGTTTTCCTGTATAGACTACCACCTGATTGATGATAGCAAGTTACCCATTTGACAAGTAATATTTGATTTAGTAGTTAGAAAAAATTTTATGCATTTCCTCACCCCATAATCAATTATACACATATCAAATTCAAGCATTTGCTTTTCATATCTATATTTTAACAGTCATCACATCTTATTCTTACTCATAAAACACTCCTTAATTACAGAACCAACTTACCTATATACCCTTTAGAGAGAAACAATAAGATTCAATTCATAGCAAGAGGTGTATTAGTTTAGTTTAGGGGTAAATTAGCGCATGATCTATTTGCCGTGAAAAAAAAAACAGTAATATAAATAGATAAACATTAAATTATTTTTCTTATTTTTAAAAATTTATATGTTATATTATATATCAAAACAAATCCGTATAGACCAAAAAAAAAATGTCCTAATTTTAATATCAGCTTTGGGTTTTAACAAAGCTTGAGGGAATTAGATTCAAATATATACTTTGTACTTGTAAATGAATGAATTCGAGTATTTAATTTTTATAATTATGTATATCTAAAATTTGTTTTTTCATCTTTCCACATTAAAGCATCTGCTCTCATAATTTGTATCATATAAAGGTGAGTTTGTTTTACCACATAGATCGTGAATTATAATTGAATATTATCTATATTTATACTTATATGCTTTTTATAATCACGTAATTAATAATTTAAATTACTTTTATCAAACGTACGAAAAATGTGAGGCACAACTAAAAGTAAATATACAACTCTAAAGTCGCTTATCGCATAGTTGTCTATATATGTGTGAAATTCTTCTTACACGACTATATATAGAGGTGTTATTTACTAGACTTCATACACTTAATTCAAAGCAAGATAAATGAATTGCTTTATGTGAACAATTATCTTATTTTGCGTTAAAATTAGTAGTATCATAACATATAACGAGTTGAGACACAATGTGCCAATGCGGATTAAGATGACTAACCTAAAAATTATAAAAACAGAATAAATTCAAACGAGTAAGAGTTATCAGTAATATAGTGATGATTAAATTACTAATGATTATGCAAATAAATGGCTTGTTTACTTACAACTCATTTTAACTTTAACTGAATTAATATTTTTTTAAAAGCGGCACCTTGAAACCTAAACTAATTTTGCTTAAAATACATCATGCATCCTTCCTAACCCATGGGTGGTTCTACGTAGTTGGGAATGGGTTCACGGGAACCCACCGCAAGGAAGCGTGCCCCCTTGACCCGTGTTTGATACGGAACTCAGAATTCTTAAACAAACGTGCACTTCGTACCTTTGAATTCTTTAATGACGATGTTTTTTCTTTAATTATTGACATATATAATATATCACACTATTATTACGTGATGACCCTTAAAAGACCCGAATCGTCAAACCGAACCAAAAAGTTTTATATCTAGTTACATCTAATTGAATTGTCCGAAAATAGTGAACACATTAGAAAATTTTCCTGGATCTGCCACTCTCTTGACCCAAATCTGTCCTGACCTGTTAGTGGACCCGGCTTAAGCCTACCTAACCCGACCCAAACCGTGTAAGACTTATTGCATGCCCAACAAGATAGTTATTTTTACGATTTTATTTTATATTAACCACTTACAGGTTCGCAACTTGATAGTGCTAACTTGTAAGCCTCTAAACTCATTTTCGCATTATTGGTCTAAAAAAATATTGATTTTAAACGGTATATAAAACAAGTTTAAGATATTAAGAATGTTCACAAGTAATCTCACTAGCTCACGTCTACAATCCATTTCTACGTTTGACCTATAAAACACCAATTTTTTATATTTACCGTTAGTTCTTTAGAACTAAGTTAATTAGTCACAAGTTCGATGCCACAAAAGTAAACATAAAGCTAAACAAAACAAGTTATAAAAATTCAACATTTTGGGTGTATGATACGTCACGTTGGATGTACCGTATGACCATGTATACCGTAAATAGAAAATTCCGGATGCGCCATACCTTGCGGGGCGTATGAAGCCAATGAAGATTTGAATGAATGGTCGAAGATTCTCTTATGGTTGAATTTTTTTTGTAATTTTAAATAAATATTGAATTATCTTTACATAAGTGAGTTTGAGTTAATGAAATATAATTCTAGCTGTTCCAATTCATTCCTAAATCCATATATTCTCAAACAAACTAATCGAAATACCATCCCAATATTTTTGATATTATTGGTTGGCAAAAATATAGCGGTGGCAACATGGCATTTAACACGAGAATTTTTCTCATCGTGTTTTTGGTTGCAAAACGGTCACAAAAGAGCAATTGTTTTCATTTTATGACAAAGATTAAGGTTGCAAAAACCATAAGCACACCTCTTACTTGTTTTGATTTAAACAATTTGAAATGTTGTTAGCTACTATAAACACCAAAAACTATACCCTAGGGATGTTATCGGTACTTATATGTAGAGTACCAAAAAATTATCAAGAGAGAAAATGAGTAAAAGAGTAAAACAGACACTCTTATCAATTTTGGTAGTTTGGTCTAAGTTGGTACGGATCCTTTATTCAATACTCTTTCACATGTGAACCAGCTTAGAATTAACATACCCCAACAAAATTTAGTTTTTGAGTTGCTAATATATATTTTTTTTGAACAACAACAGTGAACCCAGGATATCACCAAGCAAAACTCGGATCATATGACAATATCTGAACCCAGATACATCACCCTAGGAGAAAATCCTTTGTGAAAACCCCCGGACCCCCTAGCCCTGATATGCCTTGGGAGAGATTTGAACCCATAACCTTCCAATTGGAAAGTTAGAGAGTAACGGTAGGGCAAAACTCCTTTGTTTAGTTCAAGAAAAATATTTGACATTTGAGTTCAATACAGATCGAACCCACAAGTAGATCTGCAAATTTTTTGGTAGTGTTCAAAAACCTTTGACAAAAGTCATACTCACCTAGACCTCCCTTCTTTTTTCGTCATTTTCTCGATTATAATTCATCGTTTACTGAGGTTCGAACTATTTGTTCAATGCTTGATCATGTGTGAACTAGTTGTGTTTGATTATTTGTTTTGTTCGACATTCACCAACGTTCGTGCTTTATTCGACACATGTGTGCGTGTTTCGATAATTCACCAAATTATCGTGTTTGTAACTGTGTTTGTACCATGGTGCAACGTGTCACACTAAATTAACTAATTCTAGTGTCACGTATGCAATTGTTAATTAAATAAACATTTAATCAAATGAAAACGCTGACCTGTAAATTACGATGTGTTACAAAATGACTATTCAAACATTCTACTAAAACATCATTACACTTGGCATTATGTAGTGATAGTAAAAACCTTTTTCTCAATGCCCCAATCTGCCAAAAATTGATCAAGTGCTCTGCTCAATTGGATCTGCTATGTGGAGGTGGTATAACTCTAAAGTTTAGCACTTTTTTTTTCTTAAAACCCAATCATGATCAACATAGTGAGCCGTCAATGCCATAAACCCATCTGTTGTAATTGAACTCCATAAATCGGTGGTCAAACAAATTTTGCTAGTTACTTTTTGTAGTGCATCTTTCAGAACTGTTTTCTCACGATCATATAACCGTAAGACATCCGACTTTGCTGTGCTTCTCGTAATGAAACTCACATCATTATGTAAAAACTTATGCAATTCTCTTGTTTCCTCATGTTCAACATAACTAAAAGGGTAGTTATGTTTAATTATAGACATTGCTAGTTTCTTCCTATACATTGCTTGATTTAAAGGAGCACGTTTTTTTTGTGGGCCAGGTTCATCAAGATCAAAACACTTTGGAATATGCCGTTTCATATCAGATGTTCCTGCCTTTGGATTGGCACTATACACTTTTCCGCAAGCGTTACAACTTGCCTTTCTAACCCCATGAGGTTCAACCGGCTACTTATCAAAATAATCCCAAACCTTGGATTATTGTCGACTTGAACCAAAAGAACTGACTTCATCCTCAAACTCAGTATTATTTGACATATTTAGCAAATCTACAAATAGGTAATTATGTTACTAATTCACATCGCCTTGTAGATTTTCAATTGGAAATGGAACATACAGGAAACCCTAACGCCGAACCATTTTGTTCCAACTTCCAATTTAATCATTACTCATAAGGGATTAAAAAAATAACAAAAAAAATAATTGAAGAAATTGAGAATCCCTTCTTTAGATGTGAACTACAAGCCAATAATAAAGTCATCTGAAGTCCATTAGTTTTCAAAACATTTCATTAATTCAATTAGTAATTCGCTTTGGGCAACCAAGTAAAAAGACAACAGTTTTTTTTCATTGTAGTAGCAGCAAGATATTGCATAATAGTGCAACTAAACTCTTGACATTAAAAAAAAAAGAAAAGTTTTCTGGATTTAAGTGATGAATGTGATTTTTGTTTGTTCTGTGAACTCAATAACCAGCCTCAAGAATGGAACATTACCATCTCACACCTCTGTTCGGAGCAAGTTGAATGAGGGATGATTGATTATTTACTGTTCTGAATACTAAAATCACAAATTTAAATGTATAAATTATTTAGATAAATATTTATAATGCAAAAAAGATTTAGATTCAGTAATATTATGATAAAAGAAGAAAGAACAACCAGACGGCTTTTGAAGTCTCCTACAAACTCTGTTTGTATTAAGCAAAATGACAAAAACATCAACAACGAAAACTAAGCCTGCTATATCTAATTCTAATAGAAAATAACTACTCCCTTCAAAAGTTAAGTTGAGACTAGCACCAAAATCGTTCTTAATGAACTCCTTATATCTAGATTTAAGCATCAGTTAACCATCCAAGTTACATAATCAAGACAGAAACCAAAGAGCGTTACCTCAGTTGTCAGACAGGACGAGCTCAAACTCAACGATTTGGACAGGACGAACCAAAACGACTTCTGCAATTGAGTGGCAGACCTGTCGCGAATGGATTCAGCGATTGAGCTTGAACTCAAAGAATCGTAGATTGATCCTACGGAGGATGAACCAAAATGGCTTCTGCGATTGAGCTTGAACTCAACGATTCGTAGGGTTTGCAATGTATATTGACCCAATGGATTCTGCGATTGAGGGATACATGACGAGAAATAGAGAATCAAGGTTTGAGAGTTTGAATAGCAGGGTTTCTGCCAGAATCTAGATGGGTGTCGCCATATAATCTTGTTTTAAATCTCAGCCCATCTTGACCTGTTTGGTTATTTTCTAGCTTTTACTTATATCCATTCTAACTCTCTTAATAATATTTACTAACCCATAATAACCCATATACTTAAATATTGTGTCCATATAAGCCCGACTTTAAGAATATGGGCACAAATTGACAGGCATACATATTTTCATTTTAACTTTTGCAACTCGTTGACTTGTTTGGATAAAAGAGTTAAGAGAGTTAAGGTTTTAAAGACTTAAGTGGTTGGTGTGGGCTGATTGATTTGTTTGACTCGAATAATGTCTAGGATTATGAACTTTGACTTGTAAAACGTTATACAATTACCATGTTATATATAACAAATAAGCAAATATACACAATAAAATCTATTAATCAATAGAGTAAGGTCTGAAGGACGAGATCAAGACAAACCATATCTTTATCCCAATGAGATAAAAATATTGCTTCTAAAGAATTCCACATGGGAATCGAGATACGAGATTGTCTTACATGAGAAACACAAGAGTCCCAACTAGTTGATTATGCTAATGAAGGATGCTTATATGTTTCAAAGATCTAGACTATAAATTCAAGTGTTGAGCGGATCCAGTTTTATGAATCTTGACCCAACTGGATCCAACATAACCTAAAGATCAAGATTACCCAAAAGGCTATAACTCTTATATACAAGGGAACTTGCATTTCATTGAGTCATTGGTAAATTAATGTAAATAAGAAGATTAGATTCTCAGAGATTTATACAATAAAAGGAATCAAAATAATTTTTCAAACACAAGTCATTGGGGCATTATATCAAACACCTTAACTGCACATTAAAGCAACATGTATGATCTTCATTAAGCCAAAAACATACCTCCAAAGTCCAAATCAACCCATCTTATATAAATGAGAACAAAATGAAGAATCAAATGGAGACCCAGATGCAATTTCACGCATAGAGATTTGATTGGGATGATGTTGAACTGAATTCCATCCACTGTAATGTTTAAATTTGCTTGCAAATTCAGAAATTTTACAACTTTGTAATCCATGAGTTGGATTATCGTTTAGAATATAGTTAAAGATTGGATATAACGATGAACTGTTGAGTACGCAATTCTTCCATGGTAAATGCCATTCAGATCTAATAGCTGCATGAAACTCTTATCCACAACATTGTACCTTATGATCTTCCACCAAATCTTCAACACAATGAATGTATCTTCATCTTCTTCACCTCTAACAACATCAAAAATTTCATAATCAGAATAATGGGGGATTGATGGATGCTGGTACCTCTGGATCAACTCAGGAACAGCCGGCAGAAAATCGTCAACCTCCACTTTGAACTTGACAAACCACCCTGAATGATCCTTTAACATCTCATACACATATAATTGTAAATGTTTTTCATGATAATTAAACTCGACTAAATGCAGATGCCCCCGAGATTCCCCGAAGTAAATCGGCAGATTTCCGTGAGAATAGACTCCAGGATATGCTGCCCGCGGCGGCAATGGAAGGTTCTGCAACTCATCGTCTTCAAGAATGAAGTACGATGGATTAAGACAAGAGGGAGCCCGGTGAATCGCTCCGTTCCAATAAACCGCATTTCTGAAAACCGCATGAGAAGGTGCATAGATATGATTATTTGAAATCTTCCATTTTCCTGTGATAGAAGAGTAGATTTGAATACGAAACAAACTATCAATAGAACTTGTATTCGGTCCATGAATACAAACAATTTTGTAATGCGGACAATCTGTTTGATGAAATGCGAGACCCATGAAACCGATTGATTTACGAACATTTTGACCTCCGGGCACCGACGGGATGACCGCAAATTGCTTGGTGGTGGGATTAAATACGTAGTATTTACGAGATCGTTCGTATCCTCCATCGCTACAGCAAAGCAGCAAACCATTACAGGATTGTATGATTCTGATACCGTTAATATCAGGGTAGAAATCAAGAGTACGAAAAGGAGGTGTGCTTTGATTTTGACCATCAAACGGAACATAAATGTTGCGAACAAAAAGACCAGGAGAGATCGAAAGCCTGTCATACGCTAGTGTGAAACATTCCTGACTTAAAAGCCATCGCCATTGTTTGGATACAGATTTGAACCGGAGGATGGAGGTGACGGGGAGCCGGAGAAGGATTTGGGTTAAAAGGTCATCGTTGGAACTGATCAAAGCCCCTGAGTGGGTGGATTGATGATCGGAATCCGGTGTGGGTGCTTGTGAGAAGCAGGTTTTGAGAGTGTTTTGGGTTTTCTTGATTTTGGATCTGGTGTTGACCATTTTGAGATTGTTGAAGATGTGGGGTCGAAGGTGGTGTGGGTTTCAATGGTGAAAGATTGCCATGGAAGCTGATAAAATCAAGGTTTTGATGCAAGCTTTGCTAAGAATCTCAGAGTCCTTGTGAAATTTCAAATTTCCTAAGGTTAACTTGACATACTTCTAAGAAACATAATTATAAAAATGATATTAAATTAAAAAACTCCCCTACGTAATTAAAAATATGTCACTGGTGTTCATTAATCTTTTTGATATCTAGTGATCCGGATATTTAAAAATTTAGAAAAGTGATTTTCAATTATCTGAATAGGAATTTCAGATTCGTATATCCGAACTTAGAAAAAACAAAATTTTAAAAATATATATTTTAAATATTCGAAAATTATTTGAAATATCAAAAAATTATCCGAAAAAGAATCTATTTCAGATTTCTGAACCATCCGGAAATTTTCAAAATACGTATCCGAATCCGAATATCCAACTTTTCAGATATTTCGGATTTTGATTTTTGGATATTTCGGATACGAATATTTTTGAACACCTTTACCGGTGAGAAGTAGAAAATTAAACTAGTCATATTTGTTTAAACTTGAATTTTTATTATTTTATAATAAATGAAGTTTTAGTAAAATTATAGTCTACTATTTTTGGTATTAATATTTTTTATAAATACCCTTGAATTTCTTCCTCTATTAACTGACTAGCATTAAAAACCCGTGTATTACATCAGTTATTGAGAAAATAAGAATTATGAATATCTAGAAATTATAAATTAATAATAATAATATTCAATATTAAAAAATTATAATTTAAAATAATATATAATTTAAATTTTATTATAGTTTATCTAGTTTACTAAATTAGTAAATTATTAAATAAGAAGATTTATACTTTTTAATATTTAATTATTAAAAATTGTTTGAATTTATTAGGAGAGAGAGGCAGGAAAACAAATCCCTGATTTAACCAGAGTGTGACACGTGCCTCCTAAATATACTCTTTTATTAGAATAGATAGATTTTAGATTGAGGCATTAACTATCAATTGAATTAGTTTCCTGAGAAAATCAAACTCTATTTTCACCAATTCGCACATAGCTTAAAGGTAATGTAATTGCATTGTTCTTTTGTTATTTGGATTGTTTGTTTAATTTATTTTGTAATCAAGATCATTGATTATATTTGTTTTTTTTCCTTTACAAATAAATTTTGTTGGAGCTTGTTCATCATCTATTCATAGATTTCGTTCATCTTTGTTACTTCATCATTTTAAGTTCATCATTTAAACATTCTTGTTAATCTTAAATGTTTATGCGTTTGGACTTTGATGATAGGTTTAAATTTACGATGTGCGCAACCATGGTTCATCGGTGTTCTTTGTCACATCGATTATAACCAAATTTTTTGGATTTTGTGGCATATTTTATTCCTAGATTGTGATTAGAGGTGATTTCATTATTGTAAGAATTTCACATAAAATTAACACTCACGGAGAGAAAAAAAATACTGGCAAGATAGAGTCAATGGATGTGAAGATAAAGACATACGATGAAGCTAAAGATGAAGATTAAAACAAAGACTCACACAATGGACAATGAATATGAACATGATGAAAATGAAGACGATGTTGGCAGGTTATGTATATGTAACAAGTGGTGTCTATGCATGTGTAATCTATTTTATATATCTAATCTATACGTGTTTACATTTTTTTTATTTCAATTCATGTAAGATCTAGAATGTATGATTTGTTATGTGTATACAACTTAGTTTACTTATAATTTATAAAATTGTTTTTCTTTGTTAAATATATGTAATCTTCATCATTTAATGAAAATTTGTTTACAACTCCTTAGCAATAGCTTTAATGAAAAAAATCTTGTTACAATGAAAAAAGCAACCATATATACACATTATTCAAGATTGAAGTTCATCAAGATGAGGAACCTCATCTAGGTTAAAAGATTTTTTTTTGGGGAGGGGTCGATTCATGGACGAAGGATAGTTAGGATCGGGCCCAATCACATGGCCCTTTTGCTACAGACCACACCATCCCACAAACAACAATCAGAATCTTGATCTTTTGCGTTGCTTGTGATCTTCCTCCAAGAATCAAGCTTTTGAAGCCCACCAACATTAAATGATGCATGAGGTTGATCTGAAATGCTTTGCCTAAATTCAAACAAAACTAAACACTCTTGTTCATGGCGTAATAATGATGCGACGCATATGCGAATCTATGTATCATAATAAATCAATGTTTAATCCTGCCATATGTCAATCATTGGGACATGTTTTGGGTTTGGTTTCCCGCCCATTCTTTTTCCCCAAAGAAAGCACGCGGGTCGTATACCCGTCCGTGGTTTTAACCCGCATATTAACAATCGGTAACCTAATCATCATTCCATTGTCGTTCCATTTTCCATCACAGGAACCCTAGCTGTCTTCATCAAAAAAATCGCCTTCTTCGTCAGTCATTGTCGCTTCAAATTTGTGGTTCACAAATCCTAATCAACTGTAAGTTTCATCTATTTGTGCATCATTGTTGTTTATAATGCTTCGTTCATGTGCGTATACCTTCTTTCTGATTGTCACAAAATTGTTTTATTTAAACCCTAGCTTTGTTCATTTGTGTGTCCATTCCTTAAATTTGAAGCGACAATGACCGATGAAGAAGATGAAATTAATTTTTTAATAAAATTATTCCTTTGAAATGCCTCATTTATGTGTGAACAAACTGTGAAAAATGACTTTTATTTGGCAAGGAATGAAAGAGACTTTTATTTGGCAATCCTGAATTCTTCATGAGTAGTTGCTGATTCATATTCTTACATCAGGATTGTTAATCAGTTGTAATTTTCGTCTATACGTGGATCATTGTTGCTTATACTTACTGCTTTATATGATTTAGGCAACTTATTTTCCCCCAAACTTTTTTCTTATTTAGACGGCATGACTCCTGTTTTCGGTACTTGATTATTTATCTTCAACCAAAAGTTTGGTATGTGCTACAATATCATCTCTTGTAGTTGTAAGTTGTATAATTTTTTACTATTTTTAAAAATACAAAATTTGTTGAAAGATTATCTTCATTGGACTACTAGCTATGATTTTCGAATTGAATTTGTAATACATCGTCGTACACAAGAAGGCACCTAATTCAAAGTACATATTACAGAAAATGTTTCTTTGTTTATCTACTGTAAATGAGAGAAATCTTACAAGAATGTCGTTTTTCAGGATCATGGATTTGTTTTCTCTATATATGATGGTGATTATATGTTCACCATGATCTACACTTGTCAAGATCACCCAATCCCTCTTGGATCATTCTTTTACCGGTACATATTTGAAGATGATGTGAACAATAATTAACTGTTAAGATTTACTTTTAAATATAGTTTATTTAATTACTTTTTATGACATTTTACTCTACAAATATAAATTGTTTATTATTCAATTAATATGTTTTTTAAAGCAGTGTGTTCCCTGTGCTTATTAGAATTATTGTAAATTATATTTCCAAATTATTAGTTTAAGATAAAAAAAAGACAAAATTTAAGAGAAAATTAAGATAAAATTATAACTTTTAACTTTTTCAAAGTTTTAAGTCAATTATACCTGGCATTTAAGAATATAATTCTATCTTTACATGCTCATATCAATAGGAATATAATCATCATATAAAAGTCTACTATTGACCATATGCAGACTTTTATATATTAATTTATGTTTAATAAAACTGGTGTCATTAAACACAATTTAAGTTTCAGTTTTTACAATTAGACAAAACAGTTTCCAAAAAAATAAATAAATTAATTTATGAATGTAACTTAAGATGTATTAATTTTGACCGGCTAATATTAAACATCATACAACTTTGACTTTTTTGAAGTTTGATAAATTTAAAATTTTATTCTTTAAATAATCGTTTCCATAAATTCACTTTCAAACTTAATTAATGTTTGAGTTGGAAATCTGACAACTTATTTTGGAATTTGGATGGTATCATTTCCCTACAATTGAATTTTGGCTTTTTACACAATTTAAATTTTGAATGCTATTCTTATAAAACAGTTTTTCAAAAATTTCGAATTATAGGGAAACCTTTTGTGAACTTGACATGTAAACAAATCTTGATAAATCTTAATAAATATTTAACACATATCATTCTCAAATTGATTAATTGACTTCATAAATTAAAGTTTTTTATTTTTTTCCTTATAAAAGATTGTATGAATTCACAATATTTTAATAAAACTTTGTATTACTCTATGTATTATACACTAGGTTAAATCCTGTATGTTACACGAGTTTAATATACAAAATGTTATATACATTTTAATAAAAAAGTTATGTTTATAAAAAAAATATGAATTACACTTGAATTTTTTTTATAATTATACATATTGTATTTTAACATTCAAATCACCATATCAAGCTAAATATTTTATAATATTTAAAAATAATTCACAGAAAACAACAACTATTATTATTATTATTATTATTATTATTATTATTATTATTGAATATTTTAATGAATACAATTTGAAGTTAATTATAGTAAAAGGCCTAAATAAAAGTTTAGATAAGAAAAGAAATTTAACTAAAAACTTTATAACTAATTGCAAATTAACCTCATTTGACTAATAATATATTATTTATTTTTCATATTTATAATTCACAGTGTATGATTAAATAATAGATATCAATAATTAAATAATAGACACACATTGAAAAACAAAAACTAAATGACTACAATGATAATAAATGTTATCAATTATTTATATTTTTTAAATTAAGAGTTATAAACAGATAATAACAATTTAAAATAAGTTGTTGTAAAAAAAAAGAAATAAAATATATGAATATTAAAGTTAATTTTCATATTTTATTATATAATTAGCTGAATAAGTAAAAATATTTGTATACTAACGTTTAATAACATTACTATACATAAAAAGAATATACTTTTATGAATTATAATTATACCATAATTTGTAAAATATATAAATAAGTCATTCGTTTTTGTAACTTACCTAAAAAATGAAAACATTTAAAATTTTTTATATTATATAATGAAAATAGTAAGTTGAAGTATAAAAATATATGAATATACATGAAATAATTTAGGTTTTTAATATTCTTATTATTAATAAAATCATTATTTGTATAGTTTATGATTTGTTTTATAATATATCTATTTTATTTTATTTTGTTATAAAAATGTATGAATATACATGAAATTATTCGGGTTTTTTATATTCTCATTTTTAATAAAATATTTTTTTGTATAGTTTACAATTTTTTTATAATTTGTAAATTTTATTTTGTTTAGTTTAGTTATTTGTTTTTTTAATATACTCTAAACATATTATTAAATTTTTCTACATTGAAAGTGTAAGATATTCGTGACTTAATTATTTATTATTATACATAATTTATTAAATATAAGAAAATAAGTTAAAGTAATATTTTGTCAAATTTATTAATTATCACTATTAATAGTGTTAATATATGATTTAATGCTTTAAGTTATTGGAGGGAAACATAAATAAAACATGATTAATTGCATGACAAGTGACAAACAAAAACATTGATTTATTATATAAGATAGATTTAGGGACGCATGTTATGCCGCATGTCTTTTAAGACGACAATGAATAGATAAATTGAGGCCATTAACGAAACAAGCCATCCGAGTTCTAGATATTATCTTTGTAGCATATTTGGTACAATGTTACTCTCAAATACTTTTGTCACTGTCTGGTTTTGTTTAGAAGTGTTGGATCGGGTTGTTTAATCTAAACAACACTTCACAAGTATTTCTTACTTAACTCTAACAGATGCGGAATGTTCTGTTAGAATGATCTCACAATTACACTCAAAATGACAAAGTAATAATCGTTGAACAATAAATAAGAACACAAGAATAATTCAAGCTCAAGGATATATTTCTCTCAAAGTGGAAGTATACAAGCAAGCACACTTCAAACAATCATACAATGGGAGGTTATATAGCCGAGGCTACAACCGTATACACTTAGGAATACAAGTTGGGTATACTAGACAAGTACATAAAGTAAAGCTTATTCTAGTATATTGAGTGTCTTAACAGGCTAAGACACTCAGTCATAATCATGACACTAATAGACATTGACTTTAACAAAGACTACTAAATACAAAAGACATTTAATGTAGATGATCTTCAAGGCTTCAGATAATCTTTTGTATTTAATGCAGCATGGGAGAAGTAAGGTAGCTTATCTGACTCATTACATGTTGTCTTAATCTCTTATCAGACCAACATGTCTTGTGTCAGTACCTTTTGTACCTTGAGAGTGTGCAGCTACAGTCTTTGGAGAAGGAATCTCTTCGGAAGTCTTTGTCGGATGAGGAAGCTGCTGAAACGAGTCTTCGGAAGCACTTGATGATAGAAATCTTCGGAAGTGCCATTAAGTGATGATCTTCCGAAGCCGTTTATATGTTCAGCCTTTGAATGAAGTAAGTTATCCTTCGGAAGCAGTGTTTCTTCCGAAGGGTAACTTTGTTCTTTCTAAGGCTGTTATTCTTTGAAGCCATTGTATTACAAAAAGATAAGAGGTTTGGTGAGTATCAGCCTTTATTAATCTTTACAGTCTCCCCCTAGGCTGATGCTACCAAAACTCTTTCGGTAAGGACCTTGGTTTCCATGTGCCTCTCAGTACCTGTGCTCTCCTTCTTATCAATCTTACTGCTGTCCTCCCATCTGTTCCATCGCCAGGATTGTTGAGAGGGAGCATGTCCAGATCGTAAATGTAAGGTTTTGCCAACATGGTTAGATGCAAGAGATCCAGCAGTTTTATTTCCCCATTGGAGTTAGTGAGGATAAATGTCCTCTCTTGCGAATTGAAACTCCAATGAACTAAGGGAACATATGAATGTTCATGCATCAGTCTGCTGATATCTCTCATGTCACCTTTAAATCGTCTGATTTTTGGAGCTAGTTTTGGCTTGAGTTCAGGTACTAAGACTATGGCTTTAGACTCAGAGTCAGAGGATATGTCAGATGTTCTTCTGGCCATGCTCTTTCTTCTTGTAAGTCTTGGTTTGTTTTGAGCAGCAGCCTGACTCCTCAGATCTCTGGCCTGTTGGGCTTCCTTATTAGCAGAGGGTTCTGTTCCCCTTTCACTGGCTAATGTCTCTCTTTCAGCATCAGGGTTGCTTGTAGATTGCTTTCTAGTACCCTCCTTACCCTTGTTGATCACTGAAGAGATGGGCATTCTGTCCGAATCAGGACTTGAAGGAGGAGAAGGTTGTTCTTCCTTTGGAGTCACTGTTGATGCTCCTCCTCTTAAGCCTAGGCCTAAGCCTTTCATCAGATTTGCTTTTCTGGCCCTTATTTGTTCGATTGAAGGTAACTCTCCCCTGGCCACTTTGGCCTTGATATCTCTGATGTGCATATCCAGGGTTGAGGTCTTCATTGGGCCTAGTTGCCGAGCATGGAATCCATATTCCAGGAGAAATGCCTTACATGTGTCTTTGTAGGCCTTCTCCTTTTGTTTCTTTGTAAGAGCTTTTTGGACTTTAGATGCAGCAGCTTCCTGTTCCTGCTGCTTCACTTTGTCCAGCTCGGCAACCATTTGAGGTACCGACCAGAGCCATACTTCATCAAAGTTGTATCCCTTTCCTTCAAGTAAAGCAGATAGCTTAACTTTGTCTTCATCCATAGATGTGTCTGGTCGGCCCTTCATTTTCTTCGGCATTCTCTCTTCCTGTTCAGCTTCTTCCTCTGGGGTTAACTTTCTTTTGCCTTTGTCATCAGCAGTTATCTTTATCCCAGAGGAAGTTTCTCCTATTGCCTCGCCAATTGGTTCATCGGCAAAGAGCTCTTCTGTGGAGGAGTCATCCAGGATAACTGGGCTTTCGGAAGCAGCTGCAGCTTCGGAGTTAACCTCAGCATTCACTGTTTCCTCCAGTTGACCAATCACCTTATCTGATTCCTTAATAGTTTCCACAATAGTCTCAGGAGAGGAAAAGAGAGTTTCCACAGCTTGTCTCCCGGAAGGAGACACAGGTTCCATGGACATTGGTTTTTCTTGTGTAGTTTCTTTCATGAAAACCTGAGCTGTAGCTGTTTCAGCAGCTTCTGTCCCAGAGGGGGACACAGGTTCCATGGAAATTGGTTCTTCTTGTGTGATGTTTTCCATGGCAACCTGAGCTGCAGTCTCAGAAGGAGACTTAGTCCCAAGAGGGGACTGAGGTTCCAAAGAGACATTTGATGCTTGCTGTTCAGTCTCTTTGACAACCTCCCTTGTATCCTCAGAAGCAGCAGAAGAGGAAGTAGAAGATTCTTGAAAGTAAGTACTCAAGAAGTCATCCCATTCAGCAGTCAAAGTGACTAAGGATGGATTAACTTCCTGTGCACCCTCCTCTTCCCTTGCTTCTGATCCTGACCCTGCAGTTAATACATTCTCCCCCTTTTTGGTAGCATCAGAGGAGGTAAAAGTGACAGTGGCAGGAGCAGGATGAAATGGATGTAGAAGAACAGGTGGTCGCCTCCTGAGATCCAGAATGGTTGCGTCTTTGGTCTGGATCTCAAACTGCAGGGTAGCCACCTCAGCCTCTAACTGAGCTACCCTGGTTTGGAGGGAAGTGATTGTAGCCGTCAATTCCTGTGTGGAGGTGCCCTCCTCTACCGGAGTAGAATCATGGGGCGATGGAGTCCTGAGCCCAGCTCCTGCACCTCCATCACCAGATGTGGTTTCTTGGCACCCTGGATTCCCCTCATTGAGAAGGGCTTCAAAGAAGTCCTCCCCAACGTTGGTTGCCACAGGTGAGGTCCTATTGCCTGTACCACTGTCCTGTGGATCTTGATTAAGATCTACAGTAGTGGCAGCCTCACCTGTATTGACCCCTTCAGAACAACTGGGGCCAACCTCTGATTGAATAGGCTCTGGGTCAGGGAAACGAGCTTGTAACTGTGTCACCACTCTCATTAAAGTTTTGGTAGTGGGAGAGAGTGGTTCCTCCACAGCTAGAGCAGGTGTTCCTTGAGCCTGGGTGATAGTATGGGAGGGGGGCAGTTCTGGATGATACGAACCTGGAGACTTGGGAGACAGTCTCTGATCTAATGAAGTTGCTTCATGAGAAGCAGACTCAATGATGGGGGCTTCCCTTTGTATATTCTCAGATATGTGTTGTGACATATTCTGAGGGCTTTCAGGCTGGTTAAGGGCAGCCACAGGTTCCAGAGGAAGAACCTGTGGAAATACAACAGGTGTGGCTTGCACCTTAGGTGGAACTGTGCCCTAAGCAGTTCTTTTAACCTTTTTCTTTTTGGGTTCAGGAGAAGGAGCCTGAGCAACTGTAGAGAGTTGAACAGGGGTTCGTTTACGTTTATAGGTAATGTTGACAGGATGAGGAACAGAAATGGAAGGTGTGGGTTCAGTATCTGCGGGGTGAACAGAACTGTCACCTTCAGGAGCAGTGGACTCCATAGAGGGAAGAAGAGGAGTGAAAGTCCCAGAGAACTGGTTGCTCTTCTTCTTCAGTTGCACAAAAACCTTGGAAGAGACCAAGGGCATTTTGTAAGTATTCCCAGTTAGAGAGAGGGAAGTTCCCAATTCTTCATTAAAAATTTGTTGCAAAAACCTGGGATACATACAAAACTTCTTTGGTGACGTGATATTGTCAACCAAATTATTAAAAATAAAAGCAGAAAAATTAAACAGTTGATTAGAAACCAAGCCATGAATAGCCGACGCTAAGTCAGATGGAACTTGGTCCCAACCACCAGATTTATTTGAAAGACAATGTAAAAATACATGTATGAGGTACTTGTAATTATAGGACACTCTACCCTTCAAATAGGTTGCTGAAGGGAGAGGACCTTCGTACCCCATCGACTGAAAAGTCAATGCTATCTCATCCTTTGTGAAAGAAACCCTTCCACCGGCATCATTTAGTTTAAGATGTCGACAGATGGTTTCAACAGTGATAGCAATGGGATGAGCATCAATGGTGGCTTCAAGAGACCGACCATTGGGAGACGAAGAAACAGAACAAGATGCCCAGAACTGTTGGTGATGAGATTCATACACCAAGGGCTGAACGGTTAATGCAAAGAGATACCTGCTCCTTTGAAGAAAGGAGATTATTGGGGCGAAGTCAGCATCATGTTCTGCTGATAACTCCGCAGGTACGTTGTGAGCAGGTTTGAAAGCAAGAAGATCCATGGAGGTTGAGAGGATTAGGGCACGATTTGGAAGAAAGGAGATTTCAAAGTGAAACGGTTGTGAGAGAATTTGAATGAGCGGGAGACCTTTATATACCTTCGGATTTCAGCATTTAATATAGAGACATATTAAATTTGAGATCCGGATGTCAGAAAAAGGTCTTCCGATGACAGCTGGTTTCACAATAAATATGAGAATTTTCGTTAAATGCTGCCGAAGTGGTCCTCGGAAGGAATGTCATTAAACAGAAGGAAATTGCTTTCGAAACATACAAATGTATGATGTAACACCCCGACCGACGGCGGAATCATCGGGATGCCACGAGGGATGTGTAGATTGTTCAAAAGCTCATGGGCATCTAAATCAAATCATCATATATCGTTTAATCAACCAAAATAATTACACAAAAATCATGTTCATCATGAATCAAGTATGTCAAATACACAAAAGATTTAGTTAAACTAACTAAATTCTAATCACCAGAAATTTAGTTAATTAACTAAGTCCAAGATCCTATATGATGATGATGTCCAAAATAGAAGAGATCCACTCTTCATTCCTACTTGTCTCCATCACCTGAAACATGTAAGAAAATCAAGTGTCAACTACAAAGTAGTTGGTGAGTAATCATAAGTCTTTATAGTTTTGAAAATGTTTTAGTAAAATGAATTTAAAAGTTTAAGTTTAAAATGATTTTAGGAAATGCTTTGTTTGAAACAGTTATAAAAACTTATGATCTTCGTGAGAAGTTCCATTTGAATACCTGTAAGAGATAATCCATCACACAACCACCAATTCATCAATCATACACATATACAATCACATGATCACATAACCAATCATTCATAATCAATCACAATTAATCATAGTCAAACATAGACAATCAATCCACAACAAATCAACCAAACTCAATCAATCATATTCTCAATCAATGTTCGTGACTATACATGATTCCTTATGTAGTTAACATAAGTTAGATACATAAATCATGGAGTGGTCGCTAACCACGTGACAATACATGAAGCCAAAGCAATTAACCGAAATCAAAGGCAATGCTTCACAGATGTGGAAATCATCCACGTGACAATACAAGATATCAAAGCAATTAACCGAAGTTAAGAGCGATGATTCTCGGATTTGTGACAATACTTGTAATCTTTGTTATTGACCGAAGTCAATAATAAAGTTTACATGGATATAAAATAATAAGAGTCAATCCACAATAAATGATAATTCTATATCGTGAATATCATATTGATAAACAGGTATTAACCTTGAGTTATCAAAATAATATTTGAATTTGGTATACATGCTTCACCTCCGAGTTTTAAAACAAAATCAGTTTAAAGAAAGGGAGGTTATGAGAACTCACCTGAAGTCCTTAGAATCCGGGTTCTCGTATTATGCGCACTCGCGTATATAACTCAATTCAACTCGAGAATCTGTAATTAGAGTGTGTTTTCGTGTTCATAAGTATATGAGTAGTATTTCTAATTAGTTAGTCGTAAGGGTTTACTTTGAATCACAATGTCGTTTTAACTTAGTTTCTTTATTCTAAGTTAAGTTGTTACCCTTGGGGTTTTATTAACATTTGTCTCAAAGTTTAACTTACTTGTTACCTCTTTTAATATTATCAAATGATGAGAGATCTTAAAGTCCTTGGTATGGACTCATAATTAGATACGAGTTAAGATAATGATCCTATCAAACATACATATACTCACATGCATGCCTCCATGCAAACCACCATCATAATTCAATTCATTATATCCACTTAGTTAAATAAAAGTGTATTTAAAGTATCTATTTAAAGTATTAGCCTTGTCCCACCAATTCCAATACATATGTAGTTCATAGTTTTTGAAGAAACTTATGTCTAGAGGGAGAAAAGGTGGTGGTTTATTATTCTCATGCATGCATGGTCATATGTATATATATATATATATGTATATGTATTTTATTGATCCCTAAATACCCTTAACATACTAGCTTAATGGATTTAGGTTTGATATCCCATTAAACCAGCGAACCCTTAGACTTAGTTAGGCATAGGTTCGGCTAAAGCCACAGGGGGTTCGTTTGTCATAGGGGTTCGGCTAGCAACCAAGGTTCGACCACCATATAGTTCGTGAGCCAAGAGAGGAAAGGTTCGTGGCCATAGGGGGCGAAAGGGTTCGGCATAAAGGAGCTGGCAGGTTCGTTATTCCATGGTTAGGTCCAATTGCCAAAAGGTTCGCTGCCTATGGACTTAGAATGGGTTCGTGTCTGGCTAAGCATGGGTTCGGCTGTGGCAGAGTTCGGCCAAGGATGATGTAGGGTTCGTCCAGATCAGGAAGGCTCGGCTGCCACCAGATCGCAGGGTTCGGCTAGGACTAGGGTTCGCCAGCCTAAAGTTCGGCCAACACCTGAAGGGTTCGGCATGAAGCTGTTTCAGCCGCCCCTGGTTCGCCCCAAGGCTGCTCCCCACGCGAACCACTATACATCATCATCATCATCCCGTAGTGGTTACAGGTCTATACCCCACGATCCCTACTACTTTTGTGTTAATCGTTTAAAGGTTTAGCGAAGTTTTGTATCAATTATGACAAAATCCACTCTATAATCGTGATTAACAACAAACCGAAAATAAAAACATAGATCTACCTCGAATCAGTTGCAAATCGTTGGATTTCTTCGTATAGTCTTGTTCTCCTCGATCACCCGAACGCGTGGACACCAAGATCTTGCAATTCCGTCAAGAAACGAGCTTGGAAAGTTAGAGAGAAGGTAGAGAGAATTTGTGGTGTGTGTTTTTTAGAGAGAGAAGTGATATGATGAGAATGAAAAGAGAAGGAGGTTCTCCTCCTCTTTTATCGCGTGTAATCCCACGTGATCGGTCTCGTTTTTATCGCGTTTATTAAAGAAATTTGCTCGGTTTTTCTCGTTAAATATATTTAATTATAAGGTGATTAATTAATCATATGGTTTCATTAATTATCATGATTTCAAAATAATCTTTGTCTCGTAGCGAATCTCGTTTCATACGCGTGAAATGTAATAACATGCTCGTTTCTCTAATCGTAACATATTTAAACAATAAATCGTTTTAAATAAACTAATTTTGTTTAATTAAAATAAGTTTTTAAATAAATTATGTCGTAAATCGCTTTCGTTACATTATTGTTAAATAACTATTTGATAAATTAAATTATTCCAGTTTAGGTTGTGATTCCTAATAAACATTTTAAGTTTTCGTTTATTAATTTAATATCGTTAGATATTATTTAATTATCTCATCGAAATGCGTTACTCGCGTACGTATTCGTAAAGATCGTCACCTTTTCGAATCCGACGCTCGTATCGTATTTCGATTTGATTTACTATTTATGGAATATTGTCTCAGAATATTATTCTTAATAATTATATTCGTATGAATCGTCACCCACACGAATACATTATTAAGTTAATGTTTCCGAATCAGTACTCGCGTTTAATTAATGTTCGTAACCTCACATCACGTAAATAAATTCTCATTATTTAATAACTTTATAATTATCATTTCCCAAACCAAAACCCACTAAACCCTAGTCACTGACACATCCATGATAGACCGAAATATGCATATATATAGGGCATATGTAAGGGTCAGTCGCAACTGCCCTAGCCACCGTCCCACCGCTATTTCGATAAACCATGTCCATGGGTCCTTGACTACGTTTAGCAACCAGACTCTTAACAAACTCCCAGTTCCATCCCAAATCCATTCTCAGACCAATAACCATTCTCATCAGTAATAAGTAACTGCGATAAACACTACCGGCCTGTTTAGTTGAATTACAACTAAACTTCCCGTGGTTTACTCGTATAATAAATCATAGACATGCATACCAGTACAGTGATAATATCAGTAATGTAAATCAATAATTCATAATCATTAATAATTAATAAATCTCAGGTCGTAACAGTACATTCGTACGGATGTACGGATGTACGGACAACCGAAAGTACAGTGATGTTACAGTCTCCCCTAGTTAAAGGAATTTCGTCCCGAAATTCAACTTGGAGTGACCGTAGTAAATAAATGTGGGTACTTAAGCTTCATCTGATCTTCCCGCTCCCATGTGAATTCTGGACCTCGCTTCCACTCCCAACGTACTTTGACAATTGGAATTCTACTGCGTTTGAGCTGTTTAACCTCACGATCCATTATCTCCACTGGTTTTTCAACAAAGTGCATGGTATCATCGATGTGGATGTCATCGAGTGGTACCTGAAGATCCTGATCAGCTAAGCACTTCCTTAGATTGGACACGTGAAACGTCGGATGCACATTACTAAGTTCAGGAGGAAGTTCCAATTTGTAAGCAACCTTCCCGATCCGTTCAAGGATCTTAAAAGGGCCAACATAGCGTGGAGCAAGCTTCCCCTTCTTCCCAAATCGAAGAACGCCCTTCCAAGGCGATACTTTGAGCAATACCATATCTCCCACTTCAAACTCTAAAGGTTTTCTTCGTTTATCCGCGTAGCTCTTCTGTCGACTGCGAGCAGCTAACAGATTGTCGCGGATCTGGCGGATCTTGTCAGTCGTTTCCTGAATAATCTCGGGACCAGTGATCTGCGAATCGCCGACTTCGGTCCAACACATAGGTGACCGACATTTCCTGCCATAAAGAGCTTCAAATGGTGCCATACCAATGCTCGCGTGATAACTGTTGTTATACGAGAACTCAACCAATGGTAGATGGCTATCCCAATTGCCACCGAAATCGATGACACAAGCTCTCAACATATCTTCTAATGTTTGGATCGTTCGCTCCGTTTGACCATCCGTCTGAGGATGATAAGCAGTGCTAAGATCCAATCTTGTTCCAAAGGCTTCATGAAGTGATTCCCAAAATCGTGCCGTGAAACGAGCGTCACGGTCCGATATTATGCTTAAGGGAATACCATGTCGGCTAATGATCTCATCAATGTAGATACGAGCTAACTTCCGCACAGGGTAAGTTTCGCGTATCGGTAAGAAATGAGCCGACTTGGTCAATCTATCAACAATTACCCATATACTATCTTTACCGTTCGCGGTCCGTGGGAGTTTAGTAATGAAATCCATGGAGATATTTTCCCACTTCCACATCGGTATTTCTGGTTGTAATAACAATCCTGAAGGTCGCTGATGTTCGGCCTTGACTTTAGCACAGTTAAGGCACTTAGACACATATTCAGCAATATCCTTCTTCATTCCAGGCCACCAGTACAAGCCCCTAAGGTCTTGATACATCTTATCAGCGCCTGGATGGATTGAGTAACGAGATTTATGAGCTTCATCCATAATCAGCATCCTAAGATCACCCCTGTTCGGTATCCACAACCGATTCAAATAATACATCAAACCGTCATCCTTAGTTTCCAATAAGATCTCAGCCCCGCAAGACATCTCATTTTTCAAATTATCTTGAGCTAATGAGTGTTGTTGGGCTGTGAGAACATCATTACGGAGATTAGTGTGCACTCGGACACTATGGATCTGAACTTGACTTTTGCGACTAAGCGCATCTGCTACTACATTCGCTTTACCAGGGTGGTAGCGGATTTCACAGTCATAATCATTTAACAGTTCGACCCATCTCCGTTGTCTCATATTAAGTTCCTTTTGATTTAGAATATGCTGCAAACTCTTATGATCAGTGAACACTACGCACTTAGTGCCATAAAGATAATGTCTCCATATCTTCAAAGCAAACACGACTGCACCAAGTTCCAAGTCGTGTGTGGTGTAGTTCTTTTCATGAATCTTCAATTGCCTTGATGCATAAGCCACAACCTTTCCCCGTTGCATGAGAACACAACCGAGACCTAGGTTGGATGCATCACAATAGACTACGAAATCATCATTTCCATCAGGCAATGTCAAGACAGGAGCATCACAAAGTTTCTGCTTCAGAGTCTGAAATGCCTCTTCTTGCTTTGGTCCCCACTCATATGGCCTATTCTTCTGAGTCAAAGCAGTGAGAGGGACAACAATCCTGGAGAAATTCGATATAAACCGCCGATAGTAATCGGCAAGTCCAAGAAACGATCGAATCTCCGTCGGTGTCTTCGGTGTACTCCAATTCTTCACAACATCAATCTTTGCAGGATCCACGTGAACACCGTATTCGTTGACTATGTGTCCCAAGAACTGAACTTCCTTAAGCCAAAATTCACATTTAGAGAATTTGGCATACAGTCGCTCCTCTCTTAGGATCTCCAAAACCAGCTTAAGGTGTTTCTCGTGTTCTTCCTTAGTCTTTGAGTAAATCAGAATATCATCAATGAATACAATCACAAATTTATCCAAGTATGGCCTGCAAACCCGGTTCATGAGATCCATGAAAACCGCAGGTGCATTGGTAAGACCGAAAGGCATTATCAGAAATTCATAGTGGCCATATCTTGTTCTAAAAGCTGTCTTGGGAATATCATCATCATGTACGCGAAGCTGATGATACCCAGACCTAAGATCGATCTTTGAAAACCATGCCGAGCCCTGAAGCTGATCGAAGAGATCATCGATGCGCGGCAGTGGATATCGATTCTTAATTGTGAGTTTGTTCAATTCGCGGTAATCGATGCACATTCGGAATGACCCGTCCTTTTTCTTAACAAATAGGACCGGTGCACCCCATGGCGAATGGCTAGGGCGAATAAATCCTTTATCAGTAAGTTCTTGCAGCTGGCTCGCCAACTCTTGCAACTCCGAAGGCGCAAGTCTGTAGGGAGCTTTGGCGACTGGGTTCGCACCAGGTACTAAGTCGATTCGGAACTCAACTTGACGTTCTGGTGGAAGACCCAGCAAATCATCTGGAAATACTTCTGGGAAATCTCGTATTACCGGAACATCTTCAATTCGCTTTTCTTTCTCTTTCTTCTCCACAATGTGTGCTAAGAAGGCTATACATTTCTTTCTAAGGTACTTATGTGCTTTAGTGCAAGACATCAGCTTAAGACCTTTACTAGCAATTTCTCCAAATATTCTCAAAGTTTCACCCGAAGGTAAAGGAACACGAATATATTTCGCATGACAAACAATCTCCGCTCTGTGGGTGGCTAACCAATCCATGCCTATGATAACATCGAAGCTACCAAGATGTATAGGTATGAGATCAATTGGGAAAACGTGATCATTTAAGTTCACCGTACATCCAACGATAATAGTGTCAATATCAATAGTGTTTCCGTCAGCCACTTCCACATTGAACGGTTTATCTAAGTATGTACGTGTTCTACCAAGCAAGCATTCAAAATCATATGAAACGAAACTCCTATCGGCACCAGAATCAAATAAGACAGATGCATAAGAGTTGTTGATCAGAAATGTACCGTTGACCACATCCTGGTTGGCTTGAGCAGCTGGAGCATTCAGTTGAAAAGCCCGGCCTCTTGCCACCCTTTGATTGTTTCCAGTCAACTTTGGGCACTGATTTCTGAAATGACCCACTTCACCACATTCATAACAGGCTCTTGCCTGTGCTTGAGGCACCTGGCGAATGGGTACAGCCGGAATAGGTTGAGCATGAGGAGCTAGCAGTGCAAGCGGTGCATGTTGCATCCTTTGTGCTTGCAATGCACTCCTACAAACATTAGCATAGTGTCCAAACTTGCCACAGGTGTTGCAGACGCGACATGGCAAGTTAGGTGCGTGATGATACCTGCAAGTATTACATTGGGGAGTGTTCCCAGTGTAACTTCTTGCAGCAGAATTGCTTGACGATTGTTGCGCAGACTTCGCAGCAGGTACAGTTACCATGAAGTTCCTATTCTTTCTCTTCTTGTTGCTGTTTTTGGACGAGCTAGCAGCTTCAGACTTGACTTCAGTTTTGACTTCCTTTGCAGCAGTCTTGGTGTCAGTCTTCTTATATCCCTTTCGGGTAAGAGTTCCATTCTTCACGTGATTGTCAGTAAGAGTTGCAGATAACCGGATTGCAGCCTCAAGTGTTTTGGGATTGCTCCCATAGACTGTATCCTGAATCTGCACCGGCAGCCCGCCGATATACTTCTCAATCGCCCTTTCCAAGGGTGTCACCAAGTGAGGTACCAGCAAGCTATACTCATGAAACTGAGTATTGTAGATGACATTCTCTCCGCTATCCTGCTTGAGTTCCCAGAACTCAGCCTCCAGTTTCCTCATCTCGCTTCTAGGACAGAATTCAGTGGTCATCAGTGTCTTGACCTCTGTCCATGTCAGTGCTAAGGCAGCATCCACTCCCCTAGTTCGCTTTTCCCCATTCCACCAAGTCAGTGCTCTCTTTTGGAAAACACTGGTGGCGTAGCGAACCTTCAGATTCTCAGGGCATTCGCTGTTGATGAAGGTGTTCTCCATGCTCTCAAACCACTGCAGCAGACCAGTGGCTGATTCAGCACCCGTAAATTTCAGGGGATTGCAGGAATTGAAGTGTTTGAATGTGCAAGTTGTCTGGTTTGCACCACCTCTATTCTGGTTAGCATTCTGGTTAGCCTGAGTCAGTTGGCTCACCAAACCAGAGATAAGTGTGGCTAACTCTTGTATGCCGGAGTTGGCATTACCGTTGTTAGCTTCCCCATTGTTCGAGTCATCTTCGTTGTGACGGCGAGGCGGCATGTTTCTGAAGAAATTAGAAACATGTTACTACCGTTTACAACGTAAGTCAGACAAACAATGTTTAAATGAGTTCATTAGCCAATTAGGATTACATATAGGAACTATATTTCTCTCCTATCAGTCATTAAACTCAAAAAGTTTATAATTTCCTATTATTATTCTAAGTGTCCTAGTTGGTCATAACTAGTGTAAACTAACTATTTCCTAGGTCCTATACATTCCTCACTCTATACTAACACTGACAACCTCCCAATGCAATGCAACAAGCTTATATATAGGGCATATGCAGAGGTAGATCGCAATCTCCCCTACACCGTCCCACCACCGTTCCATTGCACCACGATTATGCCCTTGCTAGTGTGTAGAGTGTGTCATGCATTTCACCATAAATCTCACTTCACAACCTTTATCCTTAGTAGGATAATTTTGAGTGAAGTGATCTCTAGTTCCCTTGGACAATTAGGTTTGCCTAATGTCTAAGTTCACCTGACATGTTGGCTAGCCTATTTCTAAGTTCACCTATTGTCTAAGTTCACCTGACATTAAGTTTCCCCCAATTGTCTAAGTTCACTAAAATCCATCTCAATCCCAATGTCAATAATCATCATTAAGGGTTCCTATCATCACGAAGTGCTCTTATTGTCACTAAGTGTTCATATTCTCCCTATAGTTTATTCCTGTCAAGTGTCCATACCATCACTAAGTGTTAGTATCATCACTATGCGTTTATATTATCATCAAGTGTCCATATTATCATCCAATTCCATATCCCATTACTAATCGCTCATTTCATTCGTTAATCCTATGCATCCTACGTGTCCAATCTGTGTGTTTCATAAACGAGTTTATAAGATTTATCAAGTATAATCATCCAAGAGTCAATCCCAGTCAATCCATCAACATAACCTCAACATCTATAACTCTTCAATCTCAGCTTCACAACAACTCCTAATAATAGTCTAGTAATATCCTAAGTTCCTGACACTGACAGATTCCTAATATACTACAAATGGTATATATATAGGGCATATGTAAGGGTCAGTCGCAACTGCCCTAGCCAACATCCCACCACCTTTGTAGTATACCACGAGTGTGTCCTTGTCTGGTGTTTACAAAATAAACAAGTAATTCCTAAAGCAAGCAATTCATAAGCAATTAATTTCCTAAGCAAAAAAAAAATTCCCAAACGGGTAGTTCCCACATTCTTCAATACTGACATCCACCTAATGTACCGTAAATGGTATATATATAGGGCATATGTAAGGGTCAGTCGCAACTGCCCTAGCCAACATCCCACCACCTTTACGATACACCACGTGCATGTCCTTATCGAATCATTAGGGCACACGTAAGCAAGAAATTAATAAGCAACATATATATATATATATATATATATATATATATATATATATATCAGATGTATAACAGGAGTTCAATTAACATGTAATAAACACATAAGCATGAAATCCTTAATATACTAACTAGTGTATGAATTTATTCATACTAGGGTATCCTACGGTTATAGACTAGGTCCACCATTTCTAGTAACCTAATTCCCTATAACCCAGGCTCTGATACCAATCTGTAACACCCCGACCGACGGCGGAATCATCGGGATGCCACGATGGATGTGTAGATTGTTCAAAAGCTCATGGGCATCTAAATCAAATCATCATATATCGTTTAATCAACCAAAATAATTACACAAAAATCATGTTCATCATGAATCAAGTATGTCAAATACACAAAAGATTTAGTTAAACTAACTAAATTCTAATCGCCAGAAATTTAGTTAATTAACTAAGTCCAAGATCCTATATGATGATGATGTCCAAAATAGAAGAGATCCTCTCTTCATTCCTACTTGTCTCCATCACCTGAAACATGTAAGAAAATCAAGTGTCAACTACAAAGTAGTTGGTGAGTAATCATAAGTCTTTATAGTTTTGAAAATGTTTTAGTAAAATGAATTTAAAAGTTTAAGTTTAAAATGATTTTAGGAAATGCTTTGTTTGAAACAGTTATAAAAACTTATGATCTTCGTGAGAAGTTCCATTTGAATACTTGTAAGAGATAATCCATCACACAACCACCAATTCATCAATCATACACATATACAATCACATGATCACATAACCAATCATTCATAATCAATCACAATTAATCATAGTCAAACATAGACAATCAATCCACAACAAATCAACCAAACTCAATCAATCATATTCTCAATCAATGTTCGTGACTATACATGATTCCTTATGTAGTTAACATAAGTTAGATACATAAATGATAATTCTATATCGTGAATATCATATTGATAAACAGGTATTAACCTTGAGTTATCAAAATAATATTTGAATTTGGTATACATGCTTCACCTCCGAGTTTTAAAACAAAATCAGTTTAAAGAAAGGGAGGTTATGAGAACTCACCTGAAGTCCTTAGAATCCGGGTTCTCGTATTATGCGCACTCGCGTATATAACTCAATTCAACTCGAGAATCTGTAATTAGAGTGTGTTTTCGTGTTCATAAGTATATGAGTAGTATTTCTAATTAGTTAGTCGTAAGGGTTTACTTTGAATCACAATGTCGTTTTAACTTAGTTTCTTTATTCTAAGTTAAGTTGTTACCCTTGGGGTTTTATTAACATTTGTCTCAAAGTTTAACTTACTTGTTACCTCTTTTAATATTATCAAATGATGAGAGATCTTAAAGTCCTTGGTATGGACTCATAATTAGATACGAGTTAAGATAATGATCCTATCAAACATACATATACTCACATGCATGCCTCCATGCAAACCACCATCATAATTCAATTCATTATATCCACTTAGTTAAATAAAAGTGTATTTAAAGTATCTATTTAAAGTATTAGCCTTGTCCCACCAATTCCAATACATATGTAGTTCATAGTTTTTGAAGAAACTTATGTCTAGAGGGAGAAAAGGTGGTGGTTTATTATTCTCATGCATGCATGGTCATATATATATATATATATATATGTATATGTATTTTATTGATCCCTAAATACCCTTAACATACTAGCTTAATGGATTTAGGTTTGATATCCCATTAAACCAGCGAACCCTTAGACTTAGTTAGGCATAGGTTCGGCTAAAGCCACAGGGGGTTTGTTTGTCATAGGGGTTCGGCTAGCAACCAAGGTTCGACCACCATATAGTTCGTGAGCCAAGAGAGGAAAGGTTCGTGGCCATAGGGGGCGAAAGGGTTCGGCATAAAGGAGCTGGCAGGTTCGTTATTCCATGGTTAGGTCCAATTGCCAAAAGGTTCGCTGCCTATGGACTTAGAATGGGTTCGTGTCTGGCTAAGCATGGGTTCGGCTGTGGTAGAGTTCGGCCAAGGATGATGTAGGGTTCGTCCAGATCAGGAAGGCTCGGCTGCCACCAGATCGCAGGGTTCGGCTAGGACTAGGGTTCGCCAGCCTAAAGTTCGGCCAACACCTGAAGGGTTCGGCATGAAGCTGTTTCAGCCGCCCCTGGTTCGCCCCAAGGCTGCTCCCCACGCGAACCACTATACATCATCATCATCATCCCGTAGTGGTTACAGGTCTATACCCCACGATCCCTACTACTTTTGTGTTAATCGTTTAAAGGTTTAGCGAAGTTTTGTATCAATTATGACAAAATCCACTCTATAATCGTGATTAACAACAAACCGAAAATAAAAACATAGATCTACCTCGAATCAGTTGCAAATCGTTGGATTTCTTCGTATAGTCTTGTTCTCCTCGATCACCCGAACGCGTGGACACCAAGATCTTGCAATTCCGTCAAGAAACGAGCTTGGAAAGTTAGAGAGAAGGTAGAGAGAATTTGTGGTGTGTGTTTTTTTAGAGAGAGAAGTGATATGATGAGAATGAAAAGAGAAGGAGGTTCTCCTCCTCTTTTATCGCGTGTAATCCCACGTGATCGGTCTCGTTTTTATCGCGTTTATTAAAGAAATTTGCTCGGTTTTTCTCGTTAAATATATTTAATTATAAGGTGATTAATTAATCATATGGTTTCATTAATTATCATGATTTCAAAATAATCTTTGTCTCGTAGCGAATCTCGTTTCATACGCGTGAAATGTAATAACATGCTCGTTTCTCCAATCGTAACATATTTAAACAATAAATCGTTTTAAATAAACTAATTTTGTTTAATTAAAATAAGTTTTTAAATAAATTATGTCGTAAATCGCTTTCGTTACATTATTGTTAAATAACTATTTGATAAATTAAATTATTCCAGTTTAGGTTGTGATTCCTAATAAACATTTTAAGTTTTCGTTTATTAATTTAATATCGTTAGATATTATTTAATTATCTCATCGAAATGCGTTACTCGCGTACGTATTCGTAAAGATCGTCACCTTTTCGAATCCGACGCTCGTATCGTATTTCGATTTGATTTACTATTTATGGAATATTGTCTCAGAATATTATTCTTAATAATTATATTCGTATGAATCGTCACCCACACGAATACATTATTAAGTTAATGTTTCCGAATCAGTACTCGCGTTTAATTAATGTTCGTAACCTCACATCACGTAAATAAATTCTCATTATTTAATAACTTTATAATTATCATTTCCCAAACCAAAACCCACTAAACCCTAGTCACTGACACATCCATGATAGACCGAAATATGCATATATATAGGGCATATGTAAGGGTCAGTCGCAACTGCCCTAGCCACCGTCCCACCGCTATTTCGATAAACCATGTCCATGGGTCCTTGACTACGTTTAGCAACCAGACTCTTAACAAACTCCCAGTTCCATCCCAAATCCATTCTCAGACCAATAACCATTCTCATCAGTAATAAGTAACTGCGATAAACACTACCGGCCTGTTTAGTTGAATTACAACTAAACTTCCCGTGGTTTACTCGTATAATAAATCATAGACATGCATACCAGTACAGTGATAATATCAGTAATGTAAATCAATAATTCATAATCATTAATAATTAATAAATCTCAGGTCGTAACAGTACATTCGTACGGATGTACGGATGTACGGAAAACCGAAAGTACAGTGATGTTACATATGATATCGGAAGATGTTCGTCGGAAGTAACTGTCTTCTGAAGAGTATCTTTAGAAGATGAGAATTTCAACGAAATTAATGTATCGGAAGTCTAATACTTCAGAAGAGAAGTTAATTTTCTGAAGGGTGTAATCTTCCGATGTTGAAAGAAATGATACTTTCGAAGATTGAATTTCTCTTCTGCTGAGTATGTACTCATCAGAAGATAAATTAATCTTCCGAAGAAATATTTATTCCCAATTTATTGATTTATTCCAAGTTAATCATACCAATGGCTGTTATTAGATACCTGAATCTTCCTTCATCAAATGCTTTGGTGAATAGATCAGCCAAATTGTGTTCTGAATCAACTTTTAATAAATGAATTAATTTCTTTTCTGCACAATCTCTGATGAAATGATATCTGATATCAATGTGCTTGGTCTTGGAATGCTTGACAGGATTATTGGTAATGGAGATTGCGCTGGAATTGTCTATCTGAATAGGAGTATTGAACAGATCTACCCCATAATCCTTCATTTGATTCTGAATCCATATGACTTGTGCACAGCAGCTAGAAGCAACTATATATTCCGCCTCTGCAGTAGAAGTAGAAACACATGACTGTTTCTTGCATTGCCAAGACACAATTCTGGATCCAAGAAATTGACATCCTCCTGATGTGGATTTCTTGATGATATTGCATCCACCATAATCACTGTCAGTGTAGGCTATAAACTGAAAGTCTTTATTTCTAGGATACCATAATCCAAGACTTGATGCTCCTTTGAGGTATCTAAAGATTCTTTTCACAGCTAGCATGTGTGAGACTTTGGGATTGGCCTGAAATCTTGCACATACACAAGTTGCAAACATGATATCTGGCCTGCTTGCAGTGAGATACATCAAAGAGCCTATCATTGCTCTGTACTGGTGTTGATCAACATCCTCCCCCTCAAGATCAGGGCTAAGAGATGTTGTTTTGGACATGGGAGTTCCCAGAGCTTTGCAATCAGAAAGCTTGAATCTTTCAAGAATGTCCTTTACATACTTTGATTGACTAATAAAAATCCCTGTAGAAGTTTGTTTCACTTGTAATCCAAGGAAGAAGGTGAGTTCTCCCATTGAACTCATCTCAAATTTGGATTTCATTAATGATTCAAATTCCTTGCAGAGAGATTCATTAGTAGAACCAAAGATAATATCATCAACATAGATTTGAACTAGCATGATGTGTTGATTATACTTCTTGAAAAAGAGAGTTTTATCAATTGTTCCTCTCTTGAAATTATTGGTCAACAGAAAAGAAGATAAAGTTTCATACCATTTTCTGGGAGCTTGATGCAACCCATAAAGAGCCTTATCAAGCTTACAGACATGATTAGGAAACTTTGGATCCTCAAATCCTGGAGGCTGACACACATAGACTTCTTCATCTATTTTACCATATAGAAAGGCACTCTCCACATCCATCTGAAAGACTTTGAAATCCTTTGCAGCTGCAAATGCCAAGAAGATTCTGATAGCTTCAATTCTAGCAACAGGTGCAAAGACTTCATCATAATCTATGCCTTCCTCTTGAGTGTATCCCTGAACAACCAATCTTGCTTTGTTCTTGATGACAACACCTTTGTCATCCTTTTTATTTCTGAACACCCATTTGGTTCCAATGGCATACTTTCCCTTAGGCAAAGGGCAAGTTTTCCAAACTCCTTGTCTTTGAAACTGAAGAAGCTCTTCTTGCATAGCTTCTACCCAACTGTTATCTTTTAAAGCCTCTGCAACCTTCTTAGGTTCTATTTGGGATAGAAAGCATGAGAACAAGCAAACATTTGCTTCATGCATAGAACTTCTAGTTCTAACACCTTCTTCTACATTGCCAATGATGTTCTCAACTGGATGAGTGTTGTGAATTCGAGTTCTTGGAATCACATCCAGTTGAGAAGATTCATCCATGTTGAGTGACTCAAGGTTAGGAAGAACCACCTCAAGCTGGATTTCTGGCAGATCATGTGGATTCAAAGTTTGGACTGTAGTGGGTTGGTTTTCTCTGAGAGTATTGGTTTCCAGAGAATTTTCTTCTGCTGAAGGACTTCCTACTTCTTCCTGATGTTGTGAATTAGAAGCAGCTTCCATTGAGGGACCTGCCTGAGATGTGTTGATTGTCTCAGATTGTGACACATCATTTTGTGTTGACGTGGATTCTGCCAAGTTTTGTCTTGAAGCTATTGGCAGTTCAACACGAAAGTCACCTTCTCTTGAGCATTTGGAGGTGTCTGTGGTAGCTATCTGTGAAACTGGAACATACTCTTTCACAAGATTAAATGCAGATGTAAGACTATCAAGATCAAACAACCAATCAGGGCCTGTTCCAGGTTTATTGAGAGTATGTTCATTGAACTGAACATTTGCAGACTCTTCAATAATTCTGGAAGCTTTGATGTATACTCTATAAGCCTTAGCATTTAAAGAGTACCCAACAAAGTAACCCTCTGCTGATTTCTCAGCAAACTTGGCTAAGTGATCTTTAGTATTCAAGATGGTGCATTGACATCCGAATGGTTTGAGAAATCCAATGAATGGCTTTCTCTTATGCCAAATTTCATAAGGAGTCATACCATGTGACTTAACTACCAATACTCTGTTTTGGACATAACAGGAAGTGTTGACTGCTTCTGCCCAAAAAGTTATTGGAAGTTTGGCATCAGACAACATGGTTCTTGCAGCCTCAATTAGTGTCCTATTCCTTCTTTCAGCAACACCATTTTGTTGTGGAGTTCTAGGAGCACTAAATTGTCTTGTGATACCTTTAGAATCACAAAAGGAATTTAAAACATGATTCTTGAATTCTGTTCCTTGATCTGACCTGATTATTTTTACATGATGGTTACTTTCATTCTCCACCCTAAGTATAAATGACTTTAGGATCTCAGCAGTTTCATCCTTGGTATTCAAGAAAAATACCCAGGTATACCGAGAGAAATCATCAGTAACCACCAAGCAGTATGATTTTCTACCAAGACTTTTAACACTGGTGGGGCCAAACAGATCCATATGTAGTAAATGCAGAACTGTTGTAATTGAATTTATCTCTTTGGTAAGATGAGATGACTTATGTTGCTTACCCTTTAAGCGTGCAACACATTTATCAATACAAATAAATTCCTTTGTTGGTAAACCGGTTACTAAGTTATTTCTGACAAGTTTATTCATATTTTTGAGATTTACATGACAAAGTCTTCTGTGCCAAAGAGATGATTCATCAAAGAAGCTTTTGAGACAAAACAGCTTATATTACTAAGAGGTGCAGCTGTGCTCATATCTAGCATATACATGTTGTTTCTTCTTGGAGCTCTGAGTAGAATTTGATCATTTGGAATCACAAATCCTTGTTTCAGGACAATGCATTCATGCTCAGTAAACAACATGTTATGCTTTTGATCACACACCTGTGATACACTTAGTAAATTGTAGTTAAGTTCTTTTACAAAATGTACATTCTCAAAGCTTACCTTACCATTTGTAATTGTACCCCTACCTGTTATATAACCTCCTACAGGATCACTTCCGAAAGCAACAGATCCTCCAAAGAATGGTTCATATTTGTGCAAGAGAGTCTTGTTGCCTGTCATGTGCCTGGAGCAGCCACTGTCAACTATCCACAAGTTGCCCTTTGATTCCTGCTGTTCCTGCACATGACCAGAAATGAGTTAGTTTCTGATGGGAACCCAAGCCCATGTGGTCTTGGGTTTGCCATTTGCATCATTGTAAGTAAATTTCTTTGACATCATCCTAGGTGGAACAAATGATGTGGCTTCTTCTGATGTGGGTGATGGATTATTTATTATTTACTTCTTCTTCCATGCTTGTTTTGTCTTTTGAGTTATCGGAAGACTTTGTTTCTTTTGATAGTCTTCGGAAGCTGCCTTTCCTTTTCTATCGGAAGCTTCCCTTTTCTTTGCTTCCGATGCTCTACTTCCGAAGAAAGATGATTTCTTTTGTTTGTTGAAAGCATTCCTTTGATGAGCTTCCGAGGTTCCTGTTCTTTCAGAAGCTTCCCTTTTCTTTGCTTCCGACACCCTCCTTACTGAAATTCTTCTCCGTTCCTTTGAAGAAGTGGATGACTGACTCCAACTATTCTTTCTTCCTCTTCCATTGCTTGAGAAAGTTCTGCTTCTTGGATTATAGAAGCAATCAGCAGCAAAATGATTCTTTTCACCGCATATCAGACATATAGGTTGACTGTTTGGAGAGTTTTGTTGCTTATTCCCTTTAACCAACTCTGAACTTTGATCCTCAGAAATTGATGATTTGGATGTTCCGACATACTTGTTACTCTTAAACTTTGCCTGTTTCCCTGGAGAATTGATCTTTCTCTCCATTGATCTACCTCTTTTTGACTTGTCAGATGGGCAAGTCACATACTCATCTGAGGAGATATTTTCTGTGTTTTTAGCTTTGATAAAAACTGTTGAATGTTTCATAGTTTTCTTATTTTGTTTCTTAATTTTCAAAGCTTGTTTTTCTTTTACTGATTTAATAGGAATATCATCCTCATCTGAGCATGTTGAGGTACTTGGATTAGAAAGATTGTCCGTTTGAACCACCTTGTGTATATCTAATTTCTCATTGTACACAAGATCAACTAGTGGTTTACACTTAACATCTGCTATGGAGGTATAAGCAGATGGAGGTTCTACTTTGTTATATCCCAATCCAGCCCTATGTTTATTCACTAGTTCAGTTGTGCTGCTCATCCCAAACAGTTTTTCATATTTTTCACCTTGACTTAGAAATTTGTCTCTGTATGACTCGGCCAATACAAGTTCAGTTTTGGCAGTGGTTAGTCTTTCTAAAAGATTTTTAATTTGACACTGTTTGTTAGTATCTTCATGTTTTAAACTTGAAATGGTCTTTTCCATTTCTTCAATCTTTTCTTTGTAATTTCTTTCAATCTCAAAGAAATTTGCCTTGACAACTTGTAAGGACTCAAGCTCATTACAGAGTTGAGAATTTATTTTCTTATAAATATTTAATGTTTCTAAGCATTCAGGTGAGCACATGTTATCAGTTACCTTGCTTGAAGAAGATGAGTCATTTGCCATCAAAGCACTGTTGGAGATGGAAGAATCCTCAGCTTGAAAGCTCCAATCTGAAAAGTCTTGTTCTGCAATGTTTGCATTGTTTGTTGAGCTTGACGGTCTTTGTTGTGATTGCCCAGACGTTGTTGGCTGAGTTCCTGTGGTCTTGCATTCCCTGGCGAAGTGGCCCAATTGTTGACAATTGAAGCATTTAAGCTTGGACTTGTCAAGACCAAATCCAGTTTTCATATTGTGTTTTTTAAATTGCCTTCCAGTTCTCTGATAGAACTTCTTTGCTCGATAGGAAATCATGGCCATCTGGTAATTTATGTCCATTTCTTCTAAGTCATCTGCAGGAATACCATCTAAATCTTCTTGACACAGTTGGAAGTAGTTGGTTTCTTCAGCCATGAAAGCTCTTTGCCCAGACGTTGGTAATGAAGTTGGGTTTGAGAGATGATTTGGAAGTGAGTTTGATGAAATTATGGTTTCAGGAAGTGTGACATTGGGTATGGATGTAGGATGGTAGATGGGTTGGAAACTTTGATATGGAGAATTGTTGATGGGAGAATAAAGAGCGGCTGAACCAGATGGTACATGAGAGACTTTAGATTCTTGAACATCTAGTTCCATCTGATAGGCACTGAGAATACCAAACAACTCTCCCAGAGTTAGAGTTTTCAGATTTTCTGTTCTTCTTATAGTAACAGAATATATGTTCCATGCCTTTGGAAGGGATCTCAGAAATTTTCTGAGTACATCTTGGTTATCCAGGATCACACCTGCAGTTGTCAATTGATCTACAAGTTGGACATACCTTAGATACTGAGATGACATATTCTCATTGTTTTGTTGACAAAAATTCTCAAACTTTTGTTTCAGCATATCTTTCTTGTTTTCTTTGACATCATCTGAACCTTCATACATCTGCTTTAAGGAGTTCCACAGTTCTTGAGCAGACTTGCATTTCTTGAATGCATGTATAATGGAGTTCGGTATTGACATCTGAATGAGCCACAGAGCTTTAGAATCCACTTCCATCTTCTTGTAATCTTCGTCTGAGTACATAGATGGATCTTTTGGTACTGCAGCAACTCCAGCACCAGCAGCAGCAACTGTAGGAATGTAGGGACCTTCAAGAACCGACTTCCAAAGTTTGAAGTCTTGGTTCCTGATGAATCCTTCCATTCTGACTTTCCAGGTATCAAAGTCTTCAGGTGTGAACATTGGTGGCTTGTTGAGAGTGCCATTTTCTGTATCATGTTTGTTTAGAGCAGCCATCTTATAAGACACAGAAAATATGAGTGTTACAACGATGAGATTTTTTATAAGAAATAAAACTGGTAACTTGATGATGATTAGTCAGTCAAGTTCAAGAGCCAAAGCTCTGATACCACTTGTTGGATCGGGTTGTTTAATCTAAACAACACTTCACAAGTATTTCTTACTTAACTCTAACAGATGCGGAATGTTCTGTTAGAATGATCTCACAATTACACTCAAAATGACAAAGTAATAATCGTTGAACAATAAATAAGAACACAAGAATAATTCAAGCTCAAGGATATATTTCTCTCAAAGTGGAAGTATACAAGCAAGCACACTTCAAACAATCATACAATGGGAGGTTATATAGCCGAGGCTACAACCGTATACACTTAGGAATACAAGTTGGGTATACTAGACAAGTACATAAAGTAAAGATTATTCTAGTATATTGAGTGTCTTAACAGGCTAAGACACTCAGTCATAATCATGACACTAATAGACATTGACTTTAACAAAGACTACTAAATACAAAAGACATTTAATGTAGATGATCTTCAAGGCTTCAGATAATCTTTTGTATTTAATGCAGCATGGGAGAAGTAAGGTAGCTTATCTGACTCATTACATGTTGTCTTAATCTCTTATCAGACCAACATGTCTTGTGTCAGTACCTTTTGTACCTTGAGAGTGTGCAGCTACAGTCTTTGGAGAAGGAATCTCTTCGGAAGTCTTTGTCGGATGAGGAAGCTGCTGAAACGAGTCTTCGGAAGCACTTGATGATAGAAATCTTCGGAAGTGCCATTAAGTGATGATCTTCCGAAGCCGTTTATATGTTCAGCATTTGAATGAAGTAAGTTATCCTTCGGAAGCAGTGTTTCTTCCGAAGGGTAACTTTGTTCTTTCTAAGGCTGTTATTCTTTGAAGCCATTGTGTTACAAAAAGATAAGAGGTTTGGTGAGTATCAGCCTTTATTAATCTTTACAAGAAGACTACGGAAACATTCATTCCAAGAATTAATTTTATACCTTCTGACAAAAGAATTATGTTTAAGTTTCACAGAAGACAATTTCTACTTTCAATATGGTTTACAATGACAATGAATAAATGACAGGAACACTCTCTCACAAGTTGAATTATATTTGAAAGAAATGTTTTCACGTATAGACAATTATACGTATCACTTTTAAAAGTGAAAATAATAGATGGAGTTCAATTATTAATATTAGGTAAACATGTTAAATGTACAAATAAAATATCGAATATTGTATACCAAGAATTTTTTAGAGATTTGTAAATTATTTTAAATGTTTGTATGTTATTAATCTTTCTCAAATGTTTATTATGTTTATTTCATATGATATGAAGTAGTAATCTTTTAGATAATTGGGATTGTAGAATGTTTGAAATTACATTTTTCGGTAACTCCACCCGTGTTATAAACGGGTTCTAACCTAGTGATTATTAAGTATATGAAGGAGATAGTTTGCATGAAACTAAAAGCCATAAAAAGAAGTAGTTGTAACTGCTTGTGAAACTACAATGTGTGTGTATATATAACATACGATCGTAACAAGATAAGCAATGGACGGAGATTATTTGGAATTATTATACTTGTGAATTATGTCTAGATTTAGATGCTATTTATTTATTTGCGGATATAATAATTTGATGGTCAAATTGCTTGACTTCTTCTTGTTGTCTTCCTCCTTCTTTTGAATATATAGAACTAGGTTAGAATCCCGTGTATTACACGGGTTGCAAAAAAAAAATACATATACATATCTGTTAAGAAACACTTATATGACTAAAAAGTCTGTATAGTACATAATTTAACTAAAATCAAATTTTACAAAAGTTGAATAAAATATAATATAAACTTAAATTTAATTAAAGTATGCGTATTGTTCTTTAGTATACTGAAATTAACTTGACTTAAAGTTATATTAATACATATAACTTGTTTTCTTTTCAAATTACTTATTTTTTATTATTTCAACATAGTATATTTTTATCATTCAAATCATTCGTTCATATTAAAATTTTCAAATATTTTAAAATCACTCATAAAAACAATTAGTATCATTAATCTTTATTTTCAAATATTTTAATAAATATAATTTGAATATGAATATACTTGAAGAATTAAAAATAAGTTGTTAAATAAAAATATATGTTTATTTAAAAGCTTCATAAATAATTTCATCTTTATACAATTAATTAATAATATATTAATTATTATTTTCTAATTAAATAATAAATATAGATAATTAATGAAGAGAGAGAAGCGGGAAAAACAAAATTTACATGGCATAGAAAGATGACAAGTGTCCACAATTATCTTTATTTATTAGTATAGATAGATTGTTGATCGAGTAGGGTTTCAATAAAACAAATTAATCCTTGTCATGTCCTCTCAAAGTCATGATAATTTTCTTGCCCAAAAATCACGTCTGGACAGCTTTTCTATAACACATATATGATTATGATTATCCGGGTTTAGTTAAATGATAATAAAAAATTGGTTATTTATAGATATGTCATTTATATTTTAACAACTAATCAACACTGAATGTTTCAATTCAAATGATATCTTTTAGATTTTAATATATTACGATTAATGCAAACGCTTGTTTTAATTTAGGAACTTTTAAATATCAAAAATATTTAAGTGAAAACAGTGGTTCAAATTTCCTTTTTTTTAATGGCAAAAGAGAAATTTCGATAGTTTAATCAGTGATCCCTGGGCCTACCTAACACAGATGTCCCTGAAATAGGGGATTGGTTGATCGGAAAGTTCGGGCAGGAGTAGGACATTCCAGAAACAAGTAGATTTATAGAAAGACTTGTGTCAGGTACAAGAATGAGTGGATTGCCTGAAAGAGGTGAGTCAGAGGAAGGCTTCCTCTCAGTGAACGTACTATTACGATCCCAACATGGAAGCTGATTCCAACGTAGTGGGGATTGTGGGAAACCGACCACTAATGTGTCCTGCTTATTCTGACTAGTTCTCCGCACTACTTTTATGCAGTTGAGATCATGCCTTTTTCATGAAAAACAGGCTGGCTCTGGCTACCTTGCGGAGCAAACAAAAAAAACTTAAAAGCAAGAGAAATAAACCAAATGATTAGTTTGATATGTGAGAGATCTCATTTGATATATAAATCTCACATCAATTGTCCATAAAATTAATATAGGGAAAATTCATATCTTGCTATAGTTTTGAGCAGTAACAATCAATCCCGCACAAGTGTCAGCGTCCTTGTTGGTCACGGTCACATTGGTCATGGTTGGCTCTCTTCAGGCTATCACTTGCGAGCCATCACTCTTAGTTGGTTCCAATATTACTGTTAGTGTTACAGATCAAACAAGAGAACTCAACTTAAAAAGACTAGGATGATGGTTTCAAACCAATGTGAGGTTTATAAGTCAAAAGGTTGGCTTTTTCACCTTCAGACTATAACCTTTTGGATTAAGATTTTATGTTTGGCTTGTAACATTTTATTTTATTTTATTTTATTTGTATATAAGTGTTGTATGGTAGATTTGGATCTAACTTTGATGAATAAGACATAAACTCAGATCCTCAATAATTTATTTATTTTGGATAAAAAACATTTGCCTTGAAAAATATATAATCAACCAGAAAAAATTACAAAGTGACCAAGGGGCATACCCCCTCAAAACATACAACAAACCAACCCTAAATGAAATTTTTGTGAACCACCAAAAATGCTTTACGGTGTAAATCAAACATACCAAAAATGCATCTACAACAGCTTTAAAAAACTTTTATTTTATAAATACTGGAATTATCTTGAGTTATAACGATAACAATTAGAGTATAATTTTTTATTATATAATAGGTGAAAAAGCACCTTTTTCTCTTCACGTTATCCTTAAAATCTTACATCATAAACGTTTTATCTCTCTAATTTATAGGTTCATTTTTTTGTTTTGTTTTTGGACTGCTTTCTCATTTTACATTTACACTATCATTCAACATTTCTACTATTGTCAGTTATTATTATGGTTTATTCACAATTTTTCGTTGGTGAGGTTGTAGAATCTGGTAATCAGAACATGATGAGAAAAGTTCATACTAATTCCATGGAATAAAACGAGTACATATAGGAAAACAAAAGAGATAAACTTGATATTTTCTACCAACTAACTGGACCTATTATTTAGGAATATAAGATAAACATAACAACGATATCCAATACTCCCCCTCAAGTTGGAGCATGTAAATCTTTCATGCCCAGCTTGACAAGTAATCGTTTCAAATGTTGAGCACCAAGAGACTTAGTAAACAGGTCTGCAATCTGATTGCTTGTATGAATATGAGCTGGCTTCACTTCATTTGAATCTACTCGTTCATGGACAAAATAGCAATCCATCTCTACATGCTTAGTTCTTTCATGAAAGACTAGATTATTTGCTGTTTGTTTTGCTGCCTGATTGTCACAGAAAATAGTTGTACCATCTTGTTGTGTTGCATCCACTTCTGTTAGTAAACGATTGATTGTTTCTTTGATTTCCATGATATAGGATCCCTTCCAAGAAGTAGTAAATAACCAGTTCGTGACCTTCGAGTTACTTGACATCCAAGCCAATCTGCATCCGAATATGCAACCAAAGTGGTGTCGCCATCTTTTGGTAGCAAAATGCCTTGCCCTGGAGTTGATTCTAAGTATCGCAACACTCTAATTGCCGCCTTTAAATGATTCTCACGTGGATCAGCAACAAATTGACTAAGGACGTTCACTGCATAGGTAACATCGGGTCGAGTAGCTTGTAGGTATAACATCTTTCCCACCATTTGCAGATACATGTTTGCATCCACCCTTTCTTCATTACTTTCAGCATCAATCTTGAGGTTCTGCTCCATTGGAAATCCACTTGTCTTGCAACCAAGTTGACCACTTTCCTTCAACAAGTCAAGAGTATACTTACGTTGGCTTAATACAAGTCCCTTCTGTGTTCTTCAAACTTCTATTCCCAAGAAATATTTCAAGGTGCCCAAATTCTTGATGCTAAACTTATCATTTAGTTGCTTCTTGGTTAATAGTATGGTTCTCATATCATTGCCCATGAGTATTACATCATCCACATAAATTAATGCAGTTGTGAAGACTTCCATCCTCTTATATATAAAGAGAGAGTAATCCGCTTTTGATTGCACAAAACCGAGGTCCAGCAGTGTTTTGGTAAACTTATGGTACCAATTTCTTGAGGCTTGTTTGAGCCTATAAATGGACATCCTGAGATGACACACCTTATTTTCACGCCCTTTGGTAAATCCTTGTGGAATCTTCATGTAAACTTCTTCATGCAAATTGCCATGGAGAAATGCATTATTCACGTCCAACTGATGAATGTGCCAATTGCGTTTCACAGCTATGGCGAGGAGAGTTCGAACGGTTACCAATTTCGCCACCGGTGCAAACGTTTCATGGTAATCAATGCCTTCCATCTGCATGAATCCTTTAGCAACTAATTGGGCTTTGTATCGTTCAACCTCACCATTCGGTTTGTACTTGATCTTGTAAACCCACTTTGAGTCAATGGCTCTTTTCCCTTCTGGCAGGTATTCAAGTGACCATGTGTTATTTTGTTCCAAAGCTTTTATCTCCTTTCGCATGGCTTCTTTCCAGTTGTTGTCATGGGAAGCTTGGTGAAATGTTTTAGGCTCATCATTTGAGGTGATGGCTGAGAGAAAAGCTTTATGATTAGGCGAAAAATTTTCATATGAAACATAATGAGCTAAAGGGTGTACCGTAGATGAGACATGATCAGTGACTCGGTTTGCATGGTCGACCAAAAGGAGGAAGCTTTACTTGATAATCTTTAAACTTTGTAGGCTGCGATTTGGCTTTTGTTGTTCTCTGGAAGGGGTCTTCTTCCTCTACTGGTATGTTTTGAACATTAGCATTGTTTTAGTGTTGAGTCTGGACCAAGTCATCCTCAAGTTTCCCTTCGGTTTCATGCTGAAGGTTACTGTCATCTTGCATGGGGTTCGGGAACGGCTCCGGTATAAATTCATTCTCTTGTTAAAGTGTTGCTTCTGAATTTTCAACTATTTTCACATTGTTTTCTTGCACATCTTCCTTGTTTGGAACATGGTGGGCCCAAAAGTCTTCCATTATTCTCTTATCTTCTTCTGTTATGACTCCATTTTTGTTTAAGAATGGAAAAGAGTTTTCAATAAACATGACGTCTCTTGACACTATTGTCTTCCTTTTGTCTAGGTCCTAGATCTTGTAGCCTTTAATCCCGAAGGGATACCCAATAAATACCCCGATTTTTCCCCGTGGGGCAAACTTGTCCCCTCCGGTCTCAGTGTTTCGGTAATAAGTTAAGCATTTAAAGACCTTTAGGTGTTCATATTTGGTATCTTCCCAAAGATAAGTTCGTAAGGTGTTTTGTATTTTAAAACTTTTGATGGAAACCTATTGATGATGTATGTTGCCGTTAAAATACATTCACCCCAGAACTTGATGGGCAGGCCTGCCTCAAATCGCAGGGCGCATGCAACCTCCAAGAGGTGCCGGTGCTTTCGTTCCACAACTCCATTTTGTTGGGGCGTGTGTGGGCATGTGGTCTCTAAGACTATGCTTTGGTTGTTATAGAACGTTTTCATTAGGTTTGATGTGAACTCCCCCCCCCCCCCCATATCACACCTAAACCACTTGATTTTCTTTTCAAATTGTGTTTCCACCATTTTGTAAAAATCAATCACTAGCTGACTTGCCTCGTGCTTGTGTTTGATAATATAGACCCAAGTGGCTCTACTAAAGTCATCCACCAGAGTAAGGAAATAGTTTCCCAACAATGTTGACGGTGTTCTATACTTTCCCCAAATATCACAGTGAATCATATCAAAACATGAACTTGTTTTTATTGAACTTGAAGGAAAAGGTATTCTAGTCATCTTTGCTTTAATACATGAATCACAAAAAATCTTATTGGAAACTAAATTTTGAGAACAATCAATGTGAGAGAGCTTCACGCTTGATGGGTGACCCAGCCTCTTGTGCCATATGCTGGAACTTGCAGCTACCAGTGCTTCCGGACCCGGTTGTGCCTCCCCCATTCTGTAAAGCCCTCCAATGCGTTTACCCGTCCCAATCAAGTACCTCATCTTCAGGTCCTGTATCACAACAAAATCAGGGAAAAAGGTGATGGCACAATGTAGATCTTTGGTTAAACGGCTAACCGAGAGTAAATTGCATTTGAAATTTGGTACGAACAACACCCCATTATCCTTTACACCTCCCCTTAGCACGATTTCGCCTCTTCCCTTGACAGGAATGGCGTCACCATTTGGGATTGTAACCGGTGTTTCATGGTCATTTAGTTCAATATTTTTAAATAATCCTTGTAAATAAGTCATGGATTCTGTTGCTCCAGTATCCACGATCCAGTTACCTTCCTCACCGAATCTACCTGCCGTATTAGCCACATTAATGGAGTGTCTTTGGAAGGTCCTTCCTTCTTTCCAAAAAAATTGAGAAACACTTCATATTGTTCATCATCTAAGCCGGGTATAGGGCTAGGACCACCATCCACCATAGCAGCCTTTGGTTTTGATAGTTCCTTATTTCCCTTCGTTGGCCACCAATCTGGATATCCAATACGTTTGAAGCACCCTTCTCGTATGTGTCCATCCTTGCCACAATGTGTGCAATGTTTAGGCTTTGTCGTCGATTGCCCTTTGTCTTTCTGCCACGTTGGCTTCTTTGAGGTTGGAGGAGCTTTCTTGGTTGGCTGCCATGCTTGAAAGGCTGCAACATCCACGTCTACTTTCTTCCCGGTCGTAATGTTTCTTTGTCTTTCGTCTTCTGCCACAAGATGGTAAGTGGCCCCCAAGGTTGGAGTTGGTTTAATGGCCAAGATCTGCATTCGAATCACCGAAAATTCAGCGCCTAATCCCATTAAAAATTCGTACGTTCGTTCCTTCTCTTTCACTTCCATCAAACGTTTTCCGATATCGCACCGACATCCCTCACACTCGCATCGGGGGACTGGTAACGCGGTGTCGAGTTCATCCCATAAGCTTCTCAATTTCGTGAAATAGGCTGAAAAAGACAAGTTTTCTTGTCGGGTTGTGGTGATGGACTGCTTTAACTCATACATTCTTGGCGCGCTCTCCTTGCCAAATCTTTCTTGGAGGTCCTTCCACATCTCTACAGCTGTAAGTGCGTATTTAACGTTGGTTCTTATCTCCTTTTCCATAGCTGATGTGAGCCATCCTTTAATCATGGCATCACATCTCATCCAATTCATGTATTTCCCGTCAGTCTTTTCTGGTTTGGGCAGGGATCCATCAACGAATCCGATTTTATTCTTTGTGAACAGAAAATTCGTCATCTCTTGACTCCAATCATTGAAGTTGTTGTCGTTTAGGCTTTCGTTCACCTACATCTGTTTAGGGTAATCCGAAGGATGAAGGTAATAGACTGAATTGGTGTCGATGGTGTCCCCACCTTTCACCGATCCTCCTTCATCTCCGGCCATCTGGAAGCTATTGATGATCTTAACTGTCAGACCTGCTCTGATACCATGTAGAATCTGGTAATCCGAACATGATGTGAAAAGTTCATACTAATTCCATGGAATAAAACGAGTACATATAGGAAAACAAAAGAGATAAACTTGATACTTTCTACAAACTAACTGGACCTATTATTTAGGAATATAAGATAAACAAACAACGATATCCAATAGAGGTTTAAACATGAAGCCAATGGTTGTACGTGTTATTTTTCAAACTATATAAACATGAAAGTTTAGTGCAATTGAGATTTGGTTGACTTAAGTATTTCTCAATATTTTTTTTAGCAAGTGTAATTTTTTGTTTGTAACATTTAAATATAAAAAATTGAATTTATGTTATGTTTATTATATTTAGTAAAAAAAAACTTTTGCACTACCCAAAATCTGGAACTAGTCATACATAGATAGGATCTTAAACAAACCTTAGCCGACCCGTTCGTTTCATTACCTGATTCTAATAAAACTGATTGGCTCAAGACCGGTTTCGTAAAATTTTTATTAGGTTTCATAGTTTTGGTTACTAATTCAGTTTTTAGGATGAAAAATTCAGTCGCAAACAATTTTGGTTGAAAATTATTGTGAAAAGAGATTCAACGATCGCCCAAACCGATCGCAAATTTTTTCTTTAATCAATTTTAATTGACCATAATTGGATCCAAAGAAATTTTGAGTTGACAAAATGGTTACCTGATAAAACATGATAAGACATTGTGACACCTCGTATTTTCCAGGTCAGCATTTACATTAATTAAATAATAATTTAAATTATTATTACATACGTGACACTATAATTAGTCTAATTTAGTGTGACACGTGTCACAACAGTCCAAACACAACGATCTAACGATAATTCAGTGAATTATTGGAAAACGCACGCACGTGTCTTGAATTAACGAACGTTGGTGAAACAATCAAACAGTTATGAAATTTAACAACAATTGAATAATGTGTCATTAAATAACGAACAAAATCTTGACAAAAGTTGAGATTACGATAAACGATAACGTAGAATGGATGAAAAACGATCCGAAACAACAAAAAGGGACATATGGACCAGTCCGCCACTCTTCACGGTACGCCAAGGGCCTTGGCGAGGGCCTTGGCGGTACGCGAAAGGTGGGCGGGATAATTTGAATTCCCCGAAATCCTTCGTGGTACGCCAAGACCGTTCAACTTCAACTCGTCGGTACGCGGCGTGTTTCGGGAGAAGCCCGAATAAAATATTCTTGGTGGTACGCCAAGACCCCCTAGGGGCGCTCCTGGCAGTATGCGACACCTCCCATCAGCTTGAAACTTTATAAAAAACGACCCAATTCGTTCTGTATCATTTTTACTCATTTCTCTCGAACTTAAACTCTCTACTCGACCACAACCCACTGCTATACTCATCCCCAACCTTCAAAAACATATTTTGAGCTGCTTGGGACTCCATTGAAGACTTGGAAGTTATAGGAGACCTTGGAAGATTGCTACTCACCATCACCATCAACCACATTGCAGCTGTGAAGTCCTCATCAACCACATTGCTACTCATCCCCAACCTTCAAAAACATATTTTGAGCTGCTTGGGACTCCATTGATGACTTGGAAGTTATAGGAGGCCTTGGAAGATTGCTACTCACCATCACCATCAACCACATTGCAGCTGTGAAGTCCTTATCAACAAGTTCTAGAGCTTATTCCCATCTGATCTTGCACAAAATCAATCATCTAGAGCTCTAGAAGGTAGTTTACATGACCATTTGCACTTAAAAACACCAAAACACACAATTGCAACACACTTCACTCACATGCAAGGCCTTAGATGGCACATGCACAAATTTTTGTAGCTTGAACACTGATATTTGAAGTCTTGATGATTGATTTGGATTGATCTATTGGAAGTATTATTGTCATTTTGAGGAGATTTGTGAATATTGCTATTTTTAGTAACTTTAATGATACAATCCATTGTTAGATGATGTTATGGACATAATGAGTATGTAAAAAAATAATGATTCATGATCAATGTGATGATTTTTGAGGTATTGATTGATTAGATTGATAGAATAAATGAATATGTTCATAAGTTTCTATAAAAGGAAACTTTTGTTCAAGAAATAGGCCATGCATGTTGGTTTTGGCTAAGGCTAAGTTACTTTAGTGATGTTAATGATCATATGAACAAGTTTGTATAGTTTGATTTTAATAAAATTAGTTTATTATCAAACTTTCTATTATTAGAAACTTTATTTGAGGATTTTAATAAATTATAGCCAATAAGCATGATTGTAATGATTGAACGGTTTCAAATATTGTATTATGATTATGTGAATGTATTTGTTTGACATTTGATGCTAAAACATGCTAAATGTAGCAACTTGCTATAAATAGTAACTTTAAATTGGGTATTTTGTGATGTTAGATGATGAAATGTGTTCAAAAATACCTTGTTATGATATTGTGAAAGTTGTTACTTGGTCATTTGTGATAAAACATGATAAGTAGAGAAACTTTCTAAATTTAGTAACTTTAAAATGAAAAGTATGCTTGTGTGATGACTTGTAACAATGTGCCTTGTGATAACATGATCACTTATGATAAACAAGCATGCTAGAATTATTAAAAGGTGATTTGTATGTAAACTTGCTTAAAATAGAAATAGCCTAAAATAAAAACTTACTATAAATAGTAAGTTATCTGTTGAATGCAATTATGTGTTTACATGTAATGCATAACACTTAACACACGTTAAACAAACGCTAAGGACCAAACGAGTCACCAACGGGTCTTTGAGTCAAACACGGTCAAACACAACAACTAAGAATTGTTTGGACACAAACATGGTCTAGTTGACCAACACGAACGCGAACACGACAGTGAAGACGAACTCACAAAACTTATGTGATAAAGGTGATAGATAAAGGCAATCCGTTCACATTTCACGTAACGACAAACAACTACAAAACTCAAGTGAGTTTACAGCCCCACTTTTACATTGCAACAACTATTTTAGACGTATGACTGATATGTTGTAAAACAACTTTTTGACCGAGTTATGTTTTTGGTTTTTGCCTCCCCCACCCCCTCTCTCTGTAAAAAGGGGAACCCGTTGGAAGGGGGACAAACCGCCAAATTGACATCTGATGATTGAAATCACCAACATGAACACAAACGAAATCTTGAATTTCGTATAGAAAGAAAACGAACCACTTCTATTTACATTTTGGTATTCTTATCTCTTGTAAGGTTTATAGGTAAACAAAACAGAACAAGTCAAGGTACTACCAAATACAGTCCAGTTGCCCGTGAAGCCCCGATCACCCAGTCACGTTGTCACCAATAGTCTTAATCAACTTAGACATCCTATTTAACTTAGACATCTCACTATAAGATAGTTTTATTCTTGTTACATATTTTCATTTTAACTTGTCTAACTCGTTTGACTTGGTTTGATAAAAGAGGTGAGTTATGTTAAGGTTTTGTAGTCTTAAGTGTTTACTTTGGGTTGATTGATTTGTCTGACTCGAATAATGTATAGGATTATGACCTACGACTTGCTATATGTTAAACAATTACCATTTTATATATAACAAACAAACAAATATATCAAGTAAAATCTTACTAATTAGTAAGATCTGGATAATAAGATGAAGACAAATCTTACATTTATCTTCATGAGATAAAAATACAAACTTACCCAGTATATTTCCACTTTTTAGTAGGGTCTGGAGGGGAAGGATGAACACAAAACTTACCTCTATCTCAGTTGGGATAGCGAGGCTGCTCCGAAGGAGTCCGCTGCTCAAAATTATCGTTTGAAGTTATCATCTCAACCCTTTTAAAGTTATTTTCACAAAATAAGTAAAATAACTTTAAAATTAGTGCACTTTTACTTTTGCCCCTTGAGGGCCACACATATATACATTATATGCGTGCACCGCAAATGAGGCGTAAAAATGTTACCTCTAAATGAGATAAAAATGTTACCTCTAAATGATTAATTGATGTCCTCATGAGACTTGAGATAAGAGATTGTCTTACATGAGAAACACAAAGTGTTGTACATGTAAGACATCGAATACGACCAATTAACATGTTTTTGGATCAAAGAATGCTACACAAAGTGTTATACATATTCCTATTGTAATCACAAGACAATGAAACACACAAAACATAAATCAAACTTGAAACTTTCATAATCTTCTCAATCAATATCTTGGATCAATCTCTAAATCGTGAATTACTATCAAATAAACCTATTTATGGGTTACACACAATGATTTATCAGATTATACAGAGATTTGTTGAATGAATATGGATTTGATCAATTTCTATGAATGTCCTTCGAAGATCGTATTTGTAACCGTACGTTTCCTTTTGTGTGTAATGACCCATATAAAAGAAAAAAAAATCTTCCTCTATATATATTCAAGGCATATGTACTTTCTTAAGATTTGGCCCAACAAGGCTTATTAAAAACCTAATACGATTTATTTAATATAAGGCTAAATCCAAATAATATTATAATTAATCAAGTTTGCACTCTTGCCTTACCTAACACGACTAATCACTAATTAATATTATTTCTAGATCGACAAGTTAATCCACTATCCTAAAATAGTTGATGGCACTAAAATTACCAATACAAAGATCAAGTCAAAGTCCACGAGTGAGATTGTATTTCATTTATTGAAATGCATCTATAGAAATATTCCAACAGATGAAATAAAATCTCACTGATATACTTATTTAACATTCCACTTTTTTTATTCTTCATTAATTTTTCTTTTACTGGGTTTTTCTTATTTCGATTTTAACGAGGCATAAAAATTGATCTAAAATATTAGTTTATTTTTAGGTTTTAAGGCGCTGAATTAATATCATTCTAAACCATGTTGTTAATATTGTATAATAAGTGGTAAAGTACACATTATTACCACATTCATTCCCATTCAGTTTCGTTTTACTGAATTAATGATATAGAATTCAGTTCATTTGTAATGTGTCTATAAATTGTAAGCAAAATGATGAGCAATATACACTCAGATTATATACAATAAGAATTCTTTCTCTTACTCTCCAATCCTTTTGTCTTGATATATTGCTGTTAGATTATTATACAATAAAATTTAATATATAAATGATATTTAATATATAAACTCTATAAAAAAATGACCAAATATGCATGCGTGCATGTAGGTATACAGTGCAGACCTTCAAAAAGAGATCCAAAAATAACAATGAAACATGCATAAACTACGAATGACAATGGACTGGGTTTGGGTATGGTATTGCTAATTCCAGTCTCATGCTTGATTATAAAAATGTATCACATACCTGGCTAATTACCCGTTGGGTACCTATCAGGTAATTATCCATCGGGTATCGGGCTTACCCGCATGTATCGGGTATACCCATTAGTGTTTTAACTTTTATGATTTTCCGAGTACATTTGTATAATATTAATATTCAATAATGTTATTGTAAAAAAATATAATTTATTAATTAAATACATATAATATCAACACCATAAGACACAAACCAAACAAATGTAAATCTCATGACATATAGATCCCAAAAGATGCTACCATAAACTATTACTTTAATATTTTTTTTGAACAACCAAGCAAGAGAAGGTCAAGACCCCCTCGCTAGGAAGACCAAAGTCTTTGCCCCATAGGCGTGACGTACCCGTTTTATCGGGCTCACCTTGCTTGACGCATGCCCCAGATGTGAAGAAACCAGACACTCCGGAAAACTCCGCCCCCGGGCAGATTCGAACTTGGGTTTCCCCAGTCCGAACTTCACCCGGATACCACTGAGGCAAATGCCGCACTCGCTTACTTTAATATTCAAACTAAACAACATATTTTAAACTACAAGATTAGTTTTTATATAATAAAGCTGATACTTGTTTTCATTTCTAAAATAATAAGATAAAAGTTAAAACTTGTTCTAATCTTTCATAAAAAGAATCATGTTTTAAAAAAACAAATTAAAAAAATATTTACAATTTATTACGGGTGTTATTTCGGGTAAGTGGGCCGGGTATAGGGCCAGATATTCCCTAATCTTATACCCGTACATGAACCAGAAAAAAAATATTTTTTTACCCTTACCCTCTCCCATACCCTAATATTCGGGCCGATACCAGACCCTAAAGTTTGGGGTTTCGGGCTTTCTCATTGGGTTCAGGTTTTTCCCACTAAAATCCTAAGACTCCTAAACCATCCCATGATTTAGACAAACAAACTAACCATTATCTCATAAAAACTCCAATTGCTCAACACTTTAACCCGTATTCACCCGATCTAGTCCCTTGTTCATAACTCCTTAAACTGGTGTTGACCCAATCCAGTTTCTTGACCTGAGTGGATCCAACTTAACCCATCAAGATTACCCTATAACGTCTATATACAAGGGAACTAGCATCTCCTGGGTAAATCAATGTAAACAAGCAGATTAAATAAATAAGTTCTCAAAGATCTAGACTATAAACTAAGTGTTGACCGAATCCAGTTTCTTGACCCTACTGGATCCAACATGACCCAAGATCAAGATTACCCTAAAGGCAATAACTCTTATATACAAGGGAACTTGCATCTCTTTGGTAAATTAATGTAAACTAGGTTTAATCCCCCGCGCGTTGCGGCGGGTTATCACAGTACACTCCTAAGAACGAGTGTTATATATCATTTGCAGAAGCATAAGTTATATAATAAAATCAAATCTCTCAATCTATACAATTTTTCAAAAAAAAAAAATCATACAAAATTCTCACAAATATGTTACAAAAATATTAAAAAATTACTCACAAAATCCTTCTAATCGGCAATCAATCGTTTGAATTAAAACAAAAATCTAAATCTTTAAACAAATCTCTCAAATTTAATAAAACCAAAACTTGTAAGCAAATATCTAAAATTTAATACCTCATCTCTGTTTACTGCTTTTTAAAGTTAAAAAAGTTTCTTGTGACCCAAGTCTATATTATCAAAACGTCACCACATGCAACAAACACCTACATTAATCTTGAATAAAAAAAATTATGTTTTGAATAAACATTAAATATTAGGTTTATTTTCAAGATTCTAAAACTTCATTTGTGGCCAAACTTAAAAATCCAAAAAAAATATATATATATATTGGGTCAAATTTTAAAACTTCATAAATATACTCATCATTTTCATAACCTTTAATATATATATAATAATAAGCAGATTATTCTCAGAGATCTAATCTTTCTATTTTAATAAACAAAAATAATTTTTGACACTTGTCGAATTCTCATGTTTCTATTGCCATTTGTCATTTTTCTATCAACTTATTTAATTATCTATCCTATTAATTAATCACATTCTGTCCTATTTAATACTTATAATATTTATGAGTAATAATATTATTTGACTTTTTTATGCAAGAAAATAGTTTTTAATAAATATTTTTATTAAAAAGCACACTTCAAAAAAGTTAATAAAATATTAATTTTCTAAAAATGATCTTTTTTACTGTAAGAAAAATATTTTAAGTTAGTATTTTTAGAACATAAAAGTTTAATAAAAAACACTTATTAAAAAATAAAATAAACTATAAATCATAGTTTTCAAATAATGGAATTTTTATAAACAAATTATGTTTCTTAAAACAAAATGCTTTAAAAATAATCATTTTAAACCAAAAGTTATAAAAATGTTAGGAAAAATTAAACTTTAGTTATTTATGTTTAATGATATTTCAAATTAAGTAATCTAATTTTGATAATTATACAAATTGTACATTATTTTCTTGATTTGTAACAATTAGTTTTTGATAGAAAAGTTAATGAATTTTTAACATCAATCAGTTTAAGAATCTTTATTATTACAAAACAAGTAGGTCACGTATTATTTATTTAGTTATTGAAAATTTTAACTATTATTTTATTAGTTAAAATACTCATTAATATATAATTTAATTAATTTATAACAAAATATTGTATAATTTTTAATTTTTATTACTAATTATTTAATATTTTTTTATATTCAATACGTGTAATACACGTAGTAATAATCTGGTTAAGATATTTTTTTAAACACAAGTCGACTCATTGGGACATTATATCAAACAACTTAACTGCATACTCTTTAAGCTAAAAACATACCTCCAAAGTCCAAATCAAACCATCTTATATAAATGAGAACAAAATGAAGAATCAAATGGCAACGCATCTATATCTATATATATATATATATATATATATATATATATATATATATATATATCTATACTTACTATATAATAAAAGAGTAAATATTTTGCCACTTGTCATCTCATTACAACATTAATGCCACATGTCACCTCCTTATACCTCAAGTGACACTTGTCAATTCCTTATTATTTCACTTAATTCTTTCTCAAATTAAGTAACTATATTCTCTCTCTTATCAAATAATTTTTTTTATTAAATAATTATAATATTAATAAGTAATATTTATTTATCTTTTTATTATAAAACACTCTTAAATTTTTTTTATAGAATACGAAATTTTCTAAAGCCAAAATTTTTAAAGTAAGAAATATTTTATTTTCAAAAAAAATTATGTAAAAAATAAGTTATCTTAAAAAATATTTTTTTTTTGAAAAAAATAATGTATACTATAAAAGAAGTTTTTAAACAATGAGATTTTTATAAACAAATAACGCTTTTTAATTTATTAATAAATTAAAGAAATAAAAATGCTATAGAAATTTACACTTTTGTTCCGTTATGTTTAAAGCTAAAATTGGGTCATTTAAATTTAGTAATTATAAAAATTATATTTTATATTATTAATTTATAAAAGTTAGTTTTTAATATAATATTAACTGAAGTTTTTAACGTCAATTATTTTAAAGATATCAACTGTTAAACATTAAAAGGTCATATATTGTTTGTATATGATTAAAGTTTTTAATTATTTTTTTATCACTTAAAATATTTATTAATATGTAAATTAATCATGTTATATCAATATATTATTTTATAATTGCTAAATTTTCATTGCAAACTATTTAATATTTTATATTAAATCTATGTAATACACATGTTAATAACCTAGTAATGAACATATGTGTGGGTCATTTTACTTATTTTGTAAAAACAACATTAAAAGTGTTTGGATGATTAGTTTCAAACGATAGCTTTGAGCCGGTGACTCATTCGAAGCAGCCTCTATATCCCAACTTGAATATTAGGGTAACGCTTATGTTCATCCTTCTTTCAGATACTACTAAAAAATGGGATATACATGATAAATTTGTTTGTTTGATGTTCAATTGAATTCAATTTATTGGAATTTTTTATTTTGCTTTGCAAATTTAGAAATTTTACAACTTTGTAATCCACGAGTTGGATCGTGTTTAGAATATAGTTAAAGATTGCATATAACGATGAACTGTTGAGTACCCAATACTTCCATGGCAAATATCAGTCGGATCGTATAGCTGCGTTAAATTCTTATCCACAACATTGTACCTCATGATCTTCCCCAAAATCTTCAACACCATAAATGTATTTTCATCGTCTTCACCTCTAACGACATCAATGATTTCAAATTCAGAATAATGGGGGATCATCAAACTCCACTTCGTACTTGACAAACCACCCTGAATGATCTTTTAACATCTCATACACATTAAAGTGCAAATGTGTTTCATACTTATCAAACTCGACTAAATGCAGATGCCCCCAAGATTCCCCGAAGTAAATCGGCAGAGTTCCGTCAGAATAGCCTCCAGATATTGCTGCCCTCGGTGGCAATGGCGACGGTAATGGAAGCTTCTGCAACTCATCGTCTTCAAGAATGAAGTACGATGGATTAAGAGAAGAGGGATCCCAAAGACAAGAAGGAACCCAGTGAATCGCTCCGTTCCAATAAACCGCATTTCTGAACATCGTTTGATAAGGTGCATAGAAATGATTATTTGAAATCTTCCATTTTCCAGTGCTAGACGAGTAGATTTGAATACGAAACAAATTATCAACAGAACTTCTACTTGGTCCATGAATACAAACAATTTTGTAATGCGGACAATCTGTTTGATGAAATGCGAGACCCATGAAACGGATTGTTTTACGAACATTTGGACCTCCGGGCACCGATGGGATGACCGCAAATTGCTTGGTGGTCGGATTAAATACATAGTATTTATAACAGCGTTCGTTTCCTCGATCGCTACAGCAAAGCAGCAAACCATTACAGGATTGCATGATTATGATACCGTTAATATCAGGGTAGAAATCAAGAGTACGAAAAGGAGGTGTGCTTTGATTTTGAACATCAAACGGAACATAAATGTCGCGAACAAAAAGACCAGGAGAGATCGATAAAATCTAGTGTGGGTGTTTGCGAGGAGCAGGTTTTAAGGGTGTTTTGGGTTTTCTTGATTTTGGATATGGTGTTGACCATTTTGAGATTGTTGAAGAGGTTGGGGTTGAAGGTGGTGTTGGTTTTAATTGGTGAAAGATTGCCATGGAAGCCGATAAAATCAAGGTTTTGATGCAAGCTTTGCTAAGAATCTCTCGGTCCTTGTGAAATTTCCTAAGGTTAACAACTTGACATACTTCTCAAAAACATAATTAAAAAAATGATATAAAATTAAACAATTCCCTTACATAATTAAAAACATGACACCGGTGATTATAAGGGTGTTCATTTTCGGATATCTAGTGATCTGGATATCCGAAAATTTGGAAAAGTGATTTTCAAACATCTGAATTCGAACTCAGAAAAAAAACAAAAAATTTAAAAAAATATATTTTAAATATATGAAACCTATACAAAATATCTGAAAATAAATCTATTTCGGATATAGGATATCTGAACTATCCGAGAATTTTCAAAATACGCATCCGAATCCGAATTGCTGGTTATCTCAACTTTCGGATATCCAAACTTCCGTATGTCCAACATTTCAGATATTTCAGGTTTTGATTTTCGGATATTTCAGATACGGATTTTTTTAACACATATACTGGTGATAAGGGAAAAATAAAGCTAGTCGTGTTTGTTTAAACTTGAATTTCTATTATTTTATAATAAATGAAGTTTTAGTAAAATTACAATCTACTATTTTTGGTATTAATATTTTTACAAATACCCTTGAATTTCTTCCTCTATTAACTGATTTTAGATTGAGGCATTGACTATCAATTGAATTAGTTTCCTGAGAAAATCAAACTCTATTTTCACGATTTCGCACATAGCTTAAAGGTAATGTAATTGCATTGTTCTTTTGTTATTTCTATTGTTTGTTTAATTTATTTTGCAAGATTATTGATTATATTTGTATAATTTTTTTTTCACGAACAAATTTTGTTGGGGCTTGTTTAGTGGGGCCTTAGAGCAAGTGCATGATATGCGACCACACATGACCCATTTTTTTAGAAGGTCCTAATTTTTTTAATTTTTTTACTTATTATGTATATTAATTTATTTTACAACAAACACATATAATTTACATTCCAAATTTTTAAATATATTTAAACCAGTTACGAATTTTATAAAAGTTAAAAGAAAAACTTTTTCCTTAGACATTTAACCAAATAACTCATTACAATTTAAAAATTTAGGTCAAAAAATCAAATTAACTTACTTAATATTTAGTTACAAACTAATTACCACACACAAACGCATAAGAGCCCATTTTTAGCATTCGCACAAGACATTTCATCTTTCAAAGACGGCCCTAGGCTTGTTCATCATCTATACATAGATTTCGTTCACCTTTGTTAGTTCATCATTTAAACATTCTTGTAAATCTTAATTGTTTATGCGTTTGGACTTTGGTGATAGGTTTAAATTTACGATGTGCGCAACCATGGTTCATCGTTATTCTTTGTCCCATCGGATTAACAACCAAAATTTTTGGATTTTGTGGCATATTTTATTCCTAGATTGTGATCAGAGGTAATTTCATTATTGTAAGAATTTGACGTAAAATTAACACTCACATAGAGAAAAAATACCGACAAGATAGATTCAATGGATATGAAGATAAAGACAGACGATGAAGATTAAAACAAAGAAGCGGACAATGAATATGAACATGAAGAAAATAAAATAAAGACGATGATGACAGTTATGTATATGTAACAAGTGGTGACTATGTATGTGTAATCAATTATATATCTCTAATCTATACGTGTTTACATATTTTTATTTCATGTAAGATCTAGAACGTGATCTTCATCATTTAATGAAAATTTGTTGATGGCTCCTTAGCAATAGCTTTAATAAACAAAAATCTTGTTTTCATGAATAAAGAAAGCATATTAATATATACACATTACTCAAGATTGATATTCATCATCTAACCGCATCTAGGTTAAAAGATTGGGAGGGAGGGAGGGAGGGCGGGGGGTAATTCATGGGCGAAGATAGTTGGGGTCGGGCCCCCTTGTTTTTTCGCTCCGTAGTTTAACTTTATGTGTCTTTTGTCTGAAAATTTAATACATGTTGAGTTCGCCACATAGATTTATGAGTTAGCCCCCCTCCCCCCCCCCCCCCCCCAAAATCCACCCATATATCGAGCTAAGCTTCATCACTGGGTTGATTGGAAGTCAATCTTGTTAGTAGGGTCTCAATGTCACTCAATGTCATGCTTATGAGAGTAAAAGAGGTGTTTGTCTACTTTAGTTTTTCTCCTGTCTTTGAGTTGTTTATGTTAATTTGCAGATCAAGAGATCTTAGTCTATATAAGAGAGTCCTTGTAAACAATTTATTATTTCTATTCAATACAAGTATATTAACAGGGGCGACCCTGAAAATTTACGTGCCAGGACGAGCCGGAAAAAAAAGGCTCATAGTAAATTCAAATATTAGACTAGGGGTATTTAAAAAAAGTAAAAACCGTTCAAAACCAAAAACCGAACTGTATTCGTATCTGAAAAAACCAAACCGAATTCCGAATTTTGTTTTCGGTTCGGTTGTCGGTTCCAAAAACTTTTTAATTTGGTTTGTTCTGTTTATTTGTTTAACCGATAAACCGAATTCATATTTAAGTTTATGGTTTATAATCAGTTTATTCGATTGAATTCGGCTAAGTTTATATGGATCGGTTTATTCGGTTTTTAGCATGTTTATTAGATTTTTAATCAGTTTATTCAGTTTCAACCGAAATCGAACCGAACCACTTTCCGAATTTTGAATTTCGGTTATAGGTTCCGAATTTCTTTTGAATTCGGATTGTTTGGTTTATTCGGTTAACTGATTAAACCAAATTGAGATTTAAATTTATTATCTTATTAATAAAACATTTGGTTGAATTTGGTTTATTCTAATCAATTTATTTGGGTTTTAACCAGTTTACTTGGTTTATATTCGGTGTATTAGGTTTTTAACCTGTTTATTTGGTTTTCAATTGGTTTATTCGGTTTTAACCGAAACCGAACTGAACCACTTCCCAATTTCTGTTCGGTCTTCGGACATGGGAAAAAATTGAGAATCGATTAAACCGAACCAAATACACCGTTAACCAAATCGAGGAGCACCTTTAGTTTAAAGAGCATGAAAGTAATTTCCTATACTTTGAAAGGATATTAATTTTTATACCTCTTAAATTATGTGTTTATAAATAGTTTTTTGTGTTCTTTGAAACTTGTTAGTTCTCATTTGAATCAATCTATATATATGTATATACTGAAAATATTGTGCCCCTAAAAAATTAGGCACGGGACGGAGGTCGAGTTTGCCCCTCCCTCGGGCCGCCCCTGAGTATATAATCTTATTTATTTATTTATTTATATATTTATTTATTTATGTTCTTGCATGTTTACCAAATAACTCTCATCCTAAAGGCTACAATTTTTAAGATCAATCTACTTTATGGAAGAAAAGTAAGGTAAGAAAGATGAAAAAAAATGAACTGATGTAAACACCTGGGAGATGGAGTTCTACATGCTCATATAATTTTTGCGGCAATTGATCGCGGCTAGGACTATGAAGCTTTAGTGAATTCAGGGGCGTTTCCGAGAATTTGAGTGCTCCGTGCGAAAAGGGAAAAAAAGCCCCTCTAGATAAAATTTTTTATATATATAATGACTTAGGTTGTGACAATTAACGTAAGCATAATAAAATCATAGTTTTAAATGGGACAATTGTTATTTTTTAATCATTTATTGGGCCTTGTAGTTTAATCTATAGAATGTTAAAATGGGACAATTGAATTTTTATAAAAAATATATAGTATATATGCATTTTTTTATAAAATTGTGCCCCTAAACACGATGGGCCCTGTGCGGGAGGGGAGTTTGCACCCCCTCCAAGCCGTCACTGAGTGAATTCTATTACAGATCTTACAAAGTCTACTGCATAAAATGCGAGATTTCAATTGGGATTTGGCTGTTGAATCTAGAATTAGATAGATCGAGACTTCTTAATGCTTTAAAGTTACCAATTTGAGAAAATTCTGACCCAAAAAAGTCATAATCGAGAGATTGAGAATCTTAAGATAAACAAGGATGCAAAGGAAATGGTTAGAATCAAATGTTTTTTTTTATAATGTTGTGCTGTTAAAATCTCAATCAACTCATTAAAAAAAAACCTTAATTACCTTCAAGTGCACACTGGAGAACATTTTCTCATGTTTCGACCCACACAAAGCACTTTGTGATAAAATCAACACCAAGATCTAACAACTTAAAGAACTGAAACTCACATACAATTGTCAACACCTTTATTTCTCTCAATTGATTAACAAGCGATTACAAAATGAAAAGATTACAACTCTACTCATTTCATTCTACCAACTAATCTTTATACTGAATCAGAAAAACAAACTAACTAACCATCAGTAATGGTGGTTATTCAGTTAAACAAGTCATTAAGAAATGACTAAACTACCCTTACTTATCACTGAACAATGAATCTCGAATCTCGATTGTTACTCTTCACAATCTCCACCTTAACAATCAAGAAACCTTACTAAGCTAAGAAAGGTGCTTGTTGAGTAAGGCCGGCTTTCTTCGAATGCTTGAGCGCTTCTTTCTCATATCGATCATTCAATATCCTTGACTTTTCAATAAGGGGCGCGTTAGCTAGGCCGTTTTCTTGCAGAAATGCTAGCGCGCGCCCTTACGTTTTCTTTGCTTGCTCTGCAGTACGAGCCTCATACAAAGTCGCGCCCTTTTAATATGATGAAGAGGGCGGCCAATACCAAGTTTACTCAAACAATCAAAAAACTTTGTACCAGATAACGCCTTTGTGAACACATCTGCAGCATTCTCATCAGTACACACATGATCAACTTTGACTTCCATAGAATTGATCACATCACGGATAAAATGAAACTTTACATTAATATGTTTCGTCCTTTCATGATACATAGCATTCTTTGTTAATTGAACTGCTCCTTGATTATCACACAAAACCACAGTATCATCAAAAGAAACCCCGAGTTCACTAACAAACCCTTTTAACCATAAAGCTTCTTTTACAGCCTCAGTTAACACCATGTATTCTGCTTCAGTACTCGATAAATCAACCACAGACTGCAAAGTTGCTTTCCAGCTCACTATACTCCCCAACACAGTAAAAGCATATCCAGTAATTGACCTACCCAGATCCAAGTCCTTAGCAAAATCAGAATCAACATAGCCAAGTACTTGCCTTTTATAGCAATTATTAGAACCAAATATTAAACCCAGTTCCTTAGTACCATTCAGATACCGAAGTATCCACTTTACTGCACACCAGTGAACTTTTCCTGGATTTGACAAATACCTACTGACCAGGCTTACACCATAAGCTATATCCGGACGAGTACAAACCATCAAATACATCAGACTACCAACTACTCTTGCATGCAACACTTTATTCATATACTCAATCTCTTCAAGATCTTCTGGACAATCCTTTAAAGACAATTTAAAATGAGTAGCAATAGGAGTCTTCACCGGTTTACACATCTCCATACCACAACTTGTCAGTACCTTTTGAATATAAGATGTTTGAGTTAATCTCAACAATCCATTACTCCTATCTCGAGCAATATTCATCCCCAAAATTTTCTTAGCAATACCCAGTGGACGGGGGTCGGTATATCCCCTTAGCCGAGCTAAGGGATATCCCAGCTACCGCCTAGCTCGGACAAAGTTTAGCACGGCCATATCCAACTCAGACCGTCAATTGCAAAGAGAGACCTGGGAAGGATATTACAACCACTGGACAAAAGGATATGGCCAACCAAATAAGGAAAACCTGCAAGGCCTTTCCACATAAAAAGTAGTCATTAGCCTTTCTCATACAACTTCCTGCAAAACTGTCACTGCAGGATATGGCTACATTTTTTGACAAGACTAAGACAGCTTGATAACAAGTCAAACATTAACACCAATCTGGAACTATTGCTACAACCAACACATGCGCATAAAACCAATAGAAGATAAGATCCAGAAGAAGAAGATACTCGTTGGAAAGGCTGGAGCTCGAGGACTATAAAAGGGAGGCTGAAGGACTCAAACGGTACAACACACTACATTCACATTCTCTCAACATTCTTACATACTCAGTCGTTATCTTCTTCCACAACCGGTCCTTACTCTCACGCCGGAGTCGCGACCACAGGAGACCCCTCCTGTGGTGAGACTAACGGTGTGCTTTGTGGTGATCTTAGCAGGACTAGGTGACCAGCAGGACTCTGAAGATTGATACGGCAACATTGGCGCCCACCGTGGGGCAGACTCTTACATAACTCGCAAGTAAGACACACCCCGCTCTTTTTGATACCTCGTTGTTTGTTTCTCAGTTTACTACAGACTCTCCACGCTTGTGAGGCATGGACGAAACTGGAAACGCTGAAGATCGGCTACGGGACTCGCCCGTGATTGCTGACATGATTGAACTTACTCCCGAGGGAGTGCGTGACAACTTTCCTCGCCTTCAAGAATTGGTAAACAATTATATAAGAGAAGAGCGCCTTAGGGGAGTGAGGGTTCGACTGGCATATGAAGGAGACTCTTCTTTGCCTTTGACCCCGCCACACCCAAACAGCAGTAACCTTCAAACATCTTTTCCGCCTCAAGTAAGTACTACCACCAACACTATAACCCTTGTGCCAACCCAAATCCCAGAAGCAAGTACCCAAACCTTCTTAGGCCTTTTGGGGGAAGTACCCACCGAACCACCCAGAGCGGAGATTGTGCCTTTTAGCATAGGCTTGTCTTCACAGTCCATGCCACTAAATAACCCATATGCCAACCCTTTTGCTGCCTATTCCATGCCTTTACCCCATATACTGGCAAATACTGGTTACACGGGAGATCAATACTTTGGTACCACGACAGCACAGCTCGGAGTCCAAAACATGGCTCAGCAGTTTTGGCAGAACCCATACTGGCAAGCTTATTCATACCCAAGCTATCCCGGCTATGGTTTAGCCGGGATACCACATACCCAGACACAAAGTTTCGGCGTACCCTCATTTGTTACCCCAGCCGTGACACAGCCTACAGCCCAGCCAATTTTTCACACTGAAGACCTCTCACTACCATATGTTCCAACTACACATACCAAGTTCTCAGCACGCATAGCAAACTTTGCATTCCTGCCAAAAACCAAAATGCCTGCAAACATCAAAACATACGATGGTTTAGGTGATCCGGACGATCACCTGGAGCTTTTTTCAGGTGCCGCCACCGTAGAGAGGTGGTGCCTCCCTCTATGGTGTCACATGTTCTCACAAACACTGGTGGGTCCGGCACGACTATGGTTCAATAGTCTACCAGATGGCAGTATCGATACGTTTGAAGACCTTAGCAGAAAGTTCTTGGCAAACTTTGTTCAGCAGAAACGATACACACGGGACCCAGTAGAGCTACACAATATAAAACAAAAGGTTAGAGCTTTCATGGAGCGATACAAGCTCGAAAGTCTCAGTATCGGCGGTGCTACCGAGCAGATGCGAATCTCGGGTTTCATACATGGGGTTCGTCCAAGACAACTAGTAGAAGACCTTAACCGTAAAATCCCAAAGAAAATGGAGGAGGCTATGGAACGAACAGAAACTTTCGTCCGTGGAAAGGAGGCAGCCCAAATAATGGACGCTGCAAGAAAGCCAAGATCACAACAGCGAAAAAGCTCACCTCCACGGTCACGTACCTCAAGGTTTACACCTTTTGATGGACGATCCAGCACACGTACCTATGATCATCATAGATCGTACAGTCATTCAAGAACCCAAGAAGATGATAAAGACAAAGGTCAGTTTACAGCATTGACAAAGTCCCCAAAAGAAATTTTAGCCACGGAAGAAGCGTGGTTCAGCTTCAGACCACCTAAGCCTCTGCCAAAAGCCGCAACAGAAAGAAATCCCAATAGGTTTTGTGATTTCCATGGGGACACCGGTCATCATACAAACGACTGTTTTCAGCTAAAGAAACGGATCGAGGCAGCAGTCAAATCCGAGGAGTTGGCCCATCTAATCAAGGATATCAAGAGCAAGAAATGTCCTGGAGAAAAGAGCAAGGCTAATAAGGACAAAGGAAAGAAGGCCGAGATACTAATGGTGGCACACTTGGACGAAGAGGCTCGAACAAGCAAGCAAGCATGGAAGCCTTGGATGCGAGTAAAGATCGATTTCCCACCGACACCAGCAGCTACGGCACAATGCGCTCCAATCCTGATCAATGCCAAGGTGGACGGGCAAAACGTTCACCGGGTGTATTGGGACGGAGGGAGCGCAGTAGAGCTTATGTATGAACACTGTTTTCAACAGTTGGATAAGAAAACACAACAACAGTTGCGACCACATCGAACATCTTTAGTCGGGTTTTCAGGAGAAACAGTTACTCCTTTGGGGGAATTAACTGTACAGGTGACTTTAGGAGCAGGAAGATTCAAGAGAACTGAAAACATTACGTTCCTGGTAGTCCGATGCCCGTCCAAATACAATATCATCATGGGGCGTCCAGGAATCAGTACTTTTGGTGCTATAGTATCCACCGCTCATTCAATGATTAAGTTCCCAACCAAAGCGGACATCTGCACTCTCATGTCACAGGCGGAGGGTATGCTCGTAGCAAAGATAGACCATACTGCACAAACCAAGAGCTCAGCATCCACAACAAGCATACGGACCAATTGATCCGTATTGGTCCTGATTTAACACTCCAAGGAAGGCAGGACTTAATCAAACTCTTGCAAAGCAGCCGAGACGTTTTTGCATGGACGCCGGAAGACATGACAGGCATACCACGGTACATCTACGAACACTCTTTGAATCTAGATATGCATGTACAGCCGGTGTCCAAAAGAAAAGAAGCATGGCAGCTGATCGAGGAAAAGTTGTGTGCAACGAAGTGGATAAGCTGGTCAAAGCAGGTATACTGAAGGAAGTCCACTACCATACATGGGTAGCCAACCCCGTGCTCGTTAAAAAATCCGATGGCAGCTGGCGCATGTGCGTTGACTTCAAGGATCTTAACAGGGTCTGCCCAAAAGATTGCTACCCTTTGCAAGAAATTGACCTCAAAGTGGACTCTCTTGCAGGTTACAATTTTAAATGTTTTCTCGATGCTTATAAAGGTTATCACCAGGTCCAGATGAAAAAAGAAGATGAAGAAAAAACCTCCTTTCATACCCCAAAGGGCATATTTTGTTATACTAAAATGCCTTTTGGACTGAAAAATGCAGGAGCCACGTATCAGCGGCTAATCGATAAAGCGTTCGGCAGCCAAATCGGCCGGAACATGGAAGCTTATGTTGACGACTTAGTCATCAAAAGCAACAGCGAGGAGACAATCTTACTTGATATTCAGGAGACTTTCGACAACCTGCGCAAAATCAATATGAAGCTCAATCCTGGGAAATGTTCCTTCGGATTCCGCGAAGGCAGATTCCTTGGCCACATTGTCAATAAACAAGAAATCAAAGCCAACCCAGACAAGATAAAGGCGATACAACAGATGATTTCTCCACGAAGTCGTCGGGAGGTCCAAAGCCTCAATGGTAAGCTCGGAGCACTACATCGTTTTCTTTCAAAATTAGCCGAGAAGTCCCTGCCATTTTTTTAAACTTTAAAAGGTTGCACTAAAAAATTTGAATGGACTAATGACGCAGAGCAAGCTTTTCAGCACATGAAAGCCTACATAGCGGAGCTGCCACCTCTTACAGCTCCTCGGGCAGGAGAAGATCTCCTTCTATACCTGGCTGTTGGAAATGAGGCCATTAGCTCCGTACTCATCTCAGAACACCAGGGCTGACAAGAGTCGGTGTACTTCGTTAGTAAAGTACTGAAAGAAGCAGAGCTAAAATATCCACCATTGGAAAAAGCAGTTCTTACAATAGTACACACAGCACGGCGCCTCCGCCGGTATTTCCAGGCATATTCTGTTCGGGTTATGACAAACCAGCCTTTGAAAGACATCCTGGCAAAGCCTGAAAACTCCGGTCGTTTGGCCAAATGGGCCGTGGAATTGGGCGAACACGGTTTAACTTACCACCCACGTGTGGCCATAAAAGGTCAGGTGTTAGCCGACTTTATCATGGAAGGAACCTTCCCAACAGAGCCACACGTACACGACGTAACTGAAAGAAGCAAACACACACATTGGCAGTTGTTCACAGATGGAGCCTCTAGTGTGGAAGGCTCTGGTGCAGGTCTGTTGCTGATTGACCCTGAAGGTCTGGAGCTTACCTATGCCATAAGGCTGAGCTTCCCATGTACAAACAATGAAGCCGAATATGAGGCTCTCTTGGCTGGTCTGCGCCTGGCGCTACGCATGAAGGTTTCCCACCTACAAGTCCATGTGGATTCGTTACTAGTGGCCAACCAGGTTAACGGTAGTTCTGAGGCAAAGGAAGATACAATGAAAGCATATGTGAAGCAGGCAAAAAAGTTGAAGACAATGTTCTCAGACTGCTCGTTAACTCAAGTTTCTCGCAGTCAAAACAAAAAGGCAGATGCTTTAAGCAAGCTTGCTTTTTTGGCTTTTGCCCATTTAACAAAAAAGGTGCTGGTGGAAGTGCTTCACACAAGATCTACCGAGAAAATGATGGTGCAAGATATACAAGAAGAAGGGGATTCCTGGATGACGCCTATCTATAATTATCTCACATCAGGAGTACTACCCATGGATAAAGCTGCAGCCGAACGACTTAAGCTGACCGCCTCAAATTACACAATCGAGCAGGGCCTACTTTTCAAAAAATCCTACCTGGCTCCGCTGCTCCGCTGCGTAGGACCAGAGCAAAGCACCTACCTGCTCAGACATCAAAATTTCTTTTGTAGCCTTGATCTCTGAAATATCTTTACATGCTAAAAGCATGTCATCAACATACAGAAGTAAGTAAACAAAATTTCCTGGGCAATACTCTTTATAATATACACATGCATCATAACTACTTCGCAAGAAACTATGAGCCGGTATATATTCATCAAATCGTCTGTACCACTGACGAGGTGATTGCTTCAAACCGTACAGCGATTTTTTCAACAAACATACCTTTCCTTCATTACCCTTCTCAACAAAACCTTGAGGCTGATTCATAAAAATAGTCTCATCTAAATTACCATGTAGAAAAGCCGTCTTTACATCTAATTGTTCCGGTTCCAAATCCAAAACCGTTGTTAAAGCCAATATGACCCTAATAGAAGAATGTTTAACCACAAGAGAAAATATTTCATTGTAATCTATTCCCTCTCTTTGTGTAAATCCCTTAGCCACAAGTCTAGCTTTAAACCGAGGCTTCTCACTACTAGTCATCCCTTCTTTAATCTTGAAGATCCATTTACATGAAACTATTTTCTGATTCTGAGGCTTATCCACCAACATCCAAGTTTGATTCTTATGTAATGAACTAATTTCTTCATTCATTGCATCAATCCAGTTTTCATGATCTTCACATGTCACTACATCTTCAAAGGTCAGAGGCTCAGTAGAACTTTCCAACTCTGCAGACATAAACACAAAAGTAGACAAGCTTTCACTGCTCTTATATCGTGCAGGAGGCACAATTTTCCTTTTAGTTCTTCCTTGAGCTATACTATAATGTGAAGAACTAGCTCCACTTTCATCCAAGCCTTTGGAGCTAACTTCATCTTCATTATCCAGCTCCACCTCAATTTGAACTTCCTGTGACTCTACACACCCCTCATTTTCCTTGGAACCACCCATCACATGTTTATACATCATGGTTTCTCTGAATGTCACATTCCTGCTTACAAACACCCTGGGACCTTTATCTTCACACCTCCATAACCGATAGCCCTTTAGTCCTTCAGAATACCCAAGAAATATACATTTCTGCACTCTAGCTTCAAGTTTACCTTGATCAATATGACTATACGCTAATGAACCAAACACCTTAAGGTTTGAATAATCTTGTGATCTCCCAGTCCAAACTTCCATAGGAGTCTTCATCTTAAGAGCTGTACTAGGCGATCTATTCACCAAGTAGGCTGCTGTAGACACAACTTCTGCCCAAAATGTCTTTGGTAACCCCGAACTGATCAACATGCATCGAACTTTATTAAGTAAAGTTTGGTTCATCCTTTCAGCCAGCCCATTCTGTTGTGGCGTACCCGACACAGTTAAGTGCCTCGAAACACCATGAGACTTACAGAACTTATTGAACAAATCATTACAAAACTCAAGTCCATTATCTGTCCTGAGTTTCTTTAACTTCCTTTCAGACTGAGTTTCAACCAACATTTTCCATTCCTTGAATTTTTCAAATGCCTCATTCTTTTGTTTCAAGACATATTTCCACACCCTTATAGAATAATCGTCAACAAAAGTCATGAAATATCTAGCACCTCCAAGAGAATGTACCTTTGATGGCCCCCACAAATCTGAATGAACATAATCAAGAACTGCCTTTGTACAATGAACATTTCTTGAAAATTTCCCTTTGTGAGCCTTTCCCATTATACATATTTCACAGAACCCAACTTCATCTTCAACAAAGTTCCCAAGCACCTTCTTTTTCTTAAGTTCTCTTAACCCTTGGTCACTAATGTGACCCAGCCTATTATGCCACATAGTTGCTTCACTTATTACCTCGCTTTCAACAACAACACTTACTCCAATTTTAACTTGACCATCCAAAAGATACAAGTTATTTCCACTTCTGGTTCCAGTCAAGACAACCATAGATCCTTTTACAATTTTGGCCTTTCCATTCTTTAGACTCACACTGTACCCTGCCTCTTCATAGGACCCAAGAGAAATTAAATTTCTACTTAACTCCGGAATGTACTTTACATTATCTATGCTCATCTGAGTTCCATTATTTAGTGTAAACATGACAATACCTTCTCCCTTTACTTTACAGGATCGGTCATCACCCAAATGCACCACCCCATTGTCAACTAGGTTCAACTTCTTAAAATACTCCTTATGAGGAGTCATGTGATACGAGCACCCTGAGTCTAAAATCCAATGATCTTGTTTCATCTTGCTGTCTACCATCAACACCTCAGAGCTTTCATAGCCATCAAGTGACTGTTCCGTAGAACTTCCTCCTTGAGCCCTTGAAGAAGACTCAGCTTTCTTCTTCTTTCTATCCGGACAATCTCTTTTCAGATGTTTCTCCGAGTTACATATGTAACATCTCCTTTTGAGTCGTGACTTTGACCTAGGGACCCATTTTCCCTTCGAACTTCTGGTTTCTGATCTTCCTCGAACAAACAGCCCTTCACTTTGTTCTTCTTTGGAATCGGTTCTTTTCTTCAATTCCTTGGAATTCAGTGCCGCCAATACTTCTTCCATGGAGAGCGTATCTCTTCCATACATTAAAGTATCGACGAAGTGCTCAAACGATGGTGGAAGGGACGTCAAAAAAATTATTGCTTGATCTTCATCTTCCAGGCTCACATCTATATTTTCTAAATCTAGAATTAATTTGTTGAATTCATCAGTATGATCTTCTTAGGACTTACCAGAAGACATGTAGAATGTGTACAGCCTCTTCTTCAAGTAGAGCCGATTTGCCAGTGATTTTGTCATGTACAGGCTTTCCAACTTCATCCAAATCCCTGCTGCTGTTGTTTCTTTTGATACCTCCCTGAGAACCCTATCTCCAAGGCTCAACACAATTGCACTGTGTGCCTTATCAAGAATATCCTTCTTTTCTTTATCAGACAGGTTCGCCGATAACCTAGCTTCTCCCAGCAGCGCATCAACGATTCCTTGATGAACTAGTAGCGCCTTCATCTTCAATCGCCATAATCCAAAATCATTTTTCCCATCGAATTTCTCCAATTTGAACTTGGTGGACACCATTGTTATCGCTCTTGTTCTTCACTTAAGATCAGATCTTGGATCGAGCCCCCTTTTACCAGGCTCTCATACCACTTGTGATAAAATCAACACCAAGATCTAACAACTTAAAGAACTGAAACTCACATACAATTGTCAACACCAATGTTTTGAAAACAGGACCGGCCGGTCGGACCGGTTGAACCGGGAACCGGTGGTCGGGCCGGTCTGGTTAAGGACTCTAGACCGTTTTTGGGTGAACCGGCCGGTCGGACCGGCGAACCGGTGGTCGGACCGGTGGTTGGACCGGTTTTTTTAAATTTTTTTATTTTTTTTAATTTTTTTTAATTTTTTATATATATATATATATATTTATAAAATGTTTACAAAATCGTCCGGTTCTTAAATCCGGTTCGACCGGTCCGACCGGTCGGACCTTTGACCGGTAAGGAGACCGGTTCAACGTCCGGTCTGGTCCTGAAAACATTGGTCAACACCTTTATTTCTCTCAATTGATTAGCAAGCGATTACAAAATGAAAAGATTACAACTCTACTCATTTCATTCTACCAACTAATCTTTATACTGAATTAGAAAAACAAACTAACCATCAGTAATGGTGGTTATTCAGTTAAACAAGTCATTAAGAAATGACTAAACTACCCTTACTTATCACTGAACAATGAATCTCGAATCTCGATTGTTACTCTTCACACACTTCATCCACAAGTAGCAGTTGAGTTGCAATAATATGGCTGAAACAAGACAAAATATTTAATTCATTATAAACAAAAATAAAAGTGATTTAACAAAATTCCAAAACATATTAAAACAATATATAGCCTTTACCTATTTATGAAAAACATGTTGAACCCTTTTGAGTAGGATCTGCAGATTGCCATGAGTTTATTGAAACGGAACTCTTGTCATGCTAAGGTTTTATGTACCCACGTGAAATTAAACTGGCTCTATTACCAAATGTTATGAGCAATGACAGGTAAACCGGTTCCATTATCAAATGATATGAATCTGCAGCTCGAATCTTTGGAATAGAATGATAGGGAGAGATCAAGGCATCTTTTGATTAATATTATGCCAGAAAACCAACACTATAAATACTCTTACAAACTACCGAATCACTAGTTTAATAAAACCACACAATACATGAAAACAAACTTGAAAGACAAGCAAATTAAGATCTACTCTAGCAAGGAACTGCATAAACAAAGGAAAGAAAGAAAGACCTCATGTTGTATTGTTGAGCTATTAGTTTCTCCTCATGTTCCATAGTGGCATTGCTCTCTGCTCCTTCCTCATTTGAATTTATTCAATAAGCAATCACCATACCTTGCATAAAGTAAGTTCCCCAAAACGATTCCAATTACCAACCCACCTCCGAATCCTAGGAATATGATGATCCAGTCAATTTTTTCTCTTGGGAGGAAAGATTCGTACTCATTGCTTGTTGGTGAAAGTGTTGTTATCACTGAAATTTTGCATTCCTTGGATAAAGGTTTTCCACACAACCCATGATTACCCATGTAGGAGTTGTTGTCAAATGTATTGAATTGATTCCCTAGAGGTATCGTCCCATTAAGATGGTTGAATGATACATTAAAAAATTCAAGGAAGCCGAGCTGCAAAAATTCTAGAGGAATTTCTCCAGATAGCTTGTTAAGGGAGAGGTCCAAAGATTCAAGATTCTTTAAGCTCCCTAAAGAAGGCAGGATGCGACCTGTAAGATGGTTATTTGAAAGATTTATAGATTGAAGCCCATGAAGATCGCTTAGCGATTCTGGGATGTGTCCTTCGAAATTGTTACAAGAGAGATCAATAGCCGTGAAGACATCCAAAATATGAGGAAACTCTGTGTGGACACCTTTGTTTGTTAACGTCATCGAGTACGCAAAATGAACCCCTAACCCCGCATTGATATATACGAGTACATACATAAAAGATGCTTTTCCAACATTAAACAACTTCATTGCATTCCAGGTTCGAAACAAATTTTCTGGCAACTGACCACTAAAACCATTGTTAGAAAGGTCTATGATCCTTAACTTGAGGAATGACGGGCTAGTAGTAGGGTGACTTTGAATTGTACCAAATAATTTGTTGGACTTCAAAATAAGAACTTGAAGTTTGGCAAGATTTCCCAACCAAATTGGAAATACGTCTTCAAAAGAGTTACCTCCAAGAGCGAGAAACTTTAAATTGGTACAATTAGCCAAAGATTTTGATAGTTGACCCGTAAACTGATTTTCGGTCAAATCAATCATCTCCATCAAACTTCCATGAGTAAATGCATTCATCATTGGGCCATGAAAGTTATTTCCTTTTAGATCTAAAAAAAACAACAAATTGCTTAAGTTTCCTAAACATGGAGGAAGGGTTCCAGTCATGTTGTTAGAAGACAAATCTAACACTCGAAGAGATTTCAGTTCACATATCCACGATGGTATTTCTTTGGTTAGATTATTGTGTGATACATCATACACGACTGTGGTTAGTGGTGGAATTGGAAGCCGTCCTCGTAGCTGATTATATCCAATGATGAATGAGTTCAAACTAACCCATGGAAGAAAATGAGGATGGCCATGAAATCCAGTGATGGAGTTGTATGAAAGATCTAAATGTTGTAATGTTTCTTGGGAATTATTCAAAAGCCATTCAGGTACAAGGCCTTTAATTTTGTTGTTTGCAAGATCCAAGTATTTGATTTTCTTTTGGAAGCGTACAAAGGAAGGAAATTCTCTTAGGTTGCATGATGAGAGTCCTAGATGCTCAAATTCTGGTAAGAGTGTCACATTGGAGTAGTTGGTGGCGACAATTAGTAATTTATTACCCCCTAAATCCAAAGCATTAATTTTCGGGAGTCCTAAGAACGTATCTAGATCCACTCTGCCGGTGAAATTGTTATTTTCTAAGACAAAATGTTCGAGACTTTTAAAATTGGAAAACAAGCTTGAAATGTGTCCTTGCAATTGATTTCCTGTAATGAATATCGTCTTTAATTGGGTAAGGTTCAGAAATGAAGATGGGATACGACCAAATATAAGATTTCCTCTCATGACAACAGTACTAAGTTCGGTTAGGTTTGCAAGGGCAGGTAGGATTTCATCATATATTTTTATACCAATTAAACACAATGATTGAAGTTTAGTTAGTTTGACGATCCAATCATGCATGCTTCTCTTATCACAAACTTCCAAACCAACATGATATGAAAGACGTCTTGGCAATAAAGGATTTACGCCCATGGCCTCATCTTGACCAAGAGCCAAGAAAGTGAGTAATGTTATGTTAGAGAGTGAACGTGGGATGCATCCTGAGAAATAAGATTCAAAAAGAACCAAAAATCTCACATACTTTAGTTTGCTTATAGATTGTGGTAAACTCCCAGCAAAACTTGTGGCATATAGATCAACATGCTCAAGTAAGCTGGTGTTTAGAAATTCAGGTATGAAACCTGTGAGAATGGGATTTTCTGCGATGCTAAGAAATTTGAGCTTCGGTAAGTAAAATATATGTGAAGGAAACTCACCTCGAAGGCTACAATTTTCAAGATCAATCGACTTCAAGGAAGAAAAGTTGGCCAAGAAATGTGGTATAAATGAACTAATGTCAACACCTGAGAGATGGAGTTCTTCAAGTCGAGTCAAGTTTTGCAACAAACTCTCAAGGCTATGACCACAAAGCTTTAGTGAATTCCATGACAGATCCAACAAATTCAACTTCATCAAATGTGAGATTTCAATCGGGATATGGCCGCTGAAGCTAGAATTTGATAGATCAAGGCTTCTTAATTCCCTTAAATAAGCAATTTGAGAGGGAATTTGCGACCCAACAAAGTCGTTCATCGAGAGATTGAGCATCTGAAGATGAACAAGGTTGAAGAGTGAACTCTTAGACTTGAGAGGTCCACGGAGGGAGCTCTGGCTCAAATCGAGCCCAATCACATGGCCTTTTTTGCTACATAACACACCATCCCACAAACAACAATCAGAATCATGATCTGATGCGTTGCTTGTGATGTTCCTCCAAGAATCAAGCTTTTGAAACCCACCAACATTAAATGATGAATGAGATTGATCTAAAATGCTTTGCTTAAATTCAAACAAAGCTAAACACTCATGTTCATGACGTAATAACAATGCAATGCATATGCGAATGATTAATAAGCATATAAAGGAGATAGTTTGCATGAAACTAAAAGCCATAAATAGAACTATAGAAGTAGTCGTATTTAATTGCTTGTGAACGTACTACAATGTGGTATATATATAGCATACGATTGTAACAAGATAAGAAATGAACGAAGATTATTTATTTGTGGAAATAATAATTTGATGGATAAATTGCCTGACTTCTTCTTGTTATCTTCCTCCCTCTTTTAAATATATATAATAATGGAATTGTTGATCGAGTAATGTGTTCAATAAAACAAATTAATCCTTGTCACGTTCTCTCAAAGTCATGATAATTTTCTTGCCCAAAAATCACGTCTTGACTGCTTTTCTATGGCACATATATGATTATCCGTGTTTAGTTAAATGATAAAATTTTGTTTTTTTAGACATGTCATATATATTTTAACAACCAATCAACGTACACCGGATGTTTCAATTCAAATGAAAGCTTTTAGATTTTAATTAGAGGTGGCAATTTTAGCCATATCAAAGAAAATGAGTTGGTTTAGGTAAACAATTATAGTATAATGGGTTGAAATGAGTAACATCATAATATTGAATGGGTTGAAATGGGTAGCACTTAAACATAATACGGGTCAAGATGGGTAACCAAAAAACTATGTAAATGCAATGCATTCAAACATTTAATAATGATTAATAACATATTTGATGAGAAGATCACTAAAGTTATCCAAATGAACTATTTGTTTACTTATAACACATCTTAAGTTAAACTAAATTGATGTTTTTTAAGAAGAATCCATTTAGACCCGAACTAATTTTGCTTAAAACACATTCTGACCCGCACCATCCTGACCCGAACCTGTTCTAACCCGTTTCCCAACCCGACCCAACCTGCCCATTTTGCTAGGAATAATTTTAATATATTACGATGAATACAAACGCTTGTTTTAATCTAGGAACTTTTAAATATCAAAAATATTTGAAAGAAAAAAATGGTTCAAAATTCCTTGTTGGATTGGGTTGCTTAATCTAAACAACACTTCACAAGTATTTCTTTGTATAATCTAACAGATGCGGAATGTTCTGTTAGATTAATCTCTCAAACACTCAAATGACAAAGTAATAATCTTTGAACAACAATAAGAACACAAGAATAATTTCAAGCTCAAGGATATATTTCTCTCAAAGTAATAAGCGTACAAGCCCACATCAGTGAACATACAATGGGAGGTTATATAGCCGAGGCGACAACCGTATACACTTAGAAATACAAGTTGGGTATACTAGACAAGTACATAAAGTAAAGCTTATTCTAGTATGTTGAGTGTCTTAACAGGCTAAGACACTCAGTCATAATCATTACATTAATAGACATTGACTTTACAAAAGACTACTAAATACAAAAGACATTTAATGTTGTTGATCTTCAAGGCTTCAGATGATCTTTTGCATTTAATGCAGCATGGGAGAAGTAAGGCGCTTTATCTGACTCTTTACATGTTGTCTTTGTCTTTACTCAGACCAGCATGTCTTGTGTCAGTACCTTTTGTACCATAAGAGTAATCAGCTACAGTCTTTGTCAGAGGATAAACCTCAGAAGTCTTTGTCTTCAGTGCAAAAGAAGATTTTTCGGAAGCTTTAAGTCTTCTGAAGCTTTAATACCTATTATTCTTCCGAAGCATTTGTCTTGTAAAACCTTCGGCAGTAATAAGTTATCCTTCGGAAGCAATTCTGCTTCGGAAGAATCACTTCTTCCTTCCGAAGGCTTTTAGTCATTAAAGCTCCTATACTTATACAAAATAAGAAGTTTGGTGAGCATCAGCCTTTATTAGTCTTTACAAAGTCGTTAAAATTAAAATATAATTTAAACGCACCTCTCATATCTTTAAATTGATGTATTTGATTGTTAGAGTTTTGAGTTGTTAGGTTTGCATAAATAATATTTATATTTTCTAATCAAGGTCGAACCATTCATCGAGGCATCGAGCGTGCATATATTTTATATCATTCTAGCAGAGCTGGCTTCATTGAGTTAATTCATAGGCAATGGCCTAGGCCTCCCAAATTTATGGGGCTCCAATCGTTCGAGTTTTGTTCGGGTTATCGTCCAGTTTATTTATTTTGTCATTTTAAATATGAAAAATTAGAGAGTTCTTTCATATTTTTAAAAGGGAAAGTTTGTTTAAGGTTCTCACTTTCAAAATAATTACATCTTCTATACTTTTGTTTCACTTTTACTTGACATTGAAATAAATCGTCTATTAATGGTACGAGTAAAACATTTAGACAAGTTTTCTAGTGGTAATATAACGTAAATATGATATATGTGGTGTATATATCAGATGAAGACTGCCAGAGTGCCAATTTTTTTTTTGAACGGTATTTGATCTCAACGTATGAACCACTGTTTCCAGGCCATGTCACCAAGGTCTAGTTACCATGACCTCCGTTGAGACCACACCACCACCCCTGGAGGAAACTGCACCAGAAAACCCCCTGACCTCTCAAGAACCCCTATTTCGCCTTGAGAGGGATTTTGAACCCATGACCTTTCATTTGGAAAGCTATGGGGGTACCACTAGGGCAAAGCCCCTTTGGTGCCTGAGTGCCAATTAATCACAATAAAAAAGAGTGCTAGACTCCAGACTCCAGAGTGCCAGTTAGTCACATTAAAAATGATAACTCAAAAGCAATTAAGGCAAAAGTGTAACAAATGGAATTACAATTATGGTTTAATTAAAAATTAAGTGCTACAACCGACTGCACTAATGTTAACCAACTAGGCTTTTACTATATTGTATTCCTTTTTTTTGAACGACATTTGAACAAAAGTAAGAACACGAGAATAATTTCAAGCTCAAGGATATATTTCTCTCAAAGTAATAAGCGTACAAGCACGCATTAAGCATACATACAATGGGAGGTTATATAGCCGAGGCTACAACCGTATACACTTAGGAATACAAGTTGGGTATACTAGACAAGTACATAAAGTAAAGCTTATTCTAGTATGTTGAGTGTCTTAACAGGCTAAGACACTCAGTCATAATCGTTACATTAATAGACATTGACTTTACAAAAGACTACTAAATACAAAAGACATTTAATGTTGTTGATCTTCAAGGCTTCAGATGATCTTTTGCATTTAATGCAACATGGGAGAAGTAAGGCGCTTTATCTGACTCTTTACATGTTGTCTTTGTCTTTACTCAGACCAGCATGTCTTGTGTCAGTACCTTTTGTACCATAAGAGTAATCAGCTACAGTCTTTGTCAGAGGATAAACCTCAGAAGTCTTTGTCTTCAGTGCAAAAGAAGATTATTCGGAAGCTTTAAGTCTTCTGAAGCTTTAATACCTATTATTCTTCCTAAGCAGTTGTCTTGTAAAACCTTCGGTAGTAATAAGTTATCCTTCGGAAGCAATTCTGCTTCGGAAGAATCACTTCTTCCTTCCGAAGGCTTTTAGTCATTAAAGCTCCTATACTTATACAAAATAAGAAGTTTGGTGAGCATTAACCTTTATTAGTCTTTACATTCCTTTTTCTAATGGCAAAAGAGAAATTTTGATAGCTTTAAAAACTAAAAATCAAGGGATCTAAAACATAATGATTAGTTTAGTATGTGAGAGAGCTCATTTGATATATAAATCTCATCAATTGAGTTGTAACAATCAATCCCACACAAGTGTCAACATTCTTGTTGGTCACGATCACATTGTCATGGTTGGCTCTCTTCAGGCCATCACTCGTGAGCCATCACTCTTAGTTGCCTATAATATCACTATTGCAGATTAAACAAGAGTGCTTAACTTAAAAGACTAGGCTGATGGTTTCAAACAAATGTGAGCTTTATAAGTCAAATGGTTGACTTTCTCACCCCTCATACTAACCTTTTGGATTGAAATTTTTGTTTGGCTTGTAACATTTTTATTTTGTTTTATTTTATTTGTATAAGTGCTTTATGTTAGATTAGGTTCTAACTTTGAGGAATAACACTATTACAGAACAAGGTATTTGCTACCAGAATTATGATCGCAAAATGGTGGCAATTGCCATTTTGAGACCAATTTGCAACCAAAAAGGTGGTAAGGAAAACCCTGGTGGCAAATGATCTACTGTTGCCATTTGGCCATTTTGCTACCAATATTGCGACCATATTTGTTGACCAATCTGTTGCACCCCGGCCCTCCCGTCCTGGACTGGGGCGCGACGGCTGGCTGATCTTGCAGGATCGCAGTCTCCGGTCACGCAACGTGCGAGACCTACATGTCCGGTTGTATATGTACATCCATTAATATGGATAAAACAGTTTGTAAAATCAAAGTTGAGGAAGTAAGTGTAGATTATCAAAACAGATTAGCATTCATAAAATGTGGAAGCGTTAACTAAAACAGTTTTCAAAAACATTTCAGAGTAATAGTCCGGAAGCAATTTAAATGGTTTAACAATACACAACGGAACAAATGATAATGTTCTCAAGCCTAAGCACTATGTAGATGCATGAGACTCCATCTTAGCATCCTATCCATGAGTGTGTGCCTTAGTTACCTGAGAAAACATACGAGTAAAGGGTCAACACAAAGGTTGGTGAGAGCACATGTTTTTCATAAGCAGTATACATCCAAGGTTTAAAGTAAGAGTCGTTATTTACATATCATTACAATGCAATATCGATTGATAGCTAGTCAATACAGTTATATGGTCGTACCGAAGCTGACAGTTGTGCCTCCCGCATGTCCATCACAAGACAATGGCAAAGTGTTGGTCAATATTGCACCCATTCCGACCTCCAGTCGGGTTGGCCTCCCAGGCGCGATGGGTGGGGCTTGTCAGGCCCAAATAATACTATTCAAGATTACCATGCCAGGCGCTACGCGCTACTAACGGTCCGTGGAGTATCGCGAGGAATTTTAGTTGTGATGTGGTCCACACATATACATATAGTGATAAAGCATGTCCATACGTAAACAAAATGAGTTGTTTGTTCAAAACAGTTGTAATGCAGTGTTTTCTCCCCCAAAAATTAGAAAATTAAAAAGGGGCCGTGAACTCACCTGTTAAGCAGTTCTGGTGTGTTTGTGTGTTCGCGTCTGCGAATGCTAGCAATCCGACTTGTAGGCACCTATAACCATATAGATGTGAGTATGTGTTTTGTGGTGTGTTGTATCCCATACAACTCCAAGTGTCAGTGTGCTCAACTGAGTGTGTGAGTCTTAACTAGTGAGACTCGACGAGCCGTTGGTGACACGATTGTTGTGTTTATGTGCCTTAATACAATAAGACACCTAAATACATCCTATGACTCTAATCGCACAAGTTACCATTTTTAGAAAGTTTCCGTTTTAAGAAGATGTAGCTACGAAATCCCATTTCATAAAGCTAATACTTTTAGTATGTTTATAAAACACGCTTAAACTCTTAAAACATGTCGTTTGCGCATAAATCACCATTTATGCCGTTTTGCCCAAATAAAGTTTCCTTATTTGGAAAGTCTTCGTTTAAAAACTCGTTTTCAAAAATAAAAGTTTCCAGTATGCTTAGAAACCATTTTTAAGCATATTCCAATACTCAAAGTTCATCAAAACATTTTAAAACATCAAAAACCCTCTTTTGATTTTTAAAAGTTTCCATATTTAGAAAGTTCATACAAAATCATATTTTGACCAAATCAATCATCCAAGTGTGTTACTAAACACTCCAACATGCATTTGACACCATCTAGACATGTCTAACATGTCTAGATCATCACAAATCCAAGACTTGCACGTAAAAGTTTCCTTTTATGGCAAGTGTACCAAAATCATCACCAAATCAAACATAACTCGACCAAAACTCAAATCTAACATTTCTAAACTATCAAATCAGTAGATCTACAACAATATAACACAAAATCACCAACAAATTCGTGCGTATTAGCCACGTGGAGTTGCATGTGCTCAAAGACACTTGCATGTGGGTGTTTTAACCCTTGCATGTGCGATCTATCAACTAGTAAACAAGTAAAACTACCTTAGAAGCTAGATTTCAGTGGGGATGGCTACTGATGGTGAAGAACCAGTGATCGATGGTCGTTTTACGCTCCTTGGATTTTTCTCCAAGCTTCCAAAGGCTCCAATGTCTTCCAAATCACCAAGAATAGCCTCCATGCGATTCCAGATAGTTTGATAGTGGATTTCAGTGGGTTTGGGTCGGGATTAGGTGAAGAAGCTCGGTGAAGAAGCTCGGTGAATTCGCAAGGAAACCGAATGAAAATGAATTGGGGTTGAATATAAAGAAATTTTGATCTCCATGGCCTTCGCGTACCGCGAAGGCCGATCAAAAATGTTTATCACGTACCGCGATGGAATTCGGGAGTCCTAACTCCCAGTTTGCTTCGCGTACTGCGAAGCCTTTCGCCATGGGTTATTCGCGTACCTCGACGAGTTATATTTCTTGTTTTTCGATTTCGATGATGCGATTTCGCTCGCACTGGCTTCCTAATGTTTATCCTAAACATCTAATGCATGTTTAAGCACATAAACATAAAATAGCACATAAGTTTGATTGATCACCAACGTTCGTGAGACTCGTGTGTGTTTCGATAATTCCTCGAATTATCTTTGATAGTTTGTGTTCGTGTTCTACGAAGTGTTTGCACGCTTCATTAATCCTAATCAACGTGTGATACACAATTCAATAATTCCCCGAATTATTGTTTTGCGTTAGTGTTGTGTTTGCCACACTTGGTTTCCAAAACCAATGTGCAATGTACGATTCGATAGTTCCTCGAACTATCGTTTCGTAGTTGTTTGTGTTCAACTCATCTAATTAAACATAATTAAATGAAATGCAACAAGTATGAATGTGAAATGTAAAGAATGTAAGAGTCGCAATTTACCTGAAATTGCCGGGTGTAACAATATTGGTTGCTACCATTTTGCCACCGTATTAGTATAGCTACCATTTTGCCATCGTATCACTATAGCTACCATTTTGCCATTGTATCAATATAGCTACCATTTTGCCACCATATCAATATACCTACCATTTTTCCACCATTTTGTGATTGTTTTGTTGCAACCATTTTGCCACCATTTATTTTTACAAACATAATTGCCACCATTTTGCCACGAAAACCATACATAGCTTGTTACCTGTATACATTTTTTCATTACTAAACCTGCTAAAACCACCATTTCATTGCATATACCACATCTCAGAACATAAATTTACTTAAACTTCAAAATAACCAAACATAACAAAAATCTAAACATAAACAAGTTATAGAAACATATTATACATCAAACATAATAAAAACAATCCAAGCATAATAAAAGTCTAAACAATCAAATTAAAAGTATTTTATAGTTTATTTCCGGATCAAGGTTTTCAACATATCTTTAATTCTTGACATCCGATTGCTCATAGCATCCTTCTCAACCTTATGTTTTTCCTTTTCAGCCTCCAACTCAGCAATAATTTCATTTAATCTTTCTTTTTCTTCTTCTTTTTCCTTCAAAATCTCCTTAATAATCTCTTTCCATTTTTCATTCTCCAAAACAACCAATAAAAAATCATAAGGGTCAAATTCAATTTAAATTATAAATAAAATTCATAATAGGTCAACTTCATTTTGTGAAGATGATGTTGGTAATGACATCGGTTCATATCTTACTAGAATAATATTTATTACAAATAAAAATTGTCACCTCTAGTTAATATAAACTAAATCAAGCATCCAGTTCATTATATATATACAAACCATCTGTGAAATGAACTATACCAGTATACCTGTAACAATGAGCCCGAGGCCCATCATAATCCAATGTGTCAGCCTAGATGGATGATCCCAGTTAAAAAAGTAAAAAAGTTGTTCTCAGGCAGGAGGTATCTGAAAATTTTAAAACTAAAATTTATACAAAAAAAAAATGGTGAACGTCACCATTAGGCGCCCCTTACCGACCGGTCTCACGGCCAACATAAGAGAGGTAAATCGCGTGACCCAGGAAAAACTGGGTGATGTCGGGCTTTGAACCCTAGACCTCTATTACAGATTCTCACCTCCTTACCACTAGACCACCATCACGGGGACAAAATTTATATACAAAAATAAACTAATACTTAATGTATTTATCATAATCTAAAAACGTGAGGAACAAGGATAAATTTTAAGACTAAAGTTGGTGTTTGGCCTTAAAAATAATTTTTTTATTTTGCTTGCAAATTCAGAAATTTTACAACTTTGTAAATTGCAATGTTTTAAAAACCGGTATTTTAGGTGTACCGGATTTGGCTTAAAAATGGTTCAACCGGTTGAACCTGGTTGTACCGGATGGTTCAACCGGACACACTGATTAATCATAGAATTCTATAGAAATACAACTTATAATCAAATAAGTTTCCAAAACGTATACAAATTCATCCAAAAACAATTCAAAAAATACTTAAATTCATCCAAAACAATCTAAAAGTACTTAAATTCTAATATATTTTTTAAAATAAAAGTGCATAATAAGATTATGACATTGGCGTGTTAAACCCATCAAGTACACGATCGCTTAAAAGCCGAAAATCGCTTAAACGCCGAAATTTTTGTGTTTTTTTTGAAACCAGAAATACCGGTTTTACCGGTAAAACCGGATTAAACTGGTGGCACAGATGATCGAAGAAACCTGCATAATACCGGAGTGTTTCGTCCAGGATTAGTAGCCGGCAACCGGTTAAACCGATTGGTAAATTGTAATCCATAAGTTGGATCGTCGTTTAGAATATAGTTAAAGATTGGATATAACGATGAACTGTTGAGTACCTAATTCTTTCATGGCAAATGTCAGTCATATCGAATAGCTGCATTAAACTCTTATCCACAACATTGTACCTTATGATCTTCCACCAAATCTTCCACACAATGAATGTATCTTCATCTTCTTCACCTCTAACAACATCAATGATTTTAACTTCAGAATAATGGGAGATTGGTGAATGCTGGTAGCTCTGGATAACCTCAGGAACAGCGATCATCAACCTCTTGAATGATCCTTTAGCATCTCATACACATTTAAGCGTAAATGTTTTTCATGATAATCAAACTCGACTAAATGCAGATGCCCCATAGATTCCCCGAAGTAAATCGGCAGATTTCCGTTAGACTAGCGTCGAGGAAATGCTGCCCGTGGCTGCAATGGAAGCTTCTGCAACTCATCATCTTCAAGAATGAAGTATGATGGATTAAGACAAGAGGGAGCCCAGTGAACCGCTCCGTTCCAATAAACCGCATTTCTGAAAACCGCATGAGAAGGTGCATAGATATGATTATTTGAAATCTTCCATTTTCCTGTGATTGAAGAGTAGATTTGAATACGAAACAAACTATCAATAGAACTTGTATTTGGTCCAAGAATACAAACAATTTTGTAATGCGCACAATCTGTTTGATGAAATGCGAGACCATGAAACCGATTGTTTTACGAACATTTTGACCTCCGGGCACCGATGGGATGGGATGACCGCAAATTGCTTGGTGGTCGGATTAAATACGTAGTATTTACGACAGCCTTCATCTCCTCGATCGCTAAAACAAAGCAGCAAACCATTACAGGATTGCATGATTCTGATACCGCTAATATCAGGGTAGAAATTGTAGAGAATTTCCAGAAAAACACGAACACCGGATGAATCGAAAGTCGTGGAACACACTTTCAGATCAAACTATTTGCGGTTGACCCAAATATTTGATCGGATAAAATTCGATTTCGCTCAAGAACAAGTATGAAAATTTTGTTGAATTTCGTAAATGAACCAGTATCTCAAAATCGATCATTTCTGGGCGCATACATTTGGAAACTGCCTCCAGGCAGTTTTTCCAAACTTTCGTTTTTCATGATTTTGCCACAAAAGTTGTAAACCAAAAACTTACACACGTTAAGTTAAAAATGGGTTTTTACCAAGTGACCAAACTACACACGTTAGGCAAGTGTACCTATCGTTATGCAATATAGTATCGGCAAGAACCGGATGTCAATCCGTGGGACACAGTGAATACCAATAATGAACCGTCTTCAATATCCAACCGATGTAAAGTAAATTGTTTTATGAATGATTTTGATTACAAATGAAGTAATGAAAGAAAAGAAAGAAATTCAAGAAAGCAATTATAAGCAAATTGAATCAATAAGTGAGAAAACTATTACTTAGGTCTTGAATCCTCCTAAACATGCAAAGACAATTGTAGAATGACTAAATCAATGAAACCGTCTCCAAATTAGATAGTCAAAACCTAAAGGACTATAGACACATCCAATAGATTATGAAAATCATTATGAATGAAGTACAAACAGATATATTTGTGTCAAAAGCTATAAAGGTTTAAAATCCTAGTCAAAGGTAATTCAAACCAACAGACAATAGAACGATAAAGATATGGCTAATCTAAACAGCCCTAAAGTTGTTAAGCAATCCCAAGTCGATTCTTATTATAATCCCAAAACATAATTCACGAATAAGCAAACTACACCTTACGTCCGCAAGCATGCAAATTAACCAAACAATGAATAGATTGAGTTTAAGCAAAGATGTTGATTCGTCCAAACCTAACACCTATGGATGCATTACTGATCAGCCAAGATTACCATCAAGAATTATCATTTACTAGTCCTTGTCTTATGCATTAGATTGAAAATCAACCAATAAACAATCCAACAATAAGTATACTAACACATGGGGTAGTCCTACATGCCATGATCAATATACCCACATAATCAGATAATAAACTCAACATAAATCAGCAACACATGATCATTATAACATAATTGAACAAGGATTATTAAAATTAACGCAATTTCATTGGAAAAGTCAAACTAAAAAGTCAAACACATCTAAGATTCATCAAAACCCAAGTAATAAACGAATTAGCCGAGCATGGCTGTGATAAACTGAACAAAAGTCATAAAAACAGCCAGGGGCTGCCGCCCTTTGGACCCCACTAACCGGGGGCGCTGCCCCCGGCCCCTTTGGAACCCCCATTGAATTTATAAAATATTAAACAAGCGTGCACCCCACACCCAACTTGTTTAATTATTTCATAATTCATATTGATCGATAAAATTAACCCCAATTACACTAAAATATCTAACAGAAATCAAGAGTACGAAAAGGATGCGTGCTTTGATTTTGAACATCAAAAGGAACATGAATAATGTTGCGAACAAAAAGACCAGGAGAGATCGAAAGGCTGTCATACACGAGTGTGAAACATTCGTGACTTAAAAGCCGTCGCCGGTGTTTGGATACAGATTTGAACCGGAGGATGGAGGTGACAGGGAGCCGGGGAAGGATTTGGGTTAAAAGGTCATCGTTGGAACCGATCAAAGCCCCTGAGTGGGTCGATTGATGATCGGAATCCGGTGTGGGTGTTTGCGAGGAGCAGGTTTTAAGGGTGTTTTGGGTTTTCTTGATTTTGAATATGGTGTTGACCATTTTGAGACTGTTGAAGAGTTGGGTTCGAAGGTGGTGTGGGTTTTAATTGGTGAAAGATTGCCATGGAAGCTGATAAAATCAAGGTTTCGATGCAAGCTTTGCTAAGAATCTGTCAGTCCTTGTGAAATTTCCTAAGGTTAACACCTTGACATACTTCTCAAAAAAATAATTAAAAAAAATGATATTAAATTAAAAAATTCCCCTACGTAATTAAAAACATCACTGGTGAATAAAGGGTGTTCATTAATCATTCGGATATCTAGTAATCCGGATATCCGAAAATTTAGAAAAGCGATTTTCAATTATCTGAATCCGAAATTTCGGATTCGTATATCCGAACTTAGAAAAAAAACAAAATTTTAAAAAAATATATTTTAAATATCCGAAAAATCAAAATACTTTCCGAAATATCCGAAAAAGAATCTATTTCGGATATCGGATATCTGAACTATCCGGGAATTTTCAAAATACGTATCCGAATCTGAATTTCCGGTTATCTAAACTTTCGGATATTCGAACTTCCGCATGTCCGATTTTTCAGATTTTTCGGGTTTTATTTTCGGATTCGGATACGGATTTGTTTGAACATATCTACCGGTGATAAGTGGAAAATAAGACTAGTCGTGTTTGTTTAAACTTCAATTTCTATTATTTTATAATGAATGAAGTTTTAGTAAAATTAGAGTCTACTATTTTTGGTATTAATATTTTTTTTATAAATACCCTTGAATTTCTTCCTCTATTAACTGATTTTAGATCGAGGCATTGACTATCAATTGAATTAGTTTCATGAGAAAATCAAGCTCTATTTTCACGAATTCGCACATAGCTTAAAGGTAATGTAATTGCATTGTTCTTTTGTTATTTCGGTTGTTTGTTTAATTTATTTTGTAAGATCATTGATTCTATTCGTATATTTTTTTTTCTTCACAAATAAATTTTGTTGGGGCTTGTTCATCATCTAGATTTCGTTCATCTTTGTTAGTTCATCATTTTAAGTTCATCATTTAAACATTCTTGCTAATCTTAAATTTTTATGCGTTTGGACTTTGGTGATAGGTTTAAATTTACTATGTCCGAAACCATGGTTCATTGTTGTTCTTTGTCCCATCGAAACCATGGTTCATTTTTGGATTTTGTGGCATATTTTATTCCTAGATTGTGATTAGAGGTGATTTTATTATTGTGAGAATTTGACATAAAATTAACACTTATGGAGAAAAAAAAAATACTGATAAGATAGAGTCAATGAATATGAAGATAAAGATAAAGATAGACGATGAAGATTAAAACAAAGACGCACACAATTGATAATTAATATGAACGTGATGTAAATAAAGACAATAATGACAAGTTATGTATATGTAACAAGTGGTGACTACGTGTGTGTAATCAAGAGTATATATAATCTATACGTGTTTACCTATATTTATTTCATGTATGATCTAGAATATATGATTTGTTATGTATATAAAGCTTGGTTTAATTATAATTTTTAAATTGTTTTTCTTTGTTAAATATATGTAATCTTCATCATTTAATGAAATTTGTTGATAACTCCTTAGCAATATCTTTAAAGAAAAAAAATCTTGTTTTCATGAAAAATACAAGCATATTCATATATACACATTATTCAAGATTCACTACTAGAAACTAAGCCTAATGCAACCTTTTATGAGAAACTTTTTATCATGAGTTGCATTTGATGCTATTGCAACTTTGTTCATCACAAGGGTTGCATTAAAAGATCTAATACAACTTTTTTTATTAAAAGTTGCAAATTTATTGAAAATCGCAACCTTTTTACTTAAAAAGTTGCAATGTTTATTTAAAATTGAAACTTTTATCTTGAAGAGTTGCATTGTTACAAGTTAAAGATAACTTTTATTAAGATTGTTTCAATGACAAAATTAAAGGAACGAAATTACAAACATATAGCTTGAGGTCAAGACCATATTGATTATTTTCAACTTTAATTGCGCGTATTTTATCTAATTTGTTAAAATAATATAGTTTATATTTTTAACCAATTTAATTAAAACGTAAAAATATTTAGCTTTGTTATTTTTATGAGTAGTTTAGCTATGTATACTGTTATAACTATTAAGCCCAAATAAACAATAACAAACATATTTAGTAAAATCCTACTAAAAAGGTAATCTTACTAGTATCCTAATGGAATCGAGAGATAGGCTACTTAAACCCAAATAAAAACATTTAATAAATTTATACTAGTATATAATTAGCCATAACTAGCTAGGTAACCCATTTATTAATCTAATTCAATAAAAACATTAGGTTAAATTTCAAGCAAAAAGTCACCGGATCGAATACCATATCATCAAACATGGGCCATTTAAAACTTGTTCTAATTGGTTCCAAATATTTAAAACCCCTAACATACGTATTTGTTCTAGATGGATACGGGCTCATAAGAAAATTGCGATCAACCCTATGGATTGGATGCCATATATGTCGATTAATTGCATCTAAATCGGTTATCAAGGACATCATCTTGCCGCTGAAAACTGTTACAACAATGTATCCAGGAAACAATTTTGAAGGCACAGTTCTGGTCGATCTAAAAATAATTGCAACAATTGTATCCAGCAATCAATTTTGAAGGTTCTATTCTACTCGATCTCCCATTCTCAAAATTGGTTATTTGATACGTATCTTAAAGAAAGTGATATCTGAATCTGATCCAATTTGGTTGGTTAAATAGCAACTAATACAAGTATTAGTTAATTCTAATATATAGATCTTGTCTAATCCACCTAGAAGGTTGTATTACTTTCATTGCTTGATATATCGGATGCTAAAATCAATTGTTTATGCATATTACTAGAAACTTGAATTTAAAGTGATTGTTCCAATTGATTAATTACTTAAAGTGTATAATTGTTTAAATCTTGCTATTTAACTCTTAATTACTTGAAGTCACAACCTTAGTTTAATTGCTATTGTATACTTGATGTGTGTTTGATTTTCATGTTCTTTAACAGTTTTTATGGGCATTTTATGTGGAATGATGATACTTTGATATACAATTGTGAATTGCAGGCAAAAACACATTAGAAGGATGCCCGGAGGTGTTAACGAGAAGAAAAGATGCACAGATGGATCAGAAACTGTCGAGAAAAGCTCAAAACTTCGGAAGCGCATATCTTGAGCTAGAGGAAGAGTTACGGAAGCCATAATATATGAAAACCGAGTTTCTCAACAAGACGAAGCCGTTGGTGAAGTCAGACTGGGCGTAGGCTACGCCCAGGGCAGCGTAGGCTGCGCCCGAGCGTAGGCTGCGCCCGAGCGTAGGCTACGCCCAAAAATTCAGCGTTGACAGAAAAAGTTCACCGTTCCATGTGGCCCAGCGTAGGCTACGCCCAAAACGCGGAAAGCGAGTTTTTAACCCTATTTTGCCTATTTTGAAGGGGGAATCCATCCAAGTCGAAAGTTAAGGTTTTTGGGGCCATTTGGGAACGAAAATTGAAGGTTTTTGAGTGGATCCAACCCTCCAAATAAAGATTCAATCCAAGAATTCATCAATGGAATCAACAATTGAAGATCAAATCGCGATGAGGCAAGCCTAGTTTCTTCGTAATCGCTTCCGGTTGATTAGGGTTGTAAGTGAAACAATGTTTGAATGTTGAATCTAGGTGTTTGATTGTAAACTTGATACGATTTCTTTTTGGCTGATTTAAACAATAGATTTATGTTTTCGTATTATGTGTTACCATCAGTGATTCGGTTTTCTTGCATCGTTTACTCATTGGTATTCGTGTGATGTGTTGTGTATGTCTATTGGTAATTTTGTGAATGAGCAAGTCTTAAACGTTTGTTCCATCTTTATCACTTTAATCGAATTGATTGAAACATCAATTTTATATGATTTCAGCCTAGGTTTAACTTACATTCATTGTGGATCTTACAACTTGAAAACCGGAAGTGATTACCTTTTTCATTAATTGTTTTCAAATCAAATTTAAAGTTTCTTTCTTTTAAACAATTCTCTTAATCCAATTCAATCAAGTTTTCATTTATTAGATTAATTAGTTTGTAGTGACAATTAGCACTTTCCACTGATTCCCTGTGGAGACGACCTTACTTGCCCTTGCTATAGTCAAAGGTAGCTAAGTTCTTAATTATAAATTGTTTTTGATTGACCTACGACACATCGATCAAAATGGCGTCGTTGCCAGGGAATCAACACGCAAAGTGCTAGTTTTTAGTTTGGTTTTAGTTTAAGTTTAATTCTAGTTGCATTTGCTTTTCAAAAACATAAAAATACAAAACGATTTTATTTTTCTTTGATTTTTGTTTTGCTTTGTTTATTGTTCGGAATTACGCGTGGGTTTTCTTTGTTTGTGTTTTGCAGGTAATCGTACAATTGCATGCATACCCGTTATTCAAGGAAGACATCACCGTTGATCTTTGATTCTGAAATTGAGAGAACCGCAAGGCATAACCGGGTGTTGTATAGATCCGGTTTGATTGTACCTCCAATCCAACAACAAATTGATCAAGAAGCATCAACCATGAGTCATCACAGTGATCATGGAGCACCACCAAACTACCCAATTCCACCACCACCACCACATCCTAGACCACCACCTAACTACCAAGAGGATGATGACTTCCAACCTTATCCTGAACCACCTCAACCACCACCTCAAGCACCACCTCAAGGCTTATATAGAGGGGGAAATTTCCAACCTTTTATACCCCAACCACCAAATCCACCTCCACATAACCCACCAAGGACTCCACAAAGATCTAATCATGGGTCATCTGACACACAATCAACTCATTTGAATCGTCATGATGTACCTTCTCATCGAGCAAATAGTTTGTATCAAGAGGACAACATAAGAGGAAGGGTTGATGATTGGGATGATGGAGTGGTTAATGAAGAAGATCAACGTTATCAAGGAGGTTGGGACAATGACAATCATGATGAGGGTTATGAATATCAAGGCCATCAACATTATGCTCATCCTAATCCAGGATATCCAGGTCAACCAAGAATTCCTAGAAGGCCTAATGTCAATCAACATCCCGATGGAGGATATGACCATTATCAAGATGGTGTGCCAAGAGCACCTAATCGACTTCCAGTTCAAGGTGTGGAGAGCCATTTTAGACCACATATAGCAGTGAATGCTTCTCCTATTGTTCGTTCTGAAGTGAGAGGAAGATCATTCGAAATAAGGCCACAATTCTTGAACGTGTTACCTACTTTCTATGGTAAAGCAACCGAGGAACCATATGTACATCTATCCGAATTTGAATCGGTTTGTGGCACAATAGGAGGACAAGGATTCACACCTAATCAAGTGAAGTTGGTGCTATTTCAATTCACTTTGAAGGATGCAGCCAAGTTGTGGTTTTTAGCATTACCATCTGCTAGCATTTTCACATGGGAAGAGTTACAACAACAGTTCCTTGATGAGTACTTCACTCCTCAACGAACTAGTGATGTTAGGCATGCAATAAGGACGTTTCAGCAACAATCCGGGGAACTATTTTATGAAGCGTTCAAGAGATTCAAACAGTTGCTACGTACATGCCACATCATGGGATTTCGAAATGGGAATTAATTATTGCTTTCCATGATGGCTTGTCTACTGATGACATAAGGGATGTCAATTCCACTACAGGTGGAACATTTTTGTCTAATCCAGTGGATTTAGATTGGGATTATTTGGAGAAGATGGCAGTAAATTCAAAGAGGCAAGCACAGTCAAGTAGAAGAAAGAAGTTTGCTACAGTGAAAGCTTCAGGAAGCTCTTATGATAAAGTGGAGAAATTGGAGAGATCAAATCAAGCATTGGAGCGAGAGTTGGCAAATTTAAAGATGGGTGGAAGCAAAGGTGCTACAAGGGAGAATCAGGTGTTCCATGTGTGTGATGGATGTGGAGAATTGGGCCACAATACTTTGAATTGTCCTGGTCAAGGTGGAAGAGAAGAAGTTAACCAAGTCTATGGAGATCGCAAGCCATATGATATGAACTCTAACACATATCATCTAGGTTTAAGGAATCATCCCAATTTTCGTTATGCTAATTCTTCTAACCAGTCTAATCCTAATTTTCAGGGATCAAGTCAAGGAAGCCAACCATACCAGAATAGGCAATCCAACTACAACAACCAAGGGTACAATCAAGGTGGAAACAGAGGCTATCAAAGAAACTATCAAGGTAATCAAAATCAAGGAACATCATCAGGTAATTCTGACACCTCCAACAAGGAGATTATGGACTTCCTGAAGGAGATGAAAAAGGACAATGAAGTGAGGGACAAAACTGATGAAGCTTTGACAAAGCAAATGGGTCAATTAGCTAGCTGAGGAGGTAGCAATTTTGAGGAAGGATCCAGGAAAGCTACCAAGTGACACAAAAGTAAATCCACAACATCAATCAAGCAGTTCTAAGCCTCAAAAATCAGCTCAGCTTCATCAGGTAAGTATTCTTAGAAGTGGGAAGGTTTATGACAACAAGGTTGTTCCTCCACCACAATTTGTTGATGGTGTGGTGGAGGATGTGAATGAGAGTGATGAGAGTGAATGTGAAACTGAAGTTGCACCAAACAAATCAAACAAGAAAGTCACATTCAAACTGCCACCACAAAATGATTTTCAAAATGAAACCACTAAGGTTATGGAAAAGGAGATGGAGGGTAATACCATTCCTTTTCCAAAAGCCTTAGTAGATCCATCTAAAGTTTCAAATGTGAACAAGAGAGGCCCACAACAAGAGGAAATGTAGGAAGTTTTTAAACAAGTGAAAATTAATCTTCCTCTCATTGATGCAATCAAACAAATCCCATCATATGCTAAGTACTTAAAAGAGATGTGCAACCAGAAAAGAAATCACAAAGTTCCTAAAAAAGTTGATTTGACTGAAAATGTGAGTGCGGTTGTGACGGGTATCCTTCCACCCAAACTTCAAGATCCGGGAACGCCTTTGATGCCAATTCAAGTGGGTGACTTTAAAATACAAAGAGCGTTATTGGATCTTGGAGCAAGTGTAAGTATTCTCCCGGGTAGCTTGTATGACCAATATGATTTTGGTTCACTACAAAGAGCCGACACCACCGTGGTGTTGGCCGATTTGACTTCCAAGCTCCCTAGGGGAATTGTTTCTGATGTAATTGTGATGGTGGAAGGTTTTTACTATCCGGTTGACTTTTTGGTTTTGGATTATGCCATTACCGATCCATTAAGACAACCCACCGTGATTTTGGGTCGTCCATTTTTAGCTACTTCTAATGCTTTGATCAATTGTAGGACGGGAATAGTGGACATGACTTTTGGCAACCGGAAGCTCCAATTGAATGTTTTTTCTAATATTGCTAACTCTAGAGTCAACGATGAATGCTTTATGGCCGACATTGTTGACGGGTGTTTATCCCACGAAAGTGGAGAGGACACCATAGAGATGTGTTTTGCTTGTAACAGATGATGTTGAGGAGATGGAAGAAGATGATGGTGAAAAAGAGGATTCTGATCATGAGGGTAGTAGGGACCAAAGGGGACATGTGAGGCAACGAGGGCGCATGGAGGATGATGTTATAGAGGCTATGGTTAGATCAATGAGGCCTCAGGAGTTTGATGGGTGGCCGATGTCTACTCGAATGATGTGGGATAGGAGTTCCAAGGAGAGCATTCTGGCTCGGGAGGGACGAGAGAGAGAAGATAGGCAATCACGTGCATTGGCCTATAATATGGAAGAGTTGAGGAATGATTGGTTTAGGCAAGAGGAAGCAGTCCGCACTAGGACTGATTTTATTGCAGGTCATCCCTATCAAGATTGGCCTCAACAGGTGGATTATCGCAATCTACCACCAATGATGCCGGAGGACATGCACCCGCGGTACCCACAACAGTTCATGCCATCAAGGTGGGTGCCTTACCAACAACCACCACCACCAGAACAGGGTTCTAGCACAACTGGAGCTTTTAACATGCGGGACATGAGGGATAGCTTGATGGAGGAGTGGTTTGGACCACCAATGCCTTACCCACCACGAGATGACTATTTTCCAGGCACTCACTGATCGTCTGTGATCAGGTCCATGTGCTCTTTCCATGCCTTCATAACTGTTTGTTTAAACTATGTTTGACACTTTGCTCTTGAATGGTTTGTTAATGTTTGTTTGAAGTTGATGTTTGGTTAAAATGGAGTGTAACGGGAATTTGAAGGGGGCATTTGGGTAAATCATCACATCATACTCATTTCACTCTCATATTTATTGAAAATTTACATTGAGGACAATGTAAGGTTTAAGTGTGGGGATGAGGGAAATAAATTTTGAAAAATTTGAAAAAAATTGTTCCAAAAGAGGTCTTTTTGTGCACGAAAAACAAATTTTTTGTCAAAGAAAATTGTGAATGCGTCTTTAACCGGTGTATATGTGTAACTTCCTAATTATGCCTAGTTCTTTAAGTTTCGGAATAAAGTTTTCTTAGCAAGTTGTAGGAAAATTTGGTAGGTATGTCTCAATTAAGGATACAAGGCTAGATAATGGATAAACATGCATGCTTTACATCCGAAACCCGTTACCACCGTTTTTGTGAGAATTTGAGCCTATGTGGAGCATGAAATAGATATAGAAATGAATGCTCATTTTCTTTTGATGTGGGATTACCATAATTTTGTTGTCATTTCAGAATTTGCATAGTTAATACATGTTAAGACCATGAGCCAAAGTGTGCACAAAAGTGATAGAGGCATTAGGATAAACCCTCGTTTTAGCCTTGTGTTTTTGTTTCATCAACCCTTGACAAAATCCCCTAGTCGCCATTTTTGAGCCAATTACCATTCCCTTGTTAAACTAAACCCGGTCCATTAGCCAAAATCAGCCTGCATAGCCATTTTAGTTTAGACCCATGTGCTGAATCCAAATAAAGTAGTGTTATGTAAAAAAAAAAAAGGAAGGAGAAAAAATTGTTCGTAGTGATGATATTAATGTTTAGAAATAAAAAGTAATCCAATAAGGGTACAACTTACCCTAATGATTATGTGTAGTAGTGTTTGTGTGAACTTAACTTGGATTTTGCCTATTTTAGCCACTTACATTCATGTCCCGTACCTTAGCCTGATCCAACATTACAACCTTGAAAGACCTTTTGATGTGTGTATACTTTGTGCATAATGGTGGAGATTTGATTACTTTGCAAGCTTATGATAATGATGCATCATTAGTGGATTGAGAGTTCAAAAATACTAGTGCATCATTGCTAGTTCAGATACAAAGCCGAGTGGAGTGTCCATTGTGAGAGGTGTGAATATGTACATGTGAACCATTTGAAGCTAAGTGTCCTTGATTAGAGATTTTTTTGTCAAATTTGTAATATTACTGTTGTAAGTCTTGGGACTTAGGTGTGGTTTTGAAGTTTTGCTATTAACCGGTAATGAGATGTGTAAGTGATTGTTTTTGTTAAATTATTTGTTATCGTGTGTAAAGGATTTTGCTTGGGACAAGCAAATCATAAGTGTGGGGATGTGATGTGTGTTTGATTTTCATGTTCTTTAACAGTTTAAAAGTGCGTTTTTATGGGCATTTTATGTGGAATGATGATACTTTTATATACAATTGTGAATTGCAGGTAAAAACACATTAGAAGGATGCCCGGAGGTGTTAACGAGAAGAAAAGATGCACAGATGGATCAAAAACTGTCGAGAAAAGCTCAAAACTTCGGAAGCGCATATCTTGAGCTAGAGGAAGAGTTACAGAAGCCATAATATATGAAAACCGAGTTTCTCGACGAGACGAAGCCGCTGGTGAAGTCAGACTGGGCGTAGGATACGCCCAGGGCAGCATAGGCTACGCCCAAACGTAGGCTACGCCCGAACGTAGGCTACGCCCAAAAATTCAGCGTTGACAGAAAAAGTTCACCGTTCCGTGTGGCCCAGCGTAGGCTACGCCCAAATTGGGCGTAGGCTACGCCCAAAACGCGGAAAGCGAGTTTTTAACCCTATTTTGCCTATTTTGAAGGGGGAATCCATCCAAGTCGAAAGTTAAGGTTTTTGGGGCCATTTGGGAACGAAAATTGAAGGTTTTTGAGTGGATCCAACCCTCCAAATAAAGATTCAATCCAAGAATTCATCAATGGAATCAACAATTGAAGATCAAATCGCGATGAGGCAAGGCTGGTTTCTTCGTAATCGCTTCCGGTTGATTGGGGTTGTAAGTGAAACAATGTTTGAATGTTGAATCTAGGTGTTTGATTGTAAACTTGATACGATTTCTTTTTGGCTGATTTAAACAATAGATTTATGTTTTCGTATTATGTGTTACCATCAGTGATTCGGTTTTCTTGCATCGTTTACTCATTGGTATTCGTGTGATGCGTTGTGTATGTCTATTGGTAATTTTGTGAATGAGCAAGTCTTAAACGTTTATTCCATCTTTATCACTTTAATCGAATTGATTGAAACATCAATTTTATATGATTTCAACCTAGGTTTAACTTACATTCATTGTGGATCTTACAACTTGAAAACCGGAAGTGATTACCTTTTTCATTAATTGTTTTCAAATCAAATTTAAAGTTTCTTTCTTTTAAACAATTCTCTTAATCCAATTCAATCAAGTTTTCATTTATTAGATTAATTAGTTTGTAGTGACAATTAGCACTTTCCACTAATTCCCTGTGGAGACGACCTTACTTGCCCTTGCTATAGTCAAAGGTAGCTAAGTTCTTAATTATAAATTGTTTTTGATTGACCTACAACACATCGATCAATACTAATGAAATTGATGTGTTAATTTCTATTTTTAAAATTTATTTGTTTTAATTTCTTATTTTTAATTGTATGTGAATGCTAACAATGATGTTCCTTGATTTTTAATATTAGCTTCACGATACAATTGTGACACCCTCTGTCACTTTATGTCCCCTCTGTACATTTATCACCATTATTTACTAAACTACATCTAGGTCCCAGCAAAAACTTTCGAATTTTACACACCTGTAAACATACTATTTACTTACACCTGTTAAAACAAAGTTTACGTATGTTTACATACTCCACAAAACATTTATTACACAAAAGTTTCACAACTGTTTGGTTATTAAAATTTAAAACCATCAGAGCCTTCACGTTTGATTAGAACTAAGTAAGATTATCCCACTATTTTACCAAGTGTATTCCATAATCCCATATGGATACACTAATGAGGTTCCAAATAAAACTTGGTAGCAATATTCAACCACATACAAAACGATTTACTTATGGGTCGTTTTCACCCAAAACCTCAATATATCTCCCATTCATGCACAATCATTATAATTTAACATAACACATATATACGCACACAAAACTCCAGTTGTGCATCATATTTCCCAGAAGTCAAAATTAAACAATTTGACTCTTGAATTTTGAATGTCTACACCCTTGTAGGTCATCTTTTGTTCACACACCTTGTGAATCTGTTTCATTGGAATTGCAAGTCTTATGTTCACACACCTTGTGAATCAAAGCATGCACATTACAAATTCACCGTTTGTTCACACACCTTGTGAATCAATTACATTGGAATTGCAAGTCTTATGTTCACACAACTTGTGAATCAAAGCATGCACATTACCAATTCACCGGTTGCTCACACATCTTGTGAATCAATTACATTGGAATTGCAAGTCTTATGTTCACACACCTTGTGAATCAAAGCATGCATATTCCCAATTTAACATCTACACATTTGTAGATTACCACTTGTTCGCACACCTTAAAATCATTCAATCACAATAACCACAACCATTTATATCATATTTAATCAACTCAACGAATCATGTATATATGCTAAATGCACAAATACTTGTAGTGTGGACTCACCCAATCCTTACCACTACAAGTTCAATCAAATAGGTAACTTACCTTGATTTGGAGAGTTATCAACAATCTCCAACTCTTTTCTAGGCCTTCATGAACTAGATTCACCTCCTCTTCCTATTATATTTTCACATATAACAAGATTTAACAACATGAACACACATCTTGTGTTACTTATATAATCTAATTCATTTGACATGTTTTACTTTTGATATTTAATCAAAACCTCATTGAGACTTTTATCAAACAACTCATGTGTAGAAATTAGTCTACACATGTTCTTAATCATATTATCAAAGTTTCATATTTTGTAATCCATTACTTGACTTTCATCATCAACACCTAGTTGTACATCACATGTATACAACTAGTTTCAATACACCCAACACCCATACATATTGATTCAAACTCATTTGAATCTCATTCATTACTAGGTGGCATTTAGAAGTCAAGTCATTATTTATAATTAGCATATCATGCTAAAATCGTTAACTTTCAAATTTCAACATTTAATCAACACTTGAATTGGATCTATCATTCCAAAGAATGATCCAAAACCATCACAACCATGATTTAATCATCCCACTGGTTATCATACTCAATAATATGAGTTTCATGACAACCGGACATTATAACGGATCAAAATCAAGATTTCACTGTTAAAACATCTAGTTCTTCGTTTTTAATCATTCCTAGCCGTCATCTAGGCAATAATCAACACTCATAACTATTATAATACCATATATGATCCATATATTATCAAATAAGTAAGAGAGATCGAATCGTTACCCTTTTGAACGGATTTTTTTGGATGAAAACGATGATCAGGAGTTGTAGAAACGATCCCTAGCTCGATCTGTATGTTTGGATGGCTTCAAAGCACTGATCAGATGGTAGAAAATCACCCTAAATCACCTGGAAATCGAGTATATTTGACCCAGAATGAGTTCTGATAGAGCAGATCAGATTTTTATGTCATATGGGTTCATCGCGTACCGCCAAGGGTGGCAAAAGGCTCCTTGGCGTACCTCCACCGCCATAGTTAGATTTTTATTATGTTTTCGCGATCCTGGGAGCATACGAACTCCGTTTTACGCACCGTTTTCGCCCATGTTCACGATTTTTTGAGCTCTTTCCGATGGTTATAATTTCAAGACCTGAAGAGTTCAAAATATCTGATCTCTTATTTAACACTACATTCGACTCAGTGTATCTTGAAATCGGATCCTCGTTTCGTGATATAAAAAAATGTTTGTGACCGTCTAAAACTGGTCGTTACAAATTCTGCTCCCCTTACGAAGGTTTCATCTTCGAAACCGTTTAAACATCGAAGAGGAAAGGATAAAATTTCCTCATTTCATCATCTGACTCCCACTTAGCGTCAGATCCTCTTCTGTTTTTCCATTGAACCTTTACCTGGTTCAAGGACTTGTTTCTCAAATGTTTGACCTTTCGGTCTAATATAGCTACCGGCTTTTCCACATAGTTCAATTTTTCATCAATTTCCAAGTCTTCTAATGGCATATAAGCCGATTCGTCAGCCAGACATTTTCTCAGGTATGACACATGAAAAGTATCATGGATGCCGCTCAATTCTTATGGTAGCTCAAGACGATACGCAACACTACCTATCCGAGCTATAATTCTGAATGGTCCGAAAAAACGCGGACTTAATTTCCCTCGCTTACGAAAACGAATCACACCCTTCCAAGGGGAAACTTTTAACAGCACAAAGTCTCCTACTTGAAACTCAATCGGTCATCTTCGTTTATCTGCATACGACTTTTGACGGTCTTGTGTCGCCTTTAAGTGAGCTCGTATCTCATCAATTAGTTGGTTTGTAACTTTAAGTATCGCTTTATTTTCGAGCTCTCGCGGGCCAACTTCTCCTCAACAAACGGGAGTACGACATCTCCTTCCATATAACATTTCATATGGAGGCATTCCCAATCCGGAATGATAACTGTTATTATACGAAATTCCGCCAGAGGTAGATAGTCATCCCAGCTACCTCCAAAATCAATAATACACGCTCGTAACATATCCTCCAGTGTCTGAATGGTCCGTTCACTCTGACCATCAGTCTGAGGATGATACGCCGTGCTCAACAACAGTTTCGTGCCCAATTCCTCTTGAAAATTCTTCCAGAAATGAGAAGTGAATCGTGTGTCTCGATCGGACACAATCGTCACTGGTATCCCATGACACGACACTATTTCTTTCACATACACTTCAGGCATCTTCTCGGAAGAATATGATTCACGAATAGGAATAAAATGAGCACTTTTAGTCAGCCGATCCACAATGACCCAAATCACATCATACCCCTTTCGGGTTTCGGGAGTTTAGTAATTAGGTCCATTGTGATATGTTCCCATTTCCACATGGGAATTTCTAAAGGCTGTAATTTGCCATAAGGCTTTTGATGTTTATCCTTTACTTGTAAACAAGTTAAACATTTTTCAACATATTTAACAATATCTCGTTTCATAACTGGCCACCATTAATTTACTAGAAGGTCTCGATACATTTTAGTGGCTCCCGGATGAATTGAGTATTTTGATTTATGAGATTCCTTTATCGAATCAGTTTTCAAAGAGCAAGTGGGAGGTATCCATACCCTACCCCATCTTGTCTTTAAACCACGACTGTCTTCATCCAAATTATGAGCTTGCCCCTTTATTCGATCTCGTTTCCAGTTTTCTTCTTTTAAAGCTTCAACTTGAGCTTCTTTAATTTGATCAACTAAATCAGAGGAAATTACAATCTTCATTTTTGTAACCCGAATGGGGTCATGTTCTTCTTTCCTACTCAAGGCATCCGCCACCACATTGGCTTTTCCCGGATGATAAAGGATTTCACAATTATAATCCTTGGGTAGTTCTATCCAACGTCTTTGCCTCATATTTAATTCATTATGTGTGAAGAAATATTTCAGGCTCTTGTGATCAGTGTAAATTGTGCATTTCACACCATACAAGTAATGCCTCCAGATTTTTAAGGCAAACACCACCGCTGCTAATTCTAGATCATGAATATGATAGTTTACTTCATGAACTTTCAGTTGCCTCGACGCATAGGCAATCACCCTGCCCCTTTGCATAAGGACACAACCAAGCCCAAGATAAGATGCATCATAATAGACCACAAAATCATCAGGTCCATCTGGTAAGGTTAATACCGGTGCCTGAGTTAACTTGGACTTGAGTTCATTAAAAGCTTTTTCTTGGTCATCACCCCAATTTAATTTTACATCTTTCCTTGTAAGTTTAGTTAAGGGAGATGCAATTCTTGCAAAATCTTGTATGAATCGCCGATAGTAACCGGCAAGACCAAGAAAACTTCTAATTTCAGTTGGAGTTTTAGGAGGACTCCACTTCATCACGGCTTGAACTTTTGAAGGATCGACAAGTATGCCATTAGCACACACTACATGTCCCAAAAACTGGACTTCACACAACCAAAAAGCATATTTGGAGAATTTGGCATATAGTTTCTCCTTTCGTAAAGTTTCAAGTACTTCACGTAAATGACAAGCGTGATCACCCTTATTTTTAGAATAAATAAGGATGTCATCAATAAAGACAATAACAGATCAATCCAACATTGGGCGACACACCTGGTTCATCAAATCCATGAACGCAGCCGGTGCATTTTTCAATCCAAACGACATCACAAGAAATTCATAATGACCGTAACGAGTACGGAAAGTGGTCTTGGGAATATCTTCCTCTTTAACTTGAGTTGATGATAACCCGAGTGAAGATTGATTTTGGAAAACCACGGCGCTCCTTGCAACTGGTCAAAAAGATCATCAATTCTAGGTAGAGGATATCGATTTTTCACAGTCACTTTATTCAACTCTCTATAGTCGATACACATTCTAAGGCTTCCGTCTTTCTTTTTAACGAAAAGAATTGGTGCACCCCACGAGGAGATACTTGGACGGATAAAGCCTTTATCTAAAAAATCTTGTAATTGTGTCATTAATTCTTTCATTTCAGATGGTGCCAACCGATATGGAGCTTTAGCTATGGGCTTAGCCCCAGGAATAAGATCAATTTTAAAATCAACATCTCTATCGCAAGGAATTCCCGGTAAGTCCTCTGGAAATACATCAGGAAAATCCCTGACTACTGGAACATCATTAAGTTCCTTTATCTCCTTTTCTACATCAAGAACATAAGCTAAGAATGACCGACCCCCATGGTTCATGTAATTCATAGCTTTAGCTAAAGAACACAATATGGTCCACCTCGTTTCTCTCCCTGAATACATACTTCATAACCACAGGAGATATTAATTGAATAACCTTAAGGTTACATACAATGTTACCTCCATATCTAGACAAAGTTTCAAACTTTGATGGTATGAGGAACTCCCGATACTTAGCATTCAACATACTATGGTACCTGTTAATCCACATTTGTTCAGTCCTAAGAAGATCAGGACAGAATTTGGCTTTATCAAAGAACACTACAGTAATAGTGTCTATATCCTCCTCCTTGTGCCTCATATGCAAAAATTCCTCAGTAATTCTATCAATAGCAACCTGACGACAAAATCGTTTAAGGAACAACTCCTTAAATGCACCCCAAGTCAAATCCTTTATACCATCCTGACCCTTCTCCTTTCGGAGAAGTTCCCACCAATCTTTTGCTCGCTCTTTCAATTGGTTTCCAGCTAACATTACCTCATCAGATGAATCACAATGACATGTTTCAAACGTGCTTTCCATGTCAGATATCCACCTTTGGCTTAACAGTGGATCCGCCTTACCTTTAAATTCAGTTGGCTTACAAGCCACAAACTCTTTGTAAGTAACCTTTTTAGAAGGTTTCTCCCCACCTATTTCATCTTTAAGAGTTGCAAACTCTTCACGTATCAAATTTTTCAATGAAGCTTGTATTCCATCCATATGAGTTGGTAAGGTAGCTTCAAATGCTTTAGCTACCTCCTCCCTCACCATCACTTGTAGTTCAGTGAGCTGTTCTTCCTCATGACCTAACCCCTCTGGGTTATGTTCATCAGCCATTTTATGACTGAAATAATTTAAACATATCATTAGTTTTACATATATATACTCAACATATATGCAAACCACATACTCCAAACCACGTACTCGTCCTTAACGGACTTATACACTACATATTTATGTGTCTTTATTGACTATTCACACTTTTGTGAATTACTCAATTATTTAACTAATAATGACACAAATGTGATTCTAACTGATCACATACATCCAGTTTTAACACCTTACCAATTCTTCCATATACTGATGTGAAATAATGTTTCTAAGGATACATTCATATCATGTATATGCTACTAAGCTGGCCAGGCATAGCAAGATATGCACCATATACCCGTGTCTTTACGTTCATTGTTTCACACAAGTTAGGAATATTGGTTTGTAACATAACAAATCCCCATATTATATAATCTCATAAAACAATTTACAGATACATCATACCTGGTGAGTTCGGCTTTGTGATCGGATTTCGGATCGAACGGCTCTCCCGAACTATCAAGAGCTCAATGGTTTGAGTTTAAGTGTTCATGACGCACTCAAATCCATCAAACCGTTGGCTCTGATACCAAACTGTGACACCCTCTGTCACTTTATGTCCCATCTGTACATTTATCACCATTATTTACTAAACTACGTTTAGGTCCCAGCAAAAACTTTTGTATTTTACACACCTGTAAACATACTATTTAATCACACCTGTTAAAACAAAGTTTACGTATGTTTACATACTCCACAAAACATTTATTACACAAAAGTTTCACAACTGTTTGGTTATTAAAATTTAAAACCATCATACAAGCATTCACGTTCGATTCCCGATCACCATCACCGCTCACCCAATTCCTTTGTATCTGTAAACACCACATTTAAATTCACCATTAGTTCGTTAGAACTAAGTAAGATTACCCCACTATTTCACCAAGTGTATTCCATAATCCCATATGGATACACTAATGAGGTTACAAACAAAATTTGGTATTAATATTCAACCACATACAAATCGATTTACTAACGGGTCGTTTTCACCTAAAACCTCAATATATCTCCCATTCAATGCACAATCATTATAATTTAACATAACACATATATACGCACACAAAACTCCAGTTGTGCATCATATTTCCCACAAGTCAAAATTAAACAATTTGACTCTTGAATTTTGAATGTCTACACCCTTGTAGGTCATCTTTTGTTCACACACCTTGTGAATCTGTTTCATTGGAATTGCAAGTCTTATGTTCACACACCTTGTGAATCAAAGAATGCACATTATCAATTTAATGCCTACACAGTTGTAGATCACATTTTTGTTCACACACCTTGTGAATCAATTACATTGGAATTGCAAGTCTTATGTTCACACACCTTGTGAATCAAAGCATGCACATTACCAATTCATCGTTTGTTCACACACCTTGTGAATCAATTACATTGGAATTGCAAGTCTTATGTTCACACACCTATTGAATCAAAGCATGCACACTACCAATTCACCGGTTGGTCACACACCTTGTGAATCAATTACATTGGAATTGCAAGTCTTATGTTCACACACCTTGTGAATCAAAGCATGCATATTTCGAATTTAACATCTACACATTTGTAGATTACCACTTGTTCACACACCTTGTGAATCTTTCAATCACAATAACCACAACCATTTATATCAAATTCAATCAACTCAACAAATCATGTTTATATGCTAAATGCACAAATACTTGTAGTGTGGACTCACCCAATCCTTACCACTACAAGTTCAATCAAATTGGTAACTTACCTTGATTTGGAGAGTTATCAACAATCTCCAACTCTTTTCCAGGCTTTCTAGAACTAGATTCACCTCCTCTTCCTATTATATTTTCACATATAACAAGATTTAACAACATGAACACACAACTTGTGTTATTTATATAATCTAATTCATTTGACCTGTTTTACTTTTCGTATTTAATCAAAACCTCATTGAGGCTTTAATCAAACAAATCATGTGTAGAAATTAATCTACACATGTTCTTAATCATATTATCAAAGTATCATATTTTGTAATCCATTACTTGACTTTCATAATCAACACCTAGTTGTACATCACACGTATACAACTAGTTTCAATACATTCAACACCCATACATATTGATTCAAACTCATTTGAATCTCATTCATTACTAGGTGGCATTTAGAAGTCAAGTCATTATTTATAATTAGCATATCATGCTAAAATCGTTAACTTTCAAATTTCAACATTTAATCAACACTTGAATTGGATCTATCATTCTAAAGAATGATCCAAAACCATCACAACCATGATTTAATCATCCCACTGGTTATCATACTCAATAATATGAGTTTCATGACAACCGGACATTATAACGGATCAAAATCAAGATTTCACTGTTAAAACATCTAGTTCTTCGTTTTTAATCATTCCTAGCCGTCATCTAGGCAATAATCAACACCCTTAACTATTATAATACCATATATGATCCATATATTATCAAATAAGTAAGAGAGATCGAATCGTTACCCTTTTGAACGGATTTTTTTGGATGAAAACGATGATCAGGAGTTGTAGAAACGATCCCTAGCTCGATCTGTATGTTTGGATGGCTTCAAAACACTGATTAGATGGTATAAAATCACCCTAAATCACCTGGAAATCGAGTATATTTGACCCAGAATGAGTTCTGATAGAGCAGATCAGATTTTTATGTCATCTGGGTTCATTGCGTACCGCCGAGGGTGGCAAAAGGCTCCTTGGCGTACCTCCACCGCCATAGTTAGATTTTTATTTTGTTTTCGCGATCCTGGGAGCATACGAACTCCGTTTTACGCACCGTTTTCGCCCATGTTCACGATTTTTTAAGCTCTTTCCGATGGTTATAATTTCAAGACCTGAAGAGTTCAAAATATCTGATCTCTTATTTAACACTATATTCGACTCGGTGTATCTTGAAATCGGATCCTCGTTTCGTGATATAAAAAAATGATTGTGACCGTCTAAAACTGGTCGTTACAACAATAGACATGGGAAATGTTAGAGATTGGATGTATTTACCTAGACGGTTACCTAAGTTTGAAGCCGGAGTCATTGAATTCCTTAATTCTTCATTTGCTAACTCTGCAAAAGGAGGTCAAATAAGTTGTCCTTGCAAACGATGTATGAACCGTTATTGGTATCGAAGAGAAGAATATTTGATCATTTAAAAGGATACGGATTTGCAGATAACTACTATGTGTGGGTCTTCCATGGAGAAAACCCCTCACAAATAAGAAATGAAACCAACATTGAGGAAAATGAAAGAGCTAGTATGCATGAAAATTTTGATGAGTTATTGCATGATAGGTTTAGGAATTCTATAGAGGAAAAAAGTATGATACAAGAAGGTTTAAATGAGGAGGCTAAAAAGTTTTATAACCTATTAGAAGATGGAAAGCAAGAGTTGTTCCCTAGGTGTAAAAATTTTTCAAAACTATCTTTCATGATCAGACTTTTTCTTTACAATGTTACATGGGCTTAGTAACGTTGCATTTTATGAGCTATTGCTACTTTTACAAGAGATAATTCCAGAGGCAAAACTTTCGACTAGTTTTTCTCAAGCTAAAAAAATTGTAAAGGATTTAGGGCTTGGTTATGACAAGATTCATGCATGTCCAAATGATTGTATGCTATATTGGAAAGAATATGAACATGCTGATGCATGCCACATTTGTCACACCCCTAGGTGGTAACAACTTAACGGGATACAAGGAAGCAAACATAATAATCAACAATCTTTAAAGATTCCAGCTAAAGTGATGTGGCATTTTCCTTTAAAACCGAGGCTACAAAGACTGTTTATGTGTTCAGAAACAGCTAAATATATGACATGGCATGATGAAGGGCGTCATAAAGATGGAAATTTACGACATCCAGCAGACGGGCAAAGCTAGAAGGAATTTGATTCCTTGTATCCTCAATTTGCAAAAGAGACTAGAAATGTGAGGATTTAATCCCTTTAGAACAATGAATATCTCGCATAGCACTTGGCCTGTGGTGTTGGTTAACTACAATCTGCCTCCATAGATGTCATTAAAACCAGAATATTTTATATTGTCTTTGTTAATTCCTGGACCTGAATCATCGGGTAATAACATAGATTTTTATTTACAACCTTTAATTGAAGAGCTTAAACACATATGATAAATTTAAAGATGAGACCTTTAAGATGTATGCAGCCTTAACGTGGACAATTAGTGATTTTCCAGGGTACTCAATGTTGTCAGGGTGAAAAACTAAGGGAAAATTTGCTTGTCCAAGTTGTAATCATGAGACTAGTTCATTGTACTTAAAGCATAGTAAGAAAACATGTTATATGGATCATCGTAGATTTTTAGATGCATAAAATTATTGTGATTAGTTTTTTTAGTTTTCTCCAAAATGGTGGTTTTCTTAGGAACTCTCCCCTATATATATATATACATATATATATATATAGGGGACGGTTAACGTACATATTAGTATTTACGTGCTAAACGTAGGAAGCCACATGATTGCGCCATGTGTCATATGGGCAACGGCATTATCGTCCTTATAAAATTACATACCGTGATTCATAAAATTACAGACTGACATTTAACACCCATAATTACGGACCACCGGGATAATCACGGACCAATAATTACGGACCGCGTTATATAACAATAACAGACCGTATTTTAACACATATAATCAATGACAAAACGTATAATCACGGACCAATAATCACGGACCATGTTATATGAAAATCACGGACCGTTATTTAACATGCATCATCAAAGGACCAACTGCATAATTACGTACCAATAATCACGTACCAAACATAAAAATCACGGAACACATAAAAAAACTTAAAAAAACTATAACAATACTATGCTCAAATTAAAGATAATAAAATTCTCAATTTTATGGTGTAATTTTTTTAAAAATAATATTAAAACATGTAAAAATTATTTAATTTTTAAAAAACGAGTGGAACTTGTTGTAAATAGAAAATGTGGTTGTTCCTCTTTTGCCCTTACAGTTGTATTTTACCCTTATTTTGTGGAGAAAGTTGTATAAAGTGGGGACCACTAGATCTTGTCCATTGATTATTTGATCAAAGGGTCTAGAATGCATCCTACGTTTAGTACGTTAACATTAACATGTATTTGATCCGGCTCCTATATTTATATATATAGATCACGAAGTTACGTATATGTAACTATAAAGTTACATATATGTAATCAATGAGTTACATGTATGCGGTAACATGAGTTACATATATTTTTTAATTTTTTTCTTTTTGTTGACAAATATAAGCTTATAAAAAAACAAAATGCAAAACAAAAAAAACGAAAAAACGAAAAACGAAATTGATTGATAATAATTGTTAATAGTTTTCTAAGTTTTCTCCGAAAAGCCCGAAGTCGTTACCTTAATCGCAAGGAGGAGATGCCGAAGGCAGGGCTAGTGACTGGAGTGAAGTCGTAACAAGGTAGCCGTACTGGAAGGTGCGGTTGGATCACCTCCTTTTCAGAGAGAGCTAATGCTTGTTAGGTATTTTGGTTTGACACTGCTTCACACCCAAAAAGAAGGGAGCTACGTATATATATATATTGGATGGTTCGAATGTTAACCGTTCTTTATTGCTATAACCGAATAACTACATCTTATTACTTTGGGGCCCACATTAAAGTAAATATAAAGGTATAGGTTTTTTCTTATTTTTTTATTAATGTAAGTGGCCCTACATTAATTAAAAAAAAAAAGAAAAAACCTACACCTTTAAATTTATTTTAGTGTGGGCCTCAAAGTAATAAGATGTAGTTATTCAGTTAACGCAATAAGCATGTGTTAACATTTGATCATCTCCCTATATATATATATAGGGCAATGATCAAATAAAAAGTCTATTTTACCCAAGAAGGCTAAAAATGATTTTTTAAATCTCTAAAATTGACCCAAACGAACTCCGATTGAACTCATTTCGATGACATTCGTCTCATCGAACACTACAATATCTGCTTTATGGTTTTAGCTTTAACAACTAGTTTTAGAGTTTAGATTTTAGGCATGTTTTTTTTAGCTTTTAGCTTTTAACTTTAGGCTTAGGGTTTGTTTTTATAATTTTGGTTTTATTATTAGGGTTTATTGGTTATGATTTAAGGTTTAGGTTTTAGGGAATTACAAGCCGGTTCCAATGATGTAAAATTGAATTCAATCGGAGTTTGTTTGGGTCGGTTTTCGAGTTTTAAAAATCCTTCTTAGCCTTCTTAGGCAAAAAAGACTTTTTAGGGGAACCTTCCTCTCTTTGTACATGTGTGTGTGTGTATATATATATATATATATATTTGGCTTAGAAAAGTTAGAAACAAAATTCACTAAACACCTAAAATTGGAGGAGCTGAAGTTGCCAAAATGACAATAAGGATTATCTCCCTCACCCGTCCAAACCTGGATCCATCCCATGGGTCAATCGCAACCTAAAATTCAAATCTGTTCATTCTCACACAATTACGGATGGATTGGTGTATCTTAGGCAACCTATTGACCACGTAAACCACCGAGAACAATCAATTTTGATTAAAATCGACATTAACGAGTGATTTGGGTTACCAAAGTTACGAGATTCATTAGAGATTCTAAATCAAAAAACTCGCGTATATAAGAATGAATTAGACACACCCTTAGGATCTTTTGCTCTATTCGAAACTCCCTGCCCACCAAATACTAGCTCACAAAGCTTCTGGAGTGCGATGTGAACTTGAGACGATCGCGACCTACGGCTCAACTCGAACCCTGTCAAATCCGAATTCAAACCAGGTAATTTCTACCTCTTTAGAATCGTAAGAACATGAGTGTAACACCCCGACCGATGGCGGAAACGTCGGGATGCCACGAGGGATGTGTAGATTGTTCAAAAGCTCGTGGGCATCTAAATATATCATCACATAACAAATAAATTCAACCAAAATAATTACATCAAAAATCATGTTCATCATGATTTAGTTACATCAATTACACAAAAGATTTAGCTAAATTAACTAAACTCTAGTCTTCAGAATTTCAGTTATTTTAGCTAAGTCCAAGACCCTAAGTGATGATGTCCAAAAGATGTAGAGCTACCCTGCTCTACCTACTTCTCTTCGTTCCCTAAAACATGGAGAAAATCAAGTGTCAACTACGAAGTAGTTGGTGAGTAATCATAAATTTTTATGTTTCAGATTAGGATTACAAGTGTTCATAAAAGTTTATAGCCTTTAAGAAAAAACACATGTGCACCAGTGAGATAATCCAAGTCTGCCAAACACAACAACCACAACACAACAATCACATAATTCAAATAATCACAAATAATCATCCACATATATTCAACCAATCTCAATCAAACACATCAATTCAATAATCAAAATTCATCATAATCATATCAATATAAGTTACCGCGGAGGACCTCAGTCAACTCAATCAACGGCGGAATCATCGCGGAGGACCTCAGTTAACTCAACCAACGATATTCCTAAATAATATAAGTGTCTTCATGCACTGCGGAGGACCGTAGTCAACTCAACCAACAGTGGAATCACTGAAGAGGACGTTAGTCAACTCACCAACACTAACTCAATCATTGCGGAGGACCTAAGTCAACTCAACCAACAATAAATCATGGAATATGCAATCATCCATATCAATCCATAATCAATAATAATTCAATAGTATGAATATCATACTGATAAACCAGGTGTCACCCATGTGTTATGAAAATAATATTTTTAAATTGGTATACATGTTCCACCTCCGAGTTTAAAAGCAAAATGGTTTTAAAAGGAGGTTATGAGAACTCACCTGAATGCTTTAGGTTCAGTGTTTCAGTAGAATGCGCGCTCGCGTAATCGAAATCAAAAGCAACTCAATAACCTGTAATTATTGTGTGTTCATGTTCGTAAATATACGCGTTTCATTTCATTTAAATGCCCATAAGTGTTTACTTTAAATCTTTAAGTGTTTCATTAACATAGTTTGGTTAGTCCAATTTAAAATGAAGCACCTAAGTTATCATGCATGATCATCATCAATATCTAGTTTAGACTTGCAAATTTTTGTTTTATAAAATGGTGATAAGCAAGTCTTGATATACTATGTATGCCCTCTTGAATATGTATGATAAAGGGTGATATCCTTAATCATACACATGTCTATCCATGCATGCATGTCCAATTAAATCGACCACCCAACTTTCTAAGTTATGAAAATTGACTTTTATGTTTAAGAATCCACCCTTAGGTTAATTTTATAAAATGTTTTCATTATATAAAATCTCATATTTCAACTTATGTGATCAAGAAAAAGGTGGCAACTTATGCCTTCATCATGCATGCATGCACTTAAGTGAATTTATGATTTCATGTGCTTATGAAATCCTTATTTTTGGTTTGTAACTAATTTCGACAGTTTTAGGCCCAGCCACATCGTGATTCGATAACAACCAAGTTCAATGAGCATGGGATCAGCGAACCTACGGATAATCATCATGGGTTCGGCCCAACCAGGTCCAGATTCGGCCATGGCAGTTTGCATGGCTAGGTTCGCTGCCATCTAGCTGGTTTAAGGGTGTTAGGTTCGGCTGAATAAAGGTTCAGCCATTAGGGTTTTTCTGCATAGGTTTGGCACCCTTTCAGGTTTTCTACTTATAGGTTCGCGCCTTTAGGGTTCCGGGGCAGCATGGTTAGCTTGTACTTATGGTTCGTGATCTCCTGCTTCCATGGTGGTCTAGGTTCGACCAAATAGGTTTCGAAATTCCAAGGTTCGGCCAAGGTTTGACCATACTGGATTCGTGAGCTAGGTTCGCTAGTTTCTGGGTTCGTTCATGCATACCACCCGATCACCATACAAGGTTCTCATCCCAGGTTCGTCCCAGGGTAAGGTTCGTCTGACAGTGGGTTCGGCCACATGCAAGGTTTGCATGGCCAAGGTTCGGCTAGTAGACTCCAGGTTCGGTGATCACTTGGTTCGTCCAAAAGTTAGGTTCGCGGCTGGCAGGGTTCGCTGGTGGGAAGCCTTGGCCGAGGATAGGTTCGCTAGATCCAGATTTGATGGGTAGTCCAGGTTCGGCTATGTGGTCCTTTACAAACCAGCACTGTAGTTGCTCGTCAACAACATCATCCTCGAATTTCTATGTTCTTACAAGTTCACCCATTATATTTTCGAGCTCAAATAAGTTCGTTTTAGCATTTTCATGATGTAGAAATCATTTAAATGATAAGAATGGGAACCGGTTGTGTTTAAGTGAAAACAACAAAATAAAACTCGAGATTTACCTCTAAATGTCGACCAAACGTGCGATTTCTTCGTAGGTTTGTGTTCTCCTCGATCACGCGGTCGTTTAGACACCAAGATCTCGTGAATCCGTTGAGAAACGAGTCAGAAATCTTAGAGAGAAGGTAGAGAGAAATGGGTGGCGTTTTTGTGTTATAGAGAGAGAGTAAGAGTATGTAAAAATGAGGAAGAAGGAAGAGAGAACGACTTTTATAGCCCGGGTTCTTCCCGCGTGTTCGGTCTCGTTTAATACACGCTTAAAAGTATTAAATGCTCGGTTTTTACTCTTAATTATATTTAAAACCTAAAACATTTATATCTTTAGGTTTCGTTTTAATAAAATGATTCCGTGTAACCCAAATGATTTTAATTAAATTCGTTTTATAAAACGGTTTCATTTGTTTCCGTTTAATCCTTTATTTAACAAAATGATTTTATTAAATTTTGGTTAAGATTGTGATTCCTAATAAATGTTTTTAAAATCTTTTTCCTAATTTAATATCGTTAGATATTATTTCGGTTATCTCATCGAAACGCGTTACTTACGTACGAATTCGTAAAGATCGTCACCTTTTCGAATCCAACGCTCGTATCGTATTTTGATTCGATTTACGATTTATGGAATATCGTTTCAGAATATTATTCATAATAATTATATTCGTGTGAATCGTCACCCACGCGAATACATTATTAAGTTAATATTTCTGAATTAATATTCGCGTTTAAGTTATGTTCGAAACCTCACCCATCGCATAATCATTTTTAATAATGCTTCCATTATTTTATTATTATTATCTTGAATATTATATTTCCCAATCCAAATCTCACTAAACCATATCACTGACACATCCATGATAGACCGAAATATGCTTATGTATAGGGCATATGTAGGAGTAGGTCGCAACCTATCCAGCCACCGTCCCACCGCTATTTCGATAAACCATGACCATGTGTACTTGACTATGTTTAGTAACCAAACCATAACCAACTTATAACTCTTTGTCATTCCAAACCAAAACCTCGGATTCTCCTCACCAAAGCCTCAACACTGATATATATGATAAACCGAAGATGGTTTATGTATTGGGCATACGTAGAGGTCAGTCGCAAATGCCTCAGCCGCCATCCCACCACCTCTTCGATAGACCATGGTTATATCCTTGCCTATCTTTGGCTATAGAATCCTATACCACTACCATTCCAAATCCAAATCATAACATCTCATATTAATTCAACTGCAATAAACTCTCTGGTTCTGTTTAGTTGTGTTTAAAACTAAACTTCAATTCCCATGGTTCATGCGTATAATAATGTGTCCTCAATATGTATACCAATAATAATGACATCCGATAATTCATAGTAATCATCAATTATCATATCAAGCTTTAACGGTACAAGTATTTATGTAATGAAGTGCCTGAAATACAGTGATATTACAGTGATGATCAAAATCCCTATGCTTTTGATCTCTCACAACTCACGAATCAAACAAATTCAAAGCAAGACCATCTAGGGTTCATGCGGTTTGGGTTTGATTTGAAAACGGGTATAAAAATAAATAGAATCCATTCCTTACAACATACCCTCACCCAGCCCAATGATTAAGATGCTTGGGCTGGGGAATAGACCCGAGTTTGATTTTGTGCCCATACCTAAAAACCTTTTTTTTTTTGCCATTTTTGGTCATTTTAATAATATTCTTTTCATGCTAAATTCTGGAAAAATTTATAAACTTAAAACCTTATTTTGATAACAGTTTATTATTCATTTAAAACTGTTTTAAATAATATAAAAATAAATAAAATGGTTAAATTAAAGTTTAAAGACAAGAATAATTTTTAAAAGAATTATTTTCAAAACAATATAATTTTATTTTTATTTTTACAAACCTTTAAGTAAACAAATTCTTAAAAGTTATATTCATACTAATTTTTCTTTTAAACTTTTTATTAAAAAGTTATTACTAATTTGATGGACAAATATTTAAACTTTACAATATGGTTTATAAAATACAAATTTTAAAGATCTTTAAACCAATACAAAATCATATGACTTATGACTTTACAAAATTATAAAATATAAGTCAATGAATATTATGCTGTTGAAACTTTTCTTAAAGATCAATGGAGTATTTTAAAAATGATAATAAAAATTAAAACCTTTTAAACAATAAGAAGTATATAGAATAATTTAATATTTTAACAAATTAAACCATTATCTTTGAGGCACAAAACTCATAGAGCTTGTATAATAAATAAATGGAATATTAAAAATATTCCAATATATTTATTATATACAAATGAGAATATTTAATTAATAATTAAATATTCCCAAATAATTATTCTTAGACTTTTATATTAAATAAATGGAATACTAAAACTATTCCAATTTATTTATTATTTATACAATGGAGAATATTTAATTTTAATTGATAATTAAATATCCCTAAAACTATTACTCTAATTCTAATTAACATTATCAATGTTAGAGGGATTCCATAAGAGCCATATATTTAAGACAAAGCACTTGAACTTTAGACTAAGACATATGCTTTAAACATTAGGAAAGGATTTGTAAAATCGGTTGCGGAATAGGACCTACCCGATTTGTGAAGATTAAACAGAACACGAACAGATAAAGTCTTGAAGATGATGAAGAACACGGACAAGAATATGAGATGTAATGTAAACTGATGAACATATAAATGATTTATAACAATAATAGTTCAATCATTCAACAAAATTACATTACCTACCCATCTCATTCTCTCAAACCCCATGGATAAAGAATCCCTTGAGTTCATGGGGTAAAGCTCTCTCTCAAGATTACATTGAAGCACACCCTCACCACTCTCTTGTTTGATTCTCTTCCACAAATGAGAATAATCTCTATTTATAATGTCACATGAGCTAAAACCCTGAAAACAACAAATACAACAAAATGATAGTAATTAATAAATATTAAATTAAGCTCTATCATTTGTTGTGGTCTTCGGGTCTTTTGGTCATCAAGTGTGACACCTCGTAAATTCCAGGTCAGCAACTCTATTATTTTATTAATAATGTTTATTGATATTACAAACGTGGCACTATAATGAATGCATTTAGTGTGACACGTGACACAACAGTCTGAACACGCCGATAATTCAGAGAATTATCGCACAACACTCGCACGTGTCTTAAATAACGAACGTTGGTGAACGGATCACACGGTAACACGAAAACACTGCACTTAGGTTCGATGAACCTAAATTAGTTAGAACAAGGCCTATGTGTCGAGAATCGATGATCGTATTCGAGAAATACGAAAGATTCGGTTCGAAACAATGAAATCGGGCCTATTGGGCTCAACCGAGACCCATCGCGGTACGCGATGGGCACCCAATTGGGCCTTCGCGATACGCGAAGCTCGAGCGGGAGAATTTGAATTCTCCGAAAAACGTCGCGGTACGCGACGACCGATCAACTTCCACTACCGCGGTACGCGGCGTGTTTTGGGAACAGAATGATTATTTTAATCGCCGCGGTACGCGACGGCCCCAACACGCAAAAATCTTTATAAACCCAATGTTAATCTTTCTGGTACTACCCCCTCCGATTTCTCTCGATTGAAACTTTCTTTCTCGACCATATTCCCTCTGCTACCCCTCTCCTAACACTTGGAAGCCATTTCCATCACGAAGGAAGCACCATTGAAGCCCTTGAAGACTCAAAGCAAGCTAGAGAGCACCATCTTGCACTTCGAACGACTTGAGGCTACTGTGGAGACCATTCCAACCTGCTCAAAGCCTCATCTCTGCAATCTAAGGCGTTGTTAGGTAGTTCCTATGGTCAATCTTGTCTAAAAACTCTTGCAATCACACATGCAAGCCTTGTAGGCTACATGCATCACCACCATCACTTTAGTCACGAATTTTGATGTTAATAATCTGTTATTGAATGTTTATATCACTGATTCAATGATTTGATGATGATCTATGATGATTTTATTTGAAAACCATGGTGATTTATTGATTTTACTAGTAGATGGTTATTTCTATCAACATGCATGTATGATCTAGCATGATTCGCATGACATTTGATATTGTGATGTTGTTAGAAGTGATATTTGTGATGTTCTACATGATTTAGAATGTTGGATTAAGACAAAAGTGGTCATTTGAGACTTATTACTATAAATAGAAACTTTATTCTTGCAAGTATATGATTGATGATGAAATGGCCACCATGCATGTGATTTTATCTAGGATTTATGCTTAAAATGATGTTTAGAAACTATTGTGATGAATACTTGATGCATAGGAATGTCTAGAATAGTCAAAAGTATGATTTTTATGAATGTTACTATAAATAGTAACTTTTTATTTCAAGATTACATAAGGATGATGTGTATGATGATGTTTTGAGTCTAAGATGCTTGTTTAGAGATTTCATGATCATATTGAAAAGGTTTATGTTGATTGGGAAACTTGATTTTGTGTTATTTTCATAAGTTACTAAATATAGTAACTTTATTTTGCCAAGCTAGTGATTCGTCACATGTTAGGTGGGATAATCACGATTAGATGACTATTTAGGACTAAGATAAGGATATTAGATGATGTTGGTTGTTAAACTTGATGAAATATGTTTATTTTAGAAACTTTTTAAAAATGGAAACTTTTACGCGCAAACTATGTTAAAATGGCTATGTGTAACTATGTGCTATGTGATAACATGCTCACTTAGGATAAATATGCATGTTAGAATAATAGGAATATGAGTTTATGCATAACTTGCCAAATATGGAAACCTTCCTAAAATAGAAACTTACCATAAATAGTAAGTTTCTCTATAGGAATGGTTTTGGTATCCGTACACTTCACACGACACTAAAACCGCACGATACACGAACACTTGATCCAAACCGTCACCAACGGGTCGTTAGGTCAAACACGATCGACACGGTCAAACACGGTCAACTCAACCCACATAACCACTTAGTGTTGTTGAACACTAACACGGTCCGGTGAGACCCGCACTTGTGAACACAAATTCATAGTACCTATGTGATATAGGTGACTACTAGCCGGCGAGCTACACTTACACTTCTGAGCTAACGCATATCTAAACTCAGGTGAGTTTACGGCCCCACTTTTACTCTTTAACTGTTTTTGCTAAACTATTGGGGTGAGAGTACAATGCAACTGTTTTAGATATATGACTGGTATGTTGTGAAAACCATTTTTGAGTGTAACTATTATCGCATAAAGCCCTCACTTACCCTTACCGTTAGTTGTGTAACAAACGAGTCGTAATTACGTAGTGCTACTGGGTTTGACTAGCCCCACTCGGCACCAATGTTTACTGGAGGCCATAACGAGTGTAATTTCGATGTGAATTGCGAGTTCAGCGATGACTCGCGGAGGCAAACGGGAACAGTCTAGTTTCGGTAAGATGAACTGACACACTCCACGGATCGTAGTATCCAACAAACAACTTAACATACCCAGTATATGTCTGTTTACTATTTCTGTCTGTCTAAACCTGTGAACTCACCAACTTTTTAGTTGACACTTTTCGCATGTATTCTCAGGTAACTGATGGAGCTTACGCTAGGATGCGCACTTGGACATGTTAAGGAGTCTGGCCTGCATATAGACTCGTGTCCTAGGCATTGTGTGCATTGGATGTGCTTTAAAACAATTTAAACTTTTGTAGTGTCTGTTTCAAACAATTTACTTTCCGCTGTATTTCTCTTTATTACCGCTGCGTTAATCTTAAACATTTTCCGCTGCATACTGAATGAAACTCTATTATATTACCAAACTGTGTGAATGTGTAACTCATATAGAGTCGTTCTATATGACCATGAGCTATGATCCTGGCCACGTCACACCCACGTGGACTGACACCACGAGGGGGAATTTGGGGGTGTGACAGACTGGTATCAGAGCCTTGGTTATAGAGAACTAGGTTTGCATTTAGTAAACTTGGACTATAGGCACTGCTCTACATTAGACACTACACTAGAATTTGCGCACTGATGTTAACTCTTTTATTGAACTATTATGTACTAACCTGAGAACTTACAGGATGGCCGACAACAACGGAAATGCTAACAGGAACCCGGGCAAACGCCCAGCAGTCGACGATTTGACTGAAGAGAGTCGACGCAGGATCGAAAGCATCGTGGCTCAGGTAGATGCTGAGATGGAGAGACGAGCCCAGATGCTAGCAGGATCGAATGCATCGTGGCTCAAGTTGTGCCTGGCAATGGTGACGCCGGAGTACAAGAAGATTGAGCAATTCATCAGCGGATTGCCGGAGCAGATCCAGAGTACGGTCACTGCTTCCGACCACTCTACCATCCAACCACTCATTCGCTTGGCACACAAACTGACGGACCATGCGGTAGCCCAGGGGAAACTGCCTAAAAGGGGTGAACATCTAAAACCCCAAGAGCCCAAGCAAAAGTGGGAGCCCAACAACAACCGCGTTTTCTCACCACAACAACCAGCCCAGCACCGACCGGCACCAGCCAAAGTCTTCACCGCCACACAGCCAAACACCCAAGGCAAAGGGGGATACCAGGGCAACAGCCCAAAATGCAATACCTGCAACTTCCACCACTTCGGCCCATGCAAAAGGACCAAGTGCACCAACTGTGGAAGGAACGGGCACATAGCCAAAGAATGCCGATCAAACCCCAACAACAACAACAACCAAAACACTCTCAAGGGGTGTTATGAATGTGGTAAACCGGGACACATGCGAAGGGACTGCCCGCAATTGAAGAAGGGTGGAGGTGGTGCAGCAAAAGTGCGAGCCTTTGTGATTGGCTCGGGGGAAGCTAAAGATGATCCAAATGTCGTCACCGGTACGTTTCTTTTAAATAATGTCTACGCTAGTATGTTATTTGATACCGGTGCCGATAGGAGTTTTATCTCTAGTGACTTTAGCAAATTGCTTGACATGACACCAACACCTCTAGACTATAAGTATACCGTAGAGTTAGCAGATGGCAAACTTATCGAAACACGACATATCATCAAAGGGTGCGTCCTGACACTAGCAGACCATCAATTGGTGATTGATCTGATGCCGGTAACTCTTGGAAGCTTCGACGTTGTGATAGGAATGGATTGGCTATCTGCGAACCATGCCGAGATTGTGTGCAAAGAGAAGATTGTACGGGTTACGCTACCAAGTGGCGAGCAGATCTCAATCCAAGGAGAACGACGCGGAATACCGCTAAACATTATGTCGTGCATGAAGGCAAGCAATTATCTGCAGAAGGGATACACGGCTATTTTAGCACTCATCTCCGAACAACCTAAGAAGGAACGAAAGATCGAGGACATCGAGGTTGTTCGCGACTTTCCGGAAGTCTTTCCCGAAGATCTACCGGGACTACCACCGGCACGACAAGTGGAATTCTAGATAGATTTAACCCCCGGAGCAGCACCAATAGCCAAAGCACCATACCGGTTGGCTCCGACGGAAATGCAAGAGTTATCTAATCAACTGCAGGAGTTGTTAGATAAAGGATTCATTCGGCCGAGTTTCTCACCATGGGGAGCTCCGGTCTTGTTTGTGAAAAAGAAGGACGGTTCATTCCGTATGTGTATAGCCTACCGGGAACTGAACAAGGTAACGATCAAAAATCGATACCCTCTACCACGAATAGACGACCTGTTCGATCAACTACAAGGGTCAAGCTTTTATTCGAAAATCGATCTGAGATCGGGTTACCATCAACTCAGGATACAGGAGGACGACATACCAAAGACAGCATTTAGGACACGATGAGGACATTACGAGTTTCTAGTTATGCCTTTTGGACTGACTAACGCACCGGCAGTATTCATGGATATTATGAATCGGGTGTGTAAACCGTATCTCGACAAGTTCGTGATCGTATTCATTGATGATATTCTGATCTATTCTAAGACTCGGGAAGAACATGCCGACCACTTGAGACGTGTCTTAGAACTATTGAAGAAGGAACAACTGTACGCGAAATTCTCCAAATGTGATTTCTGGATTCGCGAAGTTCAGTTCCTTGGATACGTAGTGAACGAGAAAGGGATACACGTAGACCCAGCCAAGATTGAGGCAATCAAGAATTGGGCAGCACCTAAGACTCCAACTGAGGTGCGGCAGTTCTTAGGGTTGGCCGGGTACTACAGGCGATTTATCGAAGGATTCTCGAAGATCGCCCAATCGTTGACTTCCCTTACACATAAAGACAAGAAATTTGAATGGGGAGAAAAACAAGAAACTGCTTTCGACTTATTGAAGCAGAAGTTGTGCAGTGCACCGATCTTATCGCTAACGGACGGGTGCGAGGATTTTGTGGTGTACTGTGACGCATCAAAGCAAGGACTCGGTTGTGTACTGATGCAACGCGAGAAAGTGATAGCGTATGCGTCACGACAATTGAAAGTGCACGAAAAGAACTACATAACTCACGACCTAGAGTTGGGAGCCGTGGTGTTCGCACTGAAGATATGGCGACACTACCTATACGGCACTAAGTGCACGATATTTAATGATCACAAGAGTCTACAGCACATCTTCGACCAAAAGGAGCTAAACATGAGACAACGCAGATGGGTCGAGCTGATAAACGATTATGATTGTGCAATTAAATATCATCCTGGTAAAGCCAATGTAGTAGCCGACGCACTGAGCCGGAAGGAAACAACCAAACGCGTACGCGCACTACAACTCACCATCCACTCCGAATTGCCTAATCAAATTCGGGTCGCACAACAAGAAGCGTTGAAAACCGAGAACCTCACTCTCGAAGCCATGAGAGGGATGGACAAACAGATGAAACAAAAGGACGACGGAGCTTACTACCTGCTGGATCGTATTTGGATTCCACGTTTTGGGGACTTAAGGAAGGTAGTAATGGATGAAGCTCATAAGAACCGATACTCAGTTCATCTAGGTTCTGACAAGATGTACCACGATTTAAAGGCAACTTATTGATGGCCTAACATGAAGTCAGAAATCGCAACGTATGTGAGTAAGTGTCTGACTTGCTCGAAGGTCAAGGTTGAATACCAGAAACCCTCAGGACTACTCCAACAACCGGAAATTCCAGTATGGAAGTGGGAACAGATTTCCATGGATTTTATCGCAAAGCTACCAAAGACTACTAGTGGTTGCGATACCATCTGGGTTATCGTCGACCGACTCACTAAATCGGCACACTTCCTACCGATCAAGGAAACTGATAAACTGGAAAGGTTAACTCGGATCTACTTGAAGGAAATCGTATCCAGACACGGAGTCCCAATCTCCATAATATCGGACCGAGACAGACGTTTCACGGCACCCTTCTGGAAGTCCTTACACCAGGCACTCGGGACGAGGTTGGATATGAGCACAGCTTATCACCCAGAAACTGATGGTCAGAGTGAAAGAACCATCCAAACCTTGGAGGACATGCTTCGGGCATGTGTGATTGACTTTGGTAACAGCTAGGAGACACACCTACCTTTGGTAGAATTTTCGTATAATAACAGTTACCATACCAGCATTGGAGCTGCACCGTTTGAAGCACTCTACGGGCGTAAATGCAGATCACCACTCTGTTGGGCGGAAGTTGGTGAAAGCCAACTGACCGGACTCGAACTCGTGCATGAAACAACTGAAAAGATCGTGCAGATACGCAACAGAATGGCGGCAGCTCGGGATCGACAGAAGAGCTATGCCGATAAGAGGCGCAAACCTTTGGAATTCCGAGTAGGAGACCGTGTACTCCTTAAAGTCTCGCCTTGGAAGGGAGTGATCCGCTTCGCAAAGCGGGGAAAACTAAACCCTCGATACATTGGACCTTTCGAGATCACTAAACGGATAGGCCCGGTGGCCTACGAACTACAACTACCACAGGAACTAAGTAGCGTACACAACGTGTTTCACGTCTCGAACCTCAAGAAGTGTTTGTCAGACGAAACTCTCACAATTCCTCTAGAGGAAATTCATATCGATGAACAACTACACTTCATAGAGGAACCGGTGGAAATTATGGACCGGGAACTCAAGAAGTTGAAACATAGTAAGATACCCATTGTAAAAGTTCGATGGAACTCCCGACGAGGACCGGAATACACCTGGGAACGGGAGGATCAGATGAAAAAGAAATACCCTCATCAATTCGCCGAACAAACCAACACCGGCACATGAACTGAATTTCGGGACGAAATTCCCATTAACTGGGGGATGATGTGACACCTCGTAAATTCCAGGTCAGCAACTCTATTATTTTATTAATAATGTTTATCGATATTACAAATGTGGCACTATAATGAATGCATTTAGTGTGACACGTGGCACAACAGTCTGAACACGCCAATAATTCAGAGAATTATCGCACAACACTCGCACGTGTCTTGAATAACGAACGTTGGTGAACGGATCACACGGTAACACGAAAACACTGCACTTAGGTTCGATGAACCTAAATTAGTTAGAACAAGGCCAATGTGTCGAGAAGCGATGATCGTATTCGAGAAATACGAAAGATTCGGTTCAAAACAATGAAATTGGGCCTATTGGGCTCAACCGAGACCCATCGCGGTACGCGATGGGCACCCAATTGGGCCTTCGCGATACGCGAAGCTCGAGCGGGAGAATTTGAATTCTCCGAAAAACGTCGCAGTACGCGACGACCGATCAACTTCCACCACCGCGGTACGCGGCGTGTTTCGGGAACAGAATGGTTATTTTAATCGCCGCGGTACGCGGGGCTGCTTTTTAGACAGCCTCCGCGGTACGCGACGGCCCCAACACGCAAAAATCTTTATAAACCCAATGTTAATCTTTCTGGTACTTCACCCTCCGATTTCTCTCGATTGAAACTTTCTTTCTCGACCATATTCCCTCTGCTACCCCTCTCCTAACACTTGGAAGCCATTTCCATCACGAAGGAAGCACCATTGAAGCCCTTGAAGACTCAAAGCAAGCTAGAGAGCACCATCTTGCACTTCGAACGACTTGAGGCTACTGTGGAGACCATTCCAACCTGCTCAAAGCCTCATCTCTGCAATCTAAGGCGTTGTTAGGTAGTTCCTATGGTCAATCTTGTCTAAAAACTCTTGCAATCACACATGCAAGCCTTGTAGGCTACATGCATCACCACCATCACTTTAGTCACGAATTTTGATGTTAATAATCTGTTATTGAATGTTTATATCACTGATTCAATGATTTGATGATGATCTATGATGATTTTATTTGAAAACCATGGTGATTTATTGATTTTACTAGTAGATGGTTATTTCTATCAACATGCATGTATGATCTAGCATGATTCGCATGACATTTGATATTGTGATGTTGTTAGAAGTGATATTGGTGATGTTCTACATGATTTAGAATGTTGGATTAAGACAAAAGTGGTCATTTGAGACTTATTACTATAAATAGAAACTTTATTCTTGCAAGTATATGATTGATGATGAAATGGCCATCATGCATGTGATTTTATCTAGGATTTATGCTTAAAATGATGTTTAGAAACTATTGTGATGAATACTTGATGCATAGGAATGTCTATTATATTACCAAACTGTGTGAATATTAAACATTTTCCGCTGCATACTGAATGAAACTCTATTATATTACCAAACTGTGTGAATGTGTAACTCATATAGAGTCGTTCTATATGACCATGAGCTATGATCCTGGCCACGTCACACCCACGTGGACTGACACCACGAGTGGGAATTTGGGGTTGTGACATCAAGTGTCTTCGTAATCTTGAGTCTTTAGTGGCTCGTGCGGTGACTCGTTGCTCCCTAATCAACAAATACATAATACTTTTTGTTTACATTCCATCTATCCAAATTAATCGTTGGTCTTGACTTTTCTAGACCCAACAGGATTTCTAGGTTTTCCTCATTCAAACACAAGAAACATTTGGATAAGACTAGACTCAACACATGTGAGTTAATTCTTACTCCCTTTTTACATTTTGTAAACGTTTTGGGATGTTTCATATGCTTATTACAAAAACATATTCCTAGAGTCAAAAAAATATACAATGATGCAAACTTTTAAGCTTATTAGACATGGTTTATATGCTATGTGAATTTATGTGCTAAATGCTAGGTGGGAATTAGGTAAGAAGACGTTCATACATCAAACATATATTAGTACATAGTTGCCTAAGAATGTAGCTACATTCTTTGCAATGATTTATGTCTTGTGTCAAAAAGGTGAAATAAAAACATACATAGACATTATGATTTACATTGTTTAAGTTAAAGACCTAGCTAGTCTTCATTAAAGCTTTGTAATATCATTTGTTTGGATTCTTGCCTTTTGATACTTTGTAACAACCGAAAATTTAGAAACTTAATAGTAAACGTACGAGATTTCGGTTACTGTGGAAACTGTGACGACTGCGTACGAAAAAAAAATCGGCAATTATGACGTGAGCACATTTGATCGTGCTTGAAATTCACGAGGATTTAGCAACTTTTGTTATTGGGGATTGATAGTATGTGAAAAATGATGAACGTGGGCGAAAACCGTGCGCAAAACGGAGTTCGTATGCTCCCGGAATCGCGAAAACAAGTTAAAACTCAAATGATGACGCTGGGTGACGTGGGGCGGTACGCCTGGCGCCATGCGCCCAGTTGGGGCGATACGCCCCAGGCCTTATGTCGGCAAAAGATGTGTTAACTTGATCAGAACGCATTGGAAACTTCAGAAACGTAATTTTTCGACCCTGCTCGACCTTTGAACGACCCAAAGCCATATTTTCATCCTTTAAACACCATTTTGAAGCCTCTTGATTGTATGGATCGCACCAGGAATCATATATACAAGTCCTGATCGCTGTTTTAACCGCAGAAATTCGTCAGATCAGGTAACGGTTCGTTTTAACCTTCTAGTTTGATTTTGATTGATTAGATCTTGATTTTGAACGTAATAAGATAGTTAGGATTGTTGATTATTGCCTAGATGATGGCTAGGATTGATTATAAATGAAGAACACGATGTTCTAACGGTTAAATCCTTGTTTTGAGCCGTTGTAATGCCCGGTTTGCATGAAATCACAACTATGATTATAATGGTTTAATCCATTTGATTATGACAATCTAGGTGATTAGTTTGGTTAATCTTTGAAATACAAAGGTTTAATCTAAGTATTTCAAACTAATCACAATCATTAACATACTTATTGGAACGATTATATGATGTTTGTGATAACAGTCAGATTAGTATGTTAAACATGGTTATTAAACCTATTCTAAGACTATGTTGTGATATTTCATGATATCTGGGTAATCAATGATAAGGATTTATCATTTCTAAGCCATTAATCTGTTCAGGAACTGTTTTAGCATTATAATCAACAACATTAACTATTTGATGACTTTCAAGACAATGTCTTTGACATTGAACGTTCAGAAAGATCTAATCAGTAGGTTAAAACATAAATGACTTATTAAGTATAAACGAATGCAGAAATTCACCATTAGTACCAGTTTGTGAGTGATCTTGCTACAGCAAGACATCAGGTGAGTTCTATGAGCCCTCTTTTACTATTTTGACGTTTTAGGGCTGATATGCATGTTATAAAGTTATTTAAGGTAAATGATTGCTTTATCTGGCTACGGTCAGATAAGAGAAGGTGTTAAAGTAAATAATGTTTTAAGTTGTAAAGTTATTGTATGAAAGTGACACTAACCTGATTAAGGTCAGGTAAAGAATGTTTTTAAATAAAGAATGTTTTAAAGTAAATAATGCTTTAAGTCACAACTACGGTTGAGAAGTAAATGATTTTAAGAACCTCAGCTGAAATGTCAAGGATGTTTTAAAGACTCAACAACGGTTGAGAAATGAATGATTTTAAAAGTATTGGCCGAGGTTAATTAAGAAATGTGATTTTGAAGTCCCAGCTGCGGTTGGGCAAATGTTGAGCACTGTGGTGCAGATAATGATTTATGATTATAATGTTTTATGATTATGATGGTTTAAATGATTTAAACCATATTATGTATGAATGATGTATGTCAAGAAGTCTTGTATCGGTATGAGCCGTCAATTTCGGTTGATGGTTTAAGAAGTCCTGTGAAAGAACAGGCATAAGTCCTGTGAAAGAACAGGCATATGTCCTGTGAAAGAACAGGCCTGCCGACTGTGTGTCGCCAGTTGGGGAAATCTTATGCATGCATAACGTGTTGACTTCGGTCAACAGAACAGGCTACATTTGTGCACTGTATGATTGATGTTATGATGTTATGAATGATATGTATATGAAATGTTTTATGTTATGTATGTTAAAGACTGTTGACTTCGGTCAGCGGTGAGTTATGATGCTATGTATGTTATGTTATATAAAGATATGAATGAGTAAAGATTTTTATGAAAATTTAACTTAGAACTCACCAGCGTAAGCTGACTTGTTTTAGCATGCATGTCAGGTTGAATGATATTGAGGAAGAATGACAGTAAGGCTCATGGCATACGTTGAAGACTACCCCTGGCATAGACTGGCTATGTTATAAACCTAATAAAGATATGAGCTTTGTACTAATGTTTGTTTAGGTTTGTATGATACTTTATGTAATTGCCTTAAATTCCGCTGCTATGATAATGTAATTATGGTTTAAGTATTATGGGTTTGATGTTTTGCCAACTGAGGGAATCGGGGCCTCTCAAGTTGGTATCAGAGCCATAGTTTGAGAGATCTGGTCATCCCTAATGACTAGACTTAAACTGAAAATGGGACATAATGATAAGAATGCCAGTCAAGGGTAGTTTGATGCCATGAGCTGAATGTTATGTATGAGTTAAGACATAGGTGTAAGGTTAGAAGGATAGTTAGAGTCATGCACTTTGGGATGACGGGATGGGAAACGTTTAGAGCCTATGAGTTAGGTAAATGGTTAATAACACTTGATCAACGTCATTAACGATTTACAAAGCTTATTTTGTGCTAAACTAATCCTGTACTGACTCTCCAATTGTTGCATCGTATAGGTAGTTAAATGGCTGGAAAAAGGGGTAGACCACGTAAGCAACCACAAGAACCTGAAGAACCACATATCGAGAATGAAGAACCCGTCAATGAAAACGACTACGAGCACAACGAGCAACCGGAAGATGAAAATGAGTTTACTCTAGAGCCTATAGTAGTGAAGGCTATTTCTGATGAGGTCTGTAAAGTTTTGGATGATAAGCTACCAGCTTTGGTTACAAAAATACTGAAGGATACTTTGAAAGATAAGTCTGAAGGAATTAAGGAGAGCACCGAAGAAGAGGAAGTTGTGATCACCGGAACTAAGAACGGTGATTCTACGTCAGAGAAACGGAAGGGTTGTGATTATAAGGCCTTTAAAGGATGCAATCCACCCTCATTTGATGGTAAGAAGGATGCCGTGGCTACTTGCCACTGGGTCTCAGCTATGGAAGCGGTTATCGCCATCAGTGAGTGCCGTGAAGACCAAGCTGTGAAATTTGCAGCTCATTCATTTACTGAAGAAGCTCTACATTGGTGGAACACTGTCAAGCAGTCAAAGACCACTACTGATGTGGAGGGCTTGAAATGGGAGGAATTGAAGGAGTTAGTTATGAAACACTTTTGTCCAAAGAATGAAATTGATAAAGTTGAGCGAGAATTTCTGACACTGAAAGCTGGACGTATGAATCATCGACAATATACGTCAAAATTTAATGAAATGTCAAGATTGGTTCCTCATTTGGTAAGCACGGAGGAACGGAGAATGAAATTATATGTGGAAGGGTTACCACTTAAAGTCCGAACGCATGTGAAGGCGCATGCTCCCAGAACTTTTGAATCAGCCGTAGAAATTAGCGGCATTGTCTGGGATGATGTTGTTGAAGCTGAACCAACAAAGGAGGAACCGAAGCAAAAGTGGTCACCTAAATTTAAAAGAAATCGAAATGACAAATCCGGACCCCCTATGAAAAGGTTTAGAATGGAAGAAATTGAAAAGTGCCCTAAGTGTGGAAAGAGACATAGGGGAGAATGTCTTACAGGGACTACTTTGTGCTACCGTTGTGGAAAGACTGGACATCTCTCTTATGATTGCCCAAATATACCAAAATGTTACAATTGTGGTGGAATCGGTCACGTGAGCAAGAATTGTTTTAAACCAAAGATAGTGCCTACTGAAGCCATCAAACCTGAAAGTAGCAAGGGAGGTGAGAAGCAAAAGGCAAAAGCTCGTGCCTTTAATATGACTAAGGATCAGGCAGATAAAGACCCGGATGTGGTGACAGGTACATTTTTGATTAATGATATCCCTGCTTCAGTTCTATTTGATTCTGGTGCAAGTATGAGCTTTGTGGCTATTGCTTTTTGTGATAAACTGTGTGCAAATGTTAAAAAGATAGAAAATGCCTTTAACATAGAAACTGCTCTTGGTAAATCAACTAAAGTAACGGAGGCCATTGATGATGATTGTTACATTGATATAGAAGGTCATAGATTCCCTGTTAAGTTGTTTGTGATTACGTTAGGAGGTTTTGATGTAGTAGATTGGTTGGCCAAATATGAGGCTAACATTGTCTGTCGACGAAATATGATTTTCTTAACGGCTCTTAATGGGAGTTCAGTAACGGTTTACGGGGATAAAGTGTTTAACGTGCCTAAAGTCATTTCAATGATTAAGGCGAGTGAATTTATGAGGCGAGGGTGTGGGGCTTATCTGGCTTATGTTATTGATAAAGAAATTAAGGTAAAAGAATTGGAAGACGTACCCGTGGTGTGTAACTTTCCTGATGTATTTCCTGAGGATTTGCCAGGACTTCCACCTGATCGGGAAATCGAATTCCAAATTGATGTTGTGCCAGGAGCTCAACCTGTCGCCAAGGCACCGTACCGTCTGGCTCCAACGGAAATGAAAGAATTAATGACCCAACTACAAGACCTTCTAGACAAAGGTTTTATACAACCAAGTGTGTCAACTTGGGGTGCACCAGTGTTGTTTGTAAAGAAAAAGGATGGAAGTATGAGAATGTGTATTGATTATAGGGAATTGAATAAGCTCACAATAAAGAATAAGTATCCGTTACCAAGGATTGATGATCTATTTGACCAATTGCAAGGGGCAAGTTGATTTTCTAAAATAGATCTCAGATCAGGGTACCATCAATTAAAGGTGAGAGAACAAGATATTCCGAAGACAGCGTTTCGCACACGTTATGGACACTATGAGTTTCTTGTGATGTCTTTCGGATTAACAAACGCTCCTGCGGCGTTTATGGATTTGATGAATCGGGTGTGCAGACCTATGTTAGACCGATCAGTGATTGTGTTTATTGACGATATATTAATATACTCAAGGAGTGAAGGTGATCATGCGTGTCATATCCGGGAAGTTCTTGAAATATTAAGAAGAGAAAAGCTTTATGCTAAATTCTCTAAATGTGCCTTTTGGCTACGGGAAGTACAATTTTTAGGTCATGTTATTAGTCCAGAAGGCATAATGGTGGACCCAGCTAAAGTAGAAGCAGTTATGAAATGGAATCCTCCGAAAACACCAACAGAAGTTCGTAGCTTTCTTGGATTAGCAGGTTATTATAGAAGATTTATCCAGGATTTCTCTAGGATTGCTACACCATTGACGAAATTGACTAGGAAAGAAGAGAAATATGATTGGGGTCCAGCTCAAGTCCAAGCTTTTGATGAATTGAAAAAGAGATTAACCGAAGCTCCTATTTTAACACTGCCGGATGGTAATGAAGACATGGTTGTGTACTCAGATGCGTCTTATCTGGGTTTGGGTTGTGTACTTATGCAAAGGGGAAAGGTAATAGCATATGCCTCAAGACAATTGAAAACCCATGAAGCTAATTATCCAACTCATGATTTGGAATTGGCTGCAGTGGTATTTGCTTTAAAAATTTGGAGGCATTATTTATATGGAGTGAAATGTACAATCTACACAGATCACAAAAGTTTAAAATACTTCTTTGAACAGAAAGACCTGAATATGAGGCAAAGAAGATGGCTTGAACTGCTCAAGGATTATGATTGTGAGATCCTGTATCACCCGGGCAAGGCCAACGTGGTGGCTGATGCTCTAAGTCGTAAAACATAACACTCTGCTATACGGGTTAAGTCTTACAGTTTGGTGATAACACCAGACTTTCAGAATGAGCTCAAAGATGCACAGAAGGAAGGACTAAAGGAAGAAAATGTTGGATTTGAAAGAATCTTTGGTCAAGTCAAGAATCTAGAAGAAAATGAATTTGGTATTAAGATTCGATTTGGTCGAATGTGGGTTCCACGAAATGGGAACATCAGGTCAAGAATTCTAGACGAAGCACATAAGTCACGTTACTCTATTCATCCTGGTGCAACGAAAATGTATCAAGACCTTCGAAAAGATTATTGGTGGCCAGGTATGAAATTCAATATAATGCAGTACGTAAATAAATGCTTGACATGTGCACAAGTAAAAGCTGAACATCAGAAACCTTATGGTTATGTGCAACCTTTAGAAGTCCCGGAATGGAAATGGGAACACATCACCATGGATTTTATAACTAAGTTGCCTCTTACGGCGAAACGTCATGATGCTATTTGGGTGATTGTAGACCGGTTAACGAAAAGTGCTCATTTCTTGCCTATACGGGAGACTTATACGTCAGAGAAACTGTCTGAACTATTTGTGAAAGAAATAATTACAAGACATGGAGTTCCAGTTTCTATAGTGTCAGATCGTGACACGCGGTTCGTTTCAAGATTCTGGAAACAGTTTCACGAATCAATGGGCACAAGACTTAATATCAGCACTGCGTATCATCCTCAGACAGACGGACAGTCTGAAAGGACTATCCAAACCTTGGAGGATATGCTCAGAGCTTGTATTATTGATTTTGGTGGTAGTTGGGATGATCATTTACCATTGGTGGAATTCTCGTACAATAATAGCTACCATGCTAGTATTGGAATGCCACCATATGAGGCATTGTACGGAAGGCGTTGTAGGACACCGGTATGTTGGGGAGGTGTAGGACAGAAAGAAGTGGGAAGTAAAGCTGCAGTGTTAGATTTGACTGAAAAGCTTCAACTAGTTAAAGCGCGAATGAAAGCTGCACAGGATCGACAAAAGTCCTATGCCGATAAAAGACGGAGACCAATAGAGTTTGAAGTAGATGATCAAGTACTGTTAAAAGTTTCACCATGGAAGGGAGTTATTCGATTCAGGAAGAGAGGAAAGTTGAGTCCGAGATTTATTGGACCTTTTCGAATAATGGCACGGGTTGGTAAGGTAGCTTACCGATTAGATCTGCCAGATGAACTGAGTGGAATTCATCCGACATTTCACGTTTCACATCTGAGAAAATGTCTAGCGGATGATGTAGCATATGTGCCTTTAAATGATATTGAAGTTGATGAAAGATTGAATTACATAGAAGAACCAGTTGCAATTGTTGATACGAAAGAGAAACAGTTACGTAACAAGGTGATTAGGCAAGTTAAGGTTCAGTGGAAACACCGAAAAGGATCTGAGGCGACATGGGAGACTGAAGACGAGATGAAACGACTCTACCCACATTTGTTTGAAATGTAACAGGTTTCGAGGACGAAACCTATTGTAAGGAGGGTAGATTTGTAACAACCGAAAATTTAGAAACTTAATAGTAAATGTACGAGATTTCGGTTACTGTGGAAACTGTGACGACTGCGTACGAAAAAAAATTCGGCAATTATGAAGTGAGCACATTTGATCGTGCTTGAAATCCACGAGGATTTAGCAACTTTTGTTATTGGGGATTGATAGTATGTGAAAAATGATGAACGTGGGCGAAAACCGTGCGCAAAACGGAGTTCGTATGCTCCCGGAATCGCGAAAACAAGTTAAAACTCAAATGATGACGCTGGGTGACGTGGGGCGGTACGCCTGGCGCCATGCGCCCAGTTGGGGCGATGCGCCCCAGGCCTTATGTCGGCAAAAGATGTGTTAACTTGATCAGAACGCATTGGAAACTTCAGAAACGTAATTTTTCGACCCTGCTCGACCTTTGAACGACCCAAAGCCATATTTTCATCCTTTAAACACCATTTTGAAGCCTCTTGATTGTATGGATCGCACCAGGAATCATATATACAAGTCCTGATCGCTGTTTTAACCGCAGAAATTCGTCAGATCAGGTAACGGTTCGTTTTAACCTTCTAGTTTGATTTTGATTGATTAGATCTTGATTTTTAACGTAATAAGATAGTTAGGATTGTTGATTATTGCCTAGATGATGGCTAGGATTGATTATAAATGAAGAACACGATGTTCTAACGGTTAAATCCTTGTTTTGAGCCGTTGTAATGCCCGGTTTGCATGAAATCACAACTATGATTATAATGGTTTAATCCATTTGATTATGACAATCTAGGTGATTAGTTTGGTTAATCTTTGAAATACAAAGGTTTAATCTAAGTATTTCAAACTAATCACAATCATTAACATACTTATTGGAACGATTATATGATGTTTGTGATAACAGTCAGATTAGTATGTTAAACATGGTTATTAAACCTATTCTAAGACTATGTTGTGATATTTCATGATATCTGGGTAATCAATGATAAGGATTTATCATTTCTAAGCCATTAATCTGTTCAGGAACTGTTTTAGCATTATAATCAACAACATTAACTATTTGATGACTTTCAAGACAATGTCTTTGACATTGAACGTTCAGAAAGATCTAATCAGTAGGTTAAAACATAAATGACTTATTAAGTATAAACGAATGCAGAAATTCACCATTAGTACCAGTTTGTGAGTGATCTTGCTACAGCAAGACATCAGGTGAGTTCTATGAGCCCTCTTTTACTATTTTGACGTTTTAGGGCTGATATGCATGTTATAAAGTTATTTTAGGTAAATGATTGCTTTATCTGGCTACGGTCAGATAAGAGAAGGTGTTAAAGTAAATAATGTTTTAAGTTGTAAAGTTATTGTATGAAAGTGACACTAACCTGATTAAGGTCAGGTAAAGAATGTTTTTAAATAAAGAATGTTTTAAAGTAAATAATGCTTTAAGTCTCAACTACGGTTGAGAAGTAAATGATTTTAAGAACCTCAGCTGAAATGTCAAGGATGTTTTAAAGACTCAACAACGGTTGAGAAATGAATGATTTTAAAAGTATTGACCGAGGTTAATTAAGAAATGTGATTTTGAAGTCCCAGCTGCGGTTGGGCAAATGTTGAGCACTGTGGTGCAGATAATGATTTATGATTATAATGTTTTATGATTATGATGGTTTAAATGATTTAAACCATATTATGTATGAATGATGTATGTCAAGAAGTCTTGTATCGGTATGAGCCGTCAATTTCGGTTGATGGTTTAAGAAGTCCTGTGAAAGAACAGGCATAAGTCCTGTGAAAGAACAGGCATAAGTCCTGTGAAAGAACAGGCCTGCCGACTGTGTGTCGCCAGTTGGGGAAATCTTATGCATGCATAACATGTTGACTTCGGTCAACAGAACAGGCTACATTTGTGCACTGTATGATTGATGTTATGATGTTATGAATGATATGTATATGAAATGTTTTATGTTATGTATGTTAAAGACTGTTGACTTCGGTCAGCGGTGAGTTATGATGCTATGTATGTTATGTTATATAAAGATATGAATGAGTAAAGATTTTTATGAAAATTTAACTTAGAACTCACCAGCGTAAGCTGACTTGTTTTAGCATGCATGTCAGGTTGAATGATATTGAGGAAGAATGACAGTAAGGCTCATGGCATACGTTGAAGACTACCCCTGGCATAGACTGGCTATGTTATAAACCTAATAAAGATATGAGCTTTGTACTAATGTTTGTTTAGGTTTGTATGATACTTTATGTAATTGCCTTAAATTCCGCTGCTATGATAATGTAATTATGGTTTAAGTATTATGGGTTTGATGTTTTGCCAACTGAGGGAATCGGGGCCTCTCATACTTGCAACTTACATATGCTTTAGATCTAGGTATATTTAGTTAATATTTTTGCATCCTTTTTAAGTATTGTATTAAACTATATAATTGCTCACCAACTATGCAAATAGTTGACGTTTATTGTACATATGTAACAAGAGAAGATAAAGAACAAGGAGGAAGACTTAGTATTGGACCTAGTAAACTTTAAACAGTGTTATTTATTTCTTTCTATTTGAATTTGAATGTTTGTATTGAATATTTGTTTGGTTGAATGAATGAATGTTTGCATTTTATTTAACATGGATGTGTAAATACTTAAACTTAATCATAGCACCATGAGCTTTTGAACAATCAAACTCCCACCCCAACGTATTCCGTTGTCGGTTGGGGTGTGATATTGTATATGTCTTACAATGATGTTCAAAAAAAAAAAATCAAAGATTTGACTTCATCTTGATTTTTTATTATTAACTTAGAAATGTTATAAACACAAACTTTTTTTAAATAAAAATATATAGATCACGAAGTTACGTATATGTAACCTATAAAGTTACATATATGCAATCAATGAGTTACATATATTTTTTTTTATTTTTTTCTTTTTGTTAACAAATCTAACCTTATAATGAAGGTTTTCTCCAAAATGATTGATAATAACCGTGATTAGTTTTCTAGGTTTTCTCCAAAATGAAGGTTTTCTCTCTAAGGTTGAGTTTTAATAGGATTCAATCATAATATATATATATATATATATATATATATAATTTTGTAGCCATTTTTTTTACAATCACTTAATCTTTTGTACATTATATACGGTTTTATGAGCAATATTGCAACATTATTTTATTTTTTTCTTAAAAATTGATATCATGACCTAGAGTTGTTTAGAGTAACCGAAAACCGAACAATATCCGTAACCCAAAAAAACCGAATTGAATTCTGAATTCGGTTTTCAGTTCGGTTAACGGTTTCAAATTTTTTTGAATTATGTTTATTCGGTTAACCGATTAAACCGAATTCATATTTAAATTTATATTTTTATTAATAATATATAAGGTTGAATTTCGTTTATTTGGTTGAATTCGGTTTGTTCGGTTGAATTCGGTTTATTCGGATCGGTTTATTCAGTTTTTAACCAGTTTATTTGGTTTTTAATCGATTTATTCGGTTGAATTCTTCATTGACGCCATGTTCTCTGCACTTTTCTCAGCCGTCTCCTTAATGATTTCCGACTCCAATGAATGTTTTTCAGCTGCCGATTCCAATCGAATTAGTGTTGATCATGCTCTTGAATCCTCTGCTCCAAAGTTTGATTACATGTCGTCATTTCTTCAAACTCAAATTTCTTGAGTCAATTAATTTCCACTGATGATACTTCAAAATCAATAATAGATTTTGAATTGGATCAAAAGTCAGCTGAAGATCTAGTGCTCTGATACCAATTGTTAGTTACAATCGTAAGAATTGAAAGAAACACAGAGAAGAAGAATTCGTCAAATCACAGCTATCCTCTTTTATTTCAATTACAAGTATTAATAGCAATTACAACGACTAATTCAACGGTTAACTACCTTGTAACCAACTAATATTGAACATTACAACTTTAACCCCTCTATTTGCTTTATTTACACGTTTAACCCCCAAGTAAGAATAATCTTTTTATTTACACTTTTAACCCCAAGTAAACAATAATCATTCTCACAAAACCCGAAAATACCCTACCGGAGAAAGATTAAACCCGTACCTGAAGACTAAATTTGGTTTGGTCTTTTTGGGTTCCATGGGTGTAATTCTGGTATACTCGAATAACCCGAATGAAGATTTCTTTTTTTGTTTTTTTTTTGTTTATTAAACATTTGAGAATGTTAAACATATTTTGGTAATGTTTTGGTTAAACATTGAGATTGTCAAAGATATTTCGGTTGTGGTTTGTACACTTGATATTATTAATGATTTGTTTAGGTTGTGGTTTTTTGCTTGTTAAACATATGTATGGATTTATTTGTTTGAAAAATAAAAAATTCGTTATTCAAGTACAACACGAGATGTTGTTTAAAGCATCATAATATGTGGCTTCTTCCCATCTTGGTTATTCCTCCTAAAGAGTTTCCACTTGATGAAACCATGTGAGAGATTTTGCAAGTATTTTTAGAGAATGTAAAGTGCATTTTTTTTTTAGTTTTTGAGAGTATAAAGAGCATTTTGAGTTGTGTGATTCAACATAAACAACTGGTACATATTTATACCAAATATTGGAGGACTGAAGTGCAAAATTAAAAAAAAAGATTCAAAAACGGTTATAATGTTATTAAATTTGAACAACCCAATATATAGTCATTGAAACCAGTTTAGGAACTGATTTAAGTAGGGGCGTGAATTTTCGACACGACCCTAGAACACAACACGAACCTAACACGAATTTTTTGGGTTAGGGTTTTGGCTAAACAGGTTTGGGTCCATTTCAGGTCGAACCTGCCAACCCTCAGGTTTGGGTCAACACATCAGGTCGTCGGGTCGACCCGTTTATTTAGAAAAAAACATATGTTATGTTATCATGCTACTTAATCTTTCATTTTAATATTATTGTATTACCAGAAAAATGATATCATTGAAGATGTTAGTTCTTATTACGATAAAAATGTTGAATATGAAATAAATTATAAACAAGATTGAAAAATAACATATTTTGATTAATAATTGCTTTTATTTTATTTTGAAAACTAGTGTATTTTACAATATTATATGTTTTTGGTTACTGCTTTTGATTATATAATATACTAGGTTAGAATCCTGTGTATTACACGGGTTGCAAAAAAAAAATACATATACATATATGTTAAGAAACACTTATATGACTAAAAAGTCTGTATATTACATAATTTAACTAAACTCAAATTTTACAAAAGTTGAATAAAATATAATATAAACTTAAATTTAATTAAAGTACGCGTATTCTTCTTTAGTACACTGAAATTAACTTGACTTAAAGTTATATTAACACATATAACTTGTTTTCTTTTCAAACTGCTTACTTTTTATTATTTCAACATAGTATATTTTTATCATTTAAATCATTCGTTCATATTAAAATTTTCAAATATTTTAAAATCACTCATAAAAACAATTAGTATCATTAATCTTTATTTTCAAATATTTTAATAAATATAATTTGAATATGAATATACTTGAAGAATTAAAAATAAGTTGTTAAATAAAAATATATGTTTATTTAAAAGCTTCATAAATAATTTCATCTTTATACAATTAATTAATAATATATTAATTATTATTTCTAATTAAATAATAAATATAGATAATTAATGAAGAGAGAGAAGCGGGAAAAACAAAATTTACATGGCATAGAAAGATGACAAGTGTTCACAATTATCTTTATTTATTAGTATAGATAGATGTTGATTATGATTTATGATTTTAGAATAAAATATGAAAAATAAATATATATTTCAGGTCAAACGGGTCAGGTTCGGGTCAATCCATAAAAATTCGAGTCGGGTTCGAGTTGGTTGTTCAGATCTGATTGTCGGGTCGGGTCGGGTTCGGGTTGGGTTGAACCCACAACCTGACAACCCGACCCATTCAGCACCCTTAGCTTTAAGGAACATGTTCGGTTCGTAATGGTAACATGCCAAATTGTTATAAACAGGTGGTTCGGTTCGGTATTGAAACGGGTTTGAGATCCCAAACTGGTTTTTTTGTACACCACTAGTACGTTGAAGACACTCAAATTTGTGGGGTGGTTCCGTTTATCTCCTACAACAAACGTCTAATTGTTCATATACATTCATCATCTAAAATTGGGGTACCATCATTTTTATACAACTCTTTCTCACCTCCTGATCTCTTGGGTCACTGCCTCCACCTTCGAATTAAATTTTTGAAGTCTTTCTCCCATAAAAAACAACTGGGTTTGTCCTGACCCATTGTTTCGAACCTAACACGGCTTTGGGTTCGTATCATACATGCTCAATTTTATTGCTTCAAAATTTTAAAAACTCGAACGAAATTGTAATGAATTTAGAAAGTTGCCTATTTATACCAACATATTTATAAACTATCAACCCAAAAATGGGTTCTTGCTGACTTGACAATTTACATTGGTTTTATCCACGTGTAATTTCTATTTTAATTTAATAGATATTTTAAATTTTAAAATTGATTTTAATTAAATACACACATGCAAACATCATTTTTTTTAGAACGCCAATCACATACCCTCTAAACCTACACTATTTGTCCATCTTAAAATTTGAATCAGTAAACACTTGGGGATTCACACATTCTAGTACTTAAATACTACACTGGAGACTAGCAATGTACTAAAAGGATGTTCATTTTTATACATTAAGGTTTTGATATCAATGTAACATATCAAACATCAAATGTTTAACAATGTTTGTCCGGTCAAAATCTCAATCCACTCAAAGAAACATTCATTACGTACCTTCAAGTGTAGGCTGGAAAACATAAACAAGAAGCTGATGAGGGCTTTATCACTTCATCTACAAGTAGCATCTGGGATGCAATTATCGGGTTGTAACAAGATTACATATTTAATTAATTACAAACAAAAATAAAGTGATTTAAAAAAAATCAAAACATATTAACACAATATGTAGCTTTAATTAGCTGCATACCCTGAGTTTAAAATTTGGCGCTTGCTTAACGGCATAATAGTCAAATATACCCTCCATATGAAGATCGATTGGCTCCCTGAGTGCAAATTTAGTTCCACAGTGACCCTTGTCATGCTCTCCATGAAAAATTATTTTAGTTAAAGCAAATGTAGAGAACTTGTGAAAGAAACCCTCTTAAAAAAGATTTTTTCTTTCGACCATATTTCGATTGTGGGTCACAATGACCAGACAGGAGACTGTTAGTTAGGGTAAATTGGTACTCATCACCGCAAGCCAAAACCAATCGTTCCATATTAAAGGCTATAATTTCCTAGTAACATATCATAGATCAAATATTTTACAATGTTGTATTGATAACGCCAAGTAGCAATTGAGCATTAATTATCGGGTTGAAACAAGATAAAATACTTAAATATTTAATTCATTATAAACAAAAAAAGTGATTTAACAAAATTCAAAAACAGATTAAAACAAAATGTAGCCTTTGCCTTTATGCAAAACATATTGTACACTCGTGAGTTTGATCTGCAGAATGACGTGAGTACAAGACTTGAGTCATGCCATGTCTTTGTGTACCCACATGTGAAATTCGTCCTCGATTTAATTATGAGCAATCACAATTAAACCGGTTCTATTACCAAATGATATGAATCTGCAGCTCAATACTTTGGAATTGAGGAATGATAGGGAGAGATCGTGACAATTTTTGAACAATATTATGCAAGAAAACAAACGCTATACAATACTCATACAAACTACCGACTCACTAGTTGCTAAGTTTAAGAAAACTACGCAATACAAGAAAAAAAAACCTAAAAGACAAACAAATTAAGATCCACTCTACCAGACAATTAGGAACTACATAAACAAAGGAAATATAGAAAGACCACATGTTCTACTGTTGAACTGTAAGTTTCTATTCATGTTCCATAGTGGCATTGCTCTCCTTTCCTTCCTAATTTGTAATTATTCATAATCAATTACCATACCTTGCATAAAGTAAGTTCCCCAAAACGATTCCAATTACCAACCCACCTCCAAATCCTAAGAATATGATGATCCAATCAATTTTGTCACCTGGGAGGAATGAACTGTATTCTTTGTTTGTTGGTGGAAGTGTTGTTATCGCTGAAATTTTGCATTCATTGGATAAAGGTTTTCCACACAACCCATGATTACCCATGTAGGAGTTGTAGTCAAATGTATTGAATTGATTCCCTAGAGGTATCTCCCCATGAAGATGGTTGAATGACACATTGAAAATGGCAAGGAAGCCGAGTTGAACTAATTCATGAGGAATTGCTCCGGTTAGCTCATTATGTGAGAGATCCAAAGATTCAAGATTCTTTAAGTTCCCTAACGAAGGCGGGACACGACCCGTAAAATGGTTATTTGAAAGATTAATAGATTGAAGCCCATGAAGATCACTCAGTGATTCTGGGATGTGCCCTTCAAAATTGTTACAAGAGAGATCAATAAACGTAAAGAACTTGAAAATATGAGGAAACTCTCTGTGGACACCTTTGTTTGTTAACGCCATCGAGTATGGAAACTTAAAAAATATCCTTGGATTGATATATAGCTCTACATCCATAAAAGATGATTTTCCAACATCAAATGGTTTCATTGCATTCCAGGTTCGAAAGAACATTTCAGGCAACTGACCACTAAAACCATTGCTAGAAAGATCTATGATACGTAACTTGAGGAATGATAAGCCAGTAATAGGATGACCATGAATTGCACCAAAAAATTTATTGGACCGCAAAATAAGAACTTGCAGTTTGACAAGATTTCCCAACCAAATTGGAAATGCGTCTTCAAAAGAGTTACCTCCAAGAGCAAGAAACTCTAAATTGGTACAATTAGCCAAAGATTTTGATAACTGGCCCGTAAATTGATTTTCAGTCAAATCAATCCTCTTCATCAAACTTCCATGCGTAAATGCATTCATCATTGGGCCATGAAAGTTATTTCCTTTTAAATCAAGATCGAACAACAAATTGCTTAAGTTTCCAAAACATGGAGGAAGGGTTCCGGTCATGTTGTTAAAAGATAGGTCCAACACTCGAAGATGTTTCAGTTCACATATCAATGATGGTATTTCTTTAGTTAGATTATTGTTTGAGACAACATACACAACTGTGGTTAGTGGTGGAATGGGAGCCTGTCCTTGTAGCTGATTATATTTGATGTTGAATACATCCAAACGAACCCATGGGAGAAAATGAGAATGTCCATGAAATCCAGTGATGGAGTTGTGTGAAAGATCTAGATACTGTAACGTTTCTTGGGTATTATTCAAAAACCACTCTGGTACAAGACCTTTAATTTTGTTATTTTGAAGAGACAAGAATTTGATTTTCTTTTGGAAGCGTAAAAAGGAAGGAAATTCTATGAAGTTGCATGATGAGAGTCCTATAAGCTCAATTTCTGGGAGTGTCACATTGGAGTAGCTGGATTCGAAAACTAATATTTTATTTGCCCCTAAACCCAAAACTTCAAGTTTTGGGAGTCCTAAGAATGTATCTAGATGTACTTTGCCGTTGAAATTGTTATTTTCTAGGACTAAACATTCTAGACTTTTAAAGTTGGAAAACAAACTTGAAATTTGTCCTTGCAATTGATTTCCTCTTATGTCTATGGTCTTTAATTGGGTAAGGTTCATAAATGAAGATGGGATACGACCAGAAATAAGATTGTTCCTCATGATGACAATACTAAGTTTGGTTAGATTTGCAAGGGCAGGTAGGATTTCATCGTATATGTTAATATTGATTAGAATTAGTGTTTCAAGTTTAGTTAGTTTGATGATCCAATCATTCATGCGTCTCTTCTCACAAACTTCCAAACCAACTGGATATGAAAGACGTTTTGGAAATAAAGGATTTAGGCCCATGAGCTCATCTTGACCAAGACCCAAGAAAGTGAGTTCTGTCATGTTAGCAAGTGAACATGGGATGCAACCTGAGAAATAGCATTCATGAAGTCCCAAAAATTTCAAATAATTTAGTTTGATTATGGATTGTGGTATGCTCCCAGTAAAACTTGTGGCAGCTAGAAAAACCTGCTCAAGCAAGCTGGTGTTTAGAAATTCAGGGATGAAACCAGTGAGAATGTGATTTGCTGCAACGCTTAGAAATTTGAGCTTCGGTAAGTAAAATATCTGTGAAGGAAACTCACCTCGAAGGCTACAATTTTCAAGTTCAATCGACTTTAAGGAAGAAAAGTTGGCCAAGAAAGGTGGTATAATTGAACTAATGTCAACACCTGAGAGATGGAGTTCTTCAAGTCCAGTTAAGTTTTGCAGCAAACACTCGAGGCTATGACCATGAAGCTTTAGTGAATTCCATGAAAGATCTAAAAGATTCAAATGCGGTAAATGTGAGATTTCAATCGGGATCTGACCGCTAAAACTAGAATGAGATAGATCAAGGCTTCTTAATTGCTTTAAATGAGCAATTTGAGATGGAATTTGCGACCCAACAAAGTCGTTCATCGAGAGATTGAGCATCTGAAGATGAACAAGGTTGAAGAGGGAATTGTTAGACTTGATAGGTCCATGGAGAGAGCTCTGGCTCAAATCGAGCCCAATCACATGGCCCTTTTTGCTACATAACACACCATCCCACAAACAACAATCAGAATCATGATCTGATGTGCTGCTTGTGATCTTCCTCCAAGAATCAAGCTTTTGGAACCCACCAGCATTAAATGATGCACGAGATTGATCTAAAATGCTTTGCTTAAATTCAAACAAAGCTAAACACTCATGTTTATGGCGTAATAACGATGCGATGCATATGCGAATGATTAACAAGTATATGAAGGAGATAGTTTGCATGAAACTAAAAGCCATAAATAGAAGTTGTCGTATTTAATTGCTTGTGAACTACAATGTATGTGTGTATTTATAACATACGATTGTAAGAAGATAAGAAATGGATGATGATTATTTGAAATTATTACACTTGTGAATTATATTTAGATTTAAATGCTATTTATCTATTTATTTAGTTATTTGTGGATATAATAATATGATAGATAAATTGCCTGACTTCTTCTTGTTGTCTTCCTCCTTCTTTTGAATATATAGAATTGTTGATTGAGTAGTACTGTTTCAACAAAACAAATTATTCCTTGTCAAGTACTCTCAAAGTCATGATAATTTTCTTTCCCAAAAATCACGTCTGGACAGCTTTTCTATAACACATATGTGATTATCCGTGTTTAGTTAAATGATAAAAAAAAATTTGGTTTTTTTAGACATTTCATTTATATTTTAACAACCAATCAACACTAAATGTTTCAATACAAATGATGGCTTTTAGATTTTAATAAATTACGATGAATACAAACGCTTGTTTAATATAGTAACTTAAAATATCAAAAATATTTGAATGAAAAAAATGGTTCAAATTTCATTTTTGTAAATTCAAAAGAGAAATTTAAATAGCTTTAAAAACTAAAAAGCAAGGGATCTTAAATCTAATGACTAGTTTGGTATGTGAGAGAGCTCATTTGATACATAAATCTCTCAAGTGTAACATTGGTCATGGTTGGCTCTCATTTGGCCTTCACTCGTAATGGTTTCGAGCCTTAACAATAGATCTCTCACAAGTGTCAATGTCCTTGGTGGTCGCGGTCACATTAGCCATGGTTGGCTCTCTTCAGGACATCAATAGCAAGCCATCACTCTTAATTGGCTCTAATACCAATGTGGTATTTATAAGTCAAATAGTTGGCTTTCTCAGCCCTGAGACTAATCTTTTGTTAGATTAGGATCTAACTTTAAAGAAAAAGACATAAACTCAGGTACTAAATAAAATTTTTGAGAACACCACCAAGAAAAATGCTTTACGGTGTAAATCAAACGTACCAAAAATGCGTGTACAACAGCTTTAAAAAAACTTCTATTTAAATTTATATATACTTAAACTAGGTTAATAGCGCGTCTATTACACGGGTCAAATAAAAATTAATAAATAGTTATTAATGAAAATTTATAGAACATAAGTTAATTTTTTAATATAAAATATGATTAAAATTTTTGAATAGCTTAATACATTAAGTAATAAAATAACAATATAATTTATTTAGATATTAATTTTTTAAACGTTTGTTTTTAAAACATTTCGTTTTAGCTAATGATTTTCAATATTTGTTATTATGTTAAAAAAAATAAAAGATAAAAGAAAACATGATCTGGAGCTCACAAGTCACAAACTTGCATCCTAAAATCTAAATTATGTAAAAACCGAGCAAAAACGAACCAAGCCGAGCCGGATCGGTTTAAAACGATCCGAGTCTGAGCCAAAATTTGAGGCTCGATTTACGATACGAGCTGAGCCGAGTCCGAGCTTGCCCCTGACTTGATTCAACTCGGCTTGTGAATTCCCATCCCAAACCGATCTCAAATGTGTTCCCTAAAACTCTAATCAATTATAATTGACCCATAATTGGATTCAAACGATAACCAATTTTGACCGTGGGTTGCGGCCCAAAATAATCATATTTGATCAATGCGTTAATACTAATTACTAATTGAGTAATAGGCCCTAAGAAATTGTTACCAATCACAAGTTCACAACGGATCAATCTTGAACAAAAAATACATATTGTTTTGGATTGGTTCATTTTACCTAATTTTTGCACACATTTTACTTTTGCTAAATTATATTGCGGTATTTTTTTTTTGTTTTTTCGACTTCATTTTACCCTTAATATATTACAATCGGTATTACAAGCATTTATATATTTCTATGCTTTAAACAGGGTTCGGATATTCAAAAATTTTGGATTGTGATTTTTAATATCCGAAATGCACATATCCGAAATTTCGGATATTCAAACAGATATCCAAACTCAAAAAAAATTATAAATTAAAAAATATATATATTTCAGATATCCAAAAATTATCTGAAATTATCCGAAATATCCGAAATTTTTCAATACCGGTATCCAATACAAATCCAAAATCCAGATATCCGAACTTACGGGTATCCGAATTTTCGGATATTTCGCCTTCGGATACGGATTTTTTTGAACACCTACAAATTTTACGGTCACATTTTACTTCTATAATATAAATGTTACAACCGGTGTTAGCAATATTTTTTATCAATCAATCATAATCAGAAAGAAAGAAATTTCACTCATACTATTTCTATTTCTAGGATCTCGGAAGATATAATGTTTGCATACAATTACTCTATCCGAAAGAGATGTTTTCAAAAAAAAAAAAAAACCCAAAACTCAAAGAAGGAGAACACCAACTGCAACTATATATTATTTTTAATTTTGTAGCCTTTTTTTTTTCAATCAAATACTCTTTTGTACATACTAATTTATACATTCTATACGGTTTTATGAGCAATGTTGCAACATTATTTTATTCTTTCTTAAATATTGATTCATCACCGGTCTTCCTATCAATTTTAATTTTATAAAAGAGTAAATAGTCATTTTACTCCTTGTGGTTTGGATAAAATTTGTCATGTTCTTTTAAAATTCTTACTTTTTTTTATCAATTTGACATCATGAATTTCTTTTTTTTTGTCATTTTGCTCCACCTGGTTAACTATATCCAAAAAGTTAGTTAAGTTTAAGGGTATTTTTGTCATTTACATTAAACCCTTAACAAAAATAAGAAAATAACAAATAATTTCAACAATCAACATCAAAAAACTTTGGCTCAAATTTGAAGTTTATTACAATGATTAATAGTAAAAAAAAAAAAATAGGAGAGTGTAATAAACCATACATTTCCCTGTTAATACCAGGAAGATCACCAGCAACTAAAGCCATCAATGCCATTCGATACATATGGTCTATTAGATATTTTAGTGTAATTAGGATTAATTTTATCGATTAATATGAATTATGAAATTCATTAAATAAGGTGGGTGTGGGGTGCACGCTTGTTTAATGTTTTATAATTCAATAGGGGTTCCAAGGGGGCAACAAGGCGTTGGGTCCGTGGGCAACGACCCCGGTTAGCGGGGTCCAAGGGACAGAGTTGATAAATCAATAGAAAAATTGAATTTATGAATTTGGATATAAAATTCGTAATGATAGTTTAGTGGCAATTTTGTAAAACTGAAAACTTGAAAACTGCTTGAAAGCAGTTTCCAAAACCTGCAAACAAAAGATTGATCGATAATGTTATTCAGGCTCTGGTTCATTCTCGAATTCACAACAAAATTCTCATACTTGTTCTTGATTCAAATTGAATTTTATCCAATCAAACATTTGAGTGAACTGCAAATAGTTTGATCTGAATGTGTGATGCACGACTTTCAATTCATTCGGGTGTTCGTGTTCTGGAAATTCTCTACACGGTCTGCAAAAGACTCGGGACCGTAATACCATGATTAACCCATCCCTTCTTTTTGTGTTCTACATTAAATTGAAAGATTATAAGAGTGTCATATAAGTCACAACGTTGCTAAAAGCAAATAATAATTAAAAATAAAGAACTCAATAAGATGACTGCAACTGAAGATTTTACTAAACTCAATCATATGAAATTTTCCAACAGCTAGAAATAGCTATAAAGCCATTAGAAAATTATTGATTTTTGGTCAACAGTAAATGTGGTTAATAGGTTTGAGACTAGTTTGCATCTAGAATCTCCAAGCTAGTGGTTTGGATCGATCCTAAACAGGTAATCAAAAACCGGTTTTCATATCACTTTATAAACCGGTTTGATTATGCACCTCTACTGTTTAGAATGGGAGATTAATACTATGACTATCAGCAATCACAAAATATGGTTACTAAAAAGAGATTTTAAAGTGAAAATTTTAAAGCAAATTGTCACACCCTGGGCTCTCGGCGGCCCGGGCGTTGCGATCCGATTGGTTTCATGGGTATTTCTCGGTCAATGTTTATTATTATTTTTAAGCGGAAACATTGTTTTATAAATTTCAAAATTTTACGCAGCAGAAATCATTATTTTACATTTTTCATAATTTTTTAAATAATTCATATGCTTAGATATAAAAACCACATTTCGTAATTCGCAAATAACTTTTTAGGATTAAATAGAAAACTTTCGTATTTATTTCATAATAAAACCGGATTTACATAAACATATATTTACACATCGACTCAAAAACATCCGGTTTATTTGGACTTGGAGGTATAACTCCAACAGCTCCACGGTTTCGCCACAAGACCTTTGTTTAATGCGTCGTAGGCCTTAAACCTCTAATCTTGCTTCTGATTTATCATTCATTAAATATTTTGAAAATAAAATGTCAACAAAATGTTGGGGAATACAAATAACAGACTCGATATGTAAGCACAACATATTCGGTCCTTTAACCATAAGTAACAAGTAATATTGGCAATACTACACATTTAGCAGGTTATTTCACTGATCGATACAACTACTACGTACATATACTGGTTCATAACTGTCACTGGTTAAGGACTACAACATTATGTGTCTTACGTTTTGTTCCCTCCAGCCCACAACTGGTCACCGGTTACGTTGCATGTGGAGTGCGTCTTACGTATCACCTTCCAGCCCACTTGTACCAGCCACGTATGGGAATTTCACCTATATGCGGATACAATTTGCAAATCATACGTATACTAACAGCCTAAATGTTGGTCACGTAGTATCCCTTTATGAGTCAAAGTTTAAACATATCAAGGTTTAAGCTTGTAGGAACACTGTTTACAAAATAAACAAATACTTTTATTATTCAATTACTCGAATTATTATTATTATTAATTTTTTTAAAGCATCATACGTATTATGATATTCAGTTTTTATATCATAAACCTTTTTCTAAAACGCTCGTTAGAAATAAACGATTATTGTTGGAATTTTAATAATAAATATGTTTTATTATTAATTTTGGACCATGATAATTATTCGTATGTGTTACGAATATGATTATTATTGATTACGTTTTTGTTCTATGATGTGAACTAATCACAATGAACAGAATCGAGTCCAAAACGGAGCTAAGTTGAATGAGATATTGATGCTCGAAATTGTGTTGTGTAAACCTTTTCATTTACCAATTCAAGTGTAATGAATTGGCCATGAATATGTTTGTTAATAGGCATTGGTGACCACGAATATGTTTATTAATGGGCATAATGGTGGCCATAAATATGATTGTTAAAGGTTCATGATGGCAACCTTTGGAATCCTATGTGATACAAGTATATATAGAGGTATTTGGTCTCTTATTAGCAAATTGCTAGGTTGTGAAATCTCTACACCATTTGAGACACCCAAACACAAGCTTTAAAAGTTCACAACACAAGAAGATACTCTGTCGAGTTCTCAACAACCTACAACGATCGATTCCTTATGCTACATTGCTAAACACTCTTGTTTCAGGTAACATTTCGGGTTTTCGGTTAACTCCGGCAATACATACTGTTTCGGTTGTTGTACCTTGGGAAAACAGTCGGGTTCACCTGGGTGGCCCGAAATCTGTTTTAAGGGACCTCTGTTGAACAGAAATCCTCAGCCACCGAACTCATTTCAATTCGTTTCATCTTGTGCAATATTTCTTTCTTGTAATTTAAAGTTTAGCACTTTTATGTTTTTTGTAATAATGTATTTTTCATTGTGTATTTATGAATTGTAATTCGAGTAATTGAATAATAAAAGTATTTGTTTATTTTGTGAACTGTGTTCCTACAAGTTTAAAACATATTTTAAAATCACCGTTCATAAGTTTGTGTTTTTAAAAATTATCGGATTACAAAACAGAACTATGAACTATTTAGTTTCGTACAAATATTTGTTTATCAAGAAATTTAAGATGTGTTTTTAAATTTTGTTTTTGGTAAACAAGTATTGTTTTCTTATTAATAGAAAAATTCAAACATTTTGTTTCGGTTTTTTGTAAACCATAACTGATTATTTTCTGTTTTGATAATTGTTAACAAAGTTTGGATTTATATAATTCAATTTGTTTTTGTGTAAACCAAAAGTTTTATAAACCATTTTGTTAACGCTTATTTGACGAACATATTTGAATTATTTTTTTACTACGAGTTTTATAAACGATAGTTATAATCGTTTATTTCTAACGAGCGTATTAGAAAAAGGGTTTTATGATGTAAACCATAATTCCTCAAAAAAAACATGTCAAATTTTAGTAAAATTTGATTTTGGTTTTGTGTAAACCATACGGTTTTTTGTAAACCACAATATTTTGATAAATTAAGCTCATCAAAGTTTAAGTACTAAGTGATGGGCTTGTAGTAACTGGAAGGGTGGACATCGTTATCTGAGTTTTCTGTAAACAGCTGAGGGACCTCTTTTGCTTTCATGGGGATTCTTAGAGAGAGTGTCTTAACCTATTAGGCCAAAACAAGTCATGCAAACGTCACATGAATTCAAATAACTTTGTTTGAGTTAAAAAGTTTAGTTTAAACTTTGGTTTTGTGTAAACCTTATTTCTGAAAATCTGACTTGCTAGTTTGCATTTCCATTTTTGTTTGAGAAATGACAACTGTATCTGCTCAAATTTCAACACCTATGGGACCATTAGTTGGTACCCATGCTGCCCAATCCGAGGGGATGACTTTTAGTGAGACAAAAGCCAATATGGTGGAGCATGTCAATCTTCCCGTGGGTACAAAAAGAAAATTGACAATTACAAGGGCAAGGGCAAAGACAAAAGTAAGGTTGTGGACCTTGGGCCGAAAAAAGGTGGTGTGAAGAAGCGGGTTTTCCCTTTTAAAGGGAAATGTTACAACTATGGTGATCTTGGTCACCGTGATGATAAGTGTAATGCTCCTAAACAGGACTGTGCACATATAGTTGAGGATGATATGCCTCTTGTTGCCATGATTTCTGACCTCACTGACGTGATGGAGAAGGTAAACTCGGTGACTAATGACACTAATGAGTGGTGGGTTGATACCGGTGCTACCCGTCATGTGTGTCATGATCGGATGCTCTTTAATACGTTTAAAGAGGTCACTGATGATCAAAAGTTGTTCATGGGGAATGCAGCGATTGTCAACATCAAGGGTGAAGGCAATGTGATCTTGAAGTGGACTTCGGGTAAGGAGCTCACTTTGAGCAATGTGCTATATGTTCCTGAGATGCACAAGAGTCTTGTGTCAGGATGGTTGCTCAATAAACATGGTTTTCGTTTAGTTTTTGAGTCTGATAAATTTGTTTTAACTAAGCATGGAATGTTTGTTGGTAAGGGTTATGTCCAAAATGGAATGTTTAAACCCAATGTAATAGCTAAGGTTGAGAACATGAATGAAAATGCTCCAACTTCTGCTTATTTGCTTGAGTCATCTAATATTTGGCATGATTGTTTAGGTCATCTTAATTTCAATTAGATGCGTCGACTGATTAAATTAGATTGCATTCCAAAATTTTCTATCGATTCAAAATATAAATGTACAACATGTGTTGAAGCAAAACAAACAAGATCATCTTTTAAGTCGGTTGAAAGAATAACCGAACCCCTTGATATAATTCACACTGATGTGTGTGATTTAAAATCACTTCCTACAAGAGGTGAAAGTAAGTACTTCATCACATTTATTGATGATTGTACACGATATTGCTATGTATACTTACTTAAAAGTAAGGATGAAGTAATCGACAAGTTTGTCTTGTATAAAACTGAGGTTCAGAATCAACTTAATAAAAAGTAAAAGTTCTAAGGTGATAGAGGCGGAGAATATGTTTCACCATTTGCTGATATTTGTGCACAAAGTGGAATTCTCCATGATTGTACAGCTCCTTATTCCCCACAACAAAATGGTATTGCGGAACAAAAGAACCGTACATTGAAAGAGATGATGAATGCGGGGGAAGCCAATTTGTCGGCTACTTATCTTAGAAACAAAATACCTTTCAAGAAAAATGATGTAACTCCTTATGATTTGTGGATGGAAAGAAAACCATCTTACAAATACTTGAAAGTGTGGGGTTGTCTAGCAAAAGTGGTGGTTCCATCACCAAAGGTTCAAAGAATAGGACCCAAAACCGTGGATTGTGTATTCATTGGTTATGCCCATCATAGTAGTGCATATCGGTTTCTTGTTTATGATTCAAAGAATCCTGAAATATACAAGAATACTATAATGGAGTTAAGGAATGCATTATTCTTTGAGGAAGTATTTCCTTGTTTGAAAAAGGAAGTCCCAAGTTCATCAACACCAGTTGATGAGATTGTTCATGATGAAGATCAAGAACAATTAGAGGCTGAAGAGTTGAGCCAAGAAGAAGTAAGAGGCAAAGGATTGAAAAATCTTTTGGACATGATTTTCTTACTTATATGGTTGAGGGAGAGCCCCAAACCTATCGTGATGCAGTCACCTCTTCGGAAGGACCTCAATGGAAAGAGGCAATCAAGAATGAAATTGATTCGATCTTACAAAACCATACTTGGGAGCTAGTAGATCTTCCACCAGGGTGTAAACCACTTGGATATCGATGGATATTCAAAAGGAAGATGAAAGCTGATGGTTCCATTGATAAGTACAAGGCAAGGTTAGTGATCAAAGGGTTTAGACAAAAAGAAGGATTAGACTACTTGGATACTTACTCGCCTGTGACTAGAATAACCTCCATATGGTTGGTGCTTGCTTTAGCGGGTTAAGAAATTTGGAAGTCCATCAAATGGATGTTAAAACTGATTTTCTAAATGGATATTTAGAAGAAGAAATTTACATGGAGCAACCTGAGGGTTTCTCAGCTCCAGGCCAAGAAGGCAAAGTATGTAAATTAGTCAAGTCATTGTATGGCTTGAAGCAAGCTCCAAAACAGTGGCATCAAAAGTTTGACCAACTTATGCTTAACAATGGTTTCAAAATTAATGTGTGCGACAAGTGTGTTTATGTGAAAAACACAAAGAGAGGTTATGTGATATTATGTCTTTATGTAGATGATATGCTTATTATTGGTAGTGATGATCAGATGATCAAATCTACTAAAGACATGTTGAAAGCGAGATTTGACATGAAAGATATGGGTTTAGCTGATGTGATTCTTGGTGTAAAGATCAACAGAACCCAAAATGGTCTTGTGTTAAGTCAATCTCACTATATTGACAAAATCTTTGAAAAATTTAATGCGGGGGATACGAGTATGTCTCAAACTCTCGTAGATACCACCCAACATCTATCGAAAAATAGAGGTGAGGGTGTTGCTCAGTTGGAGTATTCAAGGGTTATTGGCAGCCTAATGTATCTGATGACATGTACACGGCCAGACTTAGCATATGCTGTGAGCATGCTAAGTAGATATACTAGTAATCTGAGCTCTGAACATTGGAAGAGCATGATAAAATTACTAAGGTACTTAATATACACAAGAAAGTATGGACTGCATTATGGCCGAGATCCAGTTGTTATAGAAGGATACAGTGATGCGAACTGGATATCCAATATGAAAGATTCAAAATCCACAAGTGGTTATGTGTTCACCCTTGGTGGAGCAGCTATAGCCTGGAAGTCGTCCAAGCAAACTCTTATAGCTAGATCTACGATGGAATCTGAGTTTATCACGTTGGATAAAGCTGGAGAAGAAGCAGAATGGCTACGTCAATTTGTGGAAGACGTTCCAAGATGGCCAAAGCCTATGACGGCTATTTGCATACATTGTGATTGCCAATCGACTATTGGTAGAGCTCAAAGTGCAATGTATAATGGCAAATCACGGCACATTCAACGTAGACACAATACGATACGACAACTACTCTCAATGGGAGTTATCTCAATTGACCATGTGAGGTCAAAAGATAACATAGCGGATGTAACATCAGTGCTGGAACCGTCGCCAGAACAGTGATCTTAGACAGAACATGAACAGTAAACATGTACGAACTATATACATACATATCAGTGCATTACATATTCATAACAGTTATAATTATCATTTGATGTTGTCACATAGCAAACACAGAACTATTTCAGATAAACAAAGTTCATTACGATGGTTTAATTGTCAGATAATTATCTGGCAATACAGAACCATCATGGGATTATTTGTTAGGATTTATTAGGTATAAACGTATGTGAGGATTTACTGAACAAAACACACGGATGTTGTTATGTGAATGCTAAATTGACGGGTTATTCGTATAGGTGACGATCTGTATGAATATATCTGAAAGTTTAACGTTCTGAATAATGTCCGTTAATTAGAAAACAATATTGGAAAGTATGGGTATTGCCGTGTTCGTACGGGTGACTATTCGAACGAATACGCGTAACGACCATACGATCTGATTTTAAAACGTAAATTTAATTAAATTTTAAAAATAAATGAAAGATATTAGTTAATTTATTAGGAATCACAACCTAATTTAATTTAATAAATTTATCTTATAATTTGTGTCGTGTCGTGACGAAAATCACGAGAAACGACATCTTACGCGAAACCGAACGAGACCGAACTACCGGGTATTTCTAAAACACTAAATATGGTCATTAATGCATCACCAACCTCCACCCTTTCCCCCTCTCTCTCTCATTTTTGTTCTAACCCCTCTCTCTAGAAACAAACTCTCCTACTTCTCTCTACAACATCTTGCTCGGTTCTTCAAGGAATTTAGTGTTCTTGGTGCCAAAACGACCCCCTCATCAAGTAGATCATGAGAGTACAAGCAATTCAAGCATTTATCCTTCGATTTAGAGGTAAATTTTCACTTTATTTTCGGTTTTAGAGGGTTTCACGAGCCTTGTAGTTATTGATATGTTAATCGGTTTGAGCACGTAGTAATCTCGAAATAAACCATGTTTAATACTTAGGAAGCTATAGAAACTAGTTGTAACAGGTGGAGATTGAAAATGGAGGTGATGATGTGCAGGTTCGCGAAAGAATGCAGATGCACGAACCTAGGGTTCCACTAGAACCAGCCGAACCCTGGCTCACTGCCAGCCGAACCCTGGCTCACTGCCAGCCGAACCTGTGGCCATCAACCTGTCAACCGAACCCTTTGAAGCGAACCTTACGTTCATCGAACCCTTTCACGTAGCCGGACCTAATGCAAACGAACCTCGGCCTACGAACCAGGGATGGCCGAACCCTCCTCAGCCGAACAAACTAACTCAGTCGAACCTTGTGGGGGATGCGAACCCTAGTGTTCATGAACCATCCAGAGCCGAACCATCTGCATGTAAGGGCCGAACCTCCTGGTGAGGTGGCCGAACCTGGATGCTGTCGAACAAGAACCATAGGCCGAACCTTTCCCCATCTTAGCCGAACCTCTTCTTTATTTTCAGCCGAACCTATGGTTTTAAAACCCATTGGCTGAACCTACCCATAGGTTCGCTGACCTGGGTGTTAACCGAAGCCATGTATTGTTGAATCAACGTAGAAATGGACTTGGGACTATCAAAACTAGTAGCGGGAACCTAGGGAATGGGTAATTGGCCATCAATCTAGGTTTCCCATGAGAATCGATCTCATAAGGTGCTTGCATGGAATACTCTAAGTATGTGTGTGCATGGGTGCATGGGATAAATACTAGAGTCATTGCAATAAGGTAAGGTGATGAAATCATTTGTGGGTTAGAATCACTATAACAAGGGTTTTAGTAACACACATTTACAAGTCAACATGAGTTGTTAGCATAAGTAACATGGATATTTATGTCATTTGGTTCAAGGATTTCGAGTTATAATCAAGGAAAAATCAAAAGCTATCATCGGGTTTAAGTGGGCCCAATGGGCCTGATTAAGGCCCGTCACATGTCAAATGCCAGGTAATTCAAGTAATGAAATTTTTAATAACATAAAATGTTTTATGAACCTATTAAATTAGAATTAAATGAATTTCTAAACCTTATTAAATTTAAATGGAATTTACTTATAAATGTTTAGTTAAAGGTTTATTATGATTATCTTGTTGGGAAATTTTTGTAAATGGACAATATAATTGTCTGGATTTGAACAGAAAACAAAGGAAACTCTGCCCAAATTTTGTAAAAATTTAAAAGTAATTTGTTATAATAAATTTTGGGATTGGGTTTGTAAATGGGTATCTAAGTTAGACTAGAAGACAAAATTTTAGAATCACACTAGTAATTAGGACACTTAGTTACACACACTGAGACCAAGCCTTAGATACGACGACTAATACGCGTACTTATAGTATTCGAAATTTTCTTAAAACAATTCAGGAACTGAAGAAACCTAAACTACCAGAACGAGCGCGTATTTGGTGTTAGATCATTTACATAGCAGCACAGGAGAGTTCATTGCCCCTTTTCTAACATTTTTGTTTTAAAACGCGAGGCTGAGAAGCATGCGTAAACTGTTTATTTGAATTGTTTACTTAAATGCTTTTAAATTTATATGTTTTACATATATGAATGATATCCTAGATCATATCTAGGTAAATTTTATGCAGGTTTTACTAAGTTATTCACTTATGATTTAAGTGGGTAATTGAGTTAAGCTACACTTTTCAACGAATCAAACGAAACTATTTTGACAAAACAAGTGTGTGAGTTCAACGAATCTGTCACACCCCCAATTTCCAACTAACGGAATCATACCATTTGGAAACGTGACAAACCAGGATCTCAGATCATTAGACATAACGAAGACCTCTATATGAATTTCAAAACATACTTTGGTCTAAAACTGTAACATCAAAATTTTCAAAGTTTGCGGAAGCGTTTTAAAACAATAACAGTTGTAAAATGTAAATTACAATGCAAAGTTTTCAAATGTTCAAATCCAAATAACTATAATGTAAAGACATGCATGCGACTCAATCTCCTAGTCCATGCCTGCTTTCTTGTGCACCTTAGCGTCCTGAGAAAACATGTAAATCAAGTCAACACAAAGGTTGGTGCATTACACAGGTTTAAGCATTCACAAATGTTGAAACCACAGTTTGAATATAAAGTTTGCAGATAACATAATCACACATGCATAGTCATGATAGCTAGTCATTTATACTATTTACATAAGTGGTCGACACCGAAGCTGACTAGTGCATGCTATCGCATGTTTTGCCTTGCCACTATTGTCTAGCACAAACAATAGTAATGAGTGTTTGGTCAGTCAAACACCTGCGTAGATCCCATCTACCAAGTGAGGTTTGTCAAACCTAATAGATCTATTTCCAACTACCACGCTTTGCGCTACGGCAAACTAAACGGTTCGAAGTGTAAGGACTTGTAAATGCTATGTTGTCACATAATGTAAACAACTAACTCATGCAAGTGATATGTATCTAAAAGTTTTTGTTGCACATGTTTTCTCCCCCCAAAACAGTTAAAATAAGAAAGGGGCCGTGTACGCACCTTTGATAGTGAGCAGAATGATCAATCACACGTGAACCCGCGTAGAAAATCCTCTACGAAGAATCTGTGGTTTAACAATAACTTAGTGTTATTCAGGATATCGTTTTGTGCTTGAAATCACATACGTGTCAACACGCGTATGTTAGAGTATTAGAAATGTGCATACGTAAGTACGCGTGCCTTTGAACTCGTTTAAATAAAATCATATATGATTTTATTTAAATAAACGTAATTGTACGCGATTACGTTTTCGTTCTAAAATATAAATTTTATTATTATATTTTGTCCGGGATTTCGTTACGGTTCCAACGCAACTTGAACGGACTAAATCGGGCTTAAAACAAATGTTTTATGACAAAAACACCAAAAAAAATGGTTTTAAAACTCAAAAACCGGTGGGCCTCAGCCTCGAACCCGTGACCTCTCACTCACCATACACCCAACTTACCATCTCAGCCCACTCATCTTTTGCAACTAAATAGCCCGATTAATTCTCTTAAGCCCAACCCAACCGGTCCCCTTGGGTTTACTTTGACCGAACCCACACCCCCCAATTGGTCCCTAATTCGAACCCGATCGAACCCAAGACCTTGGGGCTTCTGTTCCCTGAATCCAGACGCATCCATAATGGGTTTCAATTCACCCAATTATCAAGATAAACACCTCAATTCAACCCCTAACTAGGTCCGGTTCGAACAACCTCGTTTCTCAAATCAATTGAACCAAATTTGAATACATCCGACCTCCAATTCATGTGGTTTTTCATCCTACTATCCAAACGAACTTCTCTGTGTATTCTAATCGAAATTTTAATCACAATGGCTTAGAAAATCCCAAATCTTTTAAACTAATAAACCCTAGAATCTGAAATCTATCAATTTGTTGTTATCCGATGCAATTGACCTATGATTTTCGATGAGAAAGTAATTTCGAACATCTCTGTAATACTGAATTTGATTTTTAAACTCATTTGGTTACAAATCCTCAAACCGTTTTTGATCATAAACCCTAATTATAGAATTCGTAGTATTCGATGATATCAATCAAAATTGACTTAGGTTTAACCTTAGTCGATCTCTTCTGAAGCTACCCATATCCTTTGATTTGACTATCCAACCCATTTAAATCGAAATCCCCAAAACCGATTGGTTCTAAGAACCCTAGAATTGAAATCATTCAATTCGTTATTGTTTGATGTAATCAACTCATGGATTTCATTAAACTAATGATTTCTAAGCTCTCTGTGCCAATTGATTTCATTCTTAAACTTAATTTAACAAAAACCCCCAAAACGACTCCAACTATGAACCCTAGTAATCGAACCTTATCAATTCCTTGTTAGAACTCCAAATTAATATAGGGTTATGCTTAATCGGTTGGTTTAGGTGATGTATGAGAGATTACTTACTTGTTTTGATGTTGAATCGTTGTAGATCACCTTCAAGCCCTAGGTTCGGCCTCCTCTCAATCGACTTCTTCAATCCGAGACTTCTAGAATCGATATGTGTTGTGCAAACCCTTCTAATGGTGCCGATGGAAGTTCAAAAGTGCACAATTTTGAGTTTCCCAATCGAATTGTATAGTTTACTTGGCCATTAGTAACGGTTTTTGCTATAATAAGTATTAATCGACTTAATTCACCACTTTATGGCCTAATAACGCATCATGGCTGTTGGTAATCATCAATATAATGATTATTGATTGGCAATTTCGGTTACAAAACTCCAAGTGTCGTGAATTTCAATCACAATTTGGTTCTTATTCGAATTTTGACTTCCTAAAGTCAAAATTGACATTTTACTATTATTACAATTCACTATCACTATTCCATATGTATTGAGGCTGATTTTTATACATTTTGGACCTTCTAACTTGATAATTTTACAATTTCATGTGATCCCGTTAACATTCGATTAACTAGATTAACCCGTAAATGTCGGATTGTCACATCATCCCCTTGTTGAAGGAATTTTCGTCCCGAAAATTGTAAAATGTTAGAAACAGTTAAGGACCTACTTATGAGTTCAAATTGTACGTGTTGGTGTGATGTCTGATCATTCTGTGTGCTTGTGTGTACTCACACACAAAACCCAATGTTTGCAACATCACAACTAAATGTGATCGTTCAATGTGACTGTTTGTGTGTACACTAGTTAGTTCACCTAACTGTGATTGTTTGTGTTTGATCATACTGTGTTGTGTAACCTCACACATAGTGAGTGTCTGTAACTGTTTGTACTATGCACCCCGCACATAGCAAAATGTGTGTAGCTAATCATGTATGTACTACTATAACATGTAACATATGAAATATAGCACATAAAATGTAATGTAGCACAATGTTTGTAACAAAACCAATTGCATGAAATGTTTGTGCTTACCGTTTAAAATCTGAAGTGTTGATGTGTGAAGCATCACGTCATCCCCTTGTTGAAGGAAATTTCGTCCCGAAATTTAACGTGCGCTCTCAGTGTTTGTAGTTGTTGTTTTGAACAGATGAGGATACTTCTTCATCATTTGGTCTTCCCGTTCCCATGTGAATTCAGGACCACGTCTTGAATTCCACCGAACCTTGACTATCGGAATCTTGCTTTGCTTAAGTTGTTTGACCTCTCTGTTCATGATTTCTGCTGGTTCTTCAATGAATCGTAACTGTTCATCCACTTTTATTTCTTCCAATGGTACAATCAATGTCTCATCAGAAAGACATTTCTTTAAGTTCGATACATGAAAGACATCATGAACTCCACTGAGTTCCTCCGGTAGTTTGAGTTGATACGCAACCGGATGAATTCTTTTCAGAATTTCAAAAGGCCCTACGTACCGTGGACTAAGCTTCCCGCGCTTGCCAAATCGTATCACACCTTTCCAAGGTGATACCTTTAGAAGAACTCGGTCTCGTACTTGAAATTCCAATGGTTTATGACGCTTGTCAGCATAACTCTTTTGTCGATCCCGGGCCGCTGCCATACGGTTCCGGATTTGTACAATCTTCTCTGTCGTCTTGTGTACTAGTTCAGGACCTGTAATCTGACTGTCACCAATTTCAGCCCAACAAACCGGTGAACGACATTTGCGACCATACAAAGCTTCAAACGGTGCTGCCTGAATACTTGTATAATAACTATTGTTGTAAGAGAATTCCACTAACGGTAAATGGTTTTCCCAACTATCACCAAAATCAATTACACAAGCTCGTAACATATCCTCGAGCGTTTGAATCGTACGTTCACTTTGACCGTCTGTCTGTGGATGATAGGCGGTACTCATATCCAAACGAGTTCCCAATGACTTATGGAGTGACTTCCAAAAGTTGGAAGTAAATCGGGCATCCCGATCTGATATGATAGAGATTGGCACGCCATGTCGTGCTACCACTTCCTTGATGTAAATACGAGTCAGTTTCTCCATCTGGTCAGTTTCCTTGATTGCTAAGAAATGTGCAGATTTTGTTAATCGATCGACAATTACCCATATCGTATCACAACCACTCGGTGTATGGGGTAACTTAGTAATGAAGTCCATCGAAATCTGTTCCTATTTCCACATCGGTATTTATGGTTGTTGCAACAAACCAGATGGTTTCTGATATTCAACTTTGACTTTCGAACAAGTCAAACATTTGCTAACATATCTAGCAATATCAGCTTTCATGTGAGGCCACCCATACAGTGCCTTCAAGTCATGATACATCTTGTCTGATCCTGGATGGACTGAATATCTGGACTTATGTGCTTCATCCATCACGAGTTCCCTTAAACCTCCATACAAAGGTATCCAAAGTCGATTAATGAAATAACGAATTCCATCAGGCTTGACTTCCAATTGTGTTTCCATCCCCCGTAGGGATTCATGTACCAAGTTATCCTTTTCAAAAGCTCCCAACTGAGCACTGCGTACCTTGTCAGGTAAGTCAGTATGTATTGTCATCATAAGTGCGCGAACCCGTGTTGTTGTAGTGTCTTTTCTGCTTAAAGCATCAGCGACCACATTAGCTTTTCCCGGGTGATACTTAATCGCGCATTCGTAGTCGTTCAACAACTCGACCCATCGTCGCTGTGTCATATTAAGCTCTTTCTGATCAAAGATGTGCTGCAGACTCTTATGATCAGTGTAAATGGTACACTTGGTTCCATATAGGTAATGCCTCCAAATCTTCAAAGCAAAAACCACTGCTCCTAACTCCAAGTCGTGAGTAGTGTAATTCTTTTCGTGTGGTTGTAGCTGTCTTGAAGCATAAGCAATCACTTTATCACGTTGCATCAACGCACATCCCAAACCCTGTGCAGATGCATCACAATACACCACAAAGTCTTCCGTCCCTTCCGGTAAGGACAGAATCGGTGCACTGCAGAGTTTCTGTTTCAATAACTGGAATGCAACTTCCTGTTTATCCGTCCAGTTATACTTTGTTCCCTTGTGCGTAAGAGCTGTAAGTGGTTGAGCGATCTTTGAGAATCCCTCAATGAATCGTCGGTAGTAACCCGCCAAACCAAGGAATTGTCGTACCTCGGTAGGAGTCTTTGGTGCTTCCCAATTCTTAATCGCTTCAATCTTCGTTGGATCAACATGTATACCCTTTTCATTGACTATATGACCTAGGAATTGAACTTCTCGCATCCAAAAATCACATTTCGAGAACTTAGCGTACAGTTGCTCTTGTTTCAGTAATTCTAACAACAATCGAAGATGTTCAGCGTGTTCCTTCTCAGTTTGAGAATAGATGAGAATGTCATCAATGAAAACAATGACAAACTTATCAAGGTAAGGTTTACAAACACGATTCATGAGATCCATGAATACAGCTGGAGCGTTTGTCAACCCAAATGGCATGACCAAAAATTCATAATGGCCATAGCGCGTCCTGAATGTTGTCTTCGGAATATCTTCTTCTTGAACTCTTAGTTGATGATAACCCGATCTGAGATCAATCTTCGAGTAATAACTCGAACCTTGCAACTGATCGAACAGATCGTCAATTCTGGGTAACGGATACCGGTTTTTGATAGTAACCTTGTTAAGTTCCCGGTAATCGATACACATACGGAAAGTCCCGTCCTTTTTCTTGACAAACAAAACTAGAGCTCCCCACGGTGAAAAACTAGGTCGTATGAAGCCCTTATCCAACAACTCTTGCAGTTGTGTAGATAACTCTTGCATCTCTGACGGTGCAAGTCGATAAGGCGCCCTTGCTATCGGTGCTGCATCTGGTGTAAGGTCGATTCGGAATTCCACCTGTCTGATAGGCGGTAATCCCGGTAAGTCTTCTGGAAATACTTCCGGAAATTCACAAACTACTGGAATGTCTTCAATCTCCTTCTCAGCTACCGGCTTTTCAGTTATAAGTGCTATAACTGCTGTATGACCTTTTCGCAGACATTTATGTGCTTTCATACAAGATATGAGACGCAGTGGCGTACTGCTCTTCTCACCTTGTACATACAATGTCTCTCCCTGCGGAAGAGGTATACGAACGATCTTTTCATGGCATACTATTTCAGCCTGGTGTTTGGACAACCAGTCCATGCCAATGACTACATCAAAACTGCCTAAGGCGATAGGCATAAGGTCAATTTCCAGTGTCTGACCCATCAAATCAAGAATACATCCTTTAAGGATTTGTTCAACTACAACTAACTTGCCATCAGCTAATTCTACAGTGTATGGATTTTCTAAGGCAGTGGGACTAACATTTAGCAACTTAGAAAGTGAACTAGATACAAAACTCCGATCGGCACCAGTGTCAAATAACATAGAGGCATAGTGATTATTTAAGAGGAACGTACCCGCAACAATGTTGGGATCCTCCCGTGCTTGACGTCCTCCAATCACAAACGCCCTGCCCCTAGCACCATTGTTGTTGTTATTGTTGTTGTTATTGATGCCATTGCCGTTACCGTTGCCGTTGCCATTGGCATTGTTATCCCCGCCTTTCTTGAGTTGTGGGCAATCCTTTTTAAAGTGCCCCATCTTACCACATTCAAAACAACCCTTCTGTGCGTTGTTCTGGTTGTTATTCTGATGGTTGGAATTGTTTTGCAGCTCTCCACGGCAATCCTTAGCTGCATGTCCAACTTTACCACACCGTTGGCACTTAACTTTATCACACTGATTTCCCGCATGATGAAATCCACACCTGTTGCACTTTGGATGTTTACCAATATAACTCCCTAATGATGATGATTGTTGACCACTATTCGAGTTGTGATAAGACTTGTTTGAGTCTTGCTTCCGGTTCTGCTGAAACGGCTGTTGGTTGAAGTTCTTGGTGTTGCTACTCTCCCACTTCCTTTTGTGGTCTCCCACCTTAGTAGCTGATGTTCGTTTAGGCAGAGTTCCCTGTAACACTGCCTGGTCAGTCAATTGGTGCGCCAGTCGAACAGCTTGTTGAATTGTTGTGGGATTTGCAGATGTAACCAATCCCTGAATTTGAGGCACCAATGCCCCGATGTACCTCTCTATCCACTTACTAGCTGGAGTAGCCATATGAGGTAGAAGTCTGGCCAGTTCGTGTGATCGAGTCGTGTACTCCTTGATGTTTGACCCCTCCATCTTGAGATGCCAATACTCCTCCTCTAATTTCTGCATCTCACTGCGAGGACAGTACTCCTCCTGCATTAAAGTCTTGAATCCATTCCAGGTTAAGGCGTTGGCCTCACCCAATCCCAAAGTCTGAACATTGGAGTTCCACCAGGTTAATGCTGGACCCTCCAACGTACCCGTAGCATACTTGACCTTGTTTTCATCCGGACAGTTACACATCTCAAAAACTGATTTGGCTTTTTCAATCCATCGTAGGAGTCCAATGGCTCCTTCCGATCCTGTCACACCCCTGCGCCGCGTGCGGAATCCACGGCGTGGTGACGTATGATCAGTTGAATCATGCACAAGTATTGAATAAGAACAACCACAATGGATTACTAAGTTGCATAATGTTTAGACAATTGTTTAGTTACAGACAATCTATCTACCAAAAGAAAGACAACTACAGACCCAAAATATAGTTACAAAATAAGACTCCAAACAAGACAATTAAACATTTAGGATTTAGTGTGTTTCTAATCCATCCTAGCATGTTTCTTCATCTTGTTCTATCTTAGAATGGTCTCCTTAGTTGTCCTTGAGATTGTCTTAAACCTGATTTCCTGAAACACGTGAAAAGTAACTGTCAACTACAGACGTAGTTGGTGAGAACAATAGGTTTAAACATTTGTAAACATGAGTTATATGATATAAGACATAGGTAAGTTAAAGCATCATAAGATTCACACGGATGAGCTGTAACCCAAACTATCATCAAGTCAGAAAATGAGTGTAAACAGTCCAATCACTGTTCGCACGAAAGCCAATAATATCAAGTCCCAAACCACGTTTGGAGTTAGATAATACGTCAGCAGTTTTGATAACCATATGACACCAGACCTGCAGTTGGCTTTTAAAAGCAAATTTAAAAGCCAACTCCATCCTGGATAAGAAAACAATGACACCAGACCTGCAGTTAGCTTTTAAAACAAATTTAAAAGCTAACTCCATCCTGGATAAGAAACAATGTGTCCGCTTTCCCTTGTTGTGATCACCCAGTACTAACGCTAATGAATATGATACTTGATGGGTTTACAAGTTTGTTTACAACAATGGACACCATGTTTTCTGAATCTTACTTTAACCGGATGTGTTAATGTCTTAATTGAAAACCTAGATTTAACTCCACGAGTTAAATCCTTTGTTTATGTAACATGAAAATGAATCCCTTGATTTGATTACCATGATGTGAACCATATGATTTGAATACCATGAATTGAACCACTCGATTTGAATACCATAAAATGAACCACTTGATTTGAATACCACAAAATGAAACACTTGATTTGAATGCCATGATATATTGACCTTGTGTAACAACAAGGTTTATAACAAAAGAAGAGTTTATGAAACCATATATATAAAAGTGTTTAACCTTTAAAAGAACATTTGAGTGAAACTGTTATAAAACATTTCAAAGAAACAATTTACAAATCCTTTTTAGTAATAAAAGTTTAACAATGAATAATTCCTTTAAAACAGTGACAATTCCTTAAACAGTTGAAGAATTCCTTGGATTCATAAAATGAACCTGTAAACTTTATGAATACACATAACCTGTATATGTAACAAGATTGAAATAGTGGTTTTGATCACGTGTTCCACCCCAAAACAGTTATAAAACAGTAAAAGAGGGGCTAATGTTCTCACCTGTCTGCAGTAGACTCTGAACTAAACAGTTAGCAAATAGCAAACAGGACTTCTAATTGTTTCCTATAACATTGTAATCATACATAAGATATAGGATTTATAATTGTATAACTTTGATTCATTGATTGACTTGTGTTCTCATGATTAAGATTGTTGTGAAATCTTGAATGTTATGATTTGAATCACTTGATTGATCATGGGTCCAAGAAACGAATATGAAATGTTCCATTGAGCATAAAACTTATGCATAAAATGATAATTGTTTGAGAATTTGATAACCATTGATTAACATGAATTATGAAAATTTGTTCCAATTGCTTTAAGTCGTTATGATTGTGACTTGATCATGTAATTAGGGTAAGTTGCAACTTAAACCCATTTTGACCAAATTCACATGTACTTAGAGTTTGTGGGCCACAATATGGGCCTTAAGCCCCTAAAACCATGATGGGCTTAAGTATAGGTCCATGGGCCTCCTAGGTTAACCAAATGGATGTGATGTTGGCCCAACAACATTTATGTAGGCCTTATAACACGCCAAAGAAAATCTCTAGCCAATTAGGATCATAGTGACCGAATAACTTGGATTGGGCCTAAGGTTTTAAGTTGGCCAACCCATGTATATGTAAACCACACAAGTTTCTAAGACAATATTAAGCCAATTAAATCATAATGGGCCAATTTAACTCTATTGTGCTTAGTTTAAACTTATGGGTCGAGTTGTTGGTGGATTTGGGCCTTGAAACATTGATTTGGGCCGAAAGGCTAATAGGCTGCCATTTAGGCAGCGAACCTATGAAGTTCAAGGCTTTGGGTTCGCCAATGGACTAAGGGTTCGGCTAAGTGGGTAGCGAACCATGCAGGGTTCGGCCTTTATGGATATGGCCTCATAGGTTCGACTAACATGGTGGCATGCAAGGTTCGTAGACATTATCAGGTTGGAGGGTTCGGCTGATCGGGCAGGTGGGTTCGCAGAAGGTTTGTGCACAGTGATGGTTTGTCACAGTAGGGGTTCGTGGATGCATGGAGACTAGTAACGGGTTCGTGAAAGCTACTAGGGTTCGTGGGATCCCTTGTGACTTCGTGCAGGTTCGTTGGACCTCAAATGGTTCGTGAAGGTTCGTGGAACTCTCTAAGATTCGGCAGATACTCACACGAACCATTGCAGGGTTCGTGAAGTTCCTTGTGGTTCGGTCATGTCCAGTTGAGGTTTCGGCCGGGAAACCCTCCAGCGAACCTGTACGAGCTTCATCACCACCATCGAACCACCTGGATCTATCCCTTGATTCATGCTATCCTAACATCAGTGAGTGCTACTATATGTGCGAAAATAAGAATGAGGTGCTAGAGCCGATTATATCTCAAGTTTCAAGCACATACACAACCAAAACCCTAATTTCGTGATTGTTCAAACTACAATACCTCGAGATTCCGTGGATAAATCTGCAAAAATCTTGTACTTTCGTGTATATAATGTTGAGAGCTTCGCGTGGACACCAAGAACACCGAAATCCGTCGAGATTCGAGCGAGATACGAACGATTAAAGTTCGGTTTTTAGAGAGAGAGAGGGTAGACGAACTAGTAGAGAGAGAAAGGGTTGTTGAAGTAATAAATGAAGTAGGAAGCCTTGTTCAAGGCTTTTATAGTTCGGGTGAAGTTCGGGTTCGTTTCGGTCGCTCGGTTCGCGTTTCCGGAACGTAACGCGTATTTTACGCGGTTTTAATTAAAATAACATATTAAACTCATTAAGATGATGAGTTTCAAAATTGTAAAATATAAAATAATTATTTTAATCATTTTACTCTTCGTGCGTTGTCAGATCGTTAAAACATTCGAAATTACGTGTATACCCGCAATCGCGTACATTTTCCGATCGTATTAATTATTTAAAGTCGTTTAATCGTAATTATAAGTTCAACATTCGTATTATTATGGATCGTCACCCATAACTATACTCAGTCTCGCTTACAGATTACGATCTTGGTTGAATTAATTAATTGTTATACTATTCGTCTCGACACTACGCACTAACACTAACCTGTTACACCGAACGCAGTATATGTATAGGGCTCACTCTCGCTGCCCACCACTGTTTCGATATAACAAGTTACTGTTCTTGCTTAGTGAAATCGACTGTAAATAAATAATACATACTTGTTTTCTGATTACTAAGATCCTGTAACACACAAGCACACATTTTGAACATACGAATCACATTGATGAACTGAACCATGAATAGACACTGTTCTAACACTGTTTACAACTACATGACTATATGCACAAATGTTACAGTCTCCCCTAGTTAAGGGAATTTCGTCCCGAAATTAACTAGCCGAAGATACTGTAAAAAGATGAGGGTACTTAAGCTTCATCTGGTCTTCACGTTCCCTGGTGAACTCAGTACCGCGTTTGCCCTCCCATCGCACTTTCACGATCGGGATACGGCTGCGTTTAAGTTTCTTGACCCCATGATCCATGATCTCAACTGGACGTTCTATGAATTGCATGTTATTCTGAATCTGTATGTCTTCTAGTGGAATCTGAACATCATGATCCGCCAAGCATTTCTTAAGATTTGATACATGAAAAGTATCATGAACATTGCTTAGCTCCACTGGAAGTTTGAGTTTGTAGGCTACGGGACCAATCCGTTCCAGGATCTCAAAAGGTCCAACGTACCTTGGTGCAAGTTTCCCTTTCTTCCCAAATTGGACAACGCCTTTCCAGGGAGAAACTTTGAGTAAGACTCGGTCACCAACTTGAAACTCAAGCGGTTTCCGACGACGATCAGCATAACTCTTCTGCCGATCTCATGCGGCCTTAAGCCGTGACTGAATGATTGTGATTTTGTCTGATGTTTCCTGAATGAGTTCTGGTCCTACGACCTGTGAGTCACCAACCTCGGTCCAACAGACCGGTGATCGGCACTTTCTACCATATAGAGCTTCGAATGGTGCACATTGAATGCTCGTATGATAGCTATTGTTATATGAAAACTCAATGAGTGGTAGATGAGTGTCCCAACTTCCACCGAAGTCAATGACACAAGAACGAAGCATGTCTTCAAGTGTTTGGATAGTCCTTTCGCTTTGGCCGTCGGTTTGAGGATGATACGCCGTGCTAAGATTAACACGCGTTCCCAAAGCCTTTTGCAATGATTGCCAAAAGCGAGAAGTGAAGCGACTATCACGGTCAGATATGATTGATGTTGGAGTACCATGACGTGCAATGATTTCGTTGATGTACAATGTGGATAACTTCTCCATCTTGTAATCCTCTCGGATAGGGAGAAAATGAGCAGATTTGGTGAGTCGATCAACGATCACCCAAATCGAATCGAAACCTCTCGGAGTTCTCGGCAACTTTGTTATGAAATCCATGGAAATTTGCTCCCATTTCCATTGAGGAATTTCAGGTTGCTGTAGAAGTCCCGAAGGCTTTTGATGTTCTGCTTTGACCTTTGAACATGTAAGACATTTTCCCACGTACAGTGCTATGTCTTTCTTCATCCCCGGCCACCAGTAAGATGTCCTCAAGTCTTGATACATCTTGTCGGCTCCAGGATGAACTGAGTATCGCCACTTATGAGCCTCATCACAGATGAGTGTGCGCAATTCTTCAGACTTTGGAATCCAAATGCGGCCGTTGAGATATAACACCCCATCAGCTCGAGGTTCTAGTTTCTTCTCAATACCACAATCCAAGTCTGTCTTGAGTTGATTGTTTGTTACTACTTGTTGTTGTGCAATACGAATCAAGTCTTTCAAGTTTGGCTGTGTGTTGATCTCCATGGCTCTTACACGAATTGGTTTGACTGGTTCCTTGCGACTAAGAGCATCCGCCACCACATTGGCTTTACCCGGATGGTAACGAATCTCGCAGTCGTAATCAGTTAGAAGCTCAACCCAACGTCGTTGTCTCATGTTGAGTTCTTTCTGATTGAGAATGTGTTGCAGGCTCTTGTGGTCTGTATAGATTACACATTTAGTACCATACAGGTAGTGTCTCCAAATCTTCAATGCAAAGACCACAGCCCCTAACTCAAGGTCATGAGTAGTGTAATTCTTCTCGTGAACCTTAAGTTGTCTTGAAGCATAAGCAATGACCTTGTCCCGTTGCATAAGTACACAACCAAGACCAAGGTTTGAAGCATCACAGTAGACAATGAAATCATCACTGCCTTCTGGAAGAATAAGGATAGGGGAGTTGCATAACTTCTGTTTAAGAAGTTGAAATGCATCTTCCTGTTTCTGTCCCCATATAAACGCTTGACTTTTCTGAGTCAAAGTGGTAAGTGGCAAGGCAATCTTAGAGAAATTTGCAATAAATCTCCTATAATAACCTGCCAGACCCAGAAATGAACGAATCTCTGTTGGAGTAGATGGAGTAGTCCAGTTCTTAATCGCCTCAATCTTTGCTGGATCTACATGTATTCCATCCCTGTTTATGACATGTCCTAAGAAGTGAACCTCCTTTAGCCAAAATTCACATTTTGAGAATTTAGCATAAAGTTGTTTCTCTCTTAGTAACTCTAAGACTTTCCTCAAATGATTCTCGTGTTCTTGTTCTGTCTTTGAATAGATCAGAATATCATCAATAAAGACAATAACAAACTGATCTAAATATGGCCTGCAGACTCGATTCATCAAGTCCATGAACACTGCAGGTGCATTGGTCAGCCCAAATGGCATAACCACGAACTCATAGTGTCCATATCGAGTCCTAAATGCAGTCTTTGGTATATCCTCATCATTTACTCTTAACTGATGATACCCAGATCGTAAGTCAATCTTAGAGAAGCAAGTTGCTCCCTGTAATTGATCAAACAGATCATCGATCCTGGGCAGAGGATATCTATTCTTGATTGTCAACTTGTTCAATTCACGATAGTCGATGCACATACGAAATGAACCGTCTTTCTTTTTGACAAAGAGAACCGGAGCTCCCCATGGAGAGAAACTCGGTCTTATGAAACCTTTGTCTAAAAGTTCCTAAAGCTGACTAGACAGTTCCTGCATCTCAGATGGTGCTAATCGATACGGTGACTTTGCCACCGGATTTGCTCCAGGGACAAGATCAATTCTAAACTCCACTTGTCGGACTGGTGGTAGTCCCGGCAAGTCTTCTGGAAATACGTCTGGATAATCTTTGATAACTGGAACATCTCCAACTGCTTTCTTTTCAGGTTTCTTTTCCACCACGTGAGCTAGGAAAGCATAATATTTCTTCTTCAAGTACTTCCTCGCCTTGATGCACGATACAATCTTTAATCCGCGGCATGGTTTCTCGCCGTAGACTATCATCGTTTCGCCGGACGGTAAGGGGATTCGGATAAGTTTCTCCGAGCATACGATTTCAGCATTGTTTTTGGATAACCAATCCATTCCTACTACAACTTCGAAACTTCCGAGAGTCATAGGAATGAGATCGATGGAAAAGAGATGGTCATTTAATCTTAGCTCACAAGCATGAATTATGGAATCTACCACTATGGTCTTACCATTCGCTACTTCTACAGTATAGGGAGCAGTAAGTGTGGATAGTTGCATATTAAGCAGAGAAGCAGTATGAGTAGAGATAAAACTTTTATCGGCACCAGTATCAAATATGATAGGAACATAATGATCATTGATAAGGAATGTACCCGTGATGACTGCCGGCTCTTCACGTGCTTCAGCAGTTCCAATAACAAAAGCACGAGCAGCAGCAGTATTGTTGTTGAGTTTTGGACACTGATTTCTGAAGTGTCCCTCTGCTCCACAATTATAACAGGCCCTTCCACCTGTAGCAATAGGAGTCGTGGTAGCAGTTGTTGCAGCAGCAAGATGAGCAGATCGGCATGTAGATGCCAAGTGTCCCATACGCCCACACTTGAGACACTTTCTGCATGGAATAGTGGGTAGGTGATGGTATTGGCATCTGGTGCAAAGTGGAAACTGGCCAGTATAAGGCTTTCTAACATTAGCAGGTTGTGGCATAGCGGTGATAGGTGTGGCATGAGTAGGAGCAGCTGCAGTCAACGCTGCAAAGTTCTTGATCGTCTTTTGTTTCTTCTTCTTGTGGTGGTGCTGTTCAGGCTTCTTGCCTTCTTCAATCTGTGCTCTCTTGAATCCCTTTCGGGTGAGCACACCAGATTTCACATACTCCTCAGTAAGAGTAGCACCAAGTTGGATTGCCGCCTCCAGAGTAGTAGGGTTATTACCCATGACAGTTCCCCTGACTACTAAAGGTAGACCTTCAATGTATTTCTCTATCCTGCGGGATAGAGGAGTAACCAAATGGGGTACCAGAATGCACAACTCATGGAATCGAGTTGTATACTTTGTGTTCTCTCCACTATCTTGCACCAGATTCCACATCTCCACCTCCAGTTTCTTCAGTTCATGACGTGGACAAAACTTTTCCACAAGTAAGTTCTTGAATCCGTCCCATGGTAAAGCTAGAGCAACTTCACGTCCTCTGGTGTTCTTCTCAGAATTCCACCAGGTGAGCGCGCCTTTGTGAAAAGCGCTTGAGGCCATCTTGACCTTCAGATTCTCAGGACATCCAGTGAAGTCGAGAATGTCTTCGATGCTTTCCAGCCATTGCAGTAGGCCGGTAGCTCCTTCAGTACCAGAGTACTTGGGAGGCTTTGCATCATTGAACTGCTTGAATGTGAAGTTAGCAGTTCCAGTGTGATTAGTGTTGGAATTGTTCGCTGAGTCACTGGTACTCCCCCGCAGATTTTGGGTGATATCAGTGACCATGCCCGGGATCACATCCCGCATGTGAACAGCGATAGCTCGAGCAATCTTGTTGATCTCATCGTCGTTGCCACTTGTTGAACCCCCTCCGTTAGGATCACGTCGGGGAGGCATTCTACGAATAGAAGCCACAAGTGGGTCAGTAATGAGGGAGGATACAATTAAATTTTCATGATAAGGTCAGTAATATATCCATACTACTAGTATTATCATTCAATTGTAATATGATCCAGTACACGTATAAGTTGTCCACTTATTTGCATACTTATCATGTGAATATGTACGATGTCTCATGATCTCACCACCAAATCTACACACTGACACTTTCCCGATATACCGAAAATAGCTTATATATAGGGCTCACTCTCGCTGCCCACCACCGTTTCGATATACCACGATCATGCCCTTGCTAGCATTTGGCATCATGTTTGTACTGATTTCCAAGTGTGTTCCATTGATTAAGAATCTCATGACCTTTGATCAACTTGAACTATGATTGATTCCATGATTGAACTATGATTATGTTATGCGTGCACCTACTAACAGTTGTTAACATGTAGAACTAAATCATACGTGTGCTCTACACTTTCCCGTTAACCTATGTTAGCAAGTACTAATGATGTAATCACTTAAGAATTTCACTTAAGGTTTACATTGAAGGAATGTTCACAACTTGAGTGATTCACCATAATGTCTGGTTCATCCAAGTTTGAATTCCACTATGTTTTGATTCACCAATGATTGTTTCCCAAATGTTTGTATTCCATGTGTTTGACTAATGATCCATGTGTCCAGTTGATCCCGAATCCTCACTCCAAATACAAACGCCGGATTCCCCCTAACGTACTGAAATAAGCTTATATATAGGGTAAGCTCTCACCGACCCACCACTTACCTCAACACATCAGCGTTAATCCGTCGTCTATATTTGGGGCTAAGATTCCAACTGTTGATTGATTATGATTGTTTCATGGTTTCTCTTGTTCTGTGACTATGATTATGATTATGTAAACCATGGTTCTTAATTTACTTTGAAATTAAAACCTTAGGTTTCTGTATATGTGTCCTAGGTTAATTAACCTAGGTTCTCAATACCTACAGTATCGAGTATAATGATTCTCTTGTGAGAACTTCAACTAAAGAATACTGTTACACAGATTCTAAGTTATAAAGTTCCTATGATAATGAACACCTGATAATGATAACAATGATAACAATGACAAGGATTTCAAATCAAGATTCTAAATTAATAGTTCTTGACCTTTGAATTCCTATAATGAATATGACAAGGATTTCAAATCAAGACTCTAAATTAATAGATCTTGACATTTGAATTCCTATAATGAATATGACAAGGACTTTAGATCAAAGATAACAATCTTTGCCTCTAAATCCCATAATGAATATGACAAGGATCTTAGATCAAAGATACTAAATTAATAGATCTTTGCCTCTAAATCCCATAATGAATATGACAAGGACTTTAGATCAAAGATATCAATCTTTGCCTCTAAACCCTATAATGAATATGACAAGGATCTTAGATCAAAGATACTAAATTAATAGATCTTTGCCTCTAAATCCCATAATGAATATGACAAGGACTTTAGATCAAAGATATCAATCTTTGCCTCTAAATCCTATAATGATCTCTGTGTGAGAATTTCAGATCAAGGATACTAAATTAATAGATCTTTGCCTCTGAAATCCTTAAATGCATATGTGTGAGAATTTAATTCGGTTTCTAAAATTATAGAAATCCGATTCAAATTCTTTGACTCGATGTCTAATCTTAGTAAAATGTCCCTAAGATCTTTCAAGCTTAATGTAGACTTAATGCTCACTTAAGTTACTTAGATCCTAAGTATCCTCAAGTCTATAGCACTTAGTCCTATTGGGTAGCTTAGGTTATAGTCTAGGTCATTAAACATTGGGTTTTTCCTAGTTCTCTACAACCTTGGCTCTGATACCAACCTGTCACACCCCTGCGCCGCGTGCGGAATCCACGGCTCGGTGACGTATGATCAGTTGAATCATGCACAAGTATTGAATAAGAACAACCACAATGGATTACTAAGTTGCATAATGTTTAGACAATTGTTTAGTTACAGACAATCTATCTACCAAAAGAAAGACAACTACAGACCCAAAATATAGTTACAAAATAAGACTCCAAACAAGACAATTAAACATTTAGGATTTAGTGTGTTTCTAATCCATCCTAGCATGTTTCTTCATCTTGTTCTATCTTAGAATGGTCTCCTTAGTTGTCCTTGAGATTGTCTTAAACCTGATTTCCTGAAACACGTGAAAAGTAACTGTCAACTACAGACGTAGTTGGTGAGAACAATAGGTTTAAACATTTGTAAACATGAGTTATATGATATAAGACATAGATAAGTTAAAGCATCATAAGATTCACACGGATGAGCTGTAACCCAAACTATCATCAAGTCAGAAAATGAGTGTAAACAGTCCAATCACTGTTCGCACGAAAGCCAATAATATCAAGTCCCAAACCACGTTTGGAGTTAGATAATACGTCAGCAGTTTTGATAACCATATGACACCAGACCTGCAGTTGGCTTTTAAAAGCAAATTTAAAAGCCAACTCCATCCTGGATAAGAAAACAATGACACCAGACCTGCAGTTAGCTTTTAAAACAAATTTAAAAGCTAACTCCATCCTGGATAAGAAACAATGTGTCCGCTTTCCCTTGTTGTGATCACCCAGTACTAACGCTAATGAATATGATACTTGATGGGTTTACAAGTTTGTTTACAACAATGGACACCATGTTTTCTGAATCTTACTTTAACCGGATGTGTTAATGTCTTAATTGAAAACCTAGATTTAACTCCACGAGTTAAATCCTTTGTTTATGTAACATGAAAATGAATCCCTTGATTTGATTACCATGATGTGAACCATATGATTTGAATACCATGAATTGAACCACTCGATTTGAATACCATAAAATGAACCACTTGATTTGAATACCACAAAATGAAACACTTGATTTGAATGCCATGATATATTGACCTTGTGTAACAACAAGGTTTATAACAAAAGAAGAGTTTATGAAACCATATATATAAAAGTGTTTAACCTTTAAAAGAACATTTGAGTGAAACTGTTATAAAACATTTCAAAGAAACAATTTACAAATCCTTTTTAGTAATAAAAGTTTAACAATGAATAATTCCTTTAAAACAGTGACAATTCCTTAAACAGTTGAAGAATTCCTTGGATTCATAAAATGAACCTGTAAACTTTATGAATACACATAACCTGTATATGTAACAAGATTGAAATAGTGGTTTTGATCACGTGTTCCACCCCAAAACAGTTATAAAACAGTAAAAGAGGGGCTAATGTTCTCACCTGTCTGCAGTAGACTCTGAACTAAACAGTTAGCAAATAGCAAACAGGACTTCTAATTGTTTCCTATAACATTGTAATCATACATAAGATATAGGATTTATAATTGTATAACTTTGATTCATTGATTGACTTGTGTTCTCATGATTAAGATTGTTGTGAAATCTTGAATGTTATGATTTGAATCACTTGATTGATCATGGGTCCAAGAAACGAATATGAAATGTTCCATTGAGCATAAAACTTATGCATAAAATGATAATTGTTTGAGAATTTGATAACCATTGATTAACATGAATTATGAAAATTTGTTCCAATTGCTTTAAGTCGTTATGATTGTGACTTGATCATGTAATTAGGGTAAGTTGCAACTTAAACCCATTTTGACCAAATTCACATGTACTTAGAGTTTGTGGGCCACAATATGGGCCTTAAGCCCCTAAAACCATGATGGGCTTAAGTATAGGTCCATGGGCCTCCTAGGTTAACCAAATGGATGTGATGTTGGCCCAACAACATTTATGTAGGCCTTATAACACGCCAAAGAAAATCTCTAGCCAATTAGGATCATAGTGACCGAATAACTTGGATTGGGCCTAAGGTTTTAAGTTGGCCAACCCATGTATATGTAAACCACACAAGTTTCTAAGACAATATTAAGCCAATTAAATCATAATGGGCCAATTTAACTCTATTGTGCTTAGTTTAAACTTATGGGTCGAGTTGTTGGTGGATTTGGGCCTTGAAACATTGATTTGGGCCGAAAGGCTAATAGGCTGCCATTTAGGCAGCGAACCTATGAAGTTCAAGGCTTTGGGTTCGCCAATGGACTAAGGGTTCGGCTAAGTGGGTAGCGAACCATGCAGGGTTCGGCCTTTATGGATATGGCCTCATAGGTTCGACTAACATGGTGGCATGCAAGGTTCGTAGACATTATCAGGTTGGAGGGTTCGGCTGATCGGGCAGGTGGGTTCGCAGAAGGTTTGTGCACAGTGATGGTTTGTCACAGTAGGGGTTCGTGGATGCATGGAGACTAGTAACGGGTTCGTGAAAGCTACTAGGGTTCGTGGGATCCCTTGTGACTTCGTGCAGGTTCGTTGGACCTCAAATGGTTCGTGAAGGTTCGTGGAACTCTCTAAGATTCGGCAGATACTCACACGAACCATTGCAGGGTTCGTGAAGTTCCTTGTGGTTCGGTCATGTCCAGTTGAGGTTTCGGCCGGGAAACCCTCCAGCGAACCTGTACGAGCTTCATCACCACCATCGAACCACCTGGATCTATCCCTTGATTCATGCTATCCTAACATCAGTGAGTGCTACTATATGTGCGAAAATAAGAATGAGGTGCTAGAGCCGATTATATCTCAAGTTTCAAGCACATACACAACCAAAACCCTAATTTCGTGATTGTTCAAACTACAATACCTCGAGATTCCGTGGATAAATCTGCAAAAATCTTGTACTTTCGTGTATATAATGTTGAGAGCTTCGCGTGGACACCAAGAACACCGAAATCCGTCGAGATTCGAGCGAGATACGAACGATTAAAGTTCGGTTTTTAGAGAGAGAGAGGGTAGACGAACTAGTAGAGAGAGAAAGGGTTGTTGAAGTAATAAATGAAGTAGGAAGCCTTGTTCAAGGCTTTTATAGTTCGGGTGAAGTTCGGGTTCGTTTCGGTCGCTCGGTTCGCGTTTCCGGAACGTAACGCGTATTTTACGCGGTTTTAATTAAAATAACATATTAAACTCATTAAGATGATGAGTTTCAAAATTGTAAAATATAAAATAATTATTTTAATCATTTTACTCTTCGTGCGTTGTCAGATCGTTAAAACATTCGAAATTACGTGTATACCCGCAATCGCGTACATTTTCCGATCGTATTAATTATTTAAAGTCGTTTAATCGTAATTATAAGTTCAACATTCGTATTATTATGGATCGTCACCCATAACTATACTCAGTCTCGCTTACAGATTACGATCTTGGTTGAATTAATTAATTGTTATACTATTCGTCTCGACACTACGCACTAACACTAACCTGTTACACCGAACGCAGTATATGTATAGGGCTCACTCTCGCTGCCCACCACTGTTTCGATATAACAAGTTACTGTTCTTGCTTAGTGAAATCGACTGTAAATAAATAATACATACTTGTTTTCTGATTACTAAGATCCTGTAACACACAAGCACACATTTTGAACATACGAATCACATTGATGAACTGAACCATGAATAGACACTGTTCTAACACTGTTTACAACTACATGACTATATGCACAAATGTTACAGATCCCTTGAAGTTATGTGGCTTACAGTCCAAGAACATCTTGAACGTGCACACCGGTGGATTCACCAATCCCCCTGTTGGACCCTGGGGTCCTGTTGTGTGTGTCTGGGTGTAATTCGCGATTGCCTCCGCGATCCTGTTGTTAATCAGCTCATTGAGCTCAGCAACTGTCATGTGAACGTTCCCCTCAGCCATTATCTTCCTAGTTAAAAGAAGTGTTAGAGCGTTATCAAAGTCCAAGGTGACATGCGTAAACAATTCACAAACAACAAACATGTAATATAGAAATCAACACAACTGTTGTCAATAAATGATAGCTTTCAATAGATAATAATCTGATTTGAGTACAATACTTTTAAAATCAAAACATAAGTTTTCAAACTTCAAATGTAGGGACACAACCCGCCCCTAATAAGTTTAAACAAAATAAAGAAAATCAAACATCCTCAATAGTGGATTCAGGATCAGAATCAACAGCTGGTGCTGGTTCCTCCCCTTCCTCCTCTTCATCCTCTTCATCCTCTTCTTCATTTTCCGAGACCACCAAGTCTTCCAAGGCTTCAAGTCTGCCTTCCAGAATCTCAGCTCGGTCCTCAAAAGCTTGAAGACGATCAGTCAAATGGATGATCTCATCTCGCATATCATTAACCAGGTGGGCAAGGTTATCTTGTCTTTCATTTGCATCCCAGAGTTCCCGAACATTGTACTCAATCCTATCATTTTCCCAGTACAAGTCCTCACGTAGTTTGGCAATCTCCTCGGAATCAGTCCGTTGCCTCTTAGGCTCAGGAACATCCAATGCAGGTGGTGGATGAGTAGAAGGTCCCTCAGCAGGAATCTCCTGAGTACCCTCAGCTGGCTCCTCCTCCGGATCCTCATCCGGGTCCTCCTCCGGATCCTCCTCAGGGTTTGAGTCATCTCTCTCAGATGGTGGAGGAGATGGAATAGGTGGTGCTGGTGATGATGGTGGTACTGGAACTACTGGCTCCTCATCCTCCAAATCATCAATGTATATATATGGTGCTGATGATGAAGATGCCATGCCTGTTACATAATACCATATGTAAGTGTTGTGCCATGGAATGTGTAAGCAAGTCTATTACATAATGCCATATGTAATTTCTAAGTGATATGTGTAAGCATGCGTGTCTAATGTCTAACTGTTATAGTCTAAGTCTACAAATGCAAACCTAGTTCGCTATTACCTGTCTCTGATACCAATCTGTCACACCCCCAATTTCCAACTAACGGAATCATACCGTTTGGGAACGTGACAAACCAGGATCTCAGATCATTAGACATAACGAAGACCTCTATATGAATTTCAAAACATACTTTGGTCTAAAACTGTAACATCAAAATTTTCAAAGTTTGCGGAAGCGTTTTAAAACAATAACAGTTGTAAAATGTAAATTACAATGCAAAGTTTTCAAATGTTCAAATCCAAATAACTATAATGTAAAGACATGCATGCGACTCAATCTCCTAGTCCATGCCTGCTTTCTTGTGCACCTTAGCGTCCTGAGAAAACATGTAAATCAAGTCAACACAAAGGTTGGTGCATTACACAGGTTTAAGCATTCACAAATGTTGAAACCACAGTTTGAATATAAAGTTTGCAGATAACATAATCACACATGCATAGTCATGATAGCTAGTCATTTATACTATTTACATAAGTGGTCGACACCGAAGCTGACTAGTGCATGCTATCGCATGTTTTGCCTTGCCACTATTGTCTAGCACAAACAATAGTAATGAGTGTTTGGTCAGTCAAACACCTGCGTAGATCCCATCTACCAAGTGAGGTTTGTCAAACCTAATAGATCTATTTCCAACTACCACGCTTTGCGCTACGGCAAACTAAACGGTTCGAAGTGTAAGGACTTGTAAATGCTATGTTGTCACATAATGTAAACAGCTAACTCATGCAAGTGATATGTATCTAAAAGTGTTTGTTGCACATGTTTTCTCCCCCAAAACAGTTAAAATAAGAAAGGGGCCGTGTACGCACCTTTGATAGTGAGCAGAATGATCAATCACACGTGAACCCGCGTAGAAAATCCTCTACGAAGAATCTGTGGTTTAATAATAACTTAGTGTTATTCAGGATATCGTTTTGTGCTTGAAATCACATACGTGTCAACACGCGTATGTTAGAGTATTAGAAATGTGCATACGTAAGTACGCGTGCCTTTGAACTCGTTTAAATAAAATCATATATGATTTTATTTAAATAAACGTAATTGTACGCGATTACGTTTTCGTTCTAAAATATAAATTTTATTATTATATTTTGTCCGGGATTTCGTTACGGTTCCAACGCAACTTGAACGGACTAAATCGGGCTTAAAACAAATGTTTTATGACAAAAACACCAAAAAAAATGGTTTTAAAACTCAAAAACCGGTGGGCCTCAGCCTCGAACCCGTGACCTCTCACTCACCATACACCCAACTTACCATCTCAGCCCACTCATCTTTTGCAACTAAATAGCCCGATTAATTCTCTTAAGCCCAACCCAACCGGTCCCCTTGGGTTTACTTTGACCGAACCCACACCCCCCAATTGGTCCCTAATTCGAACCCGATCGAACCCAAGACCTTGGGGCTTCTGTTCCCTGAATCCAGACGCATCCATAATGGGTTTCAATTCACCCAATTATCAAGATAAACACCTCAATTCAACCCCTAACTAGGTCCGGTTCGAACAACCTCGTTTCTCAAATCAATTGAACCAAATTTGAATACATCCGACCTCCAATTCATGTGGTTTTTCATCCTACTATCCAAACGAACTTCTCTGTGTATTCTAATCGAAATTTTAATCACAATGGCTTAGAAAATCCCAAATCTTTTAAACTAATAAACCCTAGAATCTGAAATCTATCAATTTGTTGTTATCCGATGCAATTGACCTATGATTTTCGATGAGAAAGTAATTTCGAACATCTCTGTAATACTGAATTTGATTTTTAAACTCATTTGGTTACAAATCCCCAAACCGTTTTTGATCATAAACCCTAATTATAGAATTCGTAGTATTCGATGATATCAATCAAAATTGACTTAGGTTTAACCTTAGTCGATCTCTTCTGAAGCTACCCATATCCTTTGATTTGACTATCCAACCCATTTAAATCGAAATCCCCAAAACCGATTGGTTCTAAGAACCCTAGAATTGAAATCATTCAATTCGTTATTGTTTGATGTAATCAACTCATGGATTTCATTAAACTAATGATTTCTAAGCTCTCTGTGCCAATTGATTTCATTCTTAAACTTAATTTAACAAAAACCCCCAAAACGACTCCAACTATGAACCCTAGTAATCGAACCTTATCAATTCCTTGTTAGAACTCCAAATTAATATAGGGTTATGCTTAATCGGTTGGTTTAGGTGATGTATGAGAGATTACTTACTTGTTTTGATGTTGAATCGTTGTAGATCACCTTCAAGCCCTAGGTTCGGCCTCCTCTCAATCGACTTATTCAATCCGAGACTTCTAGAATCGATATGTGTTGTGCAAACCCTTCTAATGGTGCCGATGGAAGTTCAAAAGTGCACAATTTTGAGTTTCCCAATCGAATTGTATAGTTTACTTGGCCATTAGTAACGGTTTTTGCTATAATAAGTATTAATCGACTTAATTCACCACTTTATGGCCTAATAACGCATCATGGCTATTGGTAATCATCAATATAATGATTATTGATTGGCAATTTCGGTTACAAAACTCCAAGTGTCGTGAATTTCAATCACAATTTGGTTCTTATTCGAATTTTGACTTCCTAAAGTCAAAATTGACATTTTACTATTATTACAATTCACTATCACTATTCCATATGTATTGAGGCTGATTTTTATACATTTTGGACCTTCTAACTTGATAATTTTACAATTTCATGTGATCCCGTTAACATTCGATTAACTAGATTAACCCGTAAATGTCGGATTGTCACATAATCAAACGAAACTATTTTGACAAAACAAGTGTGTGAGTTCAACGAATCAAACGAAACTATTTTGACGAAACAAGGGTGAGTTCAACGAATCAAACGAAACTACTTTTACAAAACTACTATTCAAAGTTCAATGAATCAAGTGTTTGACGAACAACGAATCAAGAGTACATTTGATCAACGAATCTAGTATTCCATGATCAACGAATCAAGTACATCTTGTAACAAAACCAGACGAATTAATAAATCATTTTCAGGGGAAAGTCTGGGAAATATCAAAGATAACATATTCCAACGAAACAAAACGAATCAAGTACGAAACAAAAACCTTACATTTCAAGAAGTCCTAGCTAGAACGTTTGATTTGTAGGTCATATGTTTGATGATATTTACAGAATCCCCTAACTATTAAGAACCTTGATTGATAGACTAGTCCACTCGAGTTGACCAAGGCCCAATCATTAGGACTTAGATTTTATTAAATGTTTATTTAATTATTTAATTAAGCATTTATAACTGTTTCTACAATTGCTGTGGTTGATCATATTTGTATGATAAACTTATAGAATCCATAGGGATTTCAAAGGATTGTAATTATAGGGACAAAGAACTGAAGAACTTAAGGGTTTAATGATAGGGGTAAAAATGCTTAATTATCATTAACAACAGTGTCATATGCGGATTAGTATGTGGTGGGATGTTGGCTGGGCGGACGGTAAGTTTGACCCTACATATGCCCTATATATAAGCATACCGATTCGGATATCACATGTGGAGTTAATGAGGTTAAGGTTTTTACCGAAAGAGGTTTACAAATCATTTTCAAATTCTAAAGTATATGAACTCACCAACCATGTGTTGACTTTATTTTTGCATGACTTCTCAGGTGACGAACAGGTCAATTAAGAAGCTTATGCTTTTGGACTAGGACTTCAGATAGAAGACTTAGTATTTTTGGGACCTGCATATTTTTGGAACATCATTATACAGTTGTTTTGTATATCTTGTGCAGTTACAAGATAGATATCTTATGATGTTTATGATAGATTACATTGTTAAATTATGAACGATACGGATGTAATTTAACTTTGTAATTATATTTTATTTAGCATTTCTCATTTATATCATGTGCAATGTAAACAATCTGATCACTTTGATTATCACTCACGATATCGCGCCCCGGGAACCTTCCGCCCGACAGGGACTCCGATCCAACCCCGCCGGCTCGGGGTGTGACAGATTGGTATCAGAGCCATGGTTATAGAGAAATATAGGTCACTTAATTAAATGGTTTGGCCTAGACTATAACCTAGGGACCCTGCATGTAGAGAACATAGGATTTAAGGCTTACTTGCATATTGTCTTCTGTATTCGATCATTGCACTAACCGATGACTTTATTGGTTATGATCAGAATGCCGCCGAGAAGACAGACTCCTTCGTTACCTCTGCCACCACAAGACTTGGCTCCACATTCATCGACTCCATCACCGTCTGACTCTCCTCCTACACTGCCTCCACTGCCTCCACCTCCACCTCCTCCACTCAACCTACCACCAGGCCCGAGCACAACTCCTATGCTGGATCCTGCTACTATCGTCTTGGTGACCCTACTGTGCAGCCAGATGACAAATCATATGAAGGAGGCGATACCGGATATGTTCAACCGTTTTCGTAATGAAATCAACAACACTGGTAACTCGTCAGGAGAAGCCAGTGGGAATACTGGTGGTTCATCACACTACTCCTACAAGTCATTTGTAGGATGTAAACCACCCAGTTTTAGTGGGTCTGAAGGAGCCGTTGGATTAATCCAATGGATTGAAAAGATTGAGACAACTCTGGATCTCTGCAGCTGTCCAGAGCACCACAAAGTTCGCTACTCTTCTGGAACATTCAACAAGCGAGCTTTGACTTGGTGGAATGGTCAAATCAACGCCAGGGAAAGAGAAGAAGCCATGGCAATGCCATGGGAGGATTTTAAGACGTTTCTGAGAACGGAATTCTGCCCCAAGAACGAGTTACATAAATTGGAGGTTGAACTGTCCAACCATGTGATGAAGGGGGCTGATCACATGGGGTATACGACTCGTTACCACGAGTTGGTTGCTTTGGTACCAGACATGGTACCAACTTTGGAGAAGAGAATTGATCGTTATGTAGGTGGACTTCCTGCCTGCATTCATGGTTTAGTTGTTGCAGCTAACCCTGCCACTGTCGAGTCTGCAGTGAGACTATCAGGGAAGCTTACTAACCTGATGGTAGCCTCTGGAACTCTAACGAAAGGGGTAGACTCTGGCAAGAACAAAGCCGAACCGTCAAAGAAACCCCACCACCATCAGAAGAAGAAACATAAGACCATCAAGAACTACACAGTGACCACACCTCTCCAACAAGTAGCAGCGACACCACAAAAACCCAACAGAAGACCCTACACTGGCACGTTTCCTCTGTGTACTAAGTGTAAATACCACCATGTTGCTAACACTCCCTGCAAACAATGCACAGGATGTGGACGAAAGGGCCATTGGGTCCAACACTGCCGGATGACACCTAACCAAGCAGTCAACAATGCTGCTTTGGCTCTCCCTCCACCAGCTAATCAGAACAATGGTGGATGCTTCAACTGTGGCGAACAAGGCCACTTCGCAAAGAACTACCCGAAGAAGGCTCAACAGGCAGTTCAAGCACCCCGTGGAAGAGCCTTCGCCATCGGAGCACCAGCGGCACGCCAAGACCCAAATGTGGTCACTGGTACATTTCTCTTACATGACTTTTATGCATCTGTTCTATTTGATACTGGTGCGGATCAGAGTTTTATCTCTATCGATTTTGCATGCCAATTAGATTCTATAGAGGAATAGTTAGATTCCCCTTACATCATAGAAGTAGCTAACGGGAAACAGATTACAGTTAGTACAGTTTATAGGAATTGCCCGCTGACACTTAATGGTCATACATTCACCATCGATTTGATACCGATGGAGTTGGGTAGTTTCGACATCATTGTTGGAATGGATTGGCTTTCTTCTAATCGAGTGGAAGTCATTTGTTCTGAAAAGCTACTTCGAATTCCATTGTCGAGTGATCGCATATTGGAAGTTAAAGGGGACCAAGCAAAACGAAGTGTCAAAATCATCTCTTGCATAAAGGTGCGTAAGTGTCTGCAGAAGCGGTGCGTGGCGTTCTTGGCTCATGTGGTGGAAAAGGAGAAGGATAAGAAAAAGATTCAAGACGTACCGGTAGTGAAAGAGTATCCGGAAATATTTCCTGAAGACCTACCAGGTTTGCCACCTGTGCGACCGGTAGAGTTTCGTATCGACTTAATTCCTGGAGCAACTCCTGTTGCTAAATCTCCTTACAGGTTAGCACCTTCAGAGATGCAGGAATTGTCTAATCAGTTACAAGAATTACTTGACAAAGGTTTCATCAGACCGAGCTACTCACCTTGGGGAGCTCCGGTCCTGTTCGTGAAGAAGAAAGATGGATCGTTCAGAATGTGCATAGATTACAGGGAGCTGAACAAATTGACCATCAAGAATCGGTATCCATTGCCGAGGATTGATGATCTGTTTGACCAACTGCAAGGAGCTCAATACTTCTCAAAGATTGACTTGCGGTCTGGATATCATCAGCTTAGAGTTCAAGATGAAGACATACCAAAGACAGCATTCCGAACAAGATACGGGCATTACGAGTTCATGGTGATGCCGTTCGGGTTGACAAATGCACTAGCGGTTTTCATGGATCTCATGAACAGAGTGTGCAAGCCGTATCTGGATCAGTTTGTCATTGTCTTTATTGATGACATACTGATTTATTCTAAGAACAAAACCAAACACGAGCAACACCTCAGAAAGATCTTGGAGCTGTTGAAGGAAAAGAAGCTCTATGCCAAATTCTCTAAATGTGAATTTTGGTTAAGAGAGGTTCAATTCCTAGGTCATGTAGTCAACAGGAAGGGAATACACGTGGATCCTGCCAAGATCGAAGCGATAAAGAATTGGGACACTCCGAAGACACCGACGGAGATACGGTCTTTTCTGGGATTGGCAGGTTATTATAGAAGGTTTATCTCAAACTTTTTTAAGATAGCCTTGCCACTCACCAAACTAACTCAGAAATGTGAACCGTTTGTCTGGGAGCAGAAACAAGAAGATGCTTTCCAGACCTTGAAACATAAATTATGTAATGCTCCAATGCTATCTATCCCAGAAGGCTGTGATGACTTTGTTGTTTATTGTGATGCCTCCCATCAGGGACTTGGTTGTGTACTAATGCAACATGACAAAGTTATTGCTTATGCCTCCAGACAGTTAAAGATTCATGAGAAGAACTACACTACTCATGATCTTGAACTGGGAGCTGTGATCTTCACATTGAAGATTTGGAGACATTATTTATATGACACTAAATGTACCATATTCACTGATCACAAAAGTCTGCATCACATCTTTGATCAGAAGGAACTCAACATGCGACAACGCCGTTGTGTTGAACTTCTGAATGACTACGATTGTGTGATCAAGTACCATCCGGGAAAGGCGAATGTTGTAGCTGATGCCTTGAGCCGGAAGGTACGGGTCAAACCCCTACGTGTTAGAGCAATGGGGATAACCGTGCAGACCATTTTAAGTGACAAGATTATTCAAGCACAACAAGAAGCACTTGACCGAGGGAATCTGAAGAAAAAACTTGATTGTGGAGCGGAGAAACAGTTTGACACGAAGTTTGATGGAATTATTTACTATAAGGATTGAGTATGGATTCCTGTGGTAGATGAATTGAGAAGAATCATCTTCGATGAAGCACACAAGACTAAATATTCTGTTCATCCAGGCTTTGATAAAATGTACCAAGACTTGCGTGTATTTTATTGGTGGCCTGGAATGAAGAAAGACATAGCCGAATACGTCGGTCAGTGTCTTACATGTGCGAAAGTGAAGGCGGAACACCAGAAACAGTCTGGTTTACTGGAACAGCCTGAGATTCCGCTCTGGAAGTGGGAACAAATAGCTATGGATTTCATTACCAAGCTACCCCGCACTTCCAGTGGTCACGATACAATTTGGGTGATCATTGACTGTTTGACAAAATCTGCTCACTTCTTGCCGATGCGTGAAACCTTCACAATGGATAAACTGGCAAGACTGTACATTAATGAGATCGTGGTACGCCACGGTGTACCATTGTCTATTATTTCTGATCGAGACAGCAGATTCACCTCAAGGTTCTGGCAATCACTGCAGAAATCTCTAGGGACACAGTTAAATCTGAGTACAGCTTACCACCCACAAACGGATGGTCAAAGCGAACGTACTATTCAAACCCTAGAGGACATGTTAAGAACCTGTGTATTGGACTTCGGTGGGAATTGGGATTCCCATTTTGTGACAATCCGACTTTTCGAATTAACCTCGTTAACTGAAAATAGCGAAATCACAAACCCAATGAGGTCAAGATAGGCCCAATGAGGCCAAGGTAGGCCCAATGAGGTCAAGATAGGCCCAATAAGGCCAAGGTAGGCCCAATGAGACCAAGGTAGGCCCAATGAGGCCCAAAGTAGGCCAATTGTATTTATGAGGCCCAATTGGGTTAACCTAGCCCAATAACGTTCCAATTGGCCAAACTAGTGACAATTCGGGATTTTGGTTCAACTTTGTTAACCAAAATGTGATGTTATTGTGCAAAAGCAAATTATAAGGGTTTGAATTAAACAAAATATGCCTAAAACAATTAAGTTATAGGGTTTTATCTTGTAAATGGCTAGAATGATCAATTTTGACTTTTTAAAGTCAAATTTCGGCCAAAAAAATATCAATTAAATTCGAATTTCACATGTAACCGTTAGAATTAATCCAATTAAATTTTCCAATCATGTATACTAATGATCCTTAACAACAATTATGCGTTATAGGACCCAACAACTTCGAATTAAACATGATTAGTAGCATAAAAGTCGTAACCGTAACCCTTCATGATTAAATTGGTAAAATTCGATTAAGACACTCACAATTGCACATCCCTAAACACTAGTCGGCTCCTTTAGAGAGTATTACACCCAGCAATTTGATTTCAAGAAGCTCGAACAGAAGATTTTAATCGGGGAGTGGCCGAACATCAACCCATTGATCGAACTTCATCAATTCGACATCGAATCAAGTAAGTTTTCACTTCTAAACAACCTAAAGTAGCCGCATAAGGTTAAACACATGTTAATTTTGATCCTTAACATCGAATTATATGTGCACGAATTCTAGGGTTCTTGCAAAAAAAACGATTTGGGGGTTTCAATTGAAATGGATGTTAATATGAAATTAAACATCACCATTAGGTTCACACACCTCCGATCAAACTAGAACATATTCAAATTTCAGTTAGCATATGCGAATTTATTGATTTTAATTCTAGGGTTTTTAGAACAAGACGGTTTTGGGGGTTTTTGATCAAACGAGTTCAACTTGTTCGTTATAACTCCGATTCGATCCATTTCAGTTGAGTTGGAACCGTAACGTGATTTCGAATCATAAAAGATAATAAAATTTATATTTTGCTCCGAAAACGTAATCGCATATAATTACGTTATTTAAATAAAATCATATATGGTTATATGATTTTACTTAAACGATTCTAAAAGCACGCGTACTTTTAGATGCACGTTTCTAACATTCTAACTTACGTGTATTGACACGTATGTGATTTCAAGCACAACACGACAATCCGAATAACACTAAGTTATTGTTTAAACACAGATTCTTCGTAGAGGATTTTCTACGCAAGTTCACGAGTGTTTGATCATTCTGCAACCATCAAAGGTGCGTACACGGCCCCTTTCTTATTTTAAACTGTTTTGGGGGAGAAAACATGTGCAACAAACATTTTAGATACATATCACTTGCATGAGTTAGCTGTTTACATTATGTGACAACATAGCATTTAAAAGTCCTTACACTTCGAACCGTTTAGTTTGCCGTAGCGCAAAGCGTGGTAGTTGGAAATAGATCTATTAGGTTTGACAAACCTCACTTGGTAGATGGGATCTACGCAAGTGTTTGACTGACCAAACACACATTACTATTTTTTATGCTAGACAATAGTGGCAAGGCAAAACATGCGATAGCATGCACTAGTCAGCTTCGGTGTCGACCACTTATGTAAATAGTATATATGACTAGCTATCATGACTATGCAATGTGTGATTATGTTATCTGCAAACTTTATATTCAAACTGTGGTTTCAACATTTGTGAATGCTTAAACCTGTGTTATGCACCAACCTTTGTGTTGACTTGATTTACATGTTTTCTCAGGACGCTAAGGTGCACAAGAAAGCAAGCATGGACTAGGAGATCGAGTCGCATGCATGTCTTTACATTATAGTTATTTGAATTTAAACATTTGAAAACTTTGCATTGTAATTTACATTTTACAACTGTTATTGTTTTAAAACGCTTCCGCAAACTTTGAAAACTTTGATGCTACAGATTTAGACCAAAGTATGTTTTGAAATTCATATAGAGGTCTTCGTTATGTCTAATGATCTGAGATCCTGGTTTGTCACGTTCCCAAACGGTATGATTCCGTTAGTTGGAAATTGGGGGTGTGACAGATTGGTATCAGAGCCAGGTTATAGCGAACTAGGTTTGCATTTGTAGACTTAGACTATGACTGTTAGACATTAGACACGTATGCTTACACATATCACTTAGGAATTACATATGACATTATGTAATAGACTTGCTTACACATTCCATGGCACTGCACTTACATATGGTATTATGTAACAGGCATGGCATCTTCATCATACATATACATTGATGATTCGGAGGATGAGGAGCCGATAGTTCCAGCACCACCATCATCACCAGCACCACCTATTCCATCTCCTCCACCATCTGAGAGAGATGATTCAGACCCGGAGGAGGATCCAGATGAGGACCCGGAGGAGGACCCGGATGAGGATCCGGAGGAGGAGCCAGCTAAGGGTACTCAGGAGATTCCTGCTGAGGGACCTTCTACCCATCCACCACCTGCACTGGATATTCCTGAGCCTAAGAGGCAACAGACTGATTCTGAGGAGATCGCCAAACTACGTGAGGATTTATACTGGGCGAATGATAGAATTGAGTACAATGTGCGGGAACTCTGGGATGCAAATGAAAGACAAGATAACCTTGCCCATCTGGTTAATGCGATGCGAGATGAGATTATCCATTTGACGGGTCGTCTCGAAGATTCTGAGAACCGAGCTGAGATTCTAGAAGGCAGACTCGTAGCCTTGGAAGATTTGGTGGTCTCGGAGAATGAAGAAGAGGAGAATGATGAAGAGGAGGAAGGGGAGGAACCAGCACCAGCTGTTGATTCTGATCCTAAATCCACTGTTGAGGATGATTGATTTGTTTTATTTTGCTTAAACTTATTAGGGGCGGGTTGTGTCCCTACATTAGATGTTTGGAAAATTTATGTTTTAATTTCAAAAGCATTGTATTCAAATCAGATTTCCATCTATTGAAAAACTATTATTTATTGCCAACAGTTGTGTTGATTTATATATTACATGTTGTGTTTGTTGTATTATTTACACATGTCGCATTGGACTTTGATGACACTCTAACATTTCTCTTAACTAGGAAGATAATGGCAGACGAGAACGTACACATGACAGTTGCAGAACTCAATGAGTTGATTAACAACAGGATCGCGGAGGCTATCGCGAACTACGCACAGGCACACAATACAGGGCCACATGGTCCAACAGGGGGACTGGTTAACCCACAGGCTTGCGCGTTCAAGATGTTCTTGGACTGTAAGCCACACAACTTCAAAGGATCGGAAGGAGCCATTTGACTCCTACGATGGATTGAGAAGGCCGAATCTTTGTTTGAGATGTGTAACTGTCCCGATGAGAGCAAGGTAAAGTATGCTACGGGTACGTTGGAGGGTCCAGCATTGACCTGGTGGAACTCCAATGTCCAAACTTTGGGATTGGGTAAGGCCAATGCCTTAACCTGGAATGGTTTTAAGACTTTACTGCAGGAGGAGTACTGCCCTCGCAGTGAGATGCAGAAACTAGAGGAGGAGTACTGGCATCTCAAGATGGAGGGATCAAACATCGAGGAGTACACGACTCGATCTCATGAACTGGCCAGACTTCTACCTCACATGGCTACTCCAGCCAGCAAGTGGATAGAGAGGTACATCGGGGGATTGGTGCCTCAGATCCAGGGGTTGGTTACATCTGCAAATCCCACAACAATCCAACAAGCTATGCGACTGGCACACCAATTAACTGATCAGGCAGTGTTACAAGGAACTCTTCCTAAACGAACATCGGCTACAAGGGTAGGTGACCACAAGAGAAAGTGGGAAAGCAACTCCAAGAACTTCAACCAACAGCCGTTTCAGCAGAATCGGAAGCAAGACTCAAATAAGTCTTATCACAACTCGAATAGTGGTCAACAATCATCATCGTCAGGGGGTTATATTGGTAAACATCCTAAGTGCAATAAGTGTGGATTTCATCATGCGGGAACTTAGTGTGATAAAGTTAAGTGTCAACGGTGTGGTAAGGTTGGGCATGCAGCTAAGGATTGTCGCGGAGAGCTGCAAAACAATCACAACAATCAGAATAACAACCAGAAAAACGCACATAAGGGTTGTTTTGTGTAACACCCCAACCCAGCTAGGGCTGACGTGTCACTATTACAGAAATCAGAACAATTCATATTCCCTATTTAATGAATTTAACCCTAAATAAATACATAGTTTGACTAAAGTAATATAAATACCTAATTACATCACTTAGTAACAAAATTAATTTAAACTTTCTAATCTCTTTATCTTCTCTTCACACATCCCCTGAATCCTATATGTACCTGTTATAAAAATGTAGAAAACAAAAAAAAAAGGTACGGCTGAGCCAAAATTTGCTCAGTAACGGAAGAATAATAGTAATGATGGTGAAATTTGAAAAAGGTAAACGATTACAAAAATGGCAAAAGATAGTAGTGGCAAAGTCAACGGAAGTATTAAAATTATATTGATCATAAGATAACATATGATAACGAATTTCAGAACGAACTAACCATACGACTAACAATTTCAGTTAATCAGAACGAATACATAATAAAATAAGTCGTATGGTAAGGAGATACCCATCTGAGCACAAAACAAAACAAAACAAAACAAAACAAATGTGTACACAAACCCGTCGGTCTAATGTACCAAACTGTGAGCTGTATGTGGGCACACACCAACACTCACCAAAACGAAACAAATATCCTAGGACCAGTCCATACGCCTCCCAAAAATATTACTCCTCAACTTCCAAAATACGGAGATGCCGTGAACCAGTCACACCGTCACGGAAAGTGCTACGCCATTGATGCCCCAATGACGCACCGGTAGAATCACCTACCGGAGGCTTGCTCGGGCATCATAGTCAAAACAAATTACAGATATGGAACAATCAAATATATAAACAAAGTTTGCATGAAACAATTCATGTCAATTTAACGGAACATACGACAATGAATACAATTTAATAGTTATATCGTATGCATAACAAATCAGAATTCGAATCAACCGATGCTTGAAAACCAAAGGGTGAATAAATACGACAAACAAAACAAATAGAAATACTACGAGTTAGAAAACAGAATCCGTACCTTAAATGTATTGTTTCAACTTATACAAATCTATCATCATTCTTCATAACCATGACGTCTGATCCAAGACTATGAAGTTTGTGTGAAGGTCAAAACCGTCTAAACAAACATTTTTGTGATGAGCACCGGATTTTAGTATGACTCCAATATATTCAAACAAGGTTTTTGGACTATGAGAGTGTTGGCACATGCCGTTCAAAAAATGAGAGTTGGCATAGAGTTTCTCAACAAGAATATGGCAGCCATATATATTAGATAAATTAATGACAGTAGCATTTAAATTGATAGTTACACATGAAATTAAATCCGTATTAACTCTTTACATCCGTTAATTGTCCTTTAGTATAACTACTTTAATTTGATGCAAACTCTATCTTAAATATCATTATTATTTTATTATATTTTTTTCCAACAATTTGCATTTGCATTTAACAAGTACTCATGACCTTTTATATTAAATTAATTTATTTAAATTGTAATCTAAGTTACATGGTTATTTCCTAATTTCTATATCATATGAATGTTTTAAATAAGTTCTACACATTCATTTTTTTTTTAGTTTATATTATAAAATTCATATAACATTTAAAATTAGTTCATTATAAATAGTAGACACACTATTCTATTTTCTTATTATTAATTTTCATTATTATTTAGTATTTGAAAAATCAAGGGTGTTACATTTTGAGTGTGGCAAGATGGGGCACTTTAAAAAGGATTGCCCCTAACTCAAGAAAGGCGGGGATAACAATGCCAATGGCAACGGCAACGGCAACGGTAACGGCAATGGCACCAATAACAACAACAATAACAACAACAATGGTGCTAGGGGCAGGGCGTTTGTGATTGAGGACGTCAAGCACGGGAGGATCCCAACATTGTTACGGGTACGTTCCTCTTAAATAATCACTATGCCTCTATGTTATTTGACACTGGTGCCGATCGGAGTTTTGTATCTAGTTCACTTGCTAAGTTGCTAAATGTTAGTCCCACTGCCTTAGATAGTCCATACACTGTAGAATTAGCTGATGGTAAGTTAATTGTAAGTGAACAAATCCTTAAGGGATGTATACTTGATTTGATGGGTCAGACATTGGAAATTGATCTTATGCCTATCACTTTAGGCAGTTTTGATGTAGTCATTGGCATGGACTGGTTGTCCAAACACCAGGCTGAAATAGTATGCCATGAAAAGATCGTTCGTATACCTCTTCCGCATGGAGAGACATTGTATGTACAAGGTGAGAAGAGCAGTACGCCACTGCGTCTCATATCTTGTATGAAAGCACATAAATGTCTGCGGAAAGGTCATACGACAGTTATAGCACTTATAACTGAAAAGCCGGTAGCTGAGAAGAAGGTTGAAGATATTCCAGTAGTTTGTGAATTTCCGGAGGTATTTCCAGAAGACTTGCCGGGATTACCGCCTATCAGACAGGTGGAATTCCGAATCGACCTTACACCAGATGCAGCACCGATAGCCAGGGCGCCTTATCGACTTGCACCGTCAGAGATGCAAGAGTTATCTACACAACTGCAAGAGTTGTTGGATAAGGGTTTCATACGACCTAGTTTTTCACCGTGGGGAGCTCCCGTTTTGTTTGTTAAGAAGAAGGACGGAACTTTCCGTATGTGTATCGATCACCGGGAACTTAACAAGGTTACTATCAAAAACCGGTATCCGTTACCCAGAATTGACGATCTGTTCGATCAGTTGCAAGGTTCGAGTTATTACTCGAAGATTGATCTCAGATCGGGTTATCATCAACTAAGAGTTCAAGAGGAGGATACTCCAAAGACAGCATTCAGGACGCGCTATGGCCATTATGAGTTTTTGGTCATGCCATTTGGGTTGACAAACGCTCCAGCGGTATTCATGGATCTCATGAATCGTGTTTGTAAACCTTATCTCGATAAGTTTGTCATTGTTCTCATTGATGACATTCTCATCTATTCTCAGACCGAAGAAGAGCATGCTGAACGTCTTTGATTGCTGTTGGAATTACTGAAACAGGAACAATTGTATGCTAAGTTCTCGAAATGTGATTTCTGGATGCGAGAAGTACAATTCTTGGGTCATATAGTCAACGAAAAGGGCATACACGTTGATCCAGCAAAGATTGAAGCGATTAAGAATTGGGAAGCACCAAAAACTCCTACCGAGGTACGACAATTCCTTGGTTTGGCGGGGTATTACCGACGATTCATTGAGGGATTCTCAAAGATCGCTCAACCACTTACAACTCTTACGCCCAAAGGAACGAAGTATAACTGGACGGATAAACAGGAAGCTGCATTCCAGTTATTAAAACAGAAACTCTGCAGTGCACCGATTCTGTCCTTACCGGAAGGGACGGAAGACTTTGTGGTGTATTGTGATGCATCTGCACAGGGTTTGGGATGTGTGTTGATGCAACGTGATAAAGTGATTGCTTATGCTTCAAGGCAACTTCGACCACACGAGAAGAATTACACTACTCACGACTTGGAGTTAGGAGCAGTGGTTTTTGCTTTGAAAATTTGGAGGCATTATCTGTACGGAACTAAGTGTACCATTTACACTGATCATAAGAGTTTGCAGCATATCTTTGATCAGAAGGAGCTGAATATGAGACAACGAAGATGGGTTGAGTTGTTGAACGACTACGAATGCGCGATTAAGTATCACCCGGGAAAAGCTAATGTGGTAGCTGATGCTTTAAGCAGAAAAGACACTTCAACAAGACGGGTTCGCGCACTTATGATGACCATACATACTGACTTACCTGACAAGGTACGTAGTGCTCAACTGAGAGCCTTAGAAAAGGATAATCTAGTACATGAATCCTTACGGGGGATGGAAACACAGTTGGATGTTAAACCTGATGGAATTCGTTATTTCATTAATCGACTGTGGATACCTTTGTATGGAGGTTTAAGGGAACTCGTGATGGATGAAGCACACAAGTCCAGATATTCAGTCCATCCGGGATCAGACAAGATGTATCATGACTTAAAGGCACTGTATTGGTGGCCTCACATGAAAGCTGACATTGCTAAGTACGTTGGCAAATGTTTGACTTGTTCGAAAGTCAAAGTTGAATACCAGAAGCCATCTGGTTTACTGCAACAACCAGAGATACCGATGTGGAAATGGGAACAGATTTCGATGGACTTCATTACTAAGTTACCCCGTACACCGAGTGGTTGTGATACGATATGGGTAATTGTCGATCGATTAACGAAATCTGCACACTTCTTAGCAATCAAGGAAACCGACAAGATGGAGAAACTGACGCGCATTTCTATTAAGGAAGTGGTAGCACGACATGGCGTGCCAATCTCTATCATATCAGATCGGGATGCTCGATTTACTTCCAACTTTTGGAAATCACTTCATAAGTCATTGGGAACTCGTTTGGATATGAGTACCGCATATCATCCACAGACCGACGGTCAAAGTGAACGTACGATTCAAACGCTCGAGGATATGTTACGAGCTTGTGTAATTGACTTTGGGGATAGATGGGAAAACCATTTTCCGTTTGTGGAATTCTCTTACAACAATAGTTATCACACAAGTATTCAGGCAGCACCGTTTGAAGCTTTGTATGGTCGCAAATGTCGTTCACCAGTTTGTTGGGCTGAAATTGGTGACAGTCAAATAACAGGTCCTGAATTAGTGCACGAGACAACAGAGAAGATAGTTCAAATCCGGAACCGTATGGCAGCGGCCCGAGATCGACAAAAGAGTTATGCAGACAAACGTCGTAAACCATTGGAATTTCAAGTAGGAGACCGAGTTCTTCTAAAAGTATCACCTTGGAAAGGTGTGATACGATTCGGCAAGTGCGGAAAGCTTAATCCACGTTACGTAGGACCTTTTGAGATCCTGAAAAGGATTGGTCCGGTTGCGTATCAAATCAAATTACCGGATGAACTCAGTGGAGTTCATGATGTTTTTCATGTATCGAACTTAAAGAAATGTCTTTCTGATGAGACATTGATTGTACCATTGGAAGAAATACAAGTGGATGAACAGTTACGATTCATTGAAGAACCAGCAGAAATCATGGACCGAGAGGTCAAACAACTTAAGGAAAGCAAGATTCCAATAGTCAAAGTTCGGTGGAATTCAAGACGTGGTCCTGAATTCAAATGGGAACGGGAAGATCAAATGATGAAGAAGTATCCTTATTTGTTCAAAACAACAACAACAAACACTGAAAGCGCACGTTAAATTTCGGGACGAAATTTCCTTCAACAAGGGGATGACGTGATGTTTCACACATCAACACTGCAAATTTCAAACTGTAAGCACAAACAGTTACAGACACTCACTATGTGTGAGGTTACACAGCACAGTATGATCAAACACAAACAGTCACAGTTAGGTGAACTAACTAGTGTACACACAAACAGTCACATTGAACGATCACATTTAGTTGTGATGTTGCAAGCATTAGATTTTGTGTGTGAATACACACAAGCACACGGAATGATCAAACCACACTAACACGTACGATTTAAACTCGTAAGTAGTTTCCTAACTACTCCTAACATTTACTAATTTTCGGGACGAAAATTCTTTCAACAAGGGGATGATGTGACAATCCGACTTTTCGAATTAACCTCGTTAACTGAAAATAGCGAAATCACAAACCCAATGAGGTCAAGATAGGCCCAATGAGGCCAAGGTAGGCCCAATGAGGTCAAGATAGGCCCAATAAGGCCAAGGTAGGCCCAATGAGACCAAGGTAGGCCCAATGAGGCCCAAAGTAGGCCAATTGTATTTATGAGGCCCAATTGGGTTAACTTAGCCCAATAACGTTCCAATTGGCCAAACTAGTGACAATTCGGGATTTTGGTTCAACTTTGTTAAGCACAATGTGATGTTATTGTGCAAAAGCAAATTATAAGGGTTTGAATTAAACAAAATATGCCTAAAACAATTAAGTTATAGGGTTTTATCTTGTAAATGGCTAGAATGATCAATTTTGACTTTTTAAAGTCAAATTTCGGCCAAAAAAATATCAATTAAATTCGAAGTTCACATGTAACCGCTAGAATTAATCCAATTAAATTTTCCAATCATGTATAATAATGATCCTTAACAACAATCATGCGTTATAGGACCCAACAACTTCGAATTAAACATGATTAGTAGCCTAAAAGTCGTAACCGTAACCCTTCATGATTAAATTGGTAAAATTCGATTAAGACACTCACAATTGCACATCCCTAAACACTAGTCGGCTCCTTTAGAGAGTATTACACCCACGAATTTGATTTCAAGAAGCTCGAACAGAAGATTTTAATCAGGGAGTGGCCGAACATCAACCCATTGATCGAACTTCATCAATTCGACATCGAATCAAGTAAGTTTTCACTTCTAAACAACCTAAAGTAGCCGCATAAGGTTAAACACATGTTAATTTTGATCCTTAACATCGAATTATATGTGCACGAATTCTAGGGTTCTTGCAAAAAAAACGATTTGGGGGTTTCAATTGAAATGGATGTTAATATGAAATTAAACATCACCATTAGGTTCAGACACCTCCGATCAAACTAGAACATATTCAAATTTCAGTTAGCATATGCGAATTTATTGATTTTAATTCTAGGGTTTTTAGAACAAGACGGTTTTGGGGGTTTTTGATCAAACGAGTTCAAGAATCAAATTGATTGTTATGGTTAGTTTCAGAGTGTTCCGATTTAGGGTAAGCATATGATAATTTTATCAAACTATAACGAATTGATGGGTTTTGAATTCTAGGGCTTGTAAGATAGAACAAATTAGGGGTTTCGGATTAACTGATGTTGATAATCAAATTAGATTGCATAGGTACCGTCGGTTTGATGCAGAGAAGGAAAGCCCTCTAAATTTGTGTATTGAAAGGTTCGAATTCGGGTTGATTAGGTTGAGATTTGAATTGTTTGGGAACGGGACACATTTAGGATCAATTAGAAGCAAAGGATTGATGGATGATCGAATTAGAACCATCTGTGGGTGCGCCTAAGTATATGAAATCATAGCCCCATAGTGTTGATATTGATTGGATTCGAATTATGGATCAATTATAACCAAGAATGGTTCGGTTTGTTGAACAAAGGGGGAAACTCGACTGATATAGATTAAAACCATTTGAAATGGATTCTATTAACAAAAGTTGAAACAATTGAGTTGGTAGTGTGTGGGGGTTGTGAAGTAGAGGTCACGGGTTCGATCCCGGCCTCTGCTGGTTTTTAAGTTTTTAAATTATTTTAGTAATCCTATCATAACTTGTTCGTTATAACTCCGATTCGATCCATTTCAGTTGCGTTGGAACCGTAACGTGATTTCGAATCATAAAAGATAATAAAATTTATATTTTGCTCCGAAAACGTAATCGCATATAATTACGTTATTTAAATAAAATCATATATGGTTATATGATTTTACTTAAACGATTCTAAAAGCACGCGTACTTTTAGATGCACGTTTCTAACATTCTAACTTACGTGTATTGACACGTATGTGATTTCAAGCACAACACGACAATCCGAATAACACTAAGTTATTGTTTAAACACAGATTCTTCGTAGAGGATTTTCTACGCAAGTTCACGAGTGTTTGATCATTCTGCAACCATCAAAGGTGCGTACACGGCCCCTTTCTTATTTTAAACTGTTTTGGGGGAGAAAACATGTGCAACAAACATTTTAGATACATATCACTTGCATGAGTTAGCTGTTTACATTATGTGACAACATAGCATTTAAAAGTCCTTACACTTCGAACCGTTTAGTTTGTCGTAGCGCAAAGCGTGGTAGTTGGAAATAGATCTATTAGGTTTGACAAACCTCACTTGGTAGATGGGATCTACGCAAGTGTTTGACTGACCAAACACACATTACTATTTTTTATGCTAGACAATAGTGGCAAGGCAAAACATGCGATAGCATGCACTAGTCAGCTTCGGTGTCGACCACTTATGTAAATAGTATATATGACTAGCTATCATGACTATGCAATGTGTGATTATGTTATCTGCAAACTTTATATTCAAACTGTGGTTTCAACATTTGTGAATGCTTAAACCTGTGTTATGCACCAACCTTTGTGTTGACTTGATTTACATGTTTTCTCAGGACGCTAAGGTGCACAAGAAAGCAAGCATGGACTAGGAGATCGAGTCGCATGCATGTCTTTACATTATAGTTATTTGAATTTAAACATTTGAAAACTTTGCATTGTAATTTACATTTTACAACTGTTATTGTTTTAAAACGCTTCCGCAAACTTTGAAAACTTTGATGCTACAGATTTAGACCAAAGTATGTTTTGAAATTCATATAGAGGTCTTCGTTATGTCTAATGATCTGAGATCCTGGTTTGTCACGTTCCCAAACGGTATGATTCCGTTAGTTCGAAATTGGGGGTGTGACAGATTGGTATCAGAGCCAGGTTATAGCGAACTAGGTTTGCATTTGTAGACTTAGACTATGACTGTTAGACATTAGACACGTATGCTTACACATATCACTTAGGAATTACATATGACATTATGTAATAGACTTGCTTACACATTCCATGGCACTGCACTTACATATGGTATTATGTAACAGGCATGGCATCTTCATCATACATATACATTGATGATTCGGAGGATGAGGAGCCGATAGTTCCAGCACCACCATCATCACCAGCACCACCTATTCCATCTCCTCCACCATCTGAGAGAGATGATTCAGACCCGGAGGAGGATCCAGATGAGGACCCGGAGGAGGACCCGGATGAGGATCCGGAGGAGGAGCCAGCTAAGGGTACTCAGGAGATTCCTGCTGAGGGACCTTCTACCCATCCACCACCTGCACTGGATATTCCTGAGCCTAAGAGGCAACGGACTGATTCTGAGGAGATCGCCAAACTACGTGAGGATTTATACTGGGCGAATGATAGAATTGAGTACAATGTGCGGGAACTCTGGGATGCAAATGAAAGACAAGATAACCTTGCCCATCTGGTTAATGCGATGCGAGATGAGATTATCCATTTGACGTGTCGTCTCGAAGATTCTGAGAACCGAGCTGAGATTCTAGAAGGCAGACTCGTAGCCTTGGAAGATTTGGTGGTCTCGGAGAATGAAGAAGAGGAGAATGATGAAGAGGAGGAAGGGGAGGAACCAGCACCAGCTGTTGATTCTGATCCTAAATCCACTGTTGAGGATGATTGATTTGTTTTATTTTGCTTAAACTTATTAGGGGCGGGTTGTGTCCCTACATTAGATGTTTGGAAAATTTATGTTTTAATTTCAAAAGCATTGTATTCAAATCAGATTTCCATCTATTGAAAAACTATTATTTATTGCCAACAGTTGTGTTGATTTATATATTACATGTTGTGTTTGTTGTATTATTTACACATGTCGCATTGGACTTTGATGACACTCTAACATTTCTCTTAACTAGGAAGATAATGGCAGACGAGAACGTACACATGACAGTTGCAGAACTCAATGAGTTGATTAACAACAGGATCGCGGAGGCTATCGCGAACTACGCACAGGCACACAATACAGGGCCACATGGTCCAATAGGGGGACTGGTTAACCCACAGGCTTGCACGTTCAAGATGTTCTTGGACTGTAAGCCACACAACCTCAAAGGATCGGAAGGAGCCATTGGACTCCTACGATGGATTGAGAAGGCCGAATCTGTGTTTGAGATGTGTAACTGTCCCGATGAGAGCAAGGTAAAGTATGCTACGGGTACGTTGGAGGGTCCAGCATTGACCTGGTGGAACTCCAATGTCCAAACTTTGGGATTGGGTGAGGCCAATGCCTTAACCTGGAATGGTTTTAAGACTTTACTGCAGGAGGAGTACTGCCCTCGCAGTGAGATGCAGAAACTAGAGGAGGAGTACTGGCATCTCAAGATGGAGGGATCAAACATCGAGGAGTACACGACTCGATCTCATGAATTGGCCAGACTTCTACCTCACATGGCTACTCCAGCCAGCAAGTGGATAGAGAGGTACATCGGGGGATTGGTGCCTCAGATCCAGGGGTTGGTTACATCTGCAAATCCCACAACGATCCAACAAGCTGTGCGACTGGCACACCAATTAACTGATCAGGCAGTGTTACAAGGAACTCTGCCTAAACGAACATCGGCTACAAGGGTAGGTGACCACAAGAGAAAGTGGGAAAGCAACTCCAAGAACTTCAACCAACAGCCGTTTCAGCAGAATCGGAAGCAAGACTCAAATAAGTCTTATCACAACTCGAATAGTGGTCAACAATCATCATCGTCAGGGGGTTATATTGGTAAACATCCTAAGTGCAATAAGTGTGGATTTCATCATGCGGGAACTCAGTGTGATAAAGTTAAGTGTCAACGGTGTGGTAAGGTTGGGCATGCAGCTAAGGATTGTCGCGAAGAGCTGCAAAACAATCACAACAATCAGAATAACAACCAGAAAAACGCACAGAAGGGTTGTTTTGAGTGTGGCAAGATGGGGCACTTTAAAAAGGATTGCCCCCAACTCAAGAAAGGCGGGGATAACAATGCCAATGGCAACGGCAACGGCAACGGTAACGGCAATGGCACCAATAACAACAACAATAACAACAACAATGGTGCTAGGGGCAGGGCGTTTGTGATTGGAGGACGTCAAGCACGGGAGGATCCCAACATTGTTACGGGTACGTTCCTCTTAAATAATCACTATGCCTCTATGTTATTTGACATTGGTGCCGATCGGAGTTTTGTATCTAGTTCACTTGCTAAGTTGCTAAATGTTAGTCCCACTGCCTTAGATAGTCCATACACTGTAGAATTAGCTGATGGTAAGTTAATTGTAAGTGAACAAATCCTTAAGGGATGTATACTTGATTTGATGGGTCAGACATTGGAAATTGATCTTATGCCTATCACTTTAGGCAGTTTTGATGTAGTCATTGGCATGGACTGGTTGTCCAAACACCAGGCTGAAATAGTATGCCATGAAAAGATCGTTCGTATACCTCTTCCGCATGGAGAGACATTGTATGTACAAGGTGAGAAGAGCAGTACGCCACTGCGTCTCATATCTTGTATGAAAGCACATAAATGTCTGCGGAAAGGTCATACGGCAGTTATAGCACTTATAACTGAAAAGCCGGTAGCTGAGAAGAAGGTTGAAGATATTCCAGTAGTTTGTGAATTTCCGGAGGTATTTCCAGAAGACTTGCCGGGATTACCGCCTATCAGACAGGTGGAATTCCGAATCGACCTTACACCAGATGCAGCACCGATAGCCAGGGCGCCTTATCGACTTGCACCGTCAGAGATGCAAGAGTTATCTACACAACTGCAAGAGTTGTTGGATAAGGGTTTCATACGACCTAGTTTTTCACCGTGGGGAGCTCCCGTTTTGTTTGTTAAGAAGAAGGACGGAACTTTCCGTATGTGTATCGATCACCGGGAACTTAACAAGGTTACTATCAAAAACCGGTATCCGTTACCCAGAATTGACGATCTGTTCGATCAGTTGCAAGGTTCGAGTTATTACTCGAAGATTGATCTCAGATCGGGTTATCATCAACTAAGAGTTCAAGAGGAGGATATTCCAAAGACAGCATTCAGGACGCGCTATGGCCATTATGAGTTTTTGGTCATGCCATTTGGGTTGACAAACGCTCAAGCGGTATTCATGGATCTCATGAATCGTGTTTGTAAACCTTATCTCGATAAGTTTGTCATTGTTTTCATTGATGACATTCTCATCTATTCTCAGACCGAAGAAGAGCATGCTGAACATCTTCGATTGCTGTTGGAATTACTGAAACAGGAACAATTGTACGCTAAGTTCTCGAAATGTGATTTCTGGATGCGAGAAGTACAATTCTTGGGTCATATAGTCAACGAAAAGGGCATACACGTTGATCCAGCAAAGATTGAAGCGATTAAGAATTGGGAAGCACCAAAAACTCCTACCGAGGTACGACAATTCCTTGGTTTGGCGGGGTATTACCGACGATTCATTGAGGGATTCTCAAAGATCGCTCAACCACTTACAGCTCTTACGCACAAAGGAACGAAGTATAACTGGACGGATAAACAGGAAGCTGCATTCCAGTTATTAAAACAGAAACTCTGCAGTGCACCGATTCTGTCCTTACTGGAAGGGACGGAAGACTTTGTGGTGTATTGTGATGCATCTGCACAGGGTTTGGGATGTGTGTTGATGCAACGTGATAAAGTGATTGCTTATGCTTCAAGGCAACTTCGACCACACGAGAAGAATTACACTACTCACGACTTGGAGTTAGGAGCAGTGGTTTTTGCTTTGAAAATTTGGAGGCATTATCTGTACGGAACTAAGTGTACCATTTACACTGATCATAAGAGTTTGCAGCATATCTTTGATCAGAAGGAGCTGAATATGAGACAACGAAGATGGGTTGAGTTGTTGAACGACTACGAATGCGCGATTAAGTATCACCCGTGAAAAGCTAATGTGGTAGCTGATGCTTTAAGCAGAAAAGACACTTCAACAAGACGGGTTCGCGCACTTATGATGACCATACATACTGACTTACCTGACAAGGTACGCAGTGCTCAACTGGGAGCCTTAGAAAAGGATAATCTAGTACATGAATCCTTACGGGGGATGGAAACACAGTTGGATGTTAAACCTGATGGAATTCGTTATTTCATTAATCGACTGTGGATACCTTTGTATGGAGGTTTAAGGGAACTCGTGATGGATGAAGCACACAAGTCCAGATATTCAGTCCATCCGGGATCAGACAAGATGTATCATGACTTAAAGGCACTGTATTGGTGGCCTCACATGAAAGCTGACATTGCTAAGTACGTTGGCAAATGTTTGACTTGTTCGAAAGTCAAAGTTGAATACCAGAAGCCATCTGGTTTACTGCAACAACCAGAGATACCGATGTGGAAATGGGAACAGATTTCGATGGACTTCATTACTAAGTTACCCCGTACACCGAGTGGTTGTGATACGATATGGGTAATTGTCGATCGATTAACGAAATCTGCACACTTCTTAGCAATCAAGGAAACCGACAAGATGGAGAAACTGACGCGCATTTCTATTAAGGAAGTGGTAGCACGACATGGCGTGCCAATCTCTATCATATCAGATCGGGATGCTCGATTTACTTCCAACTTTTGGAAATCACTTCATAAGTCATTGGGAACTCGTTTGGATATGAGTACCGCATATCATCCACAGACCGACGGTCAAAGTGAACGTACGATTCAAACGCTCGAGGATATGTTACGAGCTTGTGTAATTGACTTTGGGGATAGATGGGAAAACCATTTTCCGTTTGTGGAATTCTCTTACAACAATAGTTATCACACAAGTATTCAGGCAGCACCGTTTGAAGCTTTGTATGGTCGCAAATGTCGTTCACCAGTTTGTTGGGCTGAAATTGGTGACAGTCAAATAACAGGTCCTGAATTAGTGCACGAGACAACAGAGAAGATAGTTCAAATCCGGAACCGTATGGCAGCGGCCCGAGATCGACAAAAAAGTTATGCAGACAAACGTCGTAAACCATTGGAATTTCAAGTAGGAGACCGAGTTCTTCTAAAAGTATCACCTTGGAAAGGTGTGATACGATTCGGCAAGTGCGGAAAGCTTAATCCACGTTACGTAGGACCTTTTGAGATCCTGAAAAGGATTGGTCCGGTTGCGTATCAAATCAAATTACCGGATGAACTCAGTGGAGTTCATGATGTTTTTCATGTATCGAACTTAAAGAAATGTCTTTCTGATGAGACATTGATTGTACCATTGGAAGAAATACAAGTGGATGAACAGTTACGATTCATTGAAGAACCAGCAGAAATCATGGACCGAGAGGTCAAACAACTTAAGGAAAGCAAGATTCCGATAGTCAAAGTTCGGTGGAATTCAAGACGTGGTCCTGAATTCACATGGGAACGGGAAGATCAAATGATGAAGAAGTATCCTCATTTGTTCAAAACAACAACAACAAACACTGAAAGCGCACGTTAAATTTCGGGACGAAATTTCCTTCAACGAGGGGATGACGTGATGTTTCACACATCAACACTGCAAATTTCAAACTGTAAGCACAAACAGTTACAGACACTCACTATGTGTGAGGTTACACAGCACAGTATGATCAAACACAAACAGTCACAGTTAGGTGAACTAAGTAGTGTACACACAAACAGTCACATTGAACGATCACATTTAGTTGTGATGTTGCAAGCATTAGATTTTGTGTGTGAATACACACAAGCACACGGAATGATCAAACCACACTAACACGTACGATTTAAACTCGTAAGTAGTTTCCTAACTACTCCTAACATTTACTAATTTTCGGGACGAAAATTCTTTCAACAAGGGGATGATGTGACAATCCGACTTTTCGAATTAACCTCGTTAACTGAAAATAGCGAAATCACAAACCCAATGAGGTCAAGATAGGCCCAATGAGGCCAAGGTAGGCCCAATGAGGTCAAGATAGGCCCAATAAGGCCAAGGTAGGCCCAATGAGACCAAGGTAGGCCCAATGAGGCCCAAAGTAGGCCAATTGTATTTATGAGGCCCAATTGGGTTAACCTAGCCCAATAACGTTCCAATTGGCCAAACTAGTGACAATTCGGGATTTTGGTTCAACTTTGTTAACCAAAATGTGATGTTATTGTGCAAAAGCAAATTATAAGGGTTTGAATTAAACAAAATATGCCTAAAACAATTAAGTTATAGGGTTTTATCTTGTAAATGGCTAGAATGATCAATTTTGACTTTTTAAAGTCAAATTTCGGCCAAAAAAATATCAATTAAATTCGAAGTTCACATGTAACCGTTAGAATTAATCCAATTAAATTTTCCAATCATGTATACTAATGATCCTTAACAACAATCATGCGTTATAGGACCCAACAACTTCGAATTAAACATGATTAGTAGCCTAAAAGTCGTAACCGTAACCCTTCATGATTAAATTGGTAAAATTCGATTAAGACACTCACAATTGCACATCCCTAAACACTAGTCGGCTCCTTTAGAGAGTATTACACCCAGCAATTTGATTTCAAGAAGATCGAACAGAAGATTTTAATCGGGGAGTGGCCGAACATCAACCCATTGATCGAACTTCATCAATTCGACATCGAATCAAGTAAGTTTTCCCTTCTAAACAACCTAAAGTAGCCGCATAAGGTTAAACACATGTTAATTTTGATCCTTAACATCGAATTATATGTGCACGAATTCTAGGGTTCTTGCAAAAAAAACGATTTGGGGGTTTCAATTGAAATAGATGTTAATATGAAATTAAACATCTCCATTAGGTTCAGACACCTCCGATCAAACTAGAACATATTCAAATTTCAGTTAGCATATGCGAATTTATTGATTTTAATTCTAGGGTTTTTAGAACAAGACGGTTTTGGGGGTTTTTGATCAAACGAGTTCAAGAATCAAATTGATTGTTATGGTTAGTTTCAGAGTGTTCCGATTTAGGGTAAGCATATGATAATTTTATCAAACTATAACGAATTGATGGGTTTTGAATTCTAGGGCTTGTAAGATAGAACAAATTAGGGGTTTCGGATTAACTGATGTTGATAATCAAATTAGATTGGATAGGTAGTGTCGGTTTGATGCAGAGAAGGAAAGCCCTCTAAATTTGTGTCTTGAAAGGTTCGAATTCGGGTTGATTAGGTTGAGATTTGAATTGTTTGGGAACGGGACACATTTAGGATCAATTAGAAGCAAAAGATTGATGGGTGATCGAATTAGAACCATCTGTGGGTGCGCCTAAGTATATGAAATCATAGCCCCATAGTGTTGATATTGATTGGATTCGAATTATGGATCAATTATAACCAAGAATGGTTCGGTTTGTTGAACAAAGGGGGAAACTCGACTGATATAGATTAAAACCATTTGAAATGGATTCTATTAACAAAAGTTGAAACAGTTGAGTTGGTAGTGTGTGGGGGTTGTGAAGTAGAGGTCACGGGTTCGATCCCGGCCTCTGCTGGTTTTTAAGTTTTTAAATTATTTTAGTAATCCTATCATAACTTGTTCGTTATAACTCCGATTCGATCCATTTCAGTTGCGTTGGAACCGTAACGTGATTTTGAATCATAAAAGATAATAAAATTTATATTTTGCTCCGAAAACGTAATCGCATATAATTACGTTATTTAAATAAAATCATATATGGTTATATGATTTTACTTAAACGATTCTAAAAGCACGCGTACTTTTAGATGCACGTTTCTAACATTCTAACTTACGTGTATTGACATGTATGTGATTTCAAGCACAACACGACAATCCGAATAACACTAAGTTATTGTTTAAACACAGATTCTTCGTAGAGGATTTTCTACGCAAGTTCACGAGTGTTTGATCATTCTGCAACCATCAAAGGTGCGTACACGACCCCTTTCTTATTTTAAACTGTTTTGGGGGAGAAAACTTGTGCAACAAACATTTTAGATACATATCACTTGCATGAGTTAGCTGTTTACATTATGTGACAACATAGCATTTAAAAGTCCTTACACTTCGAACCGTTTAGTTTGTCATAGCGCAAAGCGTGGTAGTTGGAAATAGATCTATTAGGTTTGACAAACCTCACTTGGTAGATGGGATCTACGCAAGTGTTTGACTGACCAAACACACATTACTATTGTTTATGCTAGACAATAGTGGCAAGGCAAAACATGCGATAGCATGCACTAGTCAGCTTCGGTGTCGACCACTTATGTAAATAGTATATATGACTAGCTATCATGACTATGCAATGTGTGATTATGTTATCTGCAAACTTTATATTCAAACTGTGGTTTCAACATTTGTGAATGCTTAAACCTGTGTTATGCACCAACCTTTGTGTTGACTTGATTTACATGTTTTCTCAGGACGCTAAGGTGCACAAGAAAGCAAGCATGGACTAGGAGATCGAGTCGCATGCATGTCTTTACATTATAGTTATTTGAATTTAAACATTTGAAAACTTTGCATTGTAATTTACATTTTACAACTGTTATTGTTTTAAAACGCTTCCTCAAACTTTGAAAACTTTGATGCTACAGATTTAGACCAAAGTATGTTTTGAAATTCATATAGAGGTCTTCGTTATGTCTAATGATCTGAGATCCTGGTTTGTCACGTTCCCAAACGGTATGATTCTGTTAGTTGAAAATTGGGGGTGTGACACATTTGCCACTGATCGAGTTGTCCTACAATAACAGTTACCACAATAGTATTGGATGTGCACCATTCGAGGCCCTTTATGGTCGGAAATGTCGATCACCGATCTGTTGGACTGAAGTGGGAGATAATCGAATAACTGGGCCAGAAGTAATTCAGGAAACAACTGACAAGATTGCTCAGATTCAAAGAAGACTACAAGCAACCAGAAGCAGACAAAAGAGCTACGCTGACAAACGGCGCAAGCCGTTGGAATTCCAAGTGGGAGACCGAGTCATGTTGAAGGTATCCCCATGGAAGGGTGTAGTACGTTTTGGAAAGAAAGGCAAATTGGCACCACGATATGTGAGACCATTCGAAATCATCGAACGTATTGGTCATGTCGCGTATCGACTGAAATTACCAGATGAACTCAGTGGTGTGCATGACGTGTTTCACGTCTCGAACCTAAAGAAATGCCTTGCTGACGAGTCACTCGTCATCCCGATCGAAGAAATTCAAGTGGATGAACAGTTACACTTCATTGAAGAACCTTTGGAGATTATGGATCGCAAAGTTAAACAACTAAGGCGAAGCCGTATCCCGATCGTAAAGGTTCGAAGGAATTCAAGGCGCGGACCCGAGTTTACTTAGGAACGTGAAGATCAAATGAAGTCAAAGTATCCCCAGCTGTTTGAAGAGGAAGCTGTACCCGATAACAACTCTTAAATTTCAGGATGAAATTTCTCTAACAAGGGGAGACTGTAACATCAGTGCCGGAACCGTCGCCGGAACAGTGATCTTAGACAGAACATGAACAGTAAACAGGCACGAACTATATACATTGCAGTGCATTACACATTCATAACAGTTAAAATTATCATTTGATGTTGTAACATAGCAAACACAAAACTATTTCAGATAAACAAAGTTCATAACGATGGTTTAATTGTCAGATAATTATCTGGTAATACAGAACCATCATGGGATTATTTGTTAGGATTTATTAGGTATAAACGTATGTGAGGATTTACAGAACAAAACACACGGATGTTGTTATGTGAATGCTAAATTGACGGGTTATTCGTATAGGTGACGATCTGTATGAATATATCTGAAAGTTTAACGTTCTGAATAATGTCCGTTAATTAGAAAACAATATTTGAAAGTATGGGTATTACCGTGTTCGTACGGGTGACGATTCGAACGAATAAGCGTAATGACCGTACGATCCGATTTTAAAACGTAAATTTAATTAAAATTTAAAAATAAATGAAAGATATTAGTTAATTTATTAGGAATCACAACCTAATTTAATTTAATAAATTTATCTTATAATTCGTTTCGTGTCGTGACGAAAATCACGAGAAACGACATCTTACGCGAAACCGAACGAGACCGAACAACCGGGTATTTCTAAAACACTAAATATGGTCATTAACGCATCACCAACCTCCACCATTTCCCCCCTCTCTCTCATTTTCGTTCTAACCCCTCTCTCTCTAGAAACAAACTCTCCTACTTCTCTCTACAACATCTTGCTCGGTTCTTCACGGAATTTAGTGTTCTTGGTGCTAAAACGACCCCCTCATCAAGTTGATCACGAGAGTATAAGCAATTCAAGCATTTATCCGTCGATTTAGAGGTAAATTTTCACCTTATTTTCGGTTTTTAGAGGGTTTCACGAGCCTTGTAGTTATTGATATGTTAATCGGTTTGAGCACGTAGTAATCTCGAAATAAACCATGTTTAATACTTAGGAAGCAATAGAAACTAGTTGTAACAGGTGGAGATTGAAAATGGAGGTGATGATGTGCGAGTTCGCGAAAGAATGCAGATGCACGAACCTAGGGTTCCACTAGAACCAGTCGAACCCTGGCTCACTGCCAGCCGAACCTGTGGCCATCAACCTGTCAACCGAACCCTATGAAGCGAACCTTATGTTCACCGAACCCTTTCACGTAGCCGGACCTAATGCAAACGAACCTCGGCCTACGAACCAGGGATGGCCGAACCCTCCTCAGCCGAACAAACTAACTCAGCCGAACCTTGTGGGGGATGCGAACCCTAGTGTTCACGAACCATCCAGAGCCAAACCATCTGCATGTAAGGGCTGAACCTCCTGGTGTGGTGGCCGAACCTGGATGCTATCGAACAAGAACCATAGGCCGAACCTTTCCCCATCTTAGCCGAACCTCTTCTTTATTTTCAGCCGAACCTATGGTTTTAAAACCCATTGGCCGAACCTACCCATAGGTTCGCTGACCTGGGTGTTAACCGAAGCCATGTATTGTTGAATCAACCTAGAAATGGACTTGGGACTATCAAAACTAGTAGCGGGAACCTAGGGAATGGGTAATTGGCCATCAACCTAGTTTTCCCATGAGAATCGATCTCATAAGGTGCTTGCATGTAATACTCGGGTGCATGGGATAAATACTAGAGTCATTGCAATAAGGTAAGGTGATGAAATCAATTGTGGGTTAGAATCACTATAACAAGGGTTTTAGTAACACACATTTACAACTCAACATGAGTTGTTAGCATAAGTAACATGGATATTTATGCCATATGGTTCAAGGATTTCGAGTTATAATCAAGGAAAAATCAAAATCTATCATCGGGTTTAAGTGGGCCCAATGGGCCTGATTAAGGCCCGTCACATGTCAAATGTCAGGTAATTCAAGTAATGAAATTTTTAATAACATAAAATGTTTTATGAACCTATTAAATTAGAATTAAATGACATTCTAAACCTTATTAAATTTAAATGGAATTTACTTATAAATGTTTAGTTAAAGGTTTATTATGATTATCTTGTTGGGAAATTTTTGTAAATGGACAATATAATTGTCTGGATTTGAACATAAAACAAAGGAAACTCTGCCCAAATTTTGTAAAAATTTAAAAGTAACTTGTTATAATAAGTTATGGGATTGGGTTTGTAAATGGGTATCTAAGTTAGACTAGAAGACAAAATTTTAGAATCACACTAGTAATTAGGACACTTAGTTACACACACTGAGACCAAGCCTTAGATACGACGACTAATACGCGTACTTATAGTATTCGAAATTTTCTTAAAACAATTCTGGAACTGAAGAAACCTAAACTACTAGAACGAGCGTGTATTTGGTGTTAGATCATTTACATAGCAGCACAGGTGAGTTCATTGCCCCTTTTCTAACATTTTTGTTTTAAAACGCGAGGCTGAGAAGCATGCGTAAACTGTTTATTTGAATTGTTTACTTAAATGCTTTTAAATTTATATGTTTTACATATATGAATGATATCCTAGATCATATCTAGGTAAATTTTATGCAGGTTTTACTAAGTTATTCACTTATGATTTAAGTGGGTAATTGAGTTAAGCTACACTTTTCAACAAATCAAACGAAACTATTTTGACAAAACAAGTGTGTGAGTTCAACGAATCAAACGAAACTATTTTGACAAAACAAGTGTGTGAGTTCAACGATTCAAACGAAACTATTTTGACGAAACAAGGGTGAGTTCAACGAATCAAACGAAACTACTTTTACAAAACTACTATTCAAAGTTCAACGAATCAAGTGTTTGATGAACAACGAATCAAGAGTACATTTGATCAACGAATCTAGTATTCCATGATCAACAAATCAAGTACATCTTGTAACAAAACCATACGAATTAATAAATCATTTTCAGGGGAAAGTCTGGGAAATATCAAAGATAACATATGCCAACGAAACAAAACGAATCAAGTACGAAACAAAAACCCTACATTTCAAGAAGTCCTAGCTAGAACGTTTGATTTGTAGGTCATATGTTTGATGATATTTACAGAATCCCCTAACTATTAAGAACCTTGATTGATAGACTAGTCCACTCGAGTTGACCAAGGCCCAATCATTAGGACTTAGATTTTATTAAATGTTTATTTAATTATTTAATTAAGCATTTATAACTATTTCTACAATTGCTGTGGTTGATCATATTTGTATGATAAACTTATAGAATCCATAGGGATTTCAAAGGATTGTAATTATAGGGACAAAGAACTGAAGAACTTATGGGTTTAATGATAGGGGTAAAAATGCTTAATTATCATTAACAACAGTGTCATATGCGGATTAGTATGTGGTGGGATGTTGGCTGGGCGGACGGTAAGTTCGACCCTACATATGCCCTATATATAAGCATACCGATTCGGATATCACATGTGGAGTTAATGAGGTTAAGGTTTTTACCGAAAGAGGTTTACAAATCATTTTCAAATTCTAAACTATATGAACTCACCAACCATGTGTTGACTTTATTTTTGCATGACTTCTCAGGTGACAAACAGGTCAATTAAGAAGCTTATGCTTTTGGACTAGGACTTCAGATAGAAGACTTAGTATTTTTGGGACCTGCATATTTTTGGAACATCATTATACAGTTGTTTTGTATATCTTGTGCAGTTACAAGATAGGTATCGTATGATGTTTATGATAGATTTACATTGTTAAATTATGAAGGATACGGATGTAATTTAACTTTGTAATTCTATTTTATTTAGCATTTCTCATTTATATCATGTGCAATGTAAACAATCTGATCACTTTGATTATCACTCACGATATCGCGCCCCGGGAACCTTCCGCCCGACGGGGACTTCGATCCAACCCCGTCGGCTCAGGGTGTGACAGCGGATCCATTTACAAAAGGATTAAGCATAGAGTTAGTGCACAAGTCGTCAAGAGGAATGGGACTAAAGCCCTTCAAACAAGTTTGTACAAAGGAAAACCAATCCTAGAAGATTGGAGATCCCATGACCTAGGCTCAATAGGACAACTTAATTGTATGAATTAAGGTCAATGTGAGGGAGTACCTCAAATATAAAAAGGGAGTTGAATACTTCTTAGTCCATTCCTTTATCAAATCAGTGATAATAATTGAGGATAAGCATAATGTGGTTAATGATTCTGTGTGAATCATAAAGAATCTGTTGCTTTTAATGATCTATGGTGATCACCTATGTGAGAGAGAAGTGAGGTCGCTTCAAATGGATTTGTGAGGGGCGCAAATCCTAGAGCTCTTACAGAACCAGGCTAGTGTTCCATGACCATAACGGACACGACAATGAGGGGTTAATCATACCAGGAAAAGTATTGTGTGACATGTAATAACGTATACTTAAACATGGATTGGTTCAAGGACATCGCGTCTACTAATCGCTAGGAGACCAAGTACATATCACAAAGGAGGGTACAAAGGAAACACCTACTTCTCCTGCAATACTCAACCGCTGAAATTTTATCGTGATACTTGAGTGAAAGGATCGATTTCTATTCATGTGGGGGATTGTTGGAATTTTAATAATAAATATGTTTTATTATTAATTTTGGACCATGATAATTATTCGTATGTGTTACGAATATGATTATTATTGATTACGTTTTTGTTCTATGATGTGAACTAATCACAATGAACAGAATCGGGTCCAAAACGGAGCTAAGATGAATGAGATATTGATGCTTGAAATTGTGTTGTGTAAACTTTTTCATCTACCAATTCAAGTGTAATGAATTAGCCATGAATATGTTTGTTAATGTGCATTGGTGGCCATGAATATGTTTGTTAATGGGTATAATGGTGGCCATAAATATGCTTGTTAAAGGTTCATGATGGCAACCTTTGGAATCCTATGTGATACAACTATATATAGAGTGTGACACCCCGTAAAATCCAGGTCAGCATCGTATTTATTTAAATGTTTATTTAAATGATTTTTTTGTACACGTGGCACTAGAATTAGTTTAATTTAGTGTGACACGTGGCACGACGGTACAAACACTGACACACAACTAGATAATTCGAGGAATTATCGAGAAACCGCACACACGTATCGAAACACACGAACGTTGGTGAACGTTTAGCACATTGGTTAACCAAACACTCGAAACCTCACGAAACACTCAAACATTGAACTTGGAAGTTCAAACGAGGCCAAACGATAGTTCGTAAATGTGAAAACGACAACGAACGGATCAAACCATTGAAAATGGGCCTATTGGGCATTTAGGGACCCATCGCGGTACGCGACGGTCCACTAATAATCTCATAGCGGTACGCGATGGATGAGCGGGGAATTTGAATCCCGAAATCCACTAATAAACTCACACGCAAGCACAAGTAGTGCACATGCACGAGATTTTGTTCTGGGTTTGTTGATTTAGATGTGTTTCTTGATGATCTATGATGTTTAAACAATGATTTATGACGATCTATGAGCTTGTGTATGTTGAGATATCATGATTTGGTCATTATCAAGTAAGAAACCCACATGCATGTATGATCCATGGCATGTGGGATGATTTTGAATATTAAGGTGTGTTTCTTAATGATATTAGAAGGATACAACACGATTAAATGTTGTTGAAATGGTTAAAAATGTGTTTATTGTTGAACTTTCCATAAATAGTAATTTTTTATTTATAAAGTGGTGTTATGGGTGATATTGGTAACATGTATGCATATGAAATTTCTAATAGAATGTTACTAGGATGATTTGGATGCTTAGAATGTGATTTTGTGTTGATTATGGTTATATTTAGCATAGTTACTAATATTAGTAACTTTTGTTGTCCAAGTATTGTTAGATGGTGAAATTGGCTATGTGAGCATGATTAAATGATGTTAAATAGCTTACTATGAGGTTATATGTTACAATAATGGATTAGAAGTGTTTAGGATGGTCACTTGTATGCAAATTTACAAAGTTACTATTTATAGTAACCTTATTTTTAGAAACATCGAATTATGAACGTTTTGTATGATTTGAGCATGCTAGATGGTTTAACATGATATAATATGATGAATGTATGCTACGTTAGATGGTTTCCGATTTCGCATATGCTAGAAATGGAAACTTTCCATTTTAGGAAACTTTTATGTGCCAACATGACATAAGTGACTTATGTGATTTCGTATGATAATGTGCTGTGTGTTAAAATGATCACGAAGGACTTAACGAGCATGCTAGAACTCTAAAATCGATAGGTTTTGTAAAACTTTCCATAAATGGAAACTTACTATAAACAGTAAGTTGTCCATTGACGCGACTTGCGCGTTTCGCACAGGACGAGCACTAACACGAATGTTACACGATTCACAACCGACACACAGTTCACCAACGGGTCGTTGACTTGACACGGTCAAACTTGGTCAAACACAGTCAAACACGGTCAATGTGGACCAACATGAGCTAACACGGTCATTGTGGACCAACACGAACAAACATTGTAACATCAATGCTCGACGCGTGCCGGAACAGTGATCGCAACAGTAACTCGTACAGTAACTTAGGTACACATTACGTGAAACTATGTTTATGCTATTGATACATTATGCTTAACACGAGACTATTATGCGATTGTCTGAAAGCTGACTAAAACCCTAGGGTTTAACAGTCAGAAACATATCAGACAACACAGTATTGAGACACTGATACTTGATTTGATGCTATTGTGTATAAACGTATGTGAGGTTAAACAAAACAAAACCATAACGGTTGTTGTTACAGAATGCTAAACAGACGAATTATTCGTATAGGTGACGATCCGTACGAATGAATCTGAGAGTTTAACATACTGAAATAATGACTGAAAAGTAGAAAAACAAAAGTTGGAAAGCCAAACCATCGTCTTGTTCGTTCGAATGACGATTCGAACGAATACGCGCGATGGCGACGCGATCTGATGAAACGAAAACGAAAACGAAAAACGATACGAACGATCATAAAATTAAGGAAATATAATGTTTCCTGTTCTACAATTTGAAACTCATCAAAAATAAATTAAAAAGAAACTATCTTAAATTAAAATACGTACATACACGAAAGTATTTACGAAACGCGTAAAAAATAGTATATTTTGATAAATAATGTAATAAAACGATATTTAAAATAATTACTAGAAATAAATACCATTCAAATAGTTAAAAATAAACTCTATTATCTAATCTATGATAACCGCGCGTAACGTGCCGGAAACACGACGAAAACGAGAACCGAGCAACCGAAACGAACCCGAACACTACGGGGTATAAAAACCCTTTACAAGAATTTATTTTCATTTATTTCTATCACCTACCTACCTTCTCTCTACTAAAATTCAGAATTCTCTCTCTCTTTACAGGATCCAAGCTTCAATCCACCATATCTCAACCGTTTCTCAACGAAATTTGGTGTTTTTGGTGTCTACGCGAAGGTCTTGAGCTCCCCTACCTGAAAGTACAACTGATCGGAGGATTTATCCGGCCATCTTCAAGGTAATAAGCTTGGAAAGTTCGAAATAATAGGGTTTCCTCACTTTAGTCGACCAACATTTTCTTTGATCGGCAATAAACTTTAGCTCGTGAGTTCTACCCACTAGAAACTGCTTCCTGGTATCCCCTCAACACTAAAACAACCTAGTACCAGCCACAGAAGGAAGCTTGTTGATGATTAACTATAGGGTTCGTGAGGATCATAGATGGGCGAACCTGTTTGGTTAGGACAAAGGCCGGCCGAACCCAGTCAAGGGTGGCGAACCTTTCTCTTTGGCGAACCTTAGCCTCAGAAGCGAACCCTTGGTTCGTTATTCACCATGAGCCGAACCATGTGTGTATCAGCGAACCCTAGTAGAACAAAAGGACCCACGAACCTTCTCACCTTGTTGGCCGAACCTTATTCTCCATACACACCGAACCCTTTGAGGCTAGCGAACCTCTCAAGCCACCGAACCCTCCTCCTGTTAGCGAACCTTTCACACCAGCCCCACACCTGCACGCATGGAACCAGCGAACCTACTAGGAGCCGAACCCTAATCTTCCGAACCCAAGGAAGGGGCTGCGAACCTCCCATGCAACGAGCCTATGATAGGAACCCATGCTAACAGGCGAACCATGCTGTGAAAACCATGGCCGAACCTTGTTATTTCTCGTGAACCTAGGAGCCACATATCGGATTCCTTGGCCGGCCCACACAGCCATGATGCGTGAGTGTACACTGCGGCCCACAGGGTTTATCCGGCCACAATCCTTTTCTTCGCCCTACACAGCCCATGCACGACCTATGGTGGTGGTGCTGGCCTAAACTATTCAGCTCACAAGGACTAATGGGCCCCGAACCCTTTTAATTGGCCCATGTGGTTTCCTTTTCAGCCCAAGTGATAAGCCCAATACAATTGGATTGGCCACTGATTCGGTTCATGCGTGTAACTAGGCCCATTAACTCCCCTTCGGTCCATGTTGTTGTAAACCGGCCCAATCGTATTTGGCAGCCCATAATCACTAAGCCGATCCAAGTTATTAGGTTAAACTACCCCTAACTGGCCCAACTTATTCCCTTGGCCCATTACACGGCCCAACAGCAATAATTAGCCTAATGGTTTAGCCCACACGTGACTCACAAGGCCTAATTAAATTCAGTTGGCCCAACCCCCTCTTTCGGCCCATAATAATCAAATACATGAAATAACACCTTAACTAATCGAAATCTAATAACATGTATGGGATTTGAGCAAGCTACTACAAGGATGATGAAATTGGATTAATCACGTCATGGAAAACCCTACAACTCAAATATTTAAAGTTGATTAAGGATTTTCATTGGTTAAGAAATCAAAGTACATGAACAAGAGGGTGACATTAATCTAAATGGATTAGGTGTCACTAAAAGCTTAAATAAGTAATAAGGGGCCGAAAGACGACCGAGACTCACAAGTGTTAGTCAACTTTAAGGCGAACACTTACACACCTACACATCGGCTATAACTCATACTTATAATCCATAAACATTATGAAATCAATACAGGAGCGTGAACATCACACAAGTACAAACAAAGAGCGCGTGTATTCTTGTTATACTTAATCAACCACTACAAACACAAGGTGAGTTCATTTGTCCCTTTTCAAACTTATTTGTTTTACTTCGGGACTGAGAAGCATGTTAAACATTTTAATAAATTATTGAAATGTTATTTAATGCTTTTAAACATAATCATGGTACTGATGGAAAAGCTTATGTTTGGAAACTATTATTCTTAAGAAGCTATATACTTGATGACTGAACTTGAGACTTGAGGTTTATGCTAGAAATTAAATGCTTAAACTTGAGACTTGATGCTTATGTTGGAAACCAAATGCTAAAACTTGAGGCTTGATACTTATGCTATGAATTTCATGGTTAAACTGTATGCTAATGCTTGAAACTATATGCTTGAAACTACGATTGCGCGCGAAATGCTCAACTTGTATCTAATCATGGGCTATGTAATTGATAAGCTTCTGCTATAGCAGGGCTTGTACCCATGTATTGAGATACGTGAAAGCTAAACTTTGACGAGGCTAAGCTGTTATCTATGTAAGAGACAAGTAATTGCTAAACTTCTGCTATAGCAGGGCTTGTGTCTGCTTATATGAGATATGTAAATGCTGGATTATTTGTGCATGCATGGCTTGTGTCTATGTATAAGATACGTAATTGCTAAACTTCTGCTATAGCAGGGCTTGTATCTTGTATAGGAGAGACGTAATTGCTAGACTAAGCTTAACTAATTCATGAGATACGTAATGGCTAAACTTCTGCTAGAGCAGGGCTTGTATCTAGCCGTGAGCTACGTAATTGCTAAACTTCTGCTATAGCAGGGCTTGTACTCACGCATGAGATTAGTGAAAGCTAAACTATGGTGTGTGAAACTATGATGCTTGTTAAACTTACATTGAAGCTAATACTTACGAATGCTATAGACTTGTAAACTTTGAAACAGTAAACTAAAGCTATGAGGAATATTGGAATGAATGGTAGGTAAAATGCTTAATTATTATTAACAACAGTGTCACATGCGAATTAGTATGTGGTGGGACGGCGTCTGGGCGGATGGTAGGCTCGACTCAGGGGTATGCCCTATATATAAGCATACCGATTTGGATATGACATGTGGAGTTAATGAGGTTAAGGTTTTACCGAAAGAGGTTTGCTAAAGCTATTTTTAAACTTATAAACTTTATGAACTCACCAACCATTGTGTTGACTTTGTTTTCTTACATGCTTTCTCAGGTGACGCACAGGTTTAAGCTTAAGCTTTTGGATTGCATGCTAGGCGGCCTAGATAGAGGACCTACTTGATTTTGGAAGCACATATTTTGTTATTCATACGAATCACTTTTCGATGTCTTGTACAGATTACAAGATAGAAAACATTTGATTCTTTTGTTATGTTTACTTAGATAAATTACCGAACATTGATATTGTAATTTAACTTTGTAATCCTAGTTCAATGCTTGATTGTGCTTTAGTTATTCTTAACATTGATGCTATGTAAAAAATCTGATCATCACGATTATCACTCACGATATCGCGCCCCGAGAACCTTCCGCTCGGCGGGGAAGTCGATCCGTCCCGCCGGCTTGGGGTGTGACAAACATGAACAACCGAGGGTTGTTGGGCGCTAACACGAGCACTAACACGAACACGAGTACGGTCACTTACACAAAGTCACGTATGGTATACGGTATAGGTAGCCGGTGACCGACCACTCTGTGACGAAGGAGCTTACGCTTGTACTAGCACATCATTCACTAAGGTGAGTTTACGACCCCTCTTTACTCTTTTCAAACGTTTTAAATAGGGGGAGAATACTAGTTGCATCAATTCGAACATTAATGTACAAACATTTTACTGTGTATGCTGGTTTATTAGACAAACATTAAGTGTTGAACTCGTAACAAGCCCTCACAAAGTCTTACCATTAATGTACGAACAACGTGGTAGGTTTGAATGGATTTGTTTGGGTGTGACTAACCCCACGGGGAACAATCTTGACTGGATGTCATAACCCGTGAAACTTTGACCTAACTTGCTGTGTGTACGAGACACAAAAGAGGCAAGGACAAACAAGTCTAGTTCGGTAGTGACACACTGACACTTGGAGCCTAGGGCTCGGTACTAACATTATGATAAACAGCATGACACATGTTTTCTATTACTATATGTATCTATCAAAACCTGTGAACTCACCAACCATTGTGTTGACACGTTTTCTTAAACTTGTATTCTCAGGTAACTGACAGGATCGTGGATATCAGGAATGCACGTTAAGGGACAAGCATTAGGAAATCGCATGCATTTCTGTTCATCTTTTGAAAACAATTTTATTTAAAATATTGCTATGCTTAAAACGATGTTGTATCTGACAAGTACTTTCTGCTGCATGTATTAACTTATTATCTTTCCGCTGCAATATGATTTATTATTCCGCTGCAAACTATTTATTACTTTTATGACAACAATGTATTTTGAAAACACATGTAGTGTCGTTCCATATGACCATGAGCTGTGATTCTGGCCACGTCACACCCACGTGGACTAACACCACAAGTGGGAAACTGGGGGTGTGACAAACTGGTATCAGAGCCTTGGTTATAGAGAACTAGGTTTGCATGTAGTGAACTAAGACTATAGTCGTTGCCCAACTTTAGACACTACACTTAGAACTTGCACACCGATGTTGTTATTAATACTATTAAACTATTACTTATTGATTTGAGAATTACAGGATGGCCGATAATAATGGAGATGCTGGCAGGAACCCAGGAAAGCGCCCGGTGGATGATTAGGTGACGGAGGAGAGCCGTCAGAGAGTCCCAGACATTGTAGCACATGTGGATGAGGAGATGGGCCGCCAAGCCCGACGGGCTAGATGTGACAGGTTCTGGGGTTGGTTCCCCATGACTATTCGGGACTGGATTGAGGGGGATATAGTACCTCCACCCCGACATCAAGGTGATGCACCTATTGATCATCGATTACCACACCTTGGAGTGCCGATGGACCAGGCATTCGCAGCCCACGTGGCCTACACCCGACGCGAGGCTAGGAGGTACCACGAGCTATCGGACGAGGTTCGAGTTCTTTCGTGAGGAGAACCAACGCCTTGAGGGGCGGGTTGATAGCCTGCAAGAGCAGGTGGAGACACTGCGCCTTCAGATGGCACAGCTAATGGCCAGCACGGGCAGATTGTCGAAATCATGCAGGAGCATGATGGACGCATAGCAGCGACTGAGGTCGCTACGGAGGAGAATCACGCGATGATTCAGGCCAGCGATGCCATGCTCAACGCATGGGCGGAGCAGTTTATTTTTGAACCACCTCCCGAGGATGGACCACAGTTTGAGGCTGAGGATCTCCAGGAAAGTGACTTCGATGAGGATCCCGAAGAGGATGGAGACGACGAGGCAGCCGAGAGTGATGTCTCACACTCTACCATAGATTCGGACTAGTGGATTTCTTTTATTTTGTATTTCCTTTTGTATTGCCTAGACGAGCGGGATGTGCTCGTATTAACTTGTAGTATTATTACCCTTTGAAAATTATTGTACTCAAAATTCTATTAATGAAATGATGTTTTCGTTCTAATTATGACTGTTTGCTAACCTAGCATCTGACATGACATCTGGCTAACACTCTAACTCATGATAAACTAACATTCTACCCTTTTCAATATAGCAACTCGCTATGGTTGGATGGGGAGCTCATACACGCGCTGGCAAGAAGCCAATCGGAGCGGCGACCATCAAGATGATGGTGGACCGCCGAGTAAGCAAGGCGGTTGCCGGATACGAGGCAAGTCGTCCACACAGCGAGACCAGTGGGACTAACAATGGTACTAACATTCACCTAACATGACTAACACAGTGTAGCTAACTTGAATACTAACACGCGACATTGGTTTCTGACAAACAGGATCACACGGCAACAACAACAAAGGATGCTCATTCAAATCCTTTCTGAACTGTCACCCTCACACTTTTAAAGGAACTGAAGGGGTTGTTGGTATGCTCCGCTGGGTTGAGAAACCAGAATCTGTGTTCGCCATGTGCGAATGTGCTGAAGAGAACAGGGTTAAGTTTGCGACCGGTACACTGGAAGGACCAACCCTCACATGGTGGAACACCCATGTTCAAACACTGGGGTTGGACGGTGCCAACTCTATGTCTTGGGCTGATTTCACCAGGCTGCTGCAAGAGGAATACTGTCCTCGTGATGAGATAAGAAATCTAGAGGTGGAGTTCTGGGTGCTGAAGATGGTGGGATCCGAAATCGAGCAGTATTGCACTCGATTTCATGAGCTCTGCAAGTTACGCCCGACAATGGTGACGCCAGGAATACAAAAAGATCGAGCAGTTCATCAGCGGACTGCCCGAACAAATTCAGAGCATGGTGACAGCATCTGACCTCACCACCATCCAACCATTGATCAGACTGGCTCACAAACTAACAGACCAAGCGGTGGCTCAGGGCAAGCTACCCAAGTGAGGCAAACATCTGAAGCCTCAGGAGAGCCACAAGCAAAAGTGGGAGCCCAGCCAACACCAATCTCAACCATCTTATCATCAACAACAAAGATCTGCACGCAAGGGCCTTTACAGCTACCCAACCTGACAACAAGGGGAAGGGTGTCTATGAGGCAATATACCCTCTGTGTAACCGGTGTTCTTATCACCACTTTGGACAATGTGAACGGTACCGTTGCCTGAAGTGTGGACGACATGGCCACATGGCCAAAGATTGCAGGTCTAAATTTCCAAACAACAACAACAACCCCAACCACAACCAGAATAACAACAACCTAAACACTCTTCGAGGGTGTTATGAATGTGGAAAATTAAGGCACATACGGAGGGATTGCCCACAGTTGAAGAAAGCCGTAGGAGGATCGGCAAAGGGCCGAGCATTCGTGATTGGATCTGGGGAAGCCAAGGATGATCCTAACATCGTAACCGGTACGTTCCTTTTAAATAATGTCTATGCTAGCATATTATTTGATACCGGTGCCGAGAGGAGCTTTATCTCTAGTGAGTTTAGCAAATTACTAGATATTACCCCAACGCCACTAGACTATAAGTACACCTTAGAGTTAGCCGACGACAAACTGATTGAAACGTAGCACGTCTTTCGAGGATGCGTCATGTTTTTGGCGGATCACGAACTCGAAATCGACTTGATGCCGGTGACTCTCGGGAGCTTCGATGTGGTCGTTGGAATGGACTGGCTATCCGCTAACCAAGTTGAGATCGTATGCAACGAGAAAATTGTGCGAGTGACGTTGCAGAACGGATAACAAATCTCAATTCAGGGAGAATGACGGGGAGTACCTCTGAATATCATGTCTTGCATGAAGGAGAACAAGTACATACAGAAAGGGTACACTGCTATACTAGCCCTTATCACGGAACAACCAAAGAAAGAAAGGAAGATTGAGGACATCGCTGTAGTCCGCGATTTTCTTGAAGTGTTTCCCGATGATCTACTTGGACTACCACCAACACGACAAATTGAGTTCCAGATAGACCTCACTCCCGGAGCAGCACCGATTGCTAAAGCACCATACCGACTAGCACCGACAGAGATGCAGGAACTGTCTAACCAATTGCAAGCACTGTTAGACAAGGGATTTATCAGGCCGAGCTTCTCACCCTGGGGAGCACCGGTCTTGTTCGTAAAGAAGAAAGACGGATCATTCCGTATGTGTATCGACTACAGGGAACTGAACAAGGTGACGATCAAAAATCGATACCCATTACCGCGCATAGACGATCTGTTGGACCAGTTGCAAGGGTCAAGCTACTGTTCAAAAATCGATTTAAGATCGGGCTACCATCAACTGAGGATACAGGAAAATGATATTCCTAAGACTGCCTTTAGAACTCAATACGGACACTACGAATTTCTGGTTATGCCCTTTGGACTGACCAACACACCCGCAGTATTCATGGACCTCATGAATAGAGTGTGCAAGCCTTATCTCGAAAAATTCGTAATAGTGTTCATTGATGACATCCTGATCTACTCTAAGAATCAAGAGGAACATGCTGAACATCTGAGGCTAGTCTTGGAGTTATTGAAGAACGAGCACCTATACGCGAAGTTTTCCAAATGTGACTTTTGGATTCGTGAAGTCCAATTCCCTGTACATGTGGTTAACGAGAATGGGATACACGTAGAACCAGCCAAGATTGAAGCCATTAAGAACTGGGAAGCACCCAAAATTCCAACCGAGGTGCGACAATTCCTAGGACTGGTCGGGTACAGACGATTCATCGAGGGATTTTGAAAAATCGCTCAATCACTAACATCCCTAACTCACAAGGACAAGAAGTTCGATTGGGGAGAGAAACAGGAAGCTGCTTTCAACCTGCTGAAACAAAAGCTATGCACTGCACCCATCCTATCCTTGCCAGAAGGATGTGACGACTTCGTGGTGTATTGTGACGCCTCGAAACAGGGACTCGGTGGCGTGCTGATGCAACGCGAGAAGGTCATAGCATAGGCATCTCGAAAACTAAAGGTACATGAGAAGAACTACACAACTCATGACCTTGAGTTGGGAGCCGTAGTGTTTGCCTTGAAGATTTGGCGACACTACTTATACGGCACGAAATGCACTATCTTTACCTATCATAAGAGCTTACAACACATCTTCAATCAGAAGGAGTTGTACATGAGACATCGAATGTCACACCCTGAGCCGGCGGGGTCGGATCGAAGTCCCCGTCGGGCGGAAGGTTCTCGGAGCACGATATCGTGAATGATAATCGTGATGATCAGATTGTTTACATAGCATCAATGTTACGAATAATTAAGCACAATAAAACATTAACTAGGATTACAAAGTTAAATTACAAATGTCAAGGTTTAGTAATTTAACTAAGTAAACATATCCCAAAAGAATCAGATATATCTATCTTGAATCTGTACAAGATATCAAAAGAGATTCATATTGATCTCAAATGATGTGCTTCTTCAAAAGTCAACTAGGATCTATATCTGGGCATCCTAGTATGCAATTTCTGAATCCTAGCTTACTCATGTGCGTCACCTGAGAAAGCATGTAAGAAAAAAAAGTCAACACAATGGTTGATGAGTTCATGTAGTTTTTATGTAAAAATAGTTCGAAAAATCCTTTGAATGACAACCTTAACCTCACCATTAACCACCTATATCATCTGCTTCAGTATGCTTATATATAGGGCATATGTAGGGGACAAGCCCCAGCCAACATCCCACCACATACCAAACCACATGATATATTGTTCCTGATGATAATTAAGCGTTTCACTCTACGTGTTTGATTCCATTACGTTTGATTCTTTGAATTCGTTTACCCTGTAATTGTTTACCTTGACTCCCAAAATGACAACCTTAACCTCACTAACAACCACCTATGCTATCCAACATGCTTATATATAGGGCATATGTAGGGTACTAGCCCCAGCCAACATCCCACCACATACCGGGCTGCTTAACATATTGTTATTAATGATAATTAAGCATTCCATCCCACTACTTTGATTCCATGACCTATGATTCTTAGCATTTATTTTCCCTGCCAATGTTTACTTTGTTTCCCCCGAAATGACAACCTTAACCTCACTAACAACCACCTATGCTATCCAACCAAGTATGCTTATATATAGGGCATATGTAGGGGACAAGCCCCAGCCAACATCCCACCACATACCAGGCTGCTTAACATATTGTTGTTAATGATAATTAAGCATTTCATCCCACTAATTTGATTCCACAATGTATAAGTGTTAAGTTTAAGAGGCACCATTATGGACAGTTGAAACCTTAAGGAATTCAACATCCATCCATAATGATCCTAAATATGACTTGTGACATGTTCTGATAGAGGAACCTTCAAGTTAACACAAAGTCAACTAGAAGAACCCAATCATTCTAGTCACTTATCATAACCATGGATGAATCAAGAAGAACACAGAATGACTAGTAGGGGTTGACACACAGGTCAACACGCGGCGGCCAATCAGTCTGTCTTACATGACTCTGACAAAGAAGAACACTGATGACTAGTAGGGGTTGACGCACAGGTCAACACGCGGCGGCCAACAGTCTGTCTTACAATGTCCAATAGTTTAAGCATACAAGTCTAAAGCATTCACATAGTTTCGCTGATGACTAGTAGGGGTTGACACACAGGTCAACACGCGGCGGTCACACAGGTCAACACGCGGCGGTCAATCAGTCCTTTATTTAAGCATCCAATGTTTCAAGCATTCAAGTGTTCAAGCATCCAAATGTATCAAGCATTCCAAGTGTTCATGTATCCCAAGCATACCTTGCATTCAAGTATTCAAGTATCTCAAATGTATCAAGCATTCACGTGTTTTCAAGTATCTCAAAGTATAACAAGAATTCACATGTTTTCAAGTATCTCAAAGTATAACAAGTATTCATGTGTTTTCAAGTATTTCAAGTGTAATAAGCATTCAAGTGTTTCAAGCATCTCACGTATATAAGTATTTCTAAGCATATATGTTTTCAAGTTAAGTTTAAGCAAATCATTGTAAGTGTAAAGTAATTTAATACTTTACTAAATGTGTAGAACATTAACTTTCTGAAATAATTGTATAAAGCATTAGTGTTTAGTTTAAGTATTTTCAAAGCCTTATGATTTCGTATATAGTTAAACATAGAGTTTATGAGTTAAACCTCCATTGTATAGTTTAAGCACATAGCTTATAACATAAGTATTTAGCTCAAAGTTTAAGTATTAAGTTTATATTATAAGCGTTTAGCATAAGGTTTAGGCTACAAACCTATATTGTAAGCCTCAAGTATATAGTTTAAACTTCCCGTTTATAGTATAAGTATCAAGTTTATAGTTTCTCAAAGTATACTAGTTTCCCGTTTGATCACAAAGTGTTTGTATAATGCAAATAAGTATAAAGTAAATAGCATTAACTATTTACACTATAGCCTTAGTCTTCGGTTTCCCACCCAAGCATTTAAATTTCATGCCTTAGTATAAGCATTGTAATTATGTATAAAAGCATTTAATAAACATTTCAATAATTGTTTAACATGCTTCTCAGTCTCAAAGTAAAACAAAAGGTTTGAAAAGGGACAAATGAACTCACCTGTGTTTGAAGCGGTTGACTAAGTTCTAAAACAAGAATGCACGCGCTCTTTGTTTGTACTTGTTGTGTTGTTCACGATCCTGCATTGATTTCATAGTGTTTGTAGTTTATAAGCATTTGTTTGTAAGAATTCGTTGTGCGTGTGAGTATTAATGTTAGCCCTATTGTGGGCTAGCACCAGTGAGTCACGGTCTTTATCCAGCCTTACTATGTTCTTGAGAATTCAAAACCTTTGGAATGTTATGCTTATTATTTGTATTACCTGAATCTTTTGTAAGTATACTTACATATTCATTTAGCTTTATAAAAGAATTACATGTAATTCTCGTTCAAAGTGTTAGTGTGTTGGGTTAGTTACTAACCAAGTGAACCGAATAAGAGTTGGCCAAAATGGGCCAACTGTAGGGTATTATTGGGCCGGTTAAGGCTATGTGTGGGCCTCGAATGTAAATGGGCCATGTTAAGTTGAGTGTGTGTCGGACTAAACATATAGGCCATCCCAACAATGTTGGGCCCATATTATCACTTGGGTTTAATAGCATAGGTTAATCAAGTGGCCGAGAAAGGGTGTGAGCCGAAGGATACATGGGCCGTGGGTGCTTTTCGTGGGCCAACTAGTTAAGTGGCCTTGTGTGTCACGTGTGAACTAAACCATTGGGTTGGTCGATGTTGTTGGGCCGGAACACTATCTTGGGCCTAGAATTGCGCCGTTTAACCTATGTTCGGCCCAATATGATGGAAGTACATCTTTTGTCAGCGAACCTCTTTAAAATTTTTGGTAGGTTCGGCCTAGTGTAGCCCAACGAACCTAAATGGTTCCTGTAGGTGGGACTCGGGCAGGGTTTAGGTTTGTGAAGGGAAAGTTTGCATGAAAAAGGTTTTGCTATGCGAAAGGTTCGTCAATCATATCCCTTAACAGGTTCGTGAATTTGAGAATTGTATACAGCTCGAGGGTTCGCTTGTGACATGGTCCCTAGTCAAGGTTCGTTTCATAGTGGTTCGCCCTAAGGTTCGTAGCCACAAAGGTTCGGTAACCAAGGAAAGGGTTCGGTAATGGTTCACCAATGGTTCGTGGCTCTCACTGGTGGTTCGCCGGTGATCAAGAGGTTCGGCTGATGGGGATGGTTCGTTGGACACGCATGCTAGGTTCACCTGAAGTGAAACCCAGAGGGTTTGGCCATGATATGAGCATGAGGGTTCGGCTGGTTGACCTTTGCATGGAAGGTTCGTCAACAGAAGGGGGGGGGGTTCGGGGCTGATGGAGTTGTACGCAGGTTCGTTAGTGATGGGGAGGTACGTCACTTATGACTCATGCACGCCGGTTCGGTGGTTGGTGGAGTGACAGCCTTCCAGGGTTCGGCCAGAACCTTGTGCGTTCGACCAGCAATTTGTCTCACGAACCTGTAAACATCCACCCCCTCTTTCAGTTCCGAGTACCTGGGTCGACCCTTTCCATGCCGTAGACATCGTAGGTACGCCCTCGAAAGGTTTTAGGTTCGAAGGTCTCAATCTATGGTCGGTTTTAAGGTGGTGATCGAACCATTAAGGTAAAATAATGAAAACCCTAATTTTTCAACAAGTTTAAAGCTTCATACCTCGAATTCAGCTGGACAAATCCATAGATCAGTTGTACTTTCGTGTAGAGGGAGTCGAGAGCTTCTCATGGACACCAAGAACGCCCGATTTCGTCTCTAAACGAGTGAGTTATGGTGATTTGAAGGTGATGAACTTAGAGAGAGAGAGAGAGAGATTTCGTGAGAGAGAGTTTAGAGAGAGAGAGATCATGGAAAAAATGAAAGAATGCCATATTTTGGGGTTTAAATACCCCGAGGGTATTCGGTTGCTCGGTTCGTGTTTTCGTCGCGTTTCCGGATCGTAACACAAAATATTTAAATTTTCTTGAATTATTTATCGAAATATATTTATTTTACGTGTTTCGTTATTTCATTCGCGTATCTTATGCTTTACGCGTTTTAATTAAAATAGCTTATTTTAAATTTCATTTCTGATTAGTTTCAAAATTGTAAAACATGAAATACTATATTTCCTTAAATTTATTATCGTTCGAATCATTTTCGTTTCGTTTCGTTTCGTCAGAAAACGTCACTTACGCGCGCTTTCGTACAGAGCGCTAACTGTGCGAACACGATCGTACGTTTCACTTTCTGATTTTTTTTTTTCTACTTTTCAGTCATCATTTCAGATTGTTAAACTATCAGATTTATTCGTACAGATCGTCACCTATTCGAATAACTCGTCGGTTTAGCATTCTGTAACAACAACTGTTAAAGTTTTGTTCTGTTTATCCTCACATATGTTTAAACCTAATAATACAAAATCAAGCATGTATGCATCCATTCATGACTGTCTGATGTGTTTTTGACTGTTTAAACCATGAGGTTCAAATCAGAATTTCAGAAACATCGTGTAATAGTTCCTGTTTAGCATCAAATGTTAATAGATTCTAAGTATTTCTCCTAGTTTGCACCTGAGTTACAGTAGAAGTTACTGTACAGTTTTACTGTTCCGGTAACGATTCCGGCACAGATGTTACATCGAAGATGGGTTGAACTCATCGGCGGTTATGATTGCGCTATCAAATAACATCCCGGTAAGGCAAACGTAGTGGCCGACGCGTTGAGCCGGAAAGAAACAACAAAACGCGTGCGTGCTCTACAACTTACAATTCATTCTGAATTGCCACAACAGATTCGGAATGCTCAACAAGAAGCCCTGAAAGTCGAAAACCATGGAAAAACATATGGAGGTGAAGACCGACGGGGCATACTACTTCATGGACCAAATCTGGATTCCACACCACGGAGGATTAAGGAATGTGGTGATGGACGAAGCACACAAGAGCCGGTACTCGGTACATCTGGGTTCTGAAAAATGTACCATGATCTGAAGACAACATACTGGTGGCCAAACATGAAAGCCGAAATAGCAACTTACGTGAGTAAGTGTTTGACGTGCTCAAAAGTCAAAGTTGAGTACCAGAAGCCATTAGGTCTACTTCAGCAACCTGAAATACCAATGTGGAAATGGGAACAAATTTCCATGGTCTTCATCACCAAACTGCCTAAGACGGCAAGCGGTTGCGATACCATCTGGGTTATCGTGGATCGACTAACGAAGTCTGCACATTTTCTACCGATCAAGGAGACTAACAAGTTAGACAAACTCACACGGGTTTATCTAAAGGAAGTTGTCACACCCCGAGCCGGCGGGACGGATCGTGTTCCCCGCCGGGCGGAAGGTTCTCGGGGCGCGATATCGTGAATGATAATCTGATCAGATTTTTTACATAGCATCAATGTTAAGAATAACTAAAGAACAATCATGTATTAACTAGGATTACAAAGTTAAATTACAATATCAATGTTCAGTAATTTAACTAAGTAAACCTAACAAAAGAATCAAATGTTTTCTATCTTGTAATCTGTACAAGACATTCAAAAGTGATTCGTATGAACAACAAAATATGTGCTTCCAAAATCAACTAGGTCCTCTATCTAGGCCGCCTAGCATGCAATCCAAAAGCTTAAGCTTAAACTTGTGTGTCACCTGAGAAAGCATGTAAGAAAAACAAAGTCAACACAATGGTTGGTGAGTTCATAAAGTTTATAAGTTTAAAATAGCTTTAACAAACCTCATTCGGTAAAACCTTAACCTCATTAACACCACATGTAATATCCAAATCGGTATGCTTATATATAGGGTATACCCCTAAGTCGAGCCTACAACCCGCCCAGACGCCGTCCCACCCCATACTAATCCGCATATGACACTGTTGTTAATATTAATTAAGCATTTTACCTACCATTCAACCCACTCTGCATCATAGCTTTAGTTTTATGTTTCAAAGTTTACAAGTCTATAGCATTCGTAATTATTAGCTTCAATGTAAGTTTAACAAGCATCATAGTTTCACACACCATAGTTTAGCTTTCACTAATCTCAAGCGTGAGTACAAGCCCTGCTATAGCAGAAGTTTAGCAATTACGTAGCTCACGGCTAGATACAAGCCCTGCTCTAGCAGAAGTTTAGCCATTACATATCTCATGAATTAGTTAAGCTTAGTCTAGCAATTACGTGTCTCCTATACAAGATACAAGCCCTGCTATAGCAGAAGTTTAGCAATTACGTATCTTATACATAGGCACAACCCATGCATGCACAAATAATCCAGCATTTACATATCTCATATAAGCAGACACAAGCCCTGCTATAGCAGAAGTTTAGCAATTACGTGTCTCTTATATAGATAATAGCTTAGCCTCGTCATAGTTTAGCTTTCACGTATCTCAATACATGGGTACAAGCCATGCTATAGCAGAAGTTTAGCAATTACGTAGCCCAAGATTAGGTACAAGCTTAGCATTTCGCACGCAATCATAGTTTCAAGCATATAGTTTCAAGCATTAGCATATAGTTTAACCATGAAATTCATAGCATAAGCATCAAGCCTCAAGTTTTAGCATTTGGTTTCCAACATAAGCATCAAGCCTCAAGTTTAAGCACTTAGTTCCCAACATAAGCATTAAGCCTCTAGTTTAAGCATTTAGTTTCTAGCAAAAGCATCAAGCCTCATGTTTAAGCATTTAGTTCCCAACGTAAGCATTAAGCCTCAAGTTTAAGCATTTCGTTTAAGCATTCGGCCCTAAAGGTGTGGGTTCGGCTTGGCAATACTGAGCATGGGTTCGTGGCGATCCAAGGGTTCGTCTAGAGTCTGAGGTTCGCCGGAGGGTTGCAGGTTCGGCACCATGGTTCGTGACAAACCCCAAGGTTCGCAACAAGAGGGAGGTTCGTGGCTGGTGGTCTGCAACATTGGTTCGTCTAGGTGATGCAAAACAGGTTCGTGTCTATATAGTAAAGGTTCGGCTGCCTAAGGTTTGGTCGAGTGAGCTGGCAGGTTCGGCTATGTAAAGTCCCACTCCTGGTTCGGCTAAGTACTAAGGTTCGTTGCTTACAAGATGGTTCGGTAATGAGCAACAGGTTCGTGAAACCCCAAGGGTTCGGCCATCTGGAGACAAGGGTTCGGCTAGTCCTCACGAACCTGCATGCTCACCTCACCATCCTTGTAGCTTTAATCCGTTGATTTGGCCCTCCCTAGACCGTTGCTACACGCTGACAGAGCTTTGAGAGGGTGTTGGTTCGGAGGGTAGAGCTTGGAACCGGTTGCAAAGATGGTGGATCGACTAGAGTGATAAAAACCCTATTTTACGTGAAGTTCCAAGCTTCATACCTTAAATTTGGCTGGGTAAATCATCAGATCCGTTGTACTTCTAGGTAGAGCTTGTTTCTAGCTACGCGTGGACACCAAGAACTCGCGATTCCGTTGAGAAATGGCCAAGATCTTGAAGGTTGAAGATGGAAACTTAGAGAGAGAGAGATGACGGGTTTTAGAGTTAGACAGAGAGAGGGTTTGCGGAGAAATGAATTAAATGAGTCATTTGATGTTTATATACCCCGTGGGTATTCAGGTTTGTTTCGGTTGCTCGGTTCTCGTTTTCGTCGTGTTTCCGGCACGTTACGCGCGTTTTTAGTAAATTAAATAAAAAGAGTTTATTTTAAACGTTTGGAAATTGTTTATTTCTTGAAAATATTTTTATATTATTATTTCCGAATTATTTATCGTAATTTATTAATTTTACGCGTTTCGTTAATTGTTTCACAGATTTACGTATTTAATTACAAACAGTTTCTTTTTAATTTATTTCTGTTGAGTTTCAAAATTGTAAAACAGGAAATATTTTATTTCCTTGAATTTATTATCGTTCGTATCATTTTCGTGTTCGTTTTCGTTTCGTCAGAACGCGTCACCATCGCGCGTATTCGTTCGAATCGTCATTCGAATGAATACGACGATGGTTTGGCTTTCCAACTTTTGTTTTCTACTTTTCAGTCAATATTTCATAACGTTAAACTCTCATAATCATTCGTACAGATCATCACCTATGCGAATAATTCGTCGGTTTAGCATTCCGTAACAACAATCGTTATAGTTTCGTTCTGTTTAACCTCACATACGTTTATACACAATAGCATCGAATCAAATATCTGTGTTTCCATACTGTGTTGTCTGACATGTTTCTGACTGTTAAACCCTAAGGTTTTAATCAGATTTCAGACAATCGCATAATAGTTTCGTGTTAAGTATAATGTATCAATAGCATAAACATAGTTTCACGTAAGGTGTACCTGAGTTACTGTACGAGTTACTGTAGCGATCACTGTTCTGGCACGCGTCCGGAACTGATGTTACAGTCTCCCCTTGTTAGAGAAATTTCGTCCCGAAATTTAGGGCTCGTTATTCGGTACAGCTTCCTCTGTAAAGAGTTGAGGATACTTGTTCTTCATGTGATCTTCACGTTCCCAAGTAAACTCGGGTCCGCGCCTTGAGTTCCATCGAACCTTAACGATCGGAATACGGCTTCGCCTCAGTTTCTTACCTTTGCGATCCATAATCTCTAAAGGTTCTTCGACAAAGTGTAAGTGTTCATACAATTGAATTTCTTCAACCGGTATGATAAGAGTTTCATCAGCAAGGAATTTCTTCAAGTTTGAGACGGGAAACACATCATGTACACCACTAAGTTCATCAGGTAGTCTAAGTCTGTACGCCACAGGACCAATGCGCTCGATGATCTCGAACGGTCCCACGTACCGTGGTGTTAGTTTGCTTTTCTTTGCAAAACGAACTACACCTTTCCATGGGGATACCTTTAACATGACACGGTCTCCCACTTGGAATTCCAACGGCTTGCGTCGTTTGTCGGCATAGCTCTTTTGTCTGCTTCGGGTTGCTTGTAGCCTTTGTTGTATTTGAGCAATTTTGTCTGTAGTTTCTTGAATGAGTTCTGGCCCTGTTATTCGATTATCTCCCACTTCCGACCAACAGATCGGTGATCGACACTTGCGACCATAGAGAGCGTTGAACGGTGCACATCCAATGCTACTATGATAGTTGTTATTGTAGGAGAATTCAATCAGTGGTAAATGAGAATCCCAATTTCCACCGAAGTCTAGAACACAAGTTCTTAACATGTCCTCCAGGGTTTGTATAGTACATTCGCTTTGACCATCTGTTTGTGGATGATAAGCTATACTCAAGTTTAATTGCGTCCCCAGAGATTTCTGCAATGATTGCCAGAACCTTGATGTAAATCTGCTATCCCGATCTGAAATGATAGACAATGGCACACCATGGCGCACCACTATCTCGTTGATGTAAAGCTTCGCTAGTTTATCCATCGTGTAAGTTTCTCGCATCGGCAAGAAATGAGCAGATTTGGTTAATCGATCAACGATAACCCAAATAGTGTCATGTCCATTGGAAGTGCGGGGTAGCTTAGTAACAAAGTCCATAGCTATTTGTTCCCACTTCCAAAGTGGAATTTCAGGCTGTTCCAGTAAACCAGACTGTTTCTGGTGTTTCGCCTTCACTTTACCGCACGTGAGACATCGACCAACATACTCGGCTATGTCTTTCTTCATGCCCGGCCACCAATAATACGCACGTAAGTCTTGGTACATTTTATCAGCACCGGGATGCACCGAGTATTTGGTCTTGTGTGCCTCATCAAAAATAAGCTTCCTTAACTCATCTACTGCAGGAATCCATACACGATCCTTGTAGTAGATAATTCCATCAGGTTTTGTTTCCAAATGTTTTTCCACTCCACAATCTAGTTCTTTCTTTAGGTTTTCACGTTCAACAACCTCTTGTTGTGCTTGCATAATGTTATCGTGTAAGCTTGTCCGCACAGTCATTCCCATTGCTCTGACGCGCAAGAGTTTGACCCGTTCTTTCTAACTCAAGGCATCAGCCACAACGTTTGCCTTGCCCGGATGATATTTGATTACACAGTCGTAATCATTCAGAAACTCAACCCAACGTCGATGTCGCATGTTGAGTTCCTTCTGATCGAATATATGTTGCAGACTCCTGTGATCAGTAAATATGGTACACTTGGTTCCATATAAGTAATGTCTCCAGATCTTCAGTGCAAACACCACTGCTCCCAGTTCCAGATCATAATTAGTGTAATTCTTCTCATGAATCTTCAGTTGTCTCGATGCATACGCGATAACTTTGTCTCGCTGCATCAGTACACAGCCAAGTCCCTGATGGGATGCATCACAGTACACTACAAAGTCATCACAACCGTTTGGGAGAGATAAGATTGGAGCATCACATAGCTTCTGCTTCAAAGTCTGAAAGGCTTCTTCTTGCTTTTGCTCCCAAACAAACGGCTCGCTTTTCTGTGTTAGCTTTGTGAGTGGCAGGGCTATCTTAGAAAAGTTCGAGATGAACATTCTGTAATAGCCTGCTAAGCCTAGAAAAGAACATATCTCTGTCGGTGTCTTCGGAGTGTCCCAATCCTTTATTGATTCGATCTTGGCAGGATCAACAAGAATTCCCTCACTGTTAACTACGTGACCCAGGAATTGAACTTCTTTTAACCATAATTCACATTTAGAGAATTTGGCATAGAGCTTCTCTTCCTTTAACAGTTCCAAGATCGTTCTAAGATGTTGCTCGTGTTCTGCTTTGCTTTTAGAATAGATCAATATGTCATCAATGAAAACAATAACAAATTGATCTAAGTATGGCTTACACATACGGTTCATGAGATCCATGAAAACCGCGGGTGCATTCGTCAACCCAAAAGGCATCACCATAAACTCGTAATGCCCATATCTGGTACGAAACGTCGTCTTAGGTATGTCTTCATCTTGTACACGGAGCTGGTGGTATCCAGACCGCAAATCAATCTTCGAAAAGTACTGAGCTCCTTGCAATTGATCAAACAGATAATCAATCCTCGGTAGTGGATACCGATTCTTGATGGTTAGTTTTTTTTGCTCCCTGTAGTCTATGCACATACGAAAGGATCCATCCTTCTTTTTCACGAACAAGACCGGAGCTCCCCAAGGTGAGTAGCTCAGTCGGATGAAACCTTTATCAAGTAGCTCCTGTAGTTGGTTAGATAATTCCTGCATCTCCGAAGGTGCTAACCTGTAAGGAGATTTAGCAACAGGTGTTGCTCCAGGAATCATATCAATAAGAAACTCTACCGGTCGCACAGGTGGCAAACCCGGTAGATCTTCAAGAAACACTTCAGGGTATTCCTTTACTATCGGCACGTCTTGTATTGTTTTCTTGTCTTTTTCTTTCTCCACCACATGAGCCAAGAAAGCTAAGCATTTCTTTTGTAGACACTTACGTGCTTTTATGCATGACATGATCTTTACGCTTCTCTTTGATTGATCCCCACAAACTTCCAATACACGATCATTCGTCACTGGAATCCGAAGTAGCTTTTCGGAACAGATGACCTCAACTCTATTGAGTGATAGCCAATCCATCCCCACAATGATGTCGAAACTGCCCAACTCCATCGGCAACAAGTCGATGGTAAATGTGTGATCTGTGAGTGTAAGTGGGCAGTTCCTAAGTATAGTGCTAACTGTAACTTGCTTTCCGTTCGCTACTTCGATAATGTAAGGGGAGTCTAAATTTTCCTCAGTAAGACTAAGTTGTCATGCAAAATTAGATGAAATAAAACTCTGGTCTGCACCAGTGTCAAATAGTATAGATGCATAAGAGTCATGTAAAAGAAATGTACCAGTGACCACATTAGGGTCTTGGCGTGCAACATTGGCTCCGATAACAAAAGCTCGTCCTCGAGGTGCTTCTGCTCCTTGTTGTACTCTCTTTGGACATTCACGGGAGAAATGACCCACTTCTCCACAGTTGTAACATCCCTTGTTGTTGTTATTGCCTGGTGGTGGTGGTGGTGGAGGTAGTGCCCTGGCAGCAGGGTTGGTAGTTTGCATTGCAGTAAGGCGACAATTTGCAACCCAGTGGCCAAATCGACCACAGTGAGTGCACTTCCTACATTGTGCAATAGGATGATGATGATACTTGCAATGAGTGCACTGAGGATGCACTCCCCCATAGTTCTTGGGTGCAGGATTGACAGGTGTTGCAGGAGCTTGTCTCAGAGGAGTGACGGCCGCATAGTTCTTAACGACCTTTTGCTTCTTCTTTTGGTGGTACTCTGGTTTCTTTGTGGTTGCTTCCTTAGATTTTCCCGCTTCATCTTTCAGAACTCCTGACTTCACCATTACCCTAGTAAGTTTAGCTGAAAGAGCAATAGCTGACTCCAAAGCAGTAGGATTTGCAGCCAACACAATGCTCTCTATGCAGGAGGGTAATCCAACTACATATCTGTCAATTAACTTCTCCAGTGTGGGCACCATCTCTGGCACCAAAGCTACCAGTTCGTGATAGCGGGTGGTGAAAGTCATATGGTCGGCTCCCTTCATCACCTGGTTCGAGAGCTCAACCTCTAGCTGCTGCAGTTCATGTTTCGGACAGAATTCGTTCCTTAGAAGAAGTTTGAACTCTGCCCAAGGCATTGCCATTGCTTCATCCCTTCCTCGGGCCCAGATCTGAGAATTCCACCATGTCAAAGCTCGCTTGCTAAATGATCTTGCTGCATAGCGAACTTTGTGATGTTTCGGACAATTGCTTATGTCCAGTGTATTCTCCATCTTCTCCAGCCATTGGATCAATCCAACAGCTCCTTCCACACCAGTAAAGCTTGGTGGTTTACATCCTATAAAGGATTTGTAGGAGCAGTCTGAAGTATGACTAGTGTTTCCACTAGCCTCTCCTGTAGTATGGCCAGAATTGTTGCCATGTCCCTAAATCCGGTTTATCATCTCTGGGATGACATCTTTCAGTTGACTTGTCAGTTGTGTGCTCAGGAGTGTCGCCAAAGCGATATTGGTAGGATCAATAACTGGACCCGCATTCGGGTTCGGAGGAGGGTTTAGCGGAGGAGGAGGCGGCGGTGGGGAATATGGTGGTGATGGTGTCGATGAGTGGGGTGCAGAAGTCTGTGTAGTAGGTATCGGATTCGGTTGTCTTCTAGGCGGCATTCTAATCATAACCAAGAGAATTTGGTTAGTGCAGTGATCGAATGTAGAAGACACAATGCAAACTTAAGTCTTGTGTTCTCTACATGAGGGTCCCTAAGTTATAGTCTAGGCCAAACCGTTTAAGTAAATGACCTATTATTCTCTATAACGTTGAGCTCTGATACCAATCTGTCACACCCCGAGCCGGCGGGACGGATCGTGTTCCCCGCCGGGCGGAAGGTTCTCGGGGCGCGAAATCGTGAGTGATAATCGTGATGATCAGATTGTTTACATAGCATCAATGTTAAGAATAACTAAAGCACAATCAAGTATTAACTAGGATTACAAAGTTAAATTACAATATCAATGTTCAGTAATTTAACTAAGTAAACCTAACAAAAGAATCAAATGTTTTCTATCTTGTAATCTGTACAAGACATTCAAAAGTGATTCGTATGAACAACAAAATATGTGCTTCCAAAATCAACTAGGTCCTCTATCTAGGCCTCCTAGCATGCAATCCAAAAGCTTAAGCTTAAACCTGTGCGTCACCTGAGAAAGCATGTAAGAAAAACAAAGTCAACACAATGGTTGGTGAGCTCATAAAGTTTATAAGTATAAAATAGCTTTAACAAACCTCATTCGGTAAAGCCTTAACCTCATTAACACCACATGTAATATCCAAATCAGTATGCTTATATATAGGGCAATACCCCTGAATTGAGCCTACAACCCCCCAGACGCCGTACTAATCCTCATATGACACTGTTGTTAATAATAATTAAGCATTTTACCTACCATTCAACCCATTCTGCATCATAGCTTTAGTTTTCTGTTTCAAAGTTTACAAGTCTATAGCATTCGTAAGTATTAGCTTCAATGTAAGTTTAACAAGCATCATAGTTTCACACACCATAGTTTAGCTTTCACTAATCTCAAGCGTGAGTACAAGCCCTGCTATAGCAGAAGTTTAGCAATTACGTAGCTCACGGCTAGATACAAGCCCTGCTCTAGCAGAAGTTTAGCCATTACGTATCTCATACGTGTCTCCTATACAAGATACAAGCCCTTCTATAGCAGAAGTTTAGCAATTACGTATCTTATACATAGACACAAGCCATGCATGCACAAATAATCCAGCATTTACATATCTCATATAAGCAGACACAAGCCCTGCTATAGCAGAAGTTTAGCAATTACGTGTCTCTTATATAGATAACAGCTTAGCCTCGTCATAGTTTAGCTTTCATGTATCTCAATACATGGGTACAAGCCCTGCTATAGCAGAAGTTTATCAATTACGTAGCCCAAGATTAGGTAAAAGCTTAGCATTTCGCGCCCAATCATAGTTTCAAATATATAGTTTCAAGCATTAGAATATAGTTTAACCATGAAATTCATAGCATAAGTATCAAGGCTCAAATTTTAGCATTTGGTTTCCAACATAAGCATCAAGTCTCAAGTTTAAGCATTTAGTTACCAACATAAGCATTAAACCTCAAGTTTAAGCATTTAGTTTCTAGCATAAGCATCAAGCCTCAAGTTTAAGCATTTAGTTCCCAACATAAGCATTAAGCCTCAAGTTTAAGCATTTAGTTTCTAGCATAAGCATCAAGCCTCAAGTTTAAGCATTTAGTTCCCAACATAAGCATTAAGCCTCAAGTTTAAGCATTTAGTTCCCAACTTAAGCATTAAGCCTCAAGTTTAAGCATTTAATTTCTAGCATAACATTTAAGTCTCAAGTTCAATCATCAAGTATATAGCTTCTCAAGAATAATAGTTTCCAACATAAGCTTTTCCATAAGTACCATTATTATGTTTAAAAGCATTAAATAACATTTCAATAATATATTAAAATGTTTAACATGCTTCTCAATCCTGAAGTAAAACAAATAAGTTTGAAAAGGGACAATTGAACTCACCTTGTGTTTGTAGTGGTTGACCAAACAAAACAGAAATACACACGCTCTTTGTTTGTACTTGTTGTGATGTTCACGATCCTGTATTTATTTCATAGTATTTGTAGCTTATAAGTATGTGTTGTAATGATTCATGTGCGTGTAAGTGTTAGTCCTAAAGTTGACTAACACTCACTCGTCTTGTTCATTATCCGGCACGGGATTCCATATGCTAAGTAATATTGTGTTGAATCTCCTTGATTGTTTGAAATTCTTTCACTTAATAATTAACTTACATATCGAAGCTTTCTAAATAATATGTTTAAGACTTTGCATCCTTGGTATTACAATTTTAACATCACTTTAACTAAAGTGATGCTTCATACATTTGTTTATTACCGTTTCCAACGTTCATTCATGCGTTTGTCATTTATTTAGAATCCATTGGGCCGGATAACCTATTGGACTAATTAATGTGTAATTGGGCCTAGTATTTGTATGTGTGTGGGCCGGCTAGGTGTATTGGGCCGAGACAATCTTAGTGGGCCGATAATAATGTTGCGAATAAATAAGTTGTGGGCCAATTGATGGACTAACACAGCCATGCTGGGCCGATTAAGGTTGGGCTGATAAACTGAATTGGGACGCGTCAAAGAGCTTGGGCCGGTTACATGCTATTGGGACGAGACTGTGAGCATGGCAGAAAACATGGCCGGTTTAGTGTCAATTGGGCCATAGCAATTCCTTGGGCCGAAAGGTTTATGTTTAGCCGAATAAACCTAATTACTCAGCTTAATTCAACCGGGGTGCTCGCCTTTAGTTTAGGCGGCAACAACTAGGTTCGGCCCTAAAGGTGTGGGTTCGGCTAGGCAATACTGAGCATGTGTTTAGCCGAATAAACCTAATTACTCATCTTAATTCAACCGGGGTGGTGCTCGCCTTTAGTTTAGGCGGCAACAACTAGGTTCGGCCCTAAAGGTGTCGGTTCGGCTAGGCAATACTGAGCATGGGTTCGTGGCGATCCAAGGGTTCGTCTAGAGTCATACGTTCGCCGGAGGGTTACAGGTTCGGCACCATGGTTCGTGACAAACCCCAAGGTTCGCAACAAAAGGGAGGTTCGTGGCTGGTGGTCTGCAACATTGGTTCGTCTAGGTGATGCAAAACAGGGTCGTGTCTATACAGTGAAGGTTCGGCTGCCTAAGGTTCAGTCGAGTGAGCTGGCAAGTTCGGCTATGTAAAGTCCCACTCCTGGTTCGGCTAAGTACTAAGGTTCGTTGCTTACAAGATGGTTCGGTAATGAGCAACAGGTTCGTGAAACCCCAAGGGTTCAGCCATCTGGAGACAAGGGTTTGGCTAGTCCTCACGAACCTGCATGCTCACCTCACCATCCTTGTAGCTTTCATCCCTTGATTTGGCCCTCCCTAGACCGTTGCTACACGCTGACAGAGCTTCGAGAGGGTGTTGGTTCGGAGGGTAGAGCTTGGAACCGGTTGCAAAGATGGTGGATCGACTAGAGTGAGAAAAACCCTATTTTACGTGAAGTTCCAAGCTTCATACCTCAAATTTGGCTAGGTAAATCTTCAGATCCGTTGTACTTCTAGGTAGAGCTTCTTGCTAACTACGCGTGGACACCAAGAACTCGCGATTCCGTTGAGAAATGGCCAAGATCTTGAAGGTTGAAGATGGAAACTTAAAGAGAGAGAGATGATGGGTTTTGGAGTTAGAGAGAGAGAGGGTTTGTGGAGAAATGAATTAAATGAGTCATTTGATGTTTATATACCCCGTGGGTATTCGGGTTCGTTTAGGTTGCTCGGTTCTCGTTTTCGTCGTGTTTCCGGCACATTACGCGCGTTTTTAGTAAATTAAATAAAAAGAGTTTATTTTAAACGTGTGGAAATTGTTTATTTCTTGAAAATATTTTTATATTATTATTTCCGAACTATTTATCGTAATTTATTACTTTTACGCGTTTCGTTAATTGTTTCGCAGATTTACGTATTTAATTACAAACAGTTTCTTTTTAATTTATTTCTGATGAGTTTCAAAATTGTAAAACAGGAAATATTTTATTTCCTTAAATTTATTATCGTTCGTATCGTTTTCGTGTTCGTTTTCGTTTCGTCAGAACGCGTCACCATCGCGCGTATTCGTTTGAATCGTCATTCGAACAAATACGACGATGGTTTGGCTTTCCAACTTTTGTTTTCTACTTTTCAGTCATTATTTCTGAACATTAAACTCTCAGAATCATTCGTACATATCGTCACCTATGCAAATAATTCGTCGGTTTAGCATTTCGTAACAACAACCGTTATAGTTTCGTTCTGTTTAACCTCACATACGTTTATGCACAATAGCATCGAATCAAGTATCTATGTTTCTATACTGTGTTGTCTGACATGTTTCTGACTGTTAAACCCTAAGGTTTTAATCAGATTTCAGACAATCGCATAATAGTTTCGTGTTAAGTATAATGTATCAATAGCATAACCATAGTTTCACGTAATGTGTACCTGAGTTACTGTACGAGTTACTGTAGCGATCACTGTTCCGGCACGCGTCCGGCACTGATGTTACAGAAGTGGTCACTCGCATGGAGTACCAATCTCAATCATCTCTGATCGCGACAGTCGATTCACGTTGCATTTCTGGAAGTCATTTGCATAAGGCTTTAGGTACGAGATTGGATATGAGTACCGCTTACCACCCACAGACTGATGGGCAGAGTGAGTGAACTATACAAATCTTAGAAGACATGCTTCGTGCATGTGTCATTGATTTTGGCAGTAGCTGGGAGACTCATCTGCCATTTGTTGAGTTCTCGTACAACAACAGCTACAACACTAGCATACAAGTTGCACCATTCGAGGTACTTTACGGACGTAAGTGTCGATCACCCATCTGCTGGGCGGAAGTTGGAAAGAGCCAACTGACTGGCCCAAAGCTTGTACATGAAACGACTGAGAAGATCGTACAGATACGCAAGCGAATGGCAGCAGCACGAGACAGACAGAAAAGCTACGCAGACAAACGCCGCAAACCGTTGGAATTCCAGGTGGGAGACAGAGTGTTGCTCAAGGTCTCGCCCTGGAAGGGAATAATTCGGTTTGGAAAACGAGGCAAGCTAAATCCTCGCTATATTGGACCTTTCGAGATCACCAAATGAATAAGCCCCGAGGCCTACGAGCTAAACATGCCAAACAAGCTTAGCAGCGTACACAACGTATTTCATATATCAAACCTCAAGAAGTGCCTATCTGATGAGACGCTTGTCATTCCTCTTGAGGAGATACAGATCGAAGAACAATTAAACTTTGTTGAGGAACCGGTTGAGATCATGGACCAGGAAATCAAGAAGCTCAAGCTCAGCAAAATACCGATTGTGAAAGTGCGACGGAATTCGCGATGAGGACCACAATTCACATGAGAGCGGGATGACCAGATGAAACAGAAATATCCACACCTGTTCGCGGAACAGACAGACACTGGCAACACGAGTTTAATTTCGGGACGAAATTTTTTCTAACAAGAGGAGGATGTGACACCCCGTAAAATCCAAATCAGCATCGTATATATTTGAATGTTTATTTAAATGATTTTTGTACACGTGGCACTAGAATTAGTTTAATTTAGTGTGACACATGGCACGATGGTACAAACACTGACACACAACAAGATAGATTGAGGAATTATCGAGAAACCGCACACACGTATCGAAACACACAAACGTTGGTGAACGTTTAGCACATCGTGTAACCAAACACTTAAAACCTCACGAAACACTCAAACATTGAACTTGGAAGTTCAAACGAGGCCAAACGATAGTTAGTAAACGTGTAAACGATGACGAACGAATCAAACCATTGAAAATGAGCCTATTGGGCTCTTCAGGGACCCATCGCGGTACGCGATGGTCCACGAATAATCTCATAGCGGTACGTGATGGATGAGCGGAGAATTTGAATCCCGAAATCCAACGCGGTACGCGGAGAGAATCTGGAAGCCCTCTCCGCGGTACGCGACGACATCCATACGCCAAATCTTTATAAAACCAAGACCATTATGCCTAGTCTACTCATTTTAATCATCTCCGCCATTACCACCTTGATTGAGCTCTGGAAGCCATTGGAGGCCACATTTGAGCTTGGGGAACTTGAAGAACTCAAGGAAGAAGACCCTCGAAGCTTGGAGATCATCACCGCCTTCTTGTTCCTGACCAAACCCATGAACCAGGAGTTCCAGGAGCTGAAGAAGCATCATCTAAGGGATTCAAGAGGCTTAGAAGGTAGTTCTTACATCCCTTATGGCTAAAATGGTCATTTCTCACTTCTACGCACACATGCAATGCATGAAACTCACATGCAAGAACAAGTAGTGCACATGCTTTAGATGTGTTTCTTGATGATCTATGATGTTAAAACAATGATTTATGACGATCTATGAGCTTGTGTATGTTGAGATATCATGATTTGGTCATTATCAAGTAAGAAACCCACATGCATGTATGATCCATGGCATGTGGGATGATTTTGAATATTAAGGCGTGTTTCTTAATGATATTAGAAGGATATTGCATGATTAAATGTTGTTGAAATGGTTAAAAATGTGTTTATTGTTGAACTTTCCATAAATAGTAACTTTTTATTTATAAAATGGTGTTATGGGTGATATTGGTAACATGTATGCATATGAAATTGCTAATAGAATGTTACTAGGATGATGTGGATGCTTAGAATGTGATTTTGATGTTGATTATGGTTATATTTAGCATAGTTACTAATATTAGTAACTTTTGTAGTCCAAGTATTGTTAGATGGTGAAATTGGCTATGTGAGCATGATTAAATGATGTTAAATAGCTTACTATGAGGTTATATGTTACAATAATGGATTAGAAGTGTTTAGGATGGTCACTTGTATGCAAATTTCCAAAGTTACTATTTATAGTAACTTTATTTTTAGAAACATCGAATTATGAACATTTTGTATGATTTGAGCATGCTAGATGGTTTAACATGATATAATATGATGACTGTATGCTAAGTTAGATGGTTTCCGATTTTGCATATGCTAGAAATGGAAACTTTCCATTTTAGGAAACTTTTATGTGCCAACATGACATAAGTGACTTATGTGATTTCGTATGATAATGTGCTATGTGTTAACATGATCACGAAGGACTTAACGAGCATGCTAGAACACTAAAATCGATAGGTTTTGTAAAACTTTCCATAAATGGAAACTTACTATAAATAGTAAGTTGTCCATGGACGCGACTTGCGCGTTTTGCACACGACGAGCACTAACACGAATGTCACACGATTCACAACCGACACACAGTTCACCAACGGGACGTTGACTTGACACGGTCAAACTTGGTCAAGCATGGTCAAACACAGTCAAACATGGTCAATGTGGACCAACATGAGCTAACACGATCATTGTGGACCAACACGGACAAACATGAACAACCAAGGGTTGTTGGGCACTAACACGAGCACTAACACTAACACGAGTACGGTCACTTACACAAAGTCACGTATGGTATACGGATAGGTAGCCGGTGACCGACCACTCTGTGACGAAGGAGCTTACGCTTGTACTAGCACATCATTCACTAAGGTGAGTTTACGGCCCCTCTTTACTCTTTTCAAACGTTTTAAAACGGGGAGAATACTAGTTGCATCGAGTCAAACATTAATGTACAAACATTTTACTGTGTATGCTGGTTTATTAGACAAACATTAAGTGTTGAACTCGTAACAAGCCCTCACAAAGTCTTACCGTTAATGTAAGAACAACGTGGTAGGTTTGAATGGATCCGTTTGGGTGTGACTAACCCCACGGGGCACAATCTTGACTGGATGTCATAACCCGTGAAACTTTGACCTAACTTGCTGTGTGTACGAGACACAACGGAGGCAAGGACAAACAAGTCTAGTTCGGTAGTGACGCACTGACACTTGTAGCCTAGGGCTCGGTACTAACATTATGATAAACAGCATGACACATGTTTTCTATTACTATATGTATCTATCAAAACCTGTGAACTCACCAACCATTGTGTTCACACTTTTTCTTAAACTTGTATTCTCAGGTAACTGACAGGATCGTGGATATCAGGAATGCACATTAAAGGACGAGCATTAGGAAATCGCATGCATTTCTGTTCATCTTTTGAAAACAATTTTATTTAAAATATTGCTATGCTTAAAACGATGTTGTATCTGACAAGTACTTTCCGCTGCATGTATTAACTTATTATCTTTCCGCTGCAATATGATTTATTATTTCGCTGCAAACTACTTATTACTTTTATGTCAACAATGTATTTTGAAAACACATGTAGTGTCGTTCCATATGACCATGAGCTGTGATTCTGGCCACGTCACACCCACGTGGACTAACACCACAAGTGGGAAACTGAGGGTGTGACATAGAGGCATTTGGCCTCTTGTTAGCTTTGCTAGGTTGTGAAATCTCTACACCATTTGAGACACACAAACAAAATCTTCAAAAGTTCAAAACACAAGAAGATACTCTGTCGAGTTCTCAACAACCTACAAAGATCTATTCCTTATGCTACATTGCTAAACTTCCGAAGGGCCTAGACCGCTAATGCCGTTGAATGAACGTCCTTTCGGACATGCTGTTGAAAGATGAATCCTCTGTGCACATCAAATTCTTCCAACTAAAGTGAAGTCAAATCAATGAAGTGAACAGCCCAACCTCTTTGTTTGAAGCTATTTTTCACCTAATTCGGAAAGAGAACAATAGACTTGCAAATATAGTATAGGAAAAAGCTTCTCTTTGTGAGTTCAATGGTGGTGAACTCAATGGAGTCAGTTATAGTGATCATGTTACTGTCAAAAAATATGCTAGACGTGCCCAATTGTGGGAAATTTTTGAATTAGATCGTGCTACTTTGAAATCTGATGGTGTTTTTCGTAGCAGTCCAAGGGGTTGCTTTATCCAAAAAGGAGTATGCTTTGGAAGAAGCTTGAATAGTTTGGGAAGGGGTTTTGATTGATAAAAAATAAGAATCTACTTCAACCGATATGCCCTTATGCACGGGCATACATAACATAGAAATCACACTTGGAAAGGGTGGACAATTAGCTAGAGCAGCAGGTGCTGTAGCGAAACTGATTGCAAAATAAGGGAAATCGGCCACATTAAAATTGTTTTCTGCGGAGGTCCGTTTGATACCCAAAAACTGCTCAACAACAGTTGGACAAGTGGGGAATGTTTCTTTATATTCCTTCTTACGGTTATATCCTCTTTGATATGTCCTTCAGGTATAAGGGAGTAAGTACGGTTTTCATTCCTTCCTTTCAATGCTTCCTTCATGCCTCTAGTACTGTAATATGAGGGAAAGCTCTCATACCAGACCAGACCGGAATAGGGTTATATACATTCTCATTGTGAGAAGGGGTCATTTGAGCGTATCTAAATAGATACTATGTTTACATACGGATCCCTACGTCGTTACATTCCATTTAGGATTAGGAATATGCGTAATCGGACCTGCTTTTTACATATCTCTCGTTATTTGGGACCCTATTCACCTCTTTGGGCTTCTATTGAATCGAGAAATAGGTTTGATTTTCGAGATAACCGTTTGTTTCGGTATAAATAGTAAATATGTGTTCTTCTACCGTGAGAGGGGCGGATTGGGATTGTTTAAGCAATTCACGTAATCGTTGACCTCTTGCTAAATGAATAGGATCAAACCTTATTCCATGGTATTTACATGAGGTTCTTCTTTCTTATTCTTAAGAAAGTCCCCGAGAAGGCTTAGTTGATCCATGATTTAGGTTTCATCTTTCGTTTCCTTAATATGTTTTAAGGGACCTTTGTTGAACAGAAATCATCAGCCACCGAACTCATTTCAATTCGTTTTATCTTGTGCAATATTTCTTTCTTGTAATTTAAAGTTTAGCACTTTTATGTTTCTTGCAATAATGTATTTTTTATTGTGTATTTCTGAATTGTAATTCGAGTAATTGAATAATAAAAAGTATTTGTTTATTTTGTGAACGGTGTTCCTATAAAAAATTCATTTAAATTTAAAAACAAGTTAAATGTATTCACTTGGATCTTTGATTGGCGGGGTGACAGCTTAAAACTTCTCAATATAAATTTAATAGCGTTTCTGGTCATAATTATTTTGCAAACACAATTCTTGATGCTGTTATTTTATGTTCCTAAAATGAATTAAATTTCAATATATAATTTATATACATAGTTTCGGATCTTAACCATCACCCTATAAGCTAATATTTTATGAAACCTTAAAATTATGAGTTTAGCTAAGAAATTAGATGATATATCTAAACGAACCGACTTCTTAATCTTGACTTTTTATACCGATCAGCACATTCTAGCATCCAGAGCTTTTAATTTCCTTAAAGGTGTGTGTACGTGTGATTTCTAATTATGATGAATTTGTGAGTTTAAATAGACGAATTAAACGTGCAGCCGAAGAAATTAAGTCACAGATATAGGTTTTCTACATGTAAAATTATGAATTCGAATGTTGACCGTAGAAGTTTTTGTTCACGCAGAGAGCTCCACGTAATTTGTCACACAATTCTTTCATTTGAATTGAAATGTAAGATTTATATTATTTTATTATTATAACTAATTTAGCTCATATATTATTTTTCTCGTATAACTTTTAAAATATAATGTTTTACAAAATTCTAAATAAACGGTTAGGATCTGCTCATTTTTCTTTACGTTTCGACTTAAGTTTCGTTAAAAACGGAACATGTTCAATTAAAATATATTTTATTAATTTAAGGTAGTCTCCTATAATATTAACTAGCCGAATAGGTATGTCAAACAATTTTTAATAGTCATTTTACTCGTACTTACTAGTATGTATGGCGTTGTTAGTTTTTTGTGAAAAGCTCTTCCTGGCATCTTTTGTCTGTGTTGCACAGACAACGGACAGAGGCTGGCTTATGCAGATTGTTTGTTTTTCAGAACACGTTTCAATAAATAAAGGTATGCACGACCTCTTTTTGGTGCAGATGTGGACTAACCTCTTTCCGGCTCTTCTTGGCTCTTCCCGTGTTTGAATTTAATTAGTGGTTTACCTGAAAAATCATTCACCCCTTTTCTCCATCGTTTTCACCTCTTAGTCGGCGCCCCTTCTCCTGCCCACCTCCACAGCCGCGACGACCACCACCCTCCTCCACAACCGCGACGACCACCGCCCTCCTCCACAGCCGCGGCCTCCGCCCCCAGGTGGGTTTGCCATCGCTGTACAAACAAAAATTTTATATCAGTACCATGATATAAATATTGAATAATACTATTCAACATAAACATGATATGATATCTCTAGCTTCCTATCTCAAAGCAACTATTCGTCTTTATAGTTATTATTGTTTTGCTTGGATTAAATTAAACTAGAACGCACATGTGTTGCGAATTTCAGTTATGCTGGCCACTCATAACTGGAATTCGTACCACCTGATTATTCTGGATTAATTCAAAACAAGTTTTGTTCATTAGTTATGTTCGGTGCTCTCTGTGTCACTATTCGAGCCTATGGTTATAGTCTAGGTCTCTAAGTCCACTTAAATTCTATAACATGTGGATCTGACACCACCCTGTCACACCCCTACCTCTCGTCACCTATTCATGATGTCACTAAGAAGATTGCGGAAGCATAGTGGTGATGTCTCAGAGATAAGGTGTGACTTACTTCATCCGATATCACAACACACATATTAACTTAAGATAAATACATTACAAAGATTTCGTAATCACAATCAACATTACAGTATATATACTAAGTTTATTACATTATCTAATTTATTTAATTACAAGTGTTTAAAGTGCTGTCTCACTCGGTGGGTCACTGTTTCCCTGCAAAAGTTTTAGATTTAAAATATCAGCACAAAGCTGGTGAGATCGTAAAGTTCATGTTGAATAATATGTTATGCAATACAAGTTCTCACAATGTTCAGTTCAAGATAACCATGGGACCCGTATCTAGTTCCTTTCGGACTGTTCTGTTTTGTTCTATGAAGATACTACCCGTCGGTGCATATCTTAGTGCCTCATTGTCTTAATGTCTATCACTACATTAAGAAGTTCTGGAAACAGATAACAAACATTTGCACCAGGGGAGTTGCAAGCTCCCGGCAAATGGGTTGTCAGCCGATAGTACTATCATTGTTTTCTGTTCGGCCCCACATGGGTTCACTAGATACAGTTCAGGAATGAGGACTTTCAAGTTCTGTGATAGAGTTCTGTTCTACAGGCAAAATCCCATGAAATCCACAAGTTCTCAACAAATCACATGAAATCACATAGATAACAGTGACACATATCATATAGTTCTGAAAAGTTCCACAGTTATACCCCGATGTTTGTAAAAGATTAAAAAGAAAAGGGGTTGCCGTTGTACAAAACTAACCCAGAAGTCAGGAGAGTGATAAGATCACTCGCAGAATAGTAGTGGTAGCTAATTTCTGCATTTGTTTATGTTAAATTAGTTATTTATGTTTTAATTTACTAATTAGATCTTTCTGAACGTACAATGTCAAAGACATTGCCTTAACAGTCATCAAACTGATGTTCAGTATTTAATTAGTTAATTTAATGTTATATCATACAATGTATGATAATGTAGAAACCTACACTAAATTAGGTTCCTAATACAAGGTTGATGACACCCTTGATTAATCAGAATAATCTCGGATCAACCAAATTGTTAATGTTGTTGATTATAATGCTAAAACAGTTTCTAGACAGATTAATGGCTTAAGAATGATCAATCCTTGTTATTGATTACCCAAATATCATGAAATATCACAATGTAGCATTATAATAGGTTTAATAACCATGTTTAACATACTAATCTGACTGTTATCATAAACATCAGATAATCATTCGAATGAGTATGTTAATGATTGTGATTAGTTTGAAACACATGAATTTAACCGTGCATTTCAAAGATTAACCAAACTAATCACCTACATTGTCACATCAAATGGTTTAAACCATTATAATTATGGGTATGATTTCATGCAAACTGGGCATTACAAAGAATCAAAACAAGGATTTACACGTTAACATATCGAGTTCTTCGTTTATAATCAATCCTAGCCATCATCTAGGCAATAATCAACAATCCTAACTATATCATTACGTTCAAAATCAATATCTAATCAATCATTATCAATCTAGAAGGTTAAAATGAACCGTTACCTAATCAGACGAAGTTCTGAGTGTATAACGACCATCAGGGCTTGCAGAAACGTTCCCTAGCGTGATCTGGATGTTTAGACACCTTCAAGATGAAGATTTGAGGTGTAAAGAGGCTGGTTTTTAGTCTGGAAGCAGGAAGGAGTCGAGAAGAAGAAAGAAATAAACTTCTGGATGCAATATGATGTTTTAAACTCAACTGCCGACTTAAACCAAGCCAGGCGCATTGCCCCAGGTGGGCGTTTGGCCCGGGGCGTACCGCGCGGATGGCAAAAGAGGTTCCAGATTTTTCGTGGACTCCAGGCGTAACGCCTGGAGTGGTAGTCTCACGCTAGGCGTACCACCTAGCACCATTTTTCTCAAATTTTTGGATTTTTCTTCGTTTCGCGATTCCGGACAATCCGTAACTCCGTTTCGCGCAGGTTTTCGCCTACATTCATCATTTCTCGCATACTATCAATCTGTAATAATTACAATAGTTAAATCAATATGGATTTCAAGCACGACCAAATGTGCTTACGTCATTGATGCCGTAATTCTCAGATGCAATTGTCACAGCCGTTGGTTCCATTCACCGCTAGTTCCATTTTCGAAGGAGAAGGTAACCTACGTTCTCGACTAGTTCCATTTTCGTTTGTTCGATTTTGTGTTTTGGTCGATTTTTTGTCTTATCTGAACCTTGTCTCGACCAATTCCATTGAAGTATGATCTTAACATTGTTTGATTTTATCCTTGTTTGATCTTAACCTTGATTGATCTATCTTAACCTTGTTTGATTTTGTGTTTTGTTTGTTCTACCAGTTCTATAGTTTATGGTTGATGCATTTTAAAGGAGTAAACTTTTTGAAGTATGATTTCTTATATTTTTTCTAGTTTATGGTAGCATAATCTTATACATCATCTAATTTCGAATGTGTTTTTCTACAAATTAGAACAAGGTGTTTGTATAGATCGTAGCATATGAACTATATAGATGGCATATTGATGGCAACATATGAAAACGGTTCCATTGCCTTTACATGTTTCTTGCAATGTTTGATTTCATATTTTCTTAAATAGTTAACATAACTCTTTGGATGTTTTTCTTAATTGTTTTTACATATTTTTTATTGCAAAATGTAACTTTCCTTATGTTTGTTGATTATTAGAAATGGGAGAGAAACAACAATGGTCCAATGAGCATATAAAATGCTTATTAGAGACTTACATTGAAGAGATAAACAATGTGGGGAAAAAATGATTGAGTTTGCACAAAGATTCATGAAATAAGTTAGACATAGTTCTTAAGGATAAGTTTGGTTTGGTTTTGACTCAAAAGCAAATGAAAAATGACTTTGATAACCTTAAAGCCAAATACGTATAGTGGGTGTATTTGAAAAACAAAACTGGGAACTTATACAATGCTCAAACAAATACTTTTACATTAACGAATGAGGAATGAGAAGAATTTAAAAATGTGTGTTCACATATATAATTTTGTTACCATGTACATAAAACAAATATTTATACAATTTTACGTTGGGTTTAGGGGCATCCGAAGGCCGGATCGTTGAAAACAGTTCCATTGCCTTTTCCAGACATTTGTGCTACATTGTTTGATGTTAATTCTGCCACTAGGAGTTTCAAGTGGACCTCAATCCAAACAACATTAGTGGTAGAAAACCTCAAAATCCTAATCTATTAATTCTAGTGATTTAACACATAACATGCGACAGGCTCTGCAATATTTGATTAAAGACAAAGAAGGACCAACAGTTGCTGAATGTTATGAGAAGTTAAAGTTGGTTGGGTTAGATCGGGTTAGATCCGATTGATCCTTTATTCTTAGTTGCTTTTCATATTTTTGTAGTGTTCATAGGTATGATAGAAGCATGGATGACATTGCCAAATATCCCAGAAGTATTAAAGGGATGGGTTGTGATGACAGCTACAAGTTTAGGACCAATAAAGCAGTGAAGAACATGGATAGTAGTTGCATATTTGCTTTTGGTTGAGTTAGAAAATTTTGTACGTTATTGGTTGTGCTAGAAACATATTTGATTTTGATTGTGTTCAAATTACTATGCTATTGATTGTGCTAGAAACATTTTGCTTTTGATGTTAAAACTTCTATGTGGTTGGCTGTCTTTGAAACAACTTTGCTTATATTTATAGCTTTTATGCTTTCTTAACACATGATAATAATGGATTATGATAAGAAATCATTTCTCGTAATTCTTATGTATTTGTATATTCGTTTTTTCTGGAGGAGAGGTTTGAAACGAATGCGAGACAATGATTTAGATATGACATGACATCAATACACCTTAGAGTTGCTGCAAGGAAATCCTAGACAATGTCATGAAATGCTACGTATGACTCGTGAATCCTTTGTCCGACTATGTACACATTTTAGAGTACAATATTCGTTAAAAGATAGTAAACATATATCTGTTGAGGAAAAGATGGCTATGTTTTTTATGATAATAGGTCATAATCAACGTAACGTGGTTATTAAACGTAGATTTCAACACTCAAAAAAAACAATTCATGAATTTTTTTATGAAGCCTTGGATAAAATGATGTTTTTTGCTAAAGATATGATACTTCCAATTTCTTTCAACCCGAATCTAAACATTCCGGGACATAACAGGAGGCTACGATTGGTTTTTAAAGGAGCAATTGGTGCGTTGGATGGAACTTTGATGCATGCTACTGTTCTTTCTGAGAAACAAAATTTATATAGAGGATGGGGAAGATGGGATTGCTATCAAAACGTACTAGCAATCTATGACTTCAACATGATTTTTACATTCATTGTGGCCGGCTGGGAAGGGGTCATACATGATTCTAGAATTTTATCTGAGGGATGTAAAACTATTATTTAAATTTTAATGTTGAAAAACTGTTATGAGTTAAAAAAAATAGTTTATTTAAATTTTAATCAATTTTAGCAGCATGCAGACGTTAAAAAACAAACAGTCTGACATTTGGTCCAGCTCTTCTTCTGCAGATGTTTGCAGATGTGATCCGCAGACTGCACACATTTTACCTATTGAAAAACAAACATCACCTAAGTGTCACATATGTGTATATAATAACTAGCTATTTAAAATTATAATACCGAGCAATTATATTTTTATGAAAACTAAATATACATGTGTTACACAAATAATAATTGAAGTCAAACTTTTAGTTTGCAATCTTTATTAATGTTGGATGTTGCAATAGTTTATTGACGTTGGTTGTTCAAATTATTTGTTATTTTTGTTATTTTCTAATTTTTGTTAAGAATTTAATGTAAATGACAAAAATACCCTTAAACTTAACTAAATGTTTGGACGGAGTTAACCACGTAGAGCAAAATGGCAAAAACACAAAAACCATGATCTTAAATTAGAAAAAAAAAATTTGATGAATATGACAAGTTCATTCAAACCATAGGGAGCAAAATGACAATTTACTGTTTATAAAATTATAAACTTTGCAATCAAACTTGTGCCTCAATCTATTTTATTTTTCATTCTTTTATTTTTTTTTCTTCTGCTTTTTGACGACATGGTATTTTATGAACCTTATGGCACTGGTATTCATACTCAAAGGTCGAGGTGCGTCTAATATGACATTCTACGCAGTGGCGGAGCTTCAAAAAAAACTCGGAGGGGGCCGAAGGATTTTTAGGAAGAAAAACGGAGGGGGCCGAAGGATTTTTCGACGAAATACTACTGAATCAACTCTTCTGGCCGGAAAAACAGGGGGGCCGAGGCCCCCTCGGGCCCTCAATAAGCACCGCCCCTGATTCTACGAGAGACCCACTAGAAGACCTATAAACGTATCTATGAATTATAATTTGACATGATAAATAAATTTCCTGTTAAATTATCAATCAGTCATGTCAAGAGAAGAGAGGTAGGCAAACCGGTTTTTTTTTTCTTTTTTTATAGAAGAGGTCTGGGTCCTAATTTCGGTTTTGATCAACAAATTCAATAAACGGGTAGACATGAAACCTATTCTGGTTAAGTTCGGGTTTTAGACCGGTTCTGTTATGGTTTTTGCCTGGTAAAGTTACTATGACTTCAAGTCAAAAGTGGCCTGCTGGATTTAAACTTTAAGTCCCACATCCATTTATCCAAACAACCCATAAGAATTGAAGATAGAGCCTAGAGGTATACAAATGGTTTTCTTGGCTAAACCGGTTCAGTTTGGGATCCACTGTTTAGAAATTGGTTTTGGTCTAAATAGGTCCGGGTCAGAAACCGGTTATTAGAAACATGGACCAAACCGGTTCAAATCGATTCAGATAGGTTTCAAACCGGTTTGGTGTGAACTGGTTCCCTAAACTGGTTGTGTAAGATTTTTTTTTCTATAACAAATTTAAACTCAAAACTTAACAAAGTTAACAAAAACTTTCATTCTCTTAAAAAATATAAACATAAATTAGATGAGTTCAACTGAAAAAAAAAAAAAAAAGACTTACGTATGTAATTAACAAACTAAACAATCCGTCAAACCCGAGATATTTCTAAAAGCATCGTGGGTTCTTCCACCTTGGTTATTCCTCTCAAAGAGTTCCCATTGATGAAGCCATTTGAGAAGTTTTGTAAGTATTTTTAGAGAATATAGAGAGCATTTTTTTTAGTTTTTGAGAGTATAAAGAGTGTTTTGAGTCATGTGTTTCAAACTAAACAACTAATACATATTTATACTAAATATTAGGGGACTAAAGTGCAAAATATTAAAAAAATGTAAAAAAAACAGCTATAAAGTTATTAAATTTGAATAACCCAATATGTAGTCATTGAAACCGGTTAGGGAACTCGTTTAAGGAACTGGTTTAGTTCGGTTCGTAAAGGTAAGGTGAAACTGGTTTAGGAACCGGAGGTTTAGTTTGGAATTGGTTCAAGCCAAACCGGTTTGGGGATCGAGTTCGGGTCGGTATTGAAATTGGTTTGAGATCTTAGACTAGTTTTTTTGAACACCACTAGTTAGAGACACTCAAATTTGTGTAATGGTTCCATTTTTCTCATATAACAAACGCCTAATGGTTTGTTCATATACATTCATCATCTTTCGACCATATTTCGATTGTGGGTAGGGGTGTCCACGAGCCGGACCGAGCCGAGCCAAGGGTCAACTCGGACTCGGCTCGGATTTAAACCGAGCTTGGCTCGGCCCGGCTCGGATTGTAAATCGAGCCTGAAATCTTAGCTCGGACTCGGCTCGTTTTTAACCGAGCTGGCTCGGCATGGCTCGTTTTTGACTTGGTTTTACATAAGAATTTTAATATTTGAATTGCATTCACCTCAACTCGGCTCGGTTCGTTTTTGGCTCGATTTTTTTAAAAGAGAAGAGGTGTGAATATGTGGAATATGAATTAATAATATGATTTGGAATTAAGAATTAGTAGCACACGTGAAAATTGAGAATAATTTCGTATTTCCGTCTTCTTTTCTTTTAATTTTTTTTTATTTTTATTTTTTAACATAATTACAAAATAATACCAAAGCATATTTATTAGTTAAAGTAACCCTATAATTTTATATTTTAGTATAACATGTTGTACAAACGAGCCGAGTAATGAGCGAGCTACGAGCCGAGCCAGCTCTGGCTCAGACTCGGCTTGGTTACAAAACAAGCTGGCTCGGTTAGGCTCAGTTACAAACGAGCCTTATTCTAGCCGAGTTTTATCCGAGCTTTTTCCAAATGAGCTACGAGTCGAATCCGAGCTTCGAGCTTTTTGGACAGCCCTAATTGTGGGTCGCAGTGACCAAACCCAGGAGACTGTTAGTGAGGGTAAATTGATACCCATCACCGCAAGCCAAAACTATTCGTTCCATATTTAAGGCTATAATTTCCTAGTAACATCTCATAGATCAAATATTTTACAATGTCGTATTGATAACGCACTTAATTCACAAGTAGCAATTAAGTATTTTCTTCGTGGTCGTCACGATAACAGAAAAACAAATATGTGCATGTGTTTGTAAGAAAAAACAGAAAATCATTCATACGATTCTAACTTCAAATGTTTACAGACTTAGGCTATTATAGCCTTCAAATGGTAGTTACATTGACAGTTATATAACCAACTTTAACTATAACTAATATTACAACTAATAATCTTCTATTTACACAAATTGACCCATTTTTCTTTTGAATCTTTAATTATGTTTATTTCCAGCAATCACCCCATAAACATGATTGTAGTCTTCATTATCTTCATTTGGCTTTCATCCTTTTTCACAGATCTCTTTTTTTTTTTTGGATTCTATCTTCTTTAATATGAACAAACTCTTACATACATATCTTTTGAGTATCATTGTCTTCGACTTGTAACATTAAGAGCGTTAGTTCATCTTCTTCTTGTACGAGATTTGCTTGTTTTCCTCTATGGTTTGACTTAGGACAATCAGAGGCATAATGTCCAAAATTATTGCAGTTGTAACACCTTACCTTGTTTATGTCAAACTCAAACTTGTTTTGATTTCTCGAATTTCTTTTTCTTTCATCATAATCACTGTTATTTTTCCTGAAGTTTATCTGACTTTTCATTTCCTTCTTGTCTAAACTTTCCTCTATTTCTTTGTGATGAATTAAATCTTTTTCATTCAAAATGTTTTCGTTGACTTGACTTGTTGTCATGCTGTGAAAACAAAAGCTTTCCATGATAATTTTCTAGATCTTCGTTTAACAAACTAGTCCTTTAATCAAAAGATTTTAATCTTCCAATAATTTCATCTAAATTGGTTGCTTCTAAATCAGCGAATTGTTCTATTGTTCTAGGAATTTGAACAAACCTATGTGGCACTGAACTTAATAGTTTTTGCACTAATGGTGGTTGATCATATACCGTTCCAAGATTACTTGCCTTTGTAACAATATCGTTAAGTTTTGCAGTGAACGAATCAATAGTATCTTCCTCCTTCATCATTAACATTTCAAATTCTGTCTTTAGTGTTTGAAGACGTGCCTTTTGTACTCGATCTACACCGATATTTCTAGTCTTAAGTGCATCCCAAATTTCCTTTGGACTTTTACAATTTGCAATTTGTATTATCATTTCTTCTTGTAATGCTTGAAATAGATATGCAGTTGCGGTAATATCTTTCTTTTCATCGGTTTGTGTATTAGCACTAGGTTCTATCATGTCCCATAATCTGTTTGCCTTCAATATAGTTCTAATTCTGATTGACCATATAGCATAATTCGTGGCATTCAACACAGGACATTGAAATTGTGTCATAGATGTTCCTTCCTTATGTATAAACAAACAAACAAACAAACGTACCCAGTTTAATCTCACTTTTAAGTAGAGTCTGGGAGGAGTGAGATGAAAACAAACATTTCCCTTACCCCAAAAAGAGGTAGAGAGGCTGCGTTAGAAGACACCCCTGGCTCAAATTTTTTTTTTCAAAGACATTTTATTAAGAAAAGAGAGTAAACCTTGCATGAGTAAAACTACAGAAGTATATGTCAGTTATAAAGAGAAAAACCATAAACACTTATTTCAATCATATGGTAGTCACATACACAATTTATAACAATTTCTTTATTATTTTTAACTCCTTTTAATCCTTTTTTCCGACATGTTACTTAACAATTTAATAGAATTGTTTTAAGTGGTAAACTTTATTGGGATTTTCCAAGCTTTTTATCCCAACTGGGATAGATTGTTAATAATGATTCTATCATAAATCAGTATTAATATAACTTTAATTCTTAAAAAAACTAAAATTCCAAAATTAACGATATAACCTGGAATTTTGTAAAATCTTTTCACCCGTTAAATATTTCACAGATTTGCCTTTTCAAATAATTTTCTTCAAACTTTTCTTTCAAAATTTTGGTCAGACTGTAAAGTCCTTTTAACTTCCTTTGATTTTTTACCAAACAATAAATGATTTAAAGGATTTTTTTTACTTCCTTCCTTTGATCAGAAATAAAAAAACAATGATGCTCTGGATATTTTTTTCTTTCTTTAATTTCTTGATCCCCCATTTCTTCTTTCTCTTCTTCTCCAAGTGTTCGACCAAAACCAGGGTATCTCCTTTGTATTCAAGTTCTTTTTTTTTTTCCTGGTGTGCAACACAATAGAGGAACCCACTATAATTTTATCCGAATAAACAATAGCAGAACTTCTCTCGATCGGTCCTTGATGGAATTTAGGGCTCAAAGGAACTTCAATCGTTTTTTTTTCTCTTCATTCAGGCTATCGATCTTCGAACGCAACACAACAGGCATGTTCTTTTTTCCTTAAACTAAGTTTTTGATCGAAAATATATAGGATTCGATTTTGGTTTTTCGGAATTGATTTTGAATTTTTAAATCGATTTTGACTGGGTTTCTTTCTTTGATTCCTTCTGGCTGCATTTTATCCTTGGCTTCGCGATTTTCTATTTCTGAATCGATCTTGATCTGAATCGATTTATTTTTCAGAATCAATTTTGTTATTAAATTGATTTTGAATGGTCTCGTGTCTTTTCTGGAATCGATTTTGACTGAATCGATATATACTTCTTTTAATTTGTTCTTTGTACAATTTTCTGAATGTATTTGTAATTGGTGCTGAATCAATTTTAATCGATTTTACTTCCGAATCAATTTTTGACTTACTTGCAATATGAAGAACAAGTTAGAACCTCTTGAGACTGAATTGAATCCTAGGCTCTGATGTCAATTCTTGGCGGTCCTCACGATAACAGAAAAACAAATATGTGTAAGAAAAAACAGAAATGCATTCATACGATTCTAACTTCAAATGTTTACAGACCTAGGCTATATATAGCATTCAAATGAATGTTACATTGAGAGTTATAGGTGGATGTTCAAATGAGAACCGATATAAGTTAAGAACTAAAAGAACCATTTATAGCCACAAATTTGAATGGTATAAAAGTAACTTCCTCTGTTTTCAAGAGAAATTACTATTATACCCTTCAAAACTTGTGGTTATAAATGTGGTTCTTTTAGTTCTTTCATATTTAATGGTTCTTAATAGAATAAGTCCCAAGAGTTATATAACCAATTTAACTAACTAATATTACAACTAATAACCTTCTATTTACACAAATTAACCCATTTTTCTTTTGAAGCCTTAATCATGTTTATTTCCAACATATTAATTATCGGATTGAAACAAGATAAAATACTTAAATATTTAATTCATTATAAACAAAAAAGTGATTTAACAAAATTCAAAAACAAATTAAAACTAAATGTAGCTTTTTCCTTTATGTAACAGTCCAAGCCAACCGTACCAAGATATTACAATTTGTAATATCTCACATCGGTTGGGAAGGGGAACAAAACCTTCTTTATAAGGTGGTGGATACCTTCCCTATCAAGACGTGTTTTGCCTAGGCGAACAACTCGTTTGGTGAAAACAAAACCGTGAGTTCCTGGATGGGCAACCCATCGGGAGCAAAGCGGACAGTAGGATCTGCAGAATGACATGAGTACAAGACTCGAGTCATGCCATGTCTTTGTGTACCCACATGTGAAATTCGTCCTCAATTTAATTATGAGCAATGAAAATTAAACCGGTTCTATTAACAAATGATATGAATCTGCATATCGGGTCTTTGGAGTTGAGGAATGATAGGGAGAGATCGTGACAATTTTTGAATCATATTATGCAAGAAAACAAACGCTATACAATACTCGTACCAACTACCGACTCACTAGTTTTAAGAAAATTATGCTATACATGAAGAACAAACCTAAAAGACAATCAAATTAAGATCCACTCTACCATACTATTGGAAACTACATAAACAAAAGAAATAAAGAAATACCTCATGTTCTATTGTTGAGATGTTATTGCTCTCCTCTCCTTTCTAATTTGTAATTATTCATATATAATCACCATACCTTGCATAAAGAAAGTTCCCCAAAACGATTCCAATTACCAACCCACTTCCGAATCCTAAGAATATGATGATCCAGTCAATTTTGTCATCTGGGAGGAATGAATTGTACTCTTTGATAGTTGGTGGAAGTGTTGGTATCACTGGAATTTTGCATTCCTTGAATAAAGGTTTTCCACACAACCCATGATTACCCATGTAGGAATTGTTGTCAAACGTATTGAATTGATTCCCTAGAGGTATCACCCCATGAAGATGGTTGAACGACACATTAAAAAATTCAAGGAAGTCGAGCTGCAAAAATTCATGAGGAATTCCTCCAGATAGCTTGTTATGAGAGAGATCCAAAGATTCAAGATTCTTTAAGTTCCCTATTGAAGGCAGGATACGACCCGTAAGATGGTTATTTGAAAGATTTATAGATTGAAGTCCATGAAGATCGCTTAGTGATTCTGGGATGTGCCCTTCGAAATTATTACAAGACAGATCAATAGCCGTAAAGACTTTTAAAATATGAGGAAACTCTCTGTGGACACCTTTGTTTGTAAACATCATCGAGTATGCAAACTGATAACCTAACCTTGGATTGAAAAATAGCTCTACATCCATAAATGATGATTTTCCAACATCAAACGATTTCATTGCATTCATGGTCTGAAAGAGCTTTTCTGGCAACTGACCACAAAAACCATTGTTAGAAAGGTCTATGATACGTAACTTAAGGAATGATGAGCTACTACTGTTAGGGAGACCTTGAATTGCACCAAAAAATTTATTTGACCGTAAAATAAGAACTTCAAGTTTGGCAAGATTTCCTAACCAAACTGGAAATACATCTTCGAAAGAGTTGCCTCCAAGAGCTAGAAACTCTAAATTGGTACAATTAGCCAACGATTCTGGCAGCTGACCCGTAAACTGATTTTCAGTCAAATCAATCTTCCTTATCAAACTTCCATACGTAAATGCATTCATCATTGGGCCATGAAATTTATTTCCTTTCAGATCCAAAACAAACAACAAAGTGCTTAAGTTTCCTAAACAAGGAGGAAGGGTTCCGGTCATGTTGTTAGAAGATAAGTCTAACACTCGAAGATGTTTCAGTTCACATATCAACGGTGGTATTTCTTGTGTTAAATTATTGTTTGAGACATCATACACAACTGTGGTTAGTGGTGGAATTGGAAGCCGTCCTCGTAGTTGATTATATTTGATACTGAATAATTTCAATCTAACCCATGGAAGAAAATGAGGATGTCCATGAAATCCAGTGATGGAGTTGTACGAAAGATATAAATACTGTAATGTTTCTTGGGTATTATTCAAAAACCACTCAGGTACAAGGCCTTTAATTTTGTTATTTTCAAGAGACAAGAATTTGATTTTTTTCTGGAAGCGTAAAAAGGATGGGAATTTTCTCAGGTTGCATGATGTGAGTCCTAAATATTCCAATTCCGGTAAGAGTGTTACATTAGAGTAGTTAGTAGCAACAAAATACATTTCATTACCGCCTAAAAATAAAGCGCTAAGTTTCGGGAGTCCTGTAAACGTATCTACATTCACTATGCCGCTAAAATTGTTATGTTCTAGGTGAAGTTGTTCGAGTCTTTTAAAAATGGAAAACGAGTTTGAAATTTGTCCATGCAATTGATTTCCTCTTATGTCTATATCCTTTAATTGGGTAAGGTTCATAAATGAAGATGGGATACGACCAGAAATAAAATTGCTTCTCATGATGACAGTACTAAGTTTGGTTAGATTTGCAAGGGCAGGTAGGATTTCATCGTATATGTTTATACGGATTAAAACTAACAATTCAAGTTTAGTTAGTTTGACGATCCAATCATGCATGCTTCTCTTCTCACAAACTTCCAAACCAACAGGAAATGAAAGACGTCTTGGCAATGAAGGATCTACGCCCATGAGCTCATCTTGACCGAGAGCCAAGAAAGTGAGTCGTGTCATGTTAGAGAGCGAACGTGGGATGCATCCTGAGAAATTGCATTCAAAAAGGAACAAATATTCCAAATATTGTAGTTTGCTTATAGATTGTGGTAAACTCCCAGCAAAATTTGTGGCATATAGATCAACATGCTCAAGTAAGCTGTTGTTTAGAAATTCAGGTATGAAACCTATGAGAATGCGATTTTCTGCGATGCTAAGAAATTTGAGCTTCGTCAAGTAAAATATTTGTGAAGGAAACTCACCTCGAAGGCTACAATCTTCAAGATCAATCGACTTCAAGGAAGAAAAGTTGGCCAAGAAAGGTGGTATAAATGAACTAATGTCAACACCTGAGAGACTGAGTTCTTCAAGTCGAGTCAAGTTTTGCAACAAACTCTCAAGGCTATGACCACGAAGCTTTAGTGAATTCCATGACAGATCCAACAAAGTCAACTTCATCAAATGTGAGATTTCAATCGGGATATGGCCGCTGAAGCTAGAACTTGATAGATCAAGGCTTCTTAATTGCTTTAAATAAGCAATTTGAGATGGAATTTGCGACCCAACAAAGTCGTTTATCGAGAGATTGAGCATCTGAAGATGAACAAGGTTGAAGAGTGAACTGTTAGACTTGAGAGGTCCACGGAGGGAGCTCTGGCTCAAATCGAGCCCAATCACATGGCCCTTTTTGCTACATAACACACCATCCCACAAACAACAATCAGAATCATGATCTGATGCGTTGCTTGTGATCTTCCTCCAAGAATCAAGCTTTTGAAACCCACCAACATTAAATGATGCATGAGATTGATCTAAAATGCTTTGCTTAAATTCAAACAAAGCTAAACACTCATGTTCATGACGTAATAACGATGCAATGCATATGCGAATGAGTAATAAGCATATGAAGGAGAACATTTGCATGAAACTAAAAGCCATAAATTGAAGTAGTTGTATTTGATTGCTTGAGAAACTACAATGTGGTATGTATATGTATGTGTGTGTGTATATATATATATGCATACGATTGTAACAAGATAAGAAATGAACGAAGATTATTTGAAATTATAATACTTGTGAATTATATTTAGATTTAGATGCTATTTATTTATTTATTTGTGGATATAATAATTTGATGGATAAATTGCCTGACTTCTTGTTGTCTTCCTCCGTATTTTGAATATATAGAATTGTTGATCGAGTAGTGCTTCAATAAAACAAATTATTCCTTGTCACGTCCTCTCAAAGTCATGAAAATTTTCTTGCCCAAAAATCACGTCTGGACAGCTTTTCTATAACACATATATGATTATGATTATCCGGGTTTTGTTAAATGATAAAGAAATTGGTTATTTTTAGACATGTCTTTTATATTTTAACAATCAATGAACACTGAAGATTTCAATTCAAATGATAGCTTTTAGATTTTAATATATCACGATGAATACAAACGGTTGTTTTAATCTGGTAACTTTTAAATATCAAAAATATTTGAATGAAAAAATTGGTTCAAATTCCTTTTTCTAATGGCAAAAGAGAAATTTAGATAGCTTTAAAAACTAAAAAGCAAGGGATCTTAAATCTAATGACTAGTTTGGTCTGTGAGAGATTGTTTGATATATAAATCTCACATTAATTGTTCATAAAATTAATGTGAGGAAAATTCATATCTTGCTATATTATGATATATAGGGCCTCCATGTATTATTAGGTTTACGGCTTTTATTTATATTGATGGGCTTTAAATTTGAACTGGGCTTCAGTAATTTAAGAATTAGGCTGGCCCGTTAAGTGATAACGTGAAGAGGGAAGCGGTAAGAAGGGACTACGGGTGAGCAGAATCTGGGCCTAACCGAAGATGCCCGAAAACCGGACCGAAAAATACCCGGACCGTAACCGATTTCATAAGAGAAGAGTAATCTTCGGTCCATGTTTTTTACAAATTTCGGGCTTGGGTCGGTTATCGGGCTTGTTATAAAAAACCGGAAAAAAAAACGGCCCGGAAAAATTAAAAACCAAAATTAATTGGTGGCTTATAATTAGTTCAGCCCACGAAAAAACAATAAAAAAACCTAATTGATAATTCCTAATCCTATACGTGTACGTGAGAGAATAATCATCAACGAATTCCAACATTCTCATTCCAGCGTTCCTTCTTTCTTGGAGTTCTGCAAGATATTTAAAAAAACCAAACAAACAGGTTAGTTCCTCTATATCATGCAATCGTCAAATCATCCAATTCCTCATACAATTTTATTTGGAATTTTTTTTAAAAATGTGTGTCATTTTAAGAAATTGGTTACAAATGGGGTTGGAAATTTTTTTTTCACAAATGGGGTTATCTCCATTGATAGTGGCGAAATTGAGGAGAGATAAAATGTAATTGTAGGGGTGTAAGAAACCGGTACAATTGTCAGACATAAAAAAATCAATGGGTATTTTCGCCACTAGGAGTGGCAAAAATGGGTATTTTCGCCACTAGAAGTGACAAAAAAGGACAACTGGTATACCTATCAGTGTTGTAAAAATCGCGATTAGGAGGCCGATTAATCGGGATTAATCGGTAATCGGCCCTTAGCCGATTAATTTTAGCCTAGTCGCTCTATTAATCGGTAGTCGGTCCTAGTCGGTCAAAATCGGACCTAATCGGTCAAAATCGGCTCTAGTCGGTCAAAATTAGGTCTAATTCGTCGTGATTTATGATGAATCGCGTACCTGATTGAAGAAATTCGCGAGATCCTGATTGAAGAAATTCGTGGAAGATGAAGATGATTTGCGTACCTGATCGAACATGAAGAGGCGATTTGCGATTGCAATAGTAAAGCAATCGGCGATTGAGCTTCGCTCTTCTGATTCCCTCTTCTGATTTCCGATTGAACCTCACCCATTTTGAAATCTGACTTCCGATTGAACTTCGAGTCTGAGTCTTCGTCCATTCCTTTCGCCGTTCTTAGGTTTTCTACTTTGCATTCTTACTGGGCTAGTGGGCTTTTAACATATGGATGGGATTTTAACATATGAAGAGTTTTATCATATGGATTGGATTTTAACAAATGGGCTTTTTAAAAGATAAAAATAAATAAAATAGATATTAATTAGCATATAAATTAACAATTAAAAGGTTAAAATCTTTAAATATTTGAAATTTTATGTATAAAATTTTGTATACATGAATATAATTTTGAAAAAATACATATAAAGTTGTAATCCGATTAATCCCGATTAATCTCGATTAATCCCGATTAATCGCTAGTCCCTACCTCACCGCCCGACTAGCGCCTAGCGATTTTTACAACACTGATACCTATAACCTATTTTCGCCACTAGAAGTGGCAAAAATGAGGTTCATTTGATTTTTTTATTTCTGACAATTGTACCGACTTCTTACACCCCTATAATTACATTTTATCTCTCCTCAATTTCGTCACTACCAATGGAGATAACCCCATTTGTGAAAAAAAAATTTCAACCCCATTTGTAACCAATTTCTTAAAATGAGACCCATTTTTAAAAAAAATTCTTTTATTTGCCATACGTTTGTTAAGAATGCCATTTCAACGCCATTTAAATATACAAATGCATATATATAGTTAACAACTTAACATACTAAATATATTATGTGTAAAAACTTAAATCCTTATATCAAACTCATTGTTTTCTCAATGAGGATTCAGGAAAAAGAAATATTAAAATAAAATAGAACGGTTACAGATTTTGACACTCACATATGTTTTAATAATTAAACTAGAGAGTAAATTGCATTTTTTCTAAATAAATGGTATAACACATTGTTAATAACTCTATAAAATTTGGTAACTAAAATTCAGTTGGTATCTCAAGAATCAATCAGAAATTTATAAACTTTTTTTTTCTAAGTTAAAACTTGGCATCTTATTGAGTTAAACAAAGTTGGATTGAAATCGGTATCTTGTTAAGCTAAACCTTAGTATCTTATAAACAATTCTGAAATTTGTTAACTTGGTTTATGTATTTGGTTTACTTAACTTATAGTTAGATGGATCAAACAAATGTGGAGAACCTATCAAGCGACGAATCTAATGGAGGAGACAAAAGAAAGAGTGAAGAACAACTTGCTCAGAAACAAAACAAACCAAAAAAAAGTAAAACTTCAACTTCAGGTGTTTCCAAACCATCGGGTTCTAGTGTTTGGGAAGAAATGGAAAAGTTTGTTGATGAGGAAGGGAATAAAAAAGCAAAATGCAAGCACTGCAACAAAGCATTTATTGGAGACTCAGGAAAAAATGGTACATCAATATTAAGAAAGCATCTTAATATTTGTCCAAAAAACCCGAGCAAGTTAAAAGATCAAACTACTTTATTTGTAAAAAAGAATGATGATATTGATGGCTTGTCTAGTATTAAAACATGGAAATTTTGTGCTCAAAAAAGTAGAAAAACTATTGCAGAGATGGTAATACTAGATGAGCTTCCATTTGCTTCTGTGGAGCATGAGGGTTTTAGAAGACTTATGGAAACTGTTTGTCCTAACTTTAAGATTCCAAGCAGATTTACCGTTTCAAGGGACTGTGGGGAAATATTTTTAGAGGAAAAAGAAAAGCTAAAGTCTTTTTTTGCCAATACTAAAACAAGAGTATGTCTGACCACTGACACATGGACATCCATTCAACATATAAATTACATGTGTGTTACATTTTATTGATGAAAATTGGGTATATCACAAAAGAATCATTAATTTTAAACCGATAAATAGCCATAAGGGAGAGGAGATCGGTAGAGTCCTGCTTAAGTGCTTACAAGAATGGGACATTGAGCATGTGTTAATGATCGCTACAAATAACGCTTCATCAAATGATGTTGCCATATCATTTCTTAAAAGTAGCTAAAACAACCTGTTATTGCAAGGGAGATATTTACATGTTAGATGTGTGGCCCACGTTATTAACCTCATTATGAAGTGTGGATTAAGTGATAGATCTACTTCCATTGACCGAATAAGAAATGCGATTCGGTACATCAGACATTCTCCCAAGAGGTTAGAAACCTTTAAAAAGTGTGCTAAGGAAGCAAAGATTGAAAGTAAGGCAATGTTATCGTTAGATTGGCCTACTAGATGGAATTCTACATATGATATGCTGGAAAGAGCTGGGAAATTCGAGGAAGCTTTTGTTGAATATGATTAGACTGATCGAAGTTATAGGACTGATTTGGGTATGAATGGTGTTCCTAAAATCACAGGTTGGCACTATGCAAAACAGTTTGCAGGGGTTTTATAAATGTTCAAGAATAAAACCACCCGATCTTCTGCTTCATCATAGCTTGGTGTACAAAAGCATTATAAAAATTTACTTCATAGCATGATTTTTTTTTGTTTTTGTAAATATTAAATTATATGGAAGTTATTAACATGGTTTCTGTTTTTGTTGCAACATGAGTGGTGGTTAATCTATGTTTTAATGATATTATGGATATTGATACCGACTTGAGAAGCTTGAGATGTTCAAATGATGTTGAAGTTAAACAACATATGGGTAATTCAATGCGGTCAAAGTTTGATAAATATTGGAGGAACTTTGAAACTTTTAATAAGTTTCTGTCCTTTGGAGCTATATTGGATCCTTGTTTGAAGGCTGATGTTATTAAATTTGGTCTTAAAAGAGTACTTATGTCTGACAAACTGATAATGAGACAGAAAAGGATATCGAGAAAAAGCGTGACTTGCAGGTAGATTGTATAAAGGATGAGCTGAAACTAGTGTTTGAGCAATATGAGTTGAATATTTAAGGTGGAAGTTCAAAAAACCTTTCACAATCTGATGGCAATGCGAACCATTCATCTACAAATGAAGCGAATGATTTTTTTGCTCAGTTTAAATCGGTTGGTGGTTGTACTATGTGTAACACAAAGTCAGAAATACAAAAATACCTTGAGGATAGACCAGAAGATGATTACCCAGGATTTAATATTTTACAGTGGTGGAAAGCTGCATATTGAAAATACCCAACATTAGCAAATATGGCGAAAGGTGCTTTTAAAAGTCTATTTACATTTTTGATAATCTATTTTATTGATTAAGTGCGTATGCATTAATGTTTATTATTGTAGATATACTGGCTATTCCAATTTCTAGTGTTGCTTTGGAGTCTGCCTTTAGCACAGGTGGGAGAGTTGTGGAAACCTACAGGAGCTCTTTGTCACCTCTGGTTGTTGATTGCTTGTGAAATACAATGTTTGTGTGCGCGCGCGTAATGAAGGAGATCGTTTGCATGAAACTAAAACCCCATAAATTGAAGTAGGTGTATTTGATTGCTTGTGAAACTACAATGTTTGTGTGCGCGCGCGTAACTTACGAACGTAACAAGATAAGAAATGGACGAAGATTATTTGAAATTATTATACTTGTGAATTATATTTAGATTTAGATGCTATTTATTTATTTATTTATTTAGTTATTTGTGGATATAATAATGTGATAGATAAATTGCGTGGCTTCTTCTTGTCTTCCTCCGTCTTTTGAATATAAGAATTGTTGAACGACTAATGTATTCAATAAAACAAATTAATCCTTGTCATGTCCTCTCAAAGTCGTGGTAATTTTCTTGCCCAAAAATACGCCTGGACCGCTTTTCTATAATACATATATCATTATTAGTAGGAGTGTTAAAAAAATCCGTATCCGAATCCGAAAATCCGAATCCAAATCCAAAATATTCGAAAAAATCAGACATTCGGACGTTCAGATATCCGTAAGTTCGGATTCGGATATCTATTTTGAAAATTTTCGGATTGTTCGGATATCCGAACTAGTTGTTTTTCGGATATTCGGATAGGTTTTCGGATATTCGGATTGTTTTCAAGATCAATCGACTTCAAGGAAAAAAATTTGGCCAAGAAATATGGTATAAATGAACTAATGTCCACATGAGAGATGGAGTTCTTCGAGTCTAGTCAAGTTTTGCAACAAACACTCAAGGCTATGACCACGAAGCTGTAGTGAATTCCATGACAGATCCAACAAATTCAACTTCATCAAATGTGAGATTTCAATCTGGATTTGGCCACTGATTGAAGCTAGATTTGATAGATCAAGGCTTCTTAATTGCTTTAAATGAGCAATTTGAGAAGGAATTTGCGACCCAATAAAGTTGTTCATCGAGAAATTGAGCATCTGAAGATGAACAAGGTTGAAGAGGGAACTGTTAGACTTGATAGGTCCATGGAGAGAGCTCTGGCTCAAATCGAGCCCAATCACATGGCCCTTTTTGCTACAGACCACACCATCCCACAAACAACAATCAGAATCATAGAATCATGATCTGATGCATTGCTTAATTGGGATCTTCCTTCAATAATAAGTTTTTGGTATGGATATAGAGTGAGTATCATATATATATTTGGTATGGATAATTTGAAAACTACTTTTTAATGTGACAACCCAGAAAATCTCATGTAAAATATATATAACAAACTAAAAAAAATTTGTAAAACAAATGTAAAAAAATTCCGTCAGATCTGACGCAGTGTTACGTATTTTTACAACGTAAAAAAATTATATTAAATATTTTTTTTTAAAAAAAATTTCGATGTTTTTTTGATTTTTTTATAAAGATGTACGTGCCTAATAATGTTACAAACCTGTAAAAAAATTTCAAAAAAAAAGTTTGTTTTACATGAGTTTTCAAGGTTTTCTTATTAAAATAAGTTTTTTATTTTATTAATACCCTATATGTATGTATAGGAGAAGAATCAAAGAAAAAAAAAAATTTTACCTAAAAAAAGGTAAGAACCAATATTAGTTGACATGTGACATACAAAAAAAGGAATAAACAATAATTTAAGGTATAACATCTTATTTTTTACTAAACTTTTATTTTTTTACACATGACTCTTTGTTAAAGTGTATTTTTATTTTTTAGCTGGATTTTTCTTTTTTGTATTGATTTTTGACGTTTTGTGATAGATTTTTGTTTTTTTGTACTATATTTTGTTATTTTACTGGATTTTTGTTTTTATATTTTTAACTTGTCACATGTCAAACTTCCATTGGTTCTTACTCGTTTTTGTAAAAAAAATTCTTTTTATTTGATGTTTTCCCTATATATGTATCATACGATCGTAACAAGAAAAGAATTCGACAAAGATTATTTGATATTATTATAACTGTGGAATATATTTTGTTTTAGTCGCTATTTATTCATTTATTTCCCCCCGACCCTACTTAATAGTGGGATTTTCACTGTGTATGTTTGTTTTTTATTCATTTATTTGTGGATATAATAATTTGATGGATAAATTGCCCCACTTCTTCCTCTTGTCTTCCTCTCTGTCTTTTGAATATATAGAAAAGTTGAGTAATGCATTCAATAAAAAAAAGAGTTAATTACACGGATGGTCCCTGTGGTTTACTCAGATTGCACGGATGGTCTCTAACTTCCAGAAATTACACTGGTGGCCAAAAAGTTTGCAAAAACGTAACACGGATGGTCCCTGGGTTGGATGTCCGTTATCTTTTGCTGTTAAACTTTTTAAAATGACCAAAATACCCTTCTCCTATCTTCACTCTCACACCAAACATCAATGATCCACCTCCAGCTCGTCAACCACATCCGTCGACCACCACCCCTTTTGATCGGCGCCACCCAATGTCTGTAATCAATCGCAAGGTTGATCGGGAAAAACCATCGTTCATGATAACTTTATCAGTCCTCCATACTTTAGCTCAAGATGATGTTGAGATCAATGGACCCAACAACCTTCGTTCACTGATTTCACCATCTCCGGTAGAAAATCGACGATGGTAGCGGCGGTGGCGGTGGCTATTGACGGATGCGCTCGATGGTGGTGGCTATTGACGGATCCGCACGGTGGTGGTGGCTATTGACAGATGCGCTCGGTTGCCGGAGGTGCTTGATGGTTGTAGTCGCCGGAGGTGTGTGGTACCGTGGTGGGTTTGCTGGAGGTGTGATGCGAGTGTGTGTGTCTATTGACGGATGCGCATGGTGGTGGTGGCTATTGACAGATGCGCTCGGTTGCCGGAGGTGCTTGATGGTTGTAGTTGCCGGAGGTGCTTGATGGTTGTAGTTGCCGGAGGTGTGTGGTATCGTGATGGGTTTGCCGGAGGTGATGCGAGTTGTGTGTCTGAGAAGTCGTGGTGTTTTCAGTTCTTGCCGGAGGTGTGTGGTATTGTGGTGGTGGTTTTTTTTTTCCGGCAAGGAGAAGTCGTGGTGTTTTCAGTTCTTGATGGGGTTTAGGTGAGATTGCAAAATGGGTTTATAATTAAGGGTATAATGGTCATTTTACATACATTTAACATCAAAAGATAACGGACATCCAACCCAGGGACCATCCGTGTTACGTTTTTGCAAACTTTTTGGCCACCGGTGTAATTTCTGGAAGTTAGGAACCCTCCGTGCAATATGGGTAAAACACAGAGACCATCCATGTAATTAACTCAAAAAAAAAATAATCTTAGCCACGTCCTCTAAAAGTCAAGCATGATAATTTTCTTGTCCAAATATCACGTTTGGACAGCTTTTCTATAACACGTATATGATTAGTCTTGTTCAATTGATTGATAACAAATATGTTACTCTCAAACTCATCTTCTAAGATTTTAATATATTCCACACGGTTTGAAGACGGATAACACTAGCTATTTAAATTCCATAAAAAAAAATTAAAATATTTAGTGACAGGCTAGCTAACTGGGTTCACAACCTTGTATAAGTGTATATCATATTCTTGTTTATCGTGTCACGTTGAATACAAGCGATTATTTTAATCCGGGAAATTTTAAATATAAAAATATTTAAATGAAAATAATGGTTCAAATTTTCTTATTTAAGTGAAGATGAATACAAGCGATTATTTTAATCCAGTAACTTTTAAATATAAAAATATTTAAATGAATATAATGGTTCAAATTTTCTTTTTTAATGCAATTAAAGACTTAAAAGCAAGAGAACTTAAAGCTACATATTATTCTCTTATATGAGAGAGCTCATTTGATGTATAAATCCATTATTAATTGTCCATACAATTTAAAATATATGATTTAAATATATTTTTCAAAATTTTATATGCATATGCAGATGCATATGCATAATTAATTATACAAATATACATTTAATATAATAAATAAAATTATATAAATAAGAAGTTCATTTAGGCTCATGAGCTTCTTGAGCTCGATATGTGAAGTTGAACTCGAACTCGATAACAAAACGAGCCATATTTCTTAGCTCGAGCTCAGACTTAGACTCATTTATATTCGGCTCGTTGGAGCTTTTTACCACTATGATCCTGAGTAGTTCGCAAAGGGCTTGATTATATTCATTTACACCTTTACTTGCAATAATTCCTATCTGTAACATGACAAATTAAACTAAAATATAAAATGATTTGCAACAATGAATTTTTAACACTCGATGTGTTAAATATATTAATAATTTGGTTGTCTAAATCATGCTCAGTGTTCCTAATGTTGATGAATTCACAATTGATTGATATGCAAAGATTCACATACGTTACAACATATTTGAACCCACTATTGAGTTACGGTCAAAAACCCTAATCTTCTTTGACCTGGCATATGTTTTTTCTTTGTTGTCACTCAGTTTTCATAGTTATTATTATATTAAAATACGTCATATAATATGATTATCAACTCTACGTATAAACTTCGAAGTATTACAGATATGCCTAACTAAAGTTTAACATCCTAGTATCCTATCAGGTGTTTAAACTATTATATCAGGGCAGGTTTGGCTAGCACAAACCACAAGACTGCTTGCTGCTGAGTTATGTTTTGGGTTCTCGCCTCCCCCTCCCTCTTTTCTCAGAAAGAGCGGGGCCTTACTTATTCAAGGGGTGGGGGAGCCCGTAGGAAGGGAGAAAAACCGCCGAACTGACATCTAAAATCGCCAACATTCATAAACTATTACTTTAATATTTTTTTGAACAACCAAGCAAGACTGGGTCGAGACCCTCCTTGCTAGTAAGACAGAAATCCCCGACCCATAGGCGCGACGTACCCGTTTTTACAGGGCTCATCTCGCTTGGCGCATGCACCAGATGTGAAGAAACCGGACACTCAGGAAAACTCCGCCCCCGTTAGATTCGAATTTGGGTTTCCCAGTCCGAACATCACTTGGATACCGCTGAGGCAAATACCACATCGGTCTACTTTAGTTTTTATATAATAAAGCACATACTTGTTTTCATTTCTAAAATAATAAGATAAAAGTTACAACTTGTTATAATCTTTCATAAAAAGAATTATGTTTTAGAAAAACAAATTAAAAAAATATTTACAAAATATTACAGGTATTATTTCGGGTATTACTTCGGGTAAGTGATCGGGTATTCCTTAATCTCATACTCGTATCTGAACCCGAAAAAATATTTTTTTTGACACATACCATCTCATATACCCTAGTATTCGGGCCGATACCCGACCCTAAAGTTTCGGGTTTCGGGCTTCCTCAGTGGGTACGGGTTTTTCCCACCCACTAAAATCCTAAACCATCCCAGGATATAGACAAACAAACTAACCATTATCTCATAAAACTCAAATTGCTCAACACTTTAACCTGTATTCACACGATCCAGTCTCTTCATAATTCCTTAAACTGGTGTTGACCCAATCCAGTTTCTTGACCTGAGTGGATGCAACTTAACCCATCAAGATTGCCCATTTACCCTATAACATCTATATACAAGGGAACTAGCATCTCTTCGGTAAATCAATGTAAACAAGCAGACTATAAACTAAGTGTTGACCGGATACAGTTTCTTGACCCTACTGGATCCAACATAACCCAAAATCAAGATTACCCTAAAAGCAATAACTCTTATATACAAGGGAACTTGCATCTCACTGGTAAATTAATGTAAATAAACAGATTAAATTCTCAGAGATCTAATTATTGGAATTTCTTGACCCCTAATTTATTGGAATTTTTAATTTTGCTTTGCAAATTCAGAAATTTTTACAACTGTGTAATCCACGAGTTGGATCGTGTTTAGAATATAGTTAAAGATTGGATGCTGTTCAAAAAAAAGTTAAAGATTGGATATAACGATGAACTGTTGAGTACCCAATACTTCCATGGCAAATGTCAGTCGGATCGTATAGCTGCATTAAATTCTTATCCACAACATTGTACCTCATGATCTTCCCCAAAATCTTCAGCACCATGAATGTATCTTCATCGTCTTCACCTCTAACAACATCAATGATTTCAAATTCAGAATAATGGGGGATTGATGAATGCTGGTAGCTCTGGATCAACTCAGAAACAACCGCCATAAGATCATCAAACTCCACTTCGTACTTGACAAACCACCCTGAATGATCTTTTAACATCTCATACACATTAAAGTGCAAATGTGTTTCATAATTATCAAACTCGACTAAATGCAGATGCCCCCGAGATTCCCCGAAGTAAATCGGCAGAGTTCCGTCAGAATAGCCTCCAGATATTGCTGCCCTCGGCGGCAATGGCGACGGTAATGGAAGCTTCTGCAACTCATCGTCTTCAAGAATGAAGTACGATGGATTAAGAGAAGAGGGATCCCAAAGACAAGAGGGAACCCAGTGAATCGCTCCGTTCAAATAAACCGAATTTCTGAACATCGTTTGATAAGGTGCATAGAAATGATTATTTGAAATCTTCCATTTTCCTGTGCTAGACGAGTAGATTTGAATACGAAACAAATTATCAACAGAACTTCTATTTGGTCCATGAATACAAACAATTTTGTAATGCGGACAATCTGTTTGATGAAATGCGAGACCCATGAAACGGATAGTTTTACGAACATTTTGACCTCCGGGCACGGATGGGATGACCGCAAACTGCTTGGTGGTCGGATTAAATACATAGTATTTACGACAGCGTTCGTTTCCTCGATCACTGCAGCAAAGCAGCAAACCATTACAGGATTGCATGATTATGATACCGTTAAAATCAGGGTAGAAATCAAAAGTACGAAAAGGAGGTGTGCTTTGATTTTGAACATCAAACGGAACATAAATGTTGCGAACAAAAAGACCAGGAGAGATCGAAAGGCTGTCATACGCGAGTGTGAAACATTCGTGACTTAAAAGCCATCGCCAGTGTTTGGATACAGATTTGAACCGGAGGATGGAGGTGACGGGGAGCCGGGAAAGGATTTGGGTTAAAAGGTCATTGTTGGAACCGATCAAAGCACCAGAGTGGGTCGATTGATGATCGGAATCTGGTGTGGGTGTTTGCGAGGAGCAGGTTTTAAGGGTGTTTTGGGTTTTCTTGATTTTAGGTCTGGTGTTGACCATTTTGAGATTGTTGAAGAGGTTGGGGTTGAAGGTGGTGTTGGTTTTAATTGGTGAAAGATTGCCATGGAAGCCGATAAAATCAAGGTTTTGATGCAAGCTTTGTTAAGAATCTCTCGGTCCTTGTGAAATTTCCTAAGGTTAACAACTTGACATACTTCTCAAAAACATAATTAAAAAAATGATATAAAATTAAACAATTCCCTTACATAATTAAAAACATGACACCGGTGATTATAAGGTGTTCATTTTCGGATATCTAGTGATCCGTATATCCGAAAATTTAGAAAGTGATTTTCAAACATCTGAATTCGAACTCAGAAAAAAAAACAAAAATTTTAAAAAAATATATATTTTAAATATACGAAACCTATCCGAAATATCCGAAAATAAATCTATTTCGGATATAGGATATCTGAACTATCCGAGAATTTTCAAAATACGCATCCGAATCCGAATTGCCGGTTATCTCAACTTTCGGATATCCAAACTTCCGTATGTCCGACATTTCAGATATTTCAGGTTTTGATTTTCGGATATTTCATATACGGATTTTTTTAACACATATACTGGTGATAAGGGAAAAATAAAACCAGTCGTGTTTGTTTAAACTTGAATTTCTATTATTTTATAATAAATGAAGTTTTAGTAAAATTACAGTCTACTATTTTTGGTATTAATATTTTTTATAAATACCCTTGAATTTCTTCCTCTATTAACTGATTTTAGATTGAGGCATTGACTATCAATTGAATTAGTTTCCTGAGAAAATCAAACTCTATTTTCACGAATTCCCACATAGCTTAAAGGTAATGTAATTGCATTGTTCTTTTGTTATTTCTATTGTTTGTTTAATTTATTTTGCAAGATTATTGATTATATTTTTATAATTTTTTTTCACGAACAAATTTTGTTGGGGCTTGTTTAGTGGGGCCTTAGAGCAAGTGCATGATATGCGACCACACATGACCCATTTTTTTAGGAGGTCCTAATTTTTTTAATTTTTTTTTACTTATTATATATATTAATTTATTTTACAACAAACACATATAATTTACATTCCAAATTTTTAAATATATTTAAACCAGTTACGAATTTGATAAAAGTTAAAAGAAAAACTTTTTCCTTAGACATTTGACCAAATAACTCATTACAATTTAAAAATTTAGGTCAAAAAAACAAATTAACTTACTTAATATTTAGTTACAAACTAATTACCACACACGCACGCATAAGAGCCTATTTTTAGCATTCGCACAAGACACTTCATCTTTCAAAGACGGCCCTAGGCTTGTTCATCATCTATACATAGATTTCGTTCATCTTTGTTAGTTCATCATTTAAACATTCTTGTTAATCTTAATTGTTTATGCATTTGGACTTTGGTGATAGGTTTAAATTTACGATGTGCGCAACCATGGTTCATCGTTATTCTTTGTCCCATCGATTAACAACCAAAATTTTTGGATTTTGTGGCATATTTTATTCCTAGATTGTGATCAGAGGTAATTTCATTATTGTAAGAATTTGACGTAAAATTAACACTCACATAGAGAAAAAATACCGGCAAGATAGAGTCAATGGATATGAAGATAAAGACAGACGATGAAGATTAAAACAAAGAAGCGGACAATGAATATGAACATGAAGAAAATAAAATAAAGACGATGATGACAGTTATGTATATGTAACAAGTGGTGACTATGTATGTGTAATCAATTGTATATCTCTAATCTATACGTGTTTACATATTTTTATTTCATGTAAGATCTAGAACGTGATCTTCATCATTTAATGAAAATTTGTTGATGGCTCCTTAGCAATAGCTTTAATAAAAAAAAAAAAATCTTGTTTTCATGAAAAAAGAAAGCATATTCATATATACACATTACTCAAGATTGATATTCATCATCTAACCGCATCTAGGTTAAAAGATTGGGAGGGAGGGCGGGGGGTAATTCATGGGCGAGGATAGTTGGGGTCGGGTCCCCTTGTTTTTTTCGCTCCGTAGTTTAACTTTATGTGTTTTTTGTCTGAAAATTTAGTACATGTTGAGTTCGCCACATAGATTTATGAGTTAGCCCCCTTCCCCCCCCCCCCCCCCAAAAATCCACCCATATATCGAGCTAAGCTTCATCACTGGATTGATTGGAAGTCAATCTTGTTAGTAGGGTCTCAATGTCACTCAATGTCATGCTTATGAGAGTAAAAGAGGTGTTTGTCTACTTTAGTTTTTCTCCTGTCTTTGAGTTGTTTATGTTAATTTGCAGAGCAAGAGATCTTAGTCTATATAAGAGAGTCCTTGTAAACAATTTATTATTTCTATTCAATACAAGTATATTAACAGGGGCGGCCCTGAAAATTTACGTGCCAGGACGAGCCGGAAAAAAAGGCTCATAGTAAATTCAAATATTAGACTAGAGGTATTTAAAAAAAGTAAAAACCGTTCAAAACCAAAAACCGAACTGTATTCGTATCTGAAAAAACCAAACCGAATTCCGAATTTTGTTTTCGGTTCGGTTGTCGGTTCCAAAAACTTTTTAATTTGGTTTGTTCGGTTTATTTGTTTAACCGATAAACTGAATTCAGATTTAAGTTTATGGTTTATAATCGGTTTATTCGATTGAATTCGGCTAAGTTTATATGGATCGGTTTATTCGGTTTTTAGCCTGTTTATTAGGTTTTTAATCAGTTTATTCAGTTTCAACCGAAATCGAACCGAACCACTTTCCGAATTTTGAATTTCGGTTATATGTTCCGAATTTCCTTTGAATTCGGATTGTTCGGTTTATTCGGTTAACTGATTAAACCAAATTGAGATTTAAATTTATTATTTTATTAATAAAACATTTGGTTGAATTTGGTTTATTCTAATCAATTTATTTGGTTTTTAACCAGTTTACTTGGTTTATATTCGGTTTATTAGGTTTTTAACCTGTTTATTTGGTTTTCAATTGGTTTATTCGGTTTTAACCGAAACCGAACTGAACCACTTCCCAATTTCGGTTCGGTCTTCGGACATGGGAAAAAATTGAGAATCGATTAAACCGAACCAAATACACCGTTAACCAAATCGAGGAGCACCTTTAGTTTAAAGAGCATGAAAGTAATTTCCTATACTTTGAAAGGATATTAATTTTTATACCTCTTAAATTATGTGTTTATAAATAGTTTTTTGGGTTGTTTGAAACTTGTTAGTTCTCATTTGAATCAATCTATATATATACGTATATACTGAAAATATTGTGCCCCTAAAAAAATGGGCACGGGACGGAGGTCGAGTTTGCCCCTCCCTCGGGCCGCCCCTGAGTATATAATCTTATTTATTTATTTATTTATTTATATATATATATATATATTTATTTATTGTTGGATCGGGTTGTTTAACCTAAACAACACTTCACAAGTATTTCTCACTTACAATCTAATAGATGCGGAATATCTATTAGAAGGATCTCACAAAACTCTCAGAGGTGATCAAATAACAATGAGAACACAAGAAATAAATTCAAGCTCAAAGATATATTTCTCTCAAAGTATTACACCCTGCAAGCACACTTAGTCAGTTTACAATGAGAGGTTATATAGCCAAGGCTACAACCGTATACACGTAGGAATACAAGTTGGGTATACTAGACAATACATAAAGTAAAGCTTATTCTAGTATGTTGAGTGTCTTAACAGGCTAAGACACTCAATCACAATCATTACATTTATAGACATTTGACTTAACAAAAGACTACTAAATACAAAAGACATTTAATGTTGATGATCTTCAAAGTTCAGATGATCTTTTGCATTTAATGCTTAGGCAGGGGAAGTAAGGTGATGTCTGACTTTTGGTATGTTCTTTTTGTATTTAGTCAGACCAGCATGTCTTGTGTCAGTCCCTTTTGTACTAAGAAAGTAAATCAGCTACAGTCTTTGTCAGAGGATACACCTCAGAAGTCCTTGTCTTTATCTCTGGTGCAAAGGAGAATCTTCGGAAGCTTTAAGTCTTCGGAAGCTCTGAAGGTCTGAATCTTCTAAGTGCTGAGCTTTCCGAAGCAATTTTCTTGTACAACCTTCGGCAGGAGTAAGTTATCCTTCGGAAGCAGTGTTGCTTCTGAAGAGTAACTTCTTCCTTCCGAAGGCTGTTAGTCTTTGTAGCACCAATACTTAGACAAAATAAGAAGTTTGGTGAGCATCAGCCTTTATTAGTCTTTACAGTCTCCTCCTAGGCTGATGCTACCAAAACTTCATATGGAATTCTCCTTACAACTTTTTCTCCCCTCAGGACCTGAGCCCTTGCCTTTACCCATCTGAGTGCTTGTCTCCCCTCTGATCCATCATTTGGATTATCAAGAGGGAGGTTCTCTAAATCAAAAACGAAGGGTGCAGCTAGCACAATCAGTTGTGCCAAATCCAAAACTTTTATTCCTCCATTGAGTAGAGTGAGAGTAAACTCTTTGTGAACTTTATTGTAGCTCCATTTTACAACAGGAATATAGGTATGATGATAAGATAGATCATATAGATCTTTTGGATGATCTTTGGGCATTGAAGCTGCTGGTTTGGCTTTTGGTCCTGGGGGAGGTGACTTTGGCTCAGAGTCAGAGGAGATGGCAGATGTTCTCTTTTTCCTTCGAGCTATGCTTTTTCTTCTTCTAAATCTTGGTCTGTTTTGAGCAGTAGCTTGACTCCTCTGATCTCTGGCTTGTTGTTCTTCCACACTAGATCCTACTGTTGCAACTGTTGTTGCAGTAGGCTGTGGACCAGCATCCTCAGTTATTGAGGGTTCTGTTCTCCTCTCATCAGCATGTGTTTGTCTCTCAGGATCAGGGTTTAGTGATGGTTGTTTCCTTGCAGTCTTTTTGCCCTTATTGATCTTGATCACTAAAGAGATTGGCATGTTGTCCATAGAGGGACTTGATGGAGGAGATGTTTGTTCTTCTTTAGGGTTTAGGGGGAACATGTTGGGGAACATTGCCTTTGTTACTTCCCCACACATGACTTCTTCTCCCTCTCTGATCCCTGTACCAGAGAGGGGAAACTCTATTCTTACTCCTCCCCCTAAACTTAAGCCTAAGTTTAGGCTTGCCCTTTGAGCATGTATATGCTCAATTGAAGGTAACTCACCTCTGGCAACCTTAGCCTTGATGTCTCTAATATGCATATCCATGGTTGAGTTCTTCATTGGGCCTAGCTGCCGAGCATGGAAGCCATATTCCAGGAGAAAGGCCTTGGACTTGTCTCTGTAAGCCTTTTCCTTTTGCTTCTTGGTAAGGACAATCTTAGCCTTGGATGCAGCAGCAGCCTGTTCTTGCTGTTCTACCATGTCCAGCTCGGCAGCCATTCTAGGTACCGACCAGCTAAGTACTTCATCAATATCATACCCCTTTTCCTGAAGAAGGGCAGACAATTTGATGAGTTCATCATCCATTGAAGTGTCTGGTCGGCCCTTCACTTTCTTTGGTTTTCTCTTCTCCTGTTCTGCTTCCTCCTCTGGGGTTAATTTCCTTTTTCCTTTATCATCAGCAGTTAATTTTGTCGGAAGAGCTTTCTTCTTTTGATGATCATCAGAAGTTCTTTTACTTTTTCCTTCCGATGACTTGAAAGTGGAGTTTTTCTTCTGATGGTTTTCTTCTGATGATCTTCTTTCGGAAGTAGGGATTTTCTTTGGTCTGTCGGAAGCTCTTTTTGCATGTGCTTCCGATGCTTTCTTACCTTCGGAAGCCTTCTTGTTTTGTTTCTTTTGACTATTAGAAGTACTAGCTTCCGATACCTTCTTGACCAATTTCCTTCCTGGTTCTTCTGAAGAAAAAGATGATTTGCTCCAGCTCTTCTTTCTTCCTCTTCCTTGTATTTCAGAGATGATTCTGCTTCTTGGATTATAGAAGCAAACAGCAGCGAAGTGATTCATCTCACCACATATCAGACACACAGTCTGATTGTTGAAAGATTGTTTCTGCTTATCTTTTTTGATGAAGGTTGAGCTTTGGTTTTCAGAGGTTGATGGTTTGGATGATCCAATAGGCTTGTTGGATTTTGGATTTGCCTGATTTCCTGAAAAATTGACCTTTCTCTCCTTTGATCTACCCCTTTTGGACTTGTCAGATGGACAGGTCACATAGTCATCTGAGGAGATACTCCCTGTCTATATGTTCTTAGCTTTAATAAAAACTGATGATTGTTTCTTAGTTTTCTTAGTTCTTTTCTTATTTCTTAAAGCTGATTTTGTTATTTCTGGTTTGATAGGAGTATCCCTCTCATCTGAGCATGTTGAGTTACTTGGGTCTGGATCAGAGAGATCATCACTTTGATCTACTTTGTGTATGTCTAACTCTTCATCATACACAAGATTTGTTACTGGTTTACATCTGATTTCTACCATAGGAGTATAAGCAGATGGAGGCTCCATTTTGTTATAACCCAAACCAGCTCCCATCTTTTTTACAAGCTCAGATGTATCACTCATTCTAAAAAGTTTTTCATACTTTTCACCTTGGCTTAGAAATTTGTCTCTGTAAGACTCAGCCAATACAAGTTCTGTCTTGGCAGTGGTTAGTCTTTCTAAAAGATTTTTAATTTGACACTGTTTGTTAGTGTCTTCATGTTTTAAACTTGAAATAGTCTTTTCCATTTCCTCAATCTTTTCTTTGTAATTTCTTTTAGCCTCAAAGAAAATTTGCCTTGACAACTTGTAAAGACTCAAGCTCGTTACAGAGTTGAGAATTTATCTTTTTATAAACATTTAACTTTTCTAAGCATTCAGGTGTGCACATGTTATCAATTACCTTGCTTGAGGAAGTTGAGTCATTTGCCATCAAAGCACTGTTGGAAATGGAAGCATCCTCAGCTTGAAAGCTCCAATATACAAAGTCTTGTTCTGCAATGTTTGCATTGTTTGTTGAGCTTGATGACCTTTGTTGTGGTTGCCCAGAAGTTGATGGCTGAGTGCTTGAAGACTTGCATTCCCTGGCAAAATGCCCTAACTGTTGGCAGTTGAAGCATTTGAGCTTAGATTTATCAAGCCCAAACCCAGTCTTCATGTTGTGCCTTTTGAACTGTCTGCCAGTTCTTTGGTAAAACTTATTTGCTCTATAGGAGATCATGGCCATTTGATAGTTTATATCCATCTCCTCAAGGTCATCTGCAGGAATGCCATCTAAGTCTTCCTGACACAAATGGAAGTAGTTGGTTTCCTCAGCCATAAAAGCTCCTTGCCCAGAGGTTGGTAGTGGAGTTGGGTTAGAGATAGGGTTTGAGTGTGTGTTTGATGAATTTGGAGTTTCAGGAAATGTGACAGTGGGTGTGGAGGTAGGATGGTAGATGGGTTGATAATTCTGGTATGGAGGATTGTTGATAGGTGCATAAAGGGCTGCTGAACCAGATGATAATATGGGATGTTTTAGATTCTTGGGCATCTAATTCAATCTGGTAAGCACTGAGAATACCAAACAACTCTCCTAGAGTCAGAGTTTTCAAATTTTCTGTTCTTCTGATTGTGACCGAATAAATGTTCCAAGCCTTTGGAAGAGATCTCATAAATTTTCTGAGTACATCTTGATTATCCGGTATCACACCTGCAGTTGTTAATTCATCCACAAGTTGAACATACCTTAGGTACTGAGAGGACATGTTCTCATTGTTTTGTTGACAAAAGTTTTCAAACTTCTGTTTCAACATATCCTTCTTGTTTTCTTTGACATCCTCTGAACCTTCATACATCTGCTTCAAGGAGTTCCACAGTTCTTGAGCAGACTTGCATTTCTTGAATGCATGTATAATGGAGTTCGGTATTGACATCTGAATGAGCCAAAGAGCTTTAGAATAAACTTCCATCTTCTTGTAGTCTTCGTCTGAGTACATAGATGGTTCTTTTGGTACTGCAACTCCACCAGCTCCAGCAGCAGCAATTGTAGGAATGTAAGGACCTTCAAGAACAGACTTCCAAAGTTTGAAGTCTTGGTTCCTTATGAATCCTTCCATTCTGACTTTCCAAGTATCAAAGTCCTCAGGAGTGAACATCGGTGGTTTGTTGAGTGTACCATTCTCTGTATCATGTTTGTTTAGAGCAGCCATTTTATCAAACACACAGAGTATGATTTCAGAAGCAGTGAGATATTAGAAGAAATAGAACGGTTAACTTAAGGATGATTAATCACTTAAGTTTGAGAGCCAAGGCTCTGATACCACCTGTTGGATCGGGTTGTTTAACCTAAACAACACTTCACAAGTATTTCTCACTTACAATCTAATAGATGCGGAATATCTATTAGAAGGATCTCACAAAACTCTCAGAGGTGATCAAATAACAATGAGAACACGAGAAATAAATTCAAGCTCAAAGATATATTTCTCTCAAAGTATTACACCCTGCAAGCACACTTAGTCGGTTTACAATGAGAGGTTATATAGCCAAGGCTACAACCGTATACACGTAGGAATACAAGTTGGGTATACTAGACAATACATAAAGTAAAGCTTATTCTAGTATGTTGAGTGTCTTAACAGACTAAGACACTCAATCACAATCATTACATTTATAGACATTTGACTTAACAAAAGACTACTAAATACAAAAGACATTTAATGTTGATGATCTTCAAAGTTCAGATGATCTTTTGCATTTAATGCTTAGGCAGGGGAAGTAAGGTGATGTCTGACTTTCGGTATGTTCTTTTTGTATTTAGTCAGACCAGCATGTCTTGTGTCAGTCCCTTTTGTACTAAGAAAGTAAATCAGCTACAGTTTTTGTCAGAGGATAAACCTCAGAAGTCCTTGTCTTTATCTCTGGTGCAAAGGAGAATCTTCGGAAGCTTTAAGTCTTCGGAAGCTCTGAAGGTCTAAATCTTCTAAGTACTGAGCTTTCCGAAGCAATTGTCTTGTACAACCTTCGGCAGGAGTAAGTTATCCTTCGGAAGCAGTGTTGCTTCCGAAGAGTAACTTCTTCCTTTCGAAGGCTGTTAGTCTTTGTAGCACCAATACTTAGACAAAATAAGAAGTTTGGTGAGCATAAGCCTTTATTAGTCTTTACATTTATTTATGTTCTTGCATGTTTACCAAATAACTCTCATCCTAAAGGCTACAATTTTTAAGATCAATCTACTTTATGGAAGAAAAGTAAGGTAAGAAAGATGAAAAAAATGAACTGATGTAAACACCTGGGAGATGGAGTTCTACATGCTCATATAATTTTTGCGGCAATTGATCGCGGCTAGGACTATGAAGCTTTAGTGAATTCTATTGCAGATCTTACAAAGTCTACTGCATAAAATGCGAGATTTCAATTGGGATTTGGCTGTTGAATCTAGAATTAGATAGATCGAGACTTCTTAATGCTTTAAAGTTACCAATTTGAGAAAATTCTGACCCAAAAAAGTCATATTCGAGAGATTGAGAATCTTAAGATAAACAAGGTTGCAAAGGAAATGGTTAGAATCAAATGTTTTTTTTTATAATGTTGTGCTGTTAAAATCTATGAAATGCCATTTTCATTAGAGAATCATCTTTTAGGTTACAAGAAAAAAGAACGAAAACGTATACATATATAGACTAATTATACTATAATAACTCCAATTATTTAGGAGATGCACATACTATGAATAGAATGGAAATTAAGATGATTGGCAATATGTCAGGCTATATATACGGAGGAAAATGACAGCTATATTTGTGAAGGGAAATGATTTCTCTTTACTCCCCCTCAAGTTGGAGCATGAAGGTTTTGAATGCCCAACTTGCCAAGTAAAAATTGGAATTGTTGTGTACCCAAAGGTTTTGTGAGAATGTCAGCTATTTGTGTCTTAGTGTCAATTTGCATAGGTTGAATTTCTTTGGACTCGACCCGTTCTCGAACAAAGTAACAATCCATTTCAACGTGTTTTGTACGTTCATGAAAAACCGGATTAGTGGCAATATGACGTGCCGCTTGATTGTCGCAAAACACAGGAGTTGGACCAATAGGAGACATGCCAAGTTCACTCAAGAGCCATCTCATCCATAAAACTTCACTAACCGCATTGGCCATTGCTCGGTACTCGGCTTCGGCAGAAGATCGGGAGACGAGTGACTGCTTTTTGGTTTTCCATGAGATGGGCGCACCTCCTAAAAGTAATAGGTATCCGGTTCTTGAACGTCTAGTGATTGGACACCCAAGCCAATCAGAGTCACAATAGGTGGTGAGTTTGGTACCACCATTCTTGGGAATTAAAATACCTTGTCCCACAGTAGCTTTAAGGTATCTAAGAACATGATTTGCGGCCTCCATATGACTCGTTCTAGGATCACCAACAAATTGGCTCAAAACATTCACTGCGTAAGCTATGTCGGGCCTTGTTGCCTGTAAATATAAAAGTCTTCCTACTAATCTTCGATATTGACTTTGATCAACTTGAAGTTCTTCATCACACGTTCCCAGTTTCAAGTTTTGCATCATAGGAATCGGGCTCGGTCGACAACCCGTCATACCTGCATCTTCTAGAATATCTAATGTATATTTGCGTTAACTGAGTACCATCCCTTCTTTTGTTCGAGCGACTTCGATCCCAAGAAAAAATTTTAAGAGACCAAGGTCTTTAATGCTAAACTTCTTGTCAAGGAAGTTCTTCATCTCTTGTATCTTGTTCAAATCATTGCCCACAATGATAACATCGTCAACATAGATAAGTGCAGAAATGAAGACATCCTTCCTTTTGAAGATGAACAAGGAATGATCTGCCCCCGTTTGTTTGAAGCCGATATCCAATAAGGAGTTGGTAAATTTTTGGTACCAATTCCTTGATGCTTGTTTGAGCCCATATAGTGATTTCTTTAGTTTGCAAACCTTGTTACCAGTTTGTTTCTCAAAGCCTTGTGGGACCTTCATGTAAACTTCTTCATGCAGATCCCCGTGTAGAAAGGCATTGTTGACGTCTAGTTGATGAATATGCCATCCCTGTTTCACAGCAACGGTTAGAAGGGTCCGAACGGTCACCAACTTTGCAACGGGTGCAAAGGTTTCATGAAAGTCAACTCCTTCCGTTTGTGTGAAACCCTTTGCTACAAGTCGAGCTTTGTATCTTTCAATATCACCGTTAGGCTTGTATTTTATTTTGTAAACCCATTTTGAATCAATCGCCCGCTTGCCTTTTGGTAACTCTTCTAGGGTCCAAGTCTCATTTTCTTCGAGAGCTTGGATCTCCCTTTTCATGGCCTCTCTCCATTTTATATCCTGTACGGCTTGATGAAAATGTTTTGGCTCATTATTTGAAGTAATGGCCGACAAGAATGCTTTATGTTTGTTAGTAAATTTATCATAAGAAACGAAATGGGCTAAAGGATGTACCGTTGAGGACTCTTGGTTGGAAGTGGCATGCTCATGGTCTACAGATGGGGGAAGTCTGACTTCGTAATTATTGAGGTGCTTTGGCCGAAATTTAGTTCTTTTCTCCCGTGGTATATCTTCAGCGTATTTATTGTTGGAGTTTTCAACATTTAGCCTAGAGAAATTAGGCTCATTATTTATTTCATCCAGGCCTTTATTTTCGTGACCATTAGTATTGGCTGATGAGTTTTCTTCATTTGTATGTGGGCCTTTATTATCACAATTAAAATCAAGATTATTCTTGTCAAGTAAGGCTCCTTCATTATTTGCGTTTTGATGCATATTTGGGTCGGCATCTTGACCAACTTGATTTTCAGTGGGAGTTGTATTTGGCCCAGCAGTGCTACTGGTGGGCTGCGACCCAGTTTGGTCTTTTCCTGCCACTTCCGCTTCCTGCCAAGTTGATGGAAAGACGAAAATTTCTTCCTTTTCGGTGACGTTGTTAGCAAACGGAAACACATTCTCTATGAATTTTACGTCTCTAGATATAATAATTTTGTTATGTTGGGTATCAAAAATTTTGTAACCCTTTGTTCCTTGTGGATACCCCAAGAAAATTCCCGGTCTCCCCCTCACCTCAAACTTATCTCCCTTTGTTTCGGTGCTTTTGTAATAAGCGAGACAACCAAAAACCTTCATATGCTCATAGTTGGGTTTCTGATTGTACAAGACTTCATAAGGTGTTTTGTTGTCGATTACTTCCGATGGTAATCGATTTATCACATGTGTGGCCGTCAAGATGCATTCCCCCCAAAATCGTGTTGGTAAATTTGCTTCAAACTTCAAAGCTCGAGCCGTTTCCAATAAATGTCGGTGTTTGCGCTCTACTACACCATTTTGTTGTGGTGTGTGTGGACATGTTGTTTCAAGGAGTATACCTTCCTTAGCATAAAATTCAAGCATGTGATTTGAAGTAAACTCCCCCCCATTATCACACCTTATTCTTTTGATATTTTTCTCAAATTGGACTTGAACCATTTTATGAAAGTTAACAAGACAATTACTTGCTTGGTGTTTGTGTTTGAGTAGAAATACCCAAACGGCACGACTAAAATCGTCCACAATTGTTAAAAAATAGCTTGCACGTGTAAATGAGGGTGTGCGGTACTTTCCCCATACATCACAATGTATCAATTCGAAACAAGCATTTGTTTTAGTGACACTAATCGGAAAGGCAAGTCTTGCAAATTTTGCTTTAACACACGAGTCACAAAAGGTTTTAGAGTTTAAAGAAACATTCTTAAGAAAATCAAAATGTGATAACTTGGAATGTGATGGGTGACCTAATCTCTTGTGCCATGTATCAAGACTTGTCATCATTGCTTGTCTTTTGCTTCCCATCATCCCCATCTTGTATAGACCATTCTTGCACTCACCCACTCCAATCAATGTCCTCGAATGCAAATCCTGCATAACACAAAAATCCGGAAAAAACGTGATAGTGCATTGAAGGTCCTTGGATAATCTACTAACGGATAAAAGATTACATTTGAATTTTGGGATGTGAAGCACGTCTTTAATCACCACCCCATTTGGCAAAGTATAATTTCCTCTACCCTCAACGGCTACAGCTTCGCCATTGGGGATTGTGACCGGTGGCTCATAATTTCGTTTTGTTTTATTTTTAAGTAAAAAATCATCAAAAATTATGTGCTCGGTAGCCCCTGAATCGATTACCCAATTACCTTTCTTACCAAATTTACCTGCAACATTCGCAACAGGTCCGTTGTCTTCTTTAGTTCCATCATCTTGGTTCCTAAGGAGTTTCATAAACTGATGATATTGTGAATCACTTAAGCCTGGTATTGGACTTGATCCCCCTTCCACGCAAGCAACCTTCGGCTTCACCTTTTCTTGTTTACCCTTTCCCGGCCACCACTCGGGATAACCAATACGTTTAAAACATCCTTCCTTGTTATGGCCGTCTTTCTTGCAGAAACTACAATGCTCCACTTGGTCACTATTACCACGTCTTGCATCTCTTGGTTTGTTCCGGTTATGTTGGTTTTGATCCTGTTTAAATGGGACATAGGCTTGGAATGCAGTTGCATCAGCGGAAGGCTTTCTAGTTTCCGAAACAGCTTTTTGTTGCTCATCCTCTGCCACTAAATGGTATGCGGTTCCAAGAGAAGGCATTGGTTGCATAGCCAATATTTGTGTTCGGATGGTTCCATACTCGGTATCTAAGCCGAGCAAGAACTCGTACAACATTTCTTTCTCCTTTAATTCAGTGAGCTTCTTTCCTGTTCCACATTTACATCCATTGCAGCTACATCTTGGAATAGGAAGCACGGACTGGATTTCATCCCAAATGACACGTAGCTTGGTGTAATAAGCCGAAATTGACATACCTTCTTGTTTGGTGGTCATGAGCGCCTGTTTTAATTCGTATGCCCGCGGCGCACTCCCCTTTCCGAACCGTTCCTTTAAATCGACCCAGATTTCTTGAGCCGTGGTGGCGTATTTTACGCTCGTTCTGATCTCCTTTTCCATTGCCGTATTCAACCAACCTTTGATCATTGCATCGCATCGCATCCATGCCATGTAATTTGGTGCAGTCTCTTCAGGCTTCTTGATCGACCCGTTTATGAAACCGACCTTATTCTTGGCAAACAAGAAATTCAACATCTCTTGCGACCAATCGATATAATTATTATCTGTTAACACATCGTTTACGTGCATTTGCCTTGGGTAATCGGAAGGATGGAGATAGTATGGAGAGTCGTGGTCAGAGACTGCTTCTTTTCGTTTGTTTGAGTTTTCTTGATCTTCTTTGTCGCCAGCCATGGCGATTTTGTCTTCGATAATTCTGTGGCTCTGTTTTGTATTTTTTTTTTATGGTTGATCGGAGGTCCCTCTAAGACTGCTCTACCAATTTGAGAAAATTCTGACCCAAAAAAGTCATATTCGAGAGATTGAGAATCTTAAGATAAACAAGGTTGCAAAGGAAATGGTTAGAATCAAATGTTTTTTTTTATAATGTTGTGCTGTTAAAATCTCAATCAACTCATTAAAAAAAACCTTCTTTACCTTCAAGTGCACACTGGAGAACATTTTCTCATGTTTCGACCCACACAAGGCACTTCATCCACAAGTAGCAGTTGAGTTGCAATAATCGGGCTGAAACAAGACAAAATATTTAATTCATTATAAACAAAAATAAAAGTGATTTAACAAAATTCCAAAACATATTAAAACAATATGTAGCCTTTACCTATATATTTATGAAAAACATGTTGAACCCTTTTGAGTAGGATATGCAGATTGCCATGAGTTTATTGAAACGGAACTCTTGTCATGCTAAGGCTTTATGTACCCACGTGAAATTAAACTGGCTCTATTACCAAATGTTATGAGCAATGACAGGTAAACCGGTTCCATTATCAAATGATATGAATCTGCAGCTCGAATCTTTGGAATAGAGGAATGATAGGGAGAGATCAAGACAACTTTTGAATAATGTTATGCCAGAAAACAAACACTATAAATACTCTTACAAACTACCGAATCTCTAGTTTAATAAAACCACACAATACATGAAAAACAAACTTGAAAGACAAGCAAATTAAGATCTACTCTACCAGGGAACTACATAAACAAAGGAAATAAAGAAAGACCTCATGTTGTATTGTTGAGCTCTTAGTTTCTCCTCATGTTCCATAGTGACATTGCTCTCTACTCCTTACTCATTTGAAATTATTCAATAAGCAATCACCATACCTTGCATAAAGTAAGTTCCCCAAAACGATTCCAATTACCAACCCACCTCCGAATCCTAAGAAAATGATGATCCAGTCAATTTTGTCACCCGGGAGGAAAGAATCATACTCTTTGTTTGTTGGTGGAAGTGTTGTTATCACTGAAATTTTGCATTCCTTGGATAAAGGTTTTCCACACAACCCAGGATTACCCATGTAGGAGTTGTTGTCAAATGTATTGAATTGATTTCCTAGAGGTATCGCCCCATTAAGATGGTTGAACGACACATTAAAAAATTCAAGGAAGCGAAGCTGCAAAAATTCTTGAGGAATTTCTCCAGATAGCTTGTTAAGGGAGAGGTCCAAAGATTCAAGATTCTTTAAGTTTCCAAAAGAAGGCAGGATGTGACCTGCAAGATGGTTATTTGAAAGATTTATAGATTGAAGCCCATGAAGATCACTTAGCGATTCTGGGATGTGTCCTTCGAAATTGTTACAAGAGAGATCAATAGCCGTGAAGACATCCAAAATACGAGGAAACTCTGTGTGGACACCTTTGTTTGTTAACGTCATTGAATATGGAAACTGGAACATTGAACTTGGATTGATATATAGCTCTACATCCATAAATGATGATTTTCCAACATCAAACGATTTCATTGCATTCAAGGTTCGGAAGAGCTTTTTTGGAAACTCACCACTAAAACCATTGTTAGAAAGGTCTATGATTCGTAACTTGAGGAATGATGAGCTATTTGTAGTAGGGTAACCTTGAATTGCACCAAAAAATTTATTGGACCGCAAAATAAGAACTTGAAGTTTGGCAAGATTTCCTAACCAAATTGGAAATACATCTTCGAAAGAGTTACCTCCAAGAGCAAGAAACTCTAAATTGGTACAATTAGCCAACGATTTTGATAGCTGACCCGTAAAATGATTTTCTGTCAAATCAATCGTGTTTATCAAACTTCCACGCGTAAATGCATTCATCATTGGGCCATGAAAGTTATTTCCTTTCAGATCCAAAACAAACAACAAATTGCTTAAGATTCCTACACATGGAGGAAGGATTCCGGTCATGTTGTTAGAAGATAAGTCTAACACTCGAAGATGTTTCAGTTCACATATCAACGGTGGTATTTCTTGTGTTATATTATTGTTTGAGACATCATACACAACTGTGGTTAGTGGTGGAATTGGAAGTCGTCCTCGTAGTTGATTATATTTGATGCTGAATAATTCCAATCTAACCCATGGAAGAAAATGAGGATGTTCATGAAATCCAGTGATGGAGTTGTACGAAAGATCTAAATATTGTAATGTTTCTTGGGTACTATTCAATAACCACTCAGGTACAAGGCCTTTAATGTTGTTGTCTTCAAGAATCAGGACTTTGATTTTTTTCTTGGAGCGTAAAAAGGATGGAAATTTTCTCAGGTTGCATGATGTGAGTCCTAAATATTCCAATTCCGGTAAGAGTGTTACATTAGAGTAGTTAGTAGCAACAAATAAAATTTTCTCAGGTTGCCGCTAAAATTGTTATCTTCTAGGAGAAGTTGTTCGAGTCTTTTAAAATTGGAAAACGAGCTTGAAATTTGTCCTTGCAATTGATTATCTCTTATGTCTATCTCCTTTAATTGGGTAAGGTTCATAAATGAAGATGGGATACGACCAGAAATAAAATTGCTTCTCATGATGACTGTACTAAGTTTTGTTAGATTTGCAAGGGCGGGCAGGATTTCATCGTATATGTTTATACGGATTAGAATTAACAATTCAAGTTTAGTTAGTTTGACGATCCAATCATGCATGCTTCTCTTCTCACATACTTCCAAACCAACTGGATATGAAAGACGTCTTGGCAATAAAGGATCTAGGCCCATGAGCTCATCTTGACCGAGAGCCAAGAAAGTGAGTCGTGTCATGTTAGAGAGTGAACTTGGGATGCATCCTGAGAAATAGCATGCACGAAGGGACAAAAATTCTAGAAACTTTAGTTTGCTTATGGATTGTGGTACACTACCAGCAAAGCTTGTGGCGTATAGATCAAGATGCTCAACTAAGGTGGTGTTACGAATTTCAGGTATGAAACCAGTGAGAATGAGATTTTCTGCGATACTCAGAAATTTGAGCTTCGGCAAGTAAAATATCTGTGAAGGAAACTCACCCGAAGGCTACAATTTTCAAGATCAATCGAATTTAAGGAAGAAAAGTTGGCCAAGAAAGGTGGTACAAATGAACTAATGTCAACACCTGAGAGATGGAGTTCTTCAAGTCGAGTCAAGTTTTGCAACAAACTCTCAAAGCTATGACCACGAAGCTTTAGTGAATTCCATGACAGATCCAACAAATTCAACTTCATCAAATGTGAGATTTCAATCGGGATATGGCCGCTGAAGCTAGAATTTGATAGATCAAGGCTTCTTAATTGCTTTAAATAAGCAATTTGAGATGGAATTTGCGACCCAACAAAGTCGTTCATCGAGAGATTGAGCATCTGAAGATGAACAAGGTTGAAGAGTGAACTGTTAGACTTGAGAGGTCCACGGAGGGAGCTCTGGCTCAAATCGAGCCCAATCACATGGCCCTTTTTGCTACATAACACACCATCCCACAAACAACAATCAGAGTCATGATCTGATGCGTTGCTTGTGATCTTCCTCCAAGAATCAAGCTTTTGAAACCCACCAACATTAAATGATGCATGAGATTGATCTAAAATGCTTTGCTTAAATTCAAACAAAGCTAAACACTCATGTTCATGGCGTAATAACGATGCGATGCATATGCGAATGATTAATAAGTATATGAAGGAGATAGTTTGCATGAAACTAAAAGCCATAAATTGAATTAGTCGTATTTAATTGCTTGTGAAACTACGATGTGTGTGTGTATTTATAACATATGATTGTAAGAAGATAAGAAATGGACGAAGATTATTTGAAATTATTACACTTGTGAATTATATTTAGATTTAGATGCTATTTATCTATTTATTTAGTTATTTGTGGATATAATAATTTGATGGATAAACTGCCTGACTTCTTCTTCTTGTCTTCCTCCTTCTTTTGAATATATAGAATTGTTGATTGAGTAGTGTTTCAATAAAACAAATTATCCCTTGTCAAGTATTCTCAATGTCATGATAATTTTCTTTCCCAAAAATCACGTCTAGACAGCTTTTCTACAACACATATGGATTATCCGTGTTTAGTTAAATGATAAAAAAATTTGGTTTTATTAGACATTTCATTTAATTATATTTTAACAACCAATCAACACTAAATGTTTCAATACAAATGATAGCTTTTAGATTTTAATATATTACGATGAATACAAACGCTTGTTTAATCTAGTAACTTAAAATATCAAAAATATTTGAATGAAAAAAATGGTTCAAATTTCATTTTTGTAAAGCCAAAAGAGAAATTTCGATAGCTTTAAAAACTAAAAAGCAAGGGATCTTAAACCTAATGATTAGTTTGGTATGTGAGAGAGCTCATTTGATACATAAATCTCTCAAGTGTAACATTGGTCATGGTTGGCTCTCTTTTGGCCTTCACACATAATGGTTTCGAGCCTTGACAATTGATCTCTCACAAGTGTCAATGTCCTTAGTGGTCACGGTCACATTAACCATGGTTGGCTCTCTTCAGGACATCAATAGCGAGCCATCACTCTTAATTGGCTCTTATACCAATGTTAAAATCAAACTAGAAACTCTAACTTAAAAGACTAGGCAGCTAATTTCAAACCAATGTGGCATTTATAAGTCAAATAGTTGGCTTTCTCTGCCCTGAGACTAATCTTTTGTTAGATTAGGATCTAACTTTAAAGAAAAAGACATAAACTCAGGTACTAAATAAACTTTTTGCGAACACCACCAAGATAAATGCTTTACGGTGTAAATCAAACGTATCAAAAATGCATGTACAACAGCTTTAAAAAAACTTCTATTTAAATTTATATATAATTAAACTAGGTTAATAGCACGTCTATTACACGGGTTAAATAAAAATTAATAAATAGTTATTAATGAAAATTTATACAATATAAGTTAATTTTTTAATATAAAATATGATTAAAAATTTTGAATAGCTTAATACATTAAGTAATAAAATAACACTATTATTTATTTAGATATTAATTTTTTAAACCTTTGTTTTTTAAACATTTCCTTTTAGCTAACGATTTTCAATATTTGTTATTATGTTAAAAAAAATAATAATAAAAAACAAAAGAAAACGTGATCTGGAGCTCACAAGTCACAAACTTGCATCCTGAAATCTAAATTATGTAAAAACCGAGCAAAAACGAACCAAGCCGAGCCGGATCGGTTTAAAACGAGCTGAGACTGAGCCAAGATTTCAGGCTTGATTTACGATACGAGCTGGGCCGAGCTTGGTTTAAATCCGAGCTGAGTCCGAGCTTGCCCTTGGCTCGATTCGACTCGGCTTGTGAATTCCCATCCCAACCGATCTCAAATGTGTTCTCTAAATCTCTAATCAATTATAATTGACCCATAATTGGATTCAAACGATAACCAATTTTGACCATGGGTTGCGGCCCAAATTAATCATATTTGATCAATGCGTTAATACTAATTACTAATTGAGTAATTGGCCCTAAGAAATTGTTACCAATCACAAGTTCACAACTGACCAATCTTGAACAAAAAATACATATTGTTTTTGATTGCTTTTGTGATCATTTTACCTAATTTTTGCAACACATTTTACTTTTGCTAAATTATATTGCGGTATTTTTTTTTACGTTTTTCGACCTCATTTTACCCTTAATATATTACAATCGGTATTACAAGCATTTATATTCCTCTCAAAGTTATGGTATTTTTCTTTCCCAAAATTCACGTCTGGACAGCTTTTCTATAACACATATGTGATTATCCGTGTTTAGTTAAATGAACAAAAAAATTTGGTTTTTTTAGACATTTCGTTTATATTTTAACAACCAATCAACACTCAATGTTTCAACACAAATGATATCTTTTAGATTTTAATATATTACGATGAATACAAACGCTTGTTTAATCTAGTAACTTAAAATAACAAAAATATTTGAATGAAAAAAATGGTTCAAATTTCATTTTTGTAAAGCCAAAAGAGAAATTTCGATAGCTTTAAAAACTAAAAAGCAAGGGAACTTAAACCTAAGGACTAGTTTGGCATGTGAGAGAGCTCATTTGATATATAAATCTCTCAAGTGTAACATTGGTCATGGTTGGCTCTCTTTTGGCCTTCACTCGTAGTGGTTTCTAGCCGTAACAATCGATCTCTCACAAGTGTCAATGTCCTTGGTGGTCACAGTCACATTAGTTATGGTTGGCTCTCTTCAAGACATCAATAGCAAGCCCTCACTCTTAATCGGTTCGAATACCAATGTTACCAATCAAACTAGAAACTCTAAGTTAAAAGACTAGGCAGATAATTTCAAACCAATGTGGTATTTATAAGTCAAATAGTTAGGCTTTCTCACCCTGAGACTAATCTTTTGTTAGATTAGGATCTAACTTTGAAAAAAACAAGACATAAACTCAGGTACCAAAAATGCATGTACAACAGCTTTAAAAAAAACTTCAATTTAAATTTATATATGCTTAAATTAGGTTAATATCGCGTCTATTACAAGGGTTAAATAAAAAATAATAAATAGTTATTAATGAAAATTTATATAATATAAGTTTATTTTTTGATATAAAATATGATTAAAAATTTTGAATAGCTTAATACATTAAGTAATTAAATAACACTATTATTTATTTAAATATTAATTTTTTCAAATGGTGTTTTTTAAACCTTTCGTTTTAGATAACGGTTTTCAATATTTATAATTATGCTAAAGAAAAAAAAATAATTAAATAAAAGAAAACGTGATCTGGAGATCACAAGTTACAAACTTGCATCCTGAAATCTAAATTATATATAAACCGAGTAAAAACGAACCAAGCCGAGCTGACTCGGTTTAAAATGAGCCGAGTCTGAGCCAAGATTTCAGGCTCGATTTACGATACGAGCAGAGCCGAGCCGAGCCGAGCTCGTTTTAAATCCGAACCGAGTCCGAGCTTGCTTCTGACACGATTCTGCTCGCCTCGTGAATACCCCATTCCAAACCGATCGCAAATCCGTTCTCTAATCAATTATAATTGACCAATAATTCATAATTGGATCCAAAGGATAACCAATTTTGACCATGGGTTGCGGCCCAAATTAATCATATTTGATCAAAGCATTAGTAACTAAATAAGTAATTGGCCCTAAGAAATTGTAACCAATCACAATTAACCAATCTTGAACAAAAAATATATATTGTTTTTGATTGGTTTTGTGATCATTTTACCTAATTTTTGCAACAAATTTTACTTTTGCTAAATTATACTGCAACATTTTTTTTTTTGTGTTTTTCGAAATCATTTTACCCTTCTTGATGTATTACAATCGGTATTACAAGCATTTATATTTCTATGCTTTTACCATGGTCTTTATTTTCGGATATTTGAAAATTTTGGATTGTGATATTTAATATCCGAATCCGTATCACAATGCACATATCCAAAATTTCGGATTCAGATATTCAAACGGATATCCAAACTCAGAATAAAATTAAAAATTAAAAAATATATATTTCGGATATCCAAAAATTATCCGAATATAAAAAAATAACTCTTTCGGATCGTTCGGATATCCGTACCATCCGAAAATTTTCAATACCGGTATCCAATACAAATCCGAAATTCCAGATATCCGAACTTACGGATATCTCAATTTTCGGATATTTCGGTTTTGGATACGGATTTTTTTGTTGGAAATTTGATTTATTATTAAATTTGATTTGAATTAAAATCAAGACTCTTCATCTTACTTAATTAAATCAAGGCTTTTCAAATTACATGTATTGATTATATGTAATTTATTCAATACCCTTGGAATCACTATCTTGTAGTATAAATACAAGATAATTGGTGTCTTGTTTTTTGGTTGAAAGAATACTACATATCATCTTATACAAACTTTGAAAAATTTCCAACTTCCTTGAATTTCCAAGCTCTTGTTTAGATATCTTTTTCAGGTGCTAGGTTAATCCCGAAAGTACACATACTGTTTCGGTTGTTGTACCCTGGGAGAGAGGCGTTCGTTTTGAGAAGGGGCGCGAAATCTGTTTTAAGGGAAACAGATTGAGTACATGTCTCAACCACAATCATCAACACATTTAATCCATGTTGCAATGAAAAATAAGTAGAAGACACACTAGATTGAAAAGATCATCAAATGACTTGGTTGAAGACTCAACATGAAGCATGATCTACTCAAACAAGATACTTAGAGCACCCAACGAATAGATGGATCAAAACAAGTTTGGTATATAAATTAGTAATTTATATTCTTTTATTTTAGTCGTGTAACCAGTATTGTACTAGATTATTTCTTATTAATAACGAGAGAATCGTTATTATTTATATTTGATTATTGTTTTATAATAAAACGTAAACTCATTTCCTGCATTTTTAACACCTACAGATTTTACGGCCACATTTTACTTTTATAATATAAATGTTACAACCGGTGTGGCGGTGTTGCAAACTTGGAATAGTTTTATCAATCAATCATAATCAGAAAGAAAGAAATTTCACTCAAACTATTTCTATTTCTAGGATCTCGGAAGATATAATGTATGCATACAATTACTCTTTCCGAAAGAGATGTTTTCAAAAAAAAAAAAAAATCCCAACTCAAAGAAGGAGAACACAAGCTGCAAATATATATATTTTTAATTTTGTAGCCTTTTTTTACAATCACATACTCTTTTATACATTCTATACTGTTTTTTTGTCATTTTGTTCCACCTGGTTAACTCCATCCAAAAAATTACTTAAGTTTAAGGGTATTTTTGTCATTTACATTAAACCCTTAACAAAAATAAAAAAATAACAAAAATAACAAACAGGGTGTGCCTAAATGTACCCCTCTTTTGAACTTGTCATACCCCCTCCCCTAAAATATTAAATATAAATTTGTTAAAATCAACCCTTTAACTATATAACACAACCAAAATACACCAAATATTATTTTTACTTTAAATTCTACTAAATGTATCCCCTCTTACTTGTCATGCCCTATATAAAATATAAAATTAAATTCATCCAAAATCAGATTTAATTGTATGAACCCTAGTTCCTCTTTGTTCAAATTCAATTGAACTGAGGCCCGATTGTTGTTACAAACATAGGGCTTTCATTCCTCGAACAAAAACGAGTGTAATTGTATATGAAACACCTACCTTAGCTAACTAATTAATGTTCGTTGCTTGATGAACCGAAGTCGAACCGCCGGGTTCTTACATGCCTTTTTCTTGATTTGTTTGAGATTGTGAATAGCTTTTGTTTACGCAGAGAGTTTCCCAGAGGTTAAAAGATTGTTTGGGTTCAATTAATTTTGAGTTTTATGCTCGTTTTAATAGACTTTGAGTTTGAGTTCGACTATGGTTATTTAGGCTTAGATTTCGTATTTATTTGATTTTTAAACGATGAATTGATGATGATAATGATTCCGTGACGTTTGAGTTTTGTAAAAACAGTCCTTCACATTTTTGTTTAAATGTTTATGGATCTTTTTAGTTAATTAAAAAATAAGGTTTACTTGTATATATTTAAAAAACTTAAGGAGGGGGTACGACAAGTAAAAAAAATACAAAGGGGGTATATTTAGCATAACCCATAATAAATAATTTCAACAACCAACATCAAAAAACCATGGCTCAAATTTGAAGTTTATTACAATGATTAATGGTAATAAAAACTAGGAGAGTGTAATAAATCATACATTTCCCTGTTAATACCAGGAAGATCACCAGCAACTAAAGCCATCAATGCCATTCGATACATATGGTCTGCAAAAGACTCGGGACCGTAATACCATGATCAACCCATCCCTTCTTTTTGTGGTCTACATTAGATTGAAAGATTATAAGAGTATCATATAAATCACAAACTTTGCTAAAAGCAAATAATAAAATAAAAAATTACATCTTGAAATTTTGTTTCTTGACATTTAATTTTCATCTGTCAAACCTGAGATATTGTTTAAAGCATCATAATATGTGGCTTCTTCCCACCTTGGTTATTCCTCTCAAAGAGTTCTCATTGATGAAGCCATTTGAGAGATTTCGTAAGTATTTTTACAGAACATAGACAACATTTTTTTTTTTTTTAGTTTTTGGGATTATAAACATTGTTTTGAGTCATGTGATTCAAAATAAACAACCAATACATATTTATGTTAAATATTGGGGGACTAAAGTAAAGTTCAAAAAACAGCTTTAATGTTATTAAATTTGAATAACCCAATATATAGTCATTGAAACCGGTTTGGGAATTGGTTCGTAAAGGTAACGTGCCAAACTGGTTTAGGAACCGATGGTTCGGTTCGGAATTGGTTCGAGCCAATTAAACCGGTTTGAGGATCGAGTTCGGGTCGGTATTGAAACTGGTTTGAGATCCCAGACTGGTTTTTTTGAACACCACTAGTTGAAGACACTCAAATTTGTGTAATTATGCCATTTGTCTCATATAACAAACGCCTAATCGTTTGTTCATATACATTCATCATCTACACTTGGTGTACCATAATTTTTATACATATATATAGATGTGACACTTACATTGATAAAACCTGAAATCTCTTTTTAGATTACACAAAGATAAACATGATAGTCGGCCAGATTCGAGAAGAGCTAGTCTTCAAATTCAAGTACAAACAAGTAATAATATTCAAGAGAACCAAAACTAAATTAGAAGAATCATATATAAAGCCCAAATCTCTCCTAAATTATCCGACAGATGCTGCCCCACTTCCTCACCTCCTGATCTCTTTGGTCACTGACTCCATGGCTCCACCTAGAGGAAGTGGCGGATTCAGAAAATTTTTTTACGGGGGACAAAAAATGGGTCGGTAAAAATATGTCTAGATAAAAACGGGTCGGGTTAACCTATCAAAAGTTTTTAGAAGAACAGTTACTTAAATTATCAATTTCAAATTTACATCACAAGTTAATATTCGTATAAATTTTATGAAAGAACACAGTTTTTATTATTAATTTCCAATGATGCCTTTTATAATCAGATTCATGCTCCTTAAAATCACATTCATGCCCCTTTATAATTAGATTCATGCCCCTTTTTGTTTCAAAATTAAGCAAAACTATTTAAAAATAATGCGTTTTAACACTCGATCGCAGGAGTCTACGGGGGGCCTATCCCCCCATACATATGCCTTGTGTCCGCCACTGCCTAAAGGTGCTCAAACTAGCTAACCGGTTCAAAACCGGTTTTGAAATAAACGAACCGGTTAACCGGTCAAAGGCTAGTAACCGTTTTTCAAATTTTAAAACCAAAACCGATATAATAACCGAAACCGGTTAATCGCAAAATAACCGATTTTTTACTGAGTTGGATTGGTTAACCGGTTTGGTCTATTGAAACCTCAAACCGGTCCTAAACCGCCCATTTTTCAAAAACTTAAAACTGATTCCAATAACCGGTTTCAAACCGGTTTAGAAGCGGTACCAGTATGGTTAACCGGTTTTTTTGTGCATCTCTAGCTCCATCTCTGAATTTTCAAACTCTTTATCCCACCAAAAACAACCGGTTTTGTCCCGACCCATTGTTTCGACCCTAACACAACTTTGGGTTCGTATCATTCATGCTCAGTTTTATTGCGTTAAAATTTAAAAAACTCTCACGAAACTGTAATTAATATCGAAAATTACCTATTTATGCAACATATTTAATTACAAACTATCACCCTAAAAATGGTTTCTTGCTGACTTGACAATTGACACTGCTTTTTTTTTTGTCCACGTGTAATTTCTGTTTTAGTTTAATTGATATTTTTTTTTTTTTTTTTATTTTAATTAAATACACACAAACATCATTTTTTTAGAAAGCCAGTTACATACCCTCTAAACCTACGCTATTTGTCTATCTTTAAAACTAGAATCTTTAAACACTTGCGTCTAGGCGGCCGCCTAGGCTTATTTTACAACACTGCTTTTATGCATTAAAGTTCTGATTTCAGTGTAACATCTCAAACATCAAATGTTAACAATGTTGTCCGGTCGAAATCTCACTCCACACAAAGAAACATTCACTACCTTCAAGTGTAGGCTGGATAACATAAACAAGAAGCTACGAGGGATTTCTCGTGTTGCAACCAGCACGAATCACTTCATCCACAAGTAGCAGTTGGGATGCAATTACCAGGTTTTAACAAGACTACGTACTTAATTCATTACAAACAAAGATAAAGTGATTTAAAAAAATCAAAACATATTAACACAATATATAGCTTTTAGCTGCATAACTTGAGTTTAAAAACAAACTTAAAAGACAAGCAAATTAAGATACACTCTACCAGACATTAGAAACTACATAAACAAAGAAAATAAAGAAAGATCACATATTCTATTGTTAAGATGCTATTGCTCTCCTCTCCTTGCTAATTTGTAATTATTCATGATCAATCACCATACCTTGCATAAAGTAAGTTCCCCAAAACGATTCCAATTACCAACCCACCTCCGAATCCTAAGAATATGATGATCCAGTCAATTTTGTTACTCGGGAGGAGAGAATCATACTCTTTGTTTGTTGGTGGACGTGTTGGTATGACTGAAATTTTGCAATCCTTGGATAAAGGTTTTCCACACAGCCCATGATTACCCATGTAGGAGTTGTTGTCAAATGTATTTAATTGATTCCCTAGAGGTATCGCCCCATGAAGATGGTTAAATGACACATTGAAAATGGCAAGGAAGACGAGTTGAATCAATTCATGAGGAATTGATCCAGTTAGCTTGTTTTGGGAAAGATCCAAAGATTCAAGCTTCTGTAAGTTCCCCAACGAAGGCAGGACACGACCCGTAAGATGGTTATTTGAAAGATTAATAGATTGAAGCCCATGAAGATCGCTCAGTGATTCTGGGATGTGCCCTTCGAAATTGTTACAAGAGAGATCAATAGCCGTAAAGACTTTTAAAATACGAGGAAACTCTCTATCAAAACCTTTATATGTTAACGTCACCGAATATGGAAACCAAAATATTGACCTTGGATTGATATATAGCTCTACATCCATAAATGATGATTTTCCAACATCAAACGATTTCATTGCATTCAAGGTTCTAAAGAACTTTTTTGGCAACTGACCACTAAAATCATTGTTAGAAAGGTCTATGATACGCAACTTAAGGAATGATGAGCTACTACTATTAGGGAGACCTTGAATTGCACCAAAAAATTTATTTGACCGCAAAATAAGAACTTGAAGTTTGGCAAGATTTCCTAACCAAACTGGAAATACATCTTCGAAAGAGTTACCTCCAAGAGCAAGAAACTCTAAATTGGTACAATTAGCCAACGATTGTGACAGCTGACCCGTAAACTTATTTTCAGTCAAATCAATCCTCCTTATCAAACTTCCATGCGTAAATGCATTCATCATTGGGCCATGAAAGTTATTTCCTTTTAGATCCAAAACAAACAACAAATTGCTTAAGTTTCCTAAACATGGAGGAAGGGTTCCAGTCATGCTGTTAGAAGATAAGTCTAACACTCGAAGATGTTTCAGTTCACATATAAACGGTGGTATTTCTTTAGTTAGATAATTGTTTGAGACATCATACCCAACTGTGGTTATTGCTGGAATTGGAAGCCGTACTCGTAGCTGATTATATTCGATGTTGAATGATTCCAAATTAACCCATGGAAGAACATGAGGATGTCCATGAAATCCAGTGATGAAGTTGTCCGAAAGATCTAAATATTGTAATGTTTCTTGTGTATTATTCAAAAACCACTCAGGTACAAGGCCTTTAATTTGGTTATTTTCAAGAGACAAGGTTTTGATTTTCTTTTGGAAGCGTAAAAAGGAAGGAAATTCCCTCAAGTTGCATGATGAAAGTGTTAGAAATTTCAATTCTGGTAAGAGTGTCACATTAGAGTAGTTGGTGGAACCATATAATATTTCATTACCCTCTAAACCCAAACCTGTAAGTTTCGGGAGTCCTAAGAACGTCTCTTGATCCACCCTGCCGCTAAAATTGTTACCGTCTAGGAATAAAAATTTGAGACTTTTAAAATTGGAGAATGAACTTGAAATTTGTCCTTGCAATTGATTATCTCTTATGTCTATCTCCTTTAATTGGGTAAGGTTCATAAATGAATATGGGATACGACCAGAAATATAATTGCTTCTCATTCTGACAGTACTAAGTTTGGTTAGATTTGCAAGGGCAGGTAGGATTTCATCGTATATGTTTATACGGATTAAAATTAACGATTCAAGTTTAGTTAGTTTGACGATCCAATCATGCATGCGTCTCTTCTCACAGACTTCCAAACCAACAGGATATGAAAGACGTCTTGGCAATGAAGGATCTAGGCCCATGAGCTCATCTTGACCGAGTGCCAAGAAAGTGAGTCGTGTCATGTTAGGGACAAAAATTCCAAATACTTTAGTTTGCTTATGGATTGTGGTACACTCCCAGCAAAACTTGTGGCATGTAGATCAACATGCTCAAGTAACGTGGTGTTTAGAAATTCTGGTAAGAAACCTGTGAGAATGAGATTTTCTGCGATGTTGAGAAATTTGAGCTTGGGTAAGTAAAATATTTGAGAAGGAAATTCACCTCGAAGGCTACAATTTTCAAGATCAATCGACTTCAAGGAAGAAAAGTTGGCCAAGAAAGATGGTATAAATGAGCTAATGTCAACACCTGCGAGATGGAGTTCTTCGAGTCCAGTCAAGTTTTGCAACAAACACTCGAGGCTATGACCACGAAGCTTTAGTGAATTCCATGACAGATCTAACAAATTCAACTTCATCAAATGTGAGATTTCAATTGGGATTTGGCCGCTGAAGCTAGAATTTGATAGATCAAGGCTTCTTAATTGCTTTAAATGAGCAATTTGAGATGGAATTTGCGACCCAACAAAGTCGTTCATCGAGAGATTGAGCATCTGAAGATGAACAAGGTTGAAGAGGGAACTATTAGACTTGAGAGGTCCACGGAGGGAGCTCTGGCTCAAATCAAGCCCAATCACATGACCATTTTTGCTACAGGCCACACCATCCCACAAACAACAATCAGAATCATGATCTGATGCATTGCTTATGATCTTCCTCCAAGAATCAGCAAGGTTTTGAAGCCCACCAACATTAAATGATGTATGAGATTGATCTGAAATGCTTTGCTTAAATTCAAACAAAGCTAAACACTCTTGTTTATGGCGTAATAACGATGCGATGCATATGCGAATGATTATTAAGTATATGAAGGAGGTAGTTTGCATGAAACTAAAAGCCATAATAGTAGTTTTAATTTAGTTGTTTGTGAAAGTGCAATGCGCATATAGAGTGTGCATCTTTTAGATAATATGTGTGTGTCTGTATAGGGTATAGCTTCCATAACCAAATTTTATTGTACTAACTCAAATAATTCTGTTAAGATCAAACAAAATGTTTGATTTGTTTAATATCATTGTAACATATGTAGAACACTTTCATTTTTTATGTGTTTGTGTAAATTCATCACCGTTTAAGAGTTAATATCGCTGTAAGTTTTTGACTTGTATCATTGTAACTATTTAGATTCAAAAACTAACAATGATGTTAACTATTAAAAAGTGATCAATTTACTCATAAACATAAAAGAAAAAGGTGTTATATATGTGTTATAATGATGCTAAAAAAAATCAAAGATTTGACTTGATTTTGGGAGTTATTTAAGTTAGTAGAATAAGGGGTAATATTTTATTCCCAATCCTCTATATGTGTGTGTGTAGGGATTGTATTTTGTGAAACTCTCGTCTTAGAAAGAAACCCTTAAATCTCATATAAGTCATCTATTTGAAATCTTGAAATAAAATATATTTTTAGATGCTATTTATTTATTTATTTATTTATTTGTGGATATAATAATTTGTCGGATAAATTGTCCAAATTCTTCCTCTTATCTTCCTCTCCGTTTTTTGAATATATAGAAAGGTAAGTCTGGCAAAATAGGTGTGTTGGGTAACGTGTCAAGATGGGGTGTGGGTCAAAACTGGTTTTAAACAACATCAATTTGGGTCTAAATGGATTGTTTAAAAAATAATAAATTTGGTTTAAGTCAAAATTAGTTAGAACTAAATAAATAGCCCATTGAGATAATTTTTGGTGATTTTATCATCAAATATTTTATTAATCATTCTTAAACATATGAATGTATTACATTCGCATAGTTTTATATTACTCATCTTGAGTCGTAGTGTCTCAATCCATTTTATGTTATATTGTTACTCATTTCAACCCATTATACAATATTGGTTAACCCAAACCAACCCACATTATACAATATTTGTTAACCCAAATTAACCAACCCATTTTATTTTGATTTGAATAAAGATTGCCACCTCTATAGAAAAGTCAAGTAATATATTCAACGAAAACAAATTATTGCTTGCTACGTCCTCTAAAAGTCTTGCATGATAATTTTCTTGCCCAAAATTCACGTTTGGACAGTTTTTCTACAAAACATTTATGATTTTCCGTGTTCATTAAGTGATTGATAAGAAATTCTATGTTTATTCTCACACATTCTTTAAATTACTTTAATATATTCCACACGGTTTGAAGACGTATAACACTAGCTATTTAAATTCCATAAAAAAATGAAAATATTTAATGACTAGCTAATTGGGTTCATATATAACGTAGTATAAATGTATATCATATTCTTGTTTCTCGTGTCACGAAGAATACAAACGCTTATTTTAATCCAATAACTTTTAAATATAAATTATATTTAAATGAAAATAAAGGTTCAAATGAAAGTAGAACACTGCAAGAAAATTCAGCAATAGCGGCGACAAAAATCGCCGCTAAAGGTCCTTAAAATCGCCGCTAAAGGTATTTGCGGCAATAAATCGTCGCTAAAAGGTCGCCGCTATTAAATCGTCGGTAATGGTCGATAATCGCCGCTGTTGACCGTGTCGCCGCTGTTGACCTGGTCGCCGCTAATGCTAAAAATCACCGCTAAAGGTGTTTAAAAAATCGCCACTAATGGTCATTTTTTTTCTGTCTGATAGCCTTTTAGTGGCGACAAAAATCGCCACTATTGGTGGCTGTCGCCGCTAAAGCTACTGAAACATTTTAAAATGTGCTGTTTCAATATTGGCGTTTCCTGGTTTTGCACCACCTAAATATAAAGAAACTAGAAGTAGCATTCAAAACATTCAAACCATTCAAATAACTACTTAAAATTTCAAATTATGATTACAATACACATAAAACAAATAATCCATAGTTTTCTTTCTAGTTTATAACACGGAGAATTAAGTATATCCGCTAAAATCATTCGTCGGCTTCATCCGAAACTCATATATATATATATAGGGGAAGGATCATAAGAAAACCCCTCATTTCTAAGAAAACCAAGAAAACTCATTTCAACCAATCAAATAATTTATATTATTTTTCTTTAATTTATAATCAAAAGGGCATCACTGTAATTTAATAAACTATTATTTAATAAATTTGGATTTTATTTCTTTCCTTCCTTTTTTATCTTTCACATATTAAATTAAATGTCATTGACCAAAATATTAAATCAAAATTTTATATATGTAATTAGTTTTGTTTCCCGATTACCTTTAAACCCCTGCAACAATCATAAAATTCTTCATGATTTCACTGCCACCATTAAACCCTTGCAACAATCCTTAAATTCTTAATAATTTCACAACCCTTTGTTCTTGAGAAGGATGTTGCAACTCAATCCATTACTATATTGTTTAATGCTTCTTCATCAAATGCAAACCTTACCCCCATCGTAGATCCAAAAACCCAAATCCTGATGAACGAGACAGATCCACAACAAATCTGGAAAATCAATCCATCGCCATTTTGATCAAAATCATCGCCGTCTACGTTTTCGATGGATAACGATGACGAAGAATATGATGATAGCGCCAAAAACGCCGACGAGCGTTTTGGACCAAAAAACTGACCTAGGTTCCAAATCGGTCTGACGAATCCTCTGAATCGGAGGAGCCGGCCGGAGAAGAATCATCGTCGAATATAACGCAATCAACTCGAAGGACAACGTTTTTTGACCTGAGGTACCAGGATATGGAATATACTGGAAACGACAAAGCATCGACACAAAGCTTTTAAATCGCCGATGTTGGTGAAGATCAAGAGTAGAAGAGAGTCCGACAGCTGGTCAAAGCGGTCTAGGCCGTCGACCTCCATCGTCACCGATGATAACCTGCATGGTGGTTCTAGGCATTTTCTGGTGGTCAGATCTCGGAGAAGAGAGACATCATTGCTGGAAGAATAACCAAGTATATGTAATCTGATAATATGTATTTTATTTGTTCTTTTTGGTTGGTTACATATATGTAATCACATAAATGTGCTTACAGTTCTATTTTTGGTTGATTACATATATGTAATAAGATGATATGTGCTTAAATTTGTTTTATTTGGTTGATTGCGTATATGTAATCAGATTATATGTGTTTATATTTGTTTAAATTTGTTTTTTTGGTTGATTACATATATGTAAGCAGTTTTACTAAACGCTTATGGATGATGTTCATATGTCTTTACACCAGTTATGTTTACATATACGTAATCATGTTATATATGTTCTTATATTTAAATGATTACATATATGTAATTAGATGATATGTACGGACACAAATACTTTGATTGATTACATATATGTAATCAACAATTAGAATCAATAAATTATAAGTGATTACTTTAAATGGGCCTACAACACAAATTCTGGATTATTACTTGGGTATGGAATTAAAATATGCTTGATTACATATATGTAATCAATGTAGACTACATATTTAATAACTGTTTGATTACGTATATGTAATCAACATTTAGAGTCAATAAATTATTAGTGATTATTTTATTTGTAATTTTATACATAATATGTATAAACATGTAATAACTGTATCATTCAAACATTAATTGCAATACATGTTTTATCTTAATATGTGTTTAATAAATGTTGTAAAATATATTAATTGTGTTTGACTTCTTCAAAATCAATTTTCGGAAGTTTCCCAAAATACGGAGTGAATCACCATAATTATGATAATTCAATTAAACATTTCTAAAATGAGGTTTAACTCATTACCCTTAATACCCTTTTGATTTATTTTAATTTTTTTTAAATAAATCTTATTTACAATAATGCCATTATTAGATCTAGCCATTGATTTGTCAGATTAACGGTTAGATCAAGGTTTTCTTGGTTTTCTCAAATATCATAGTTTTCTTAGGAGCCTTCCCCTATATATATATATATATATATATATATATATATATATATAGAATTGGGATCAAATGCTAACCCTCTCTTAGAGCGATAACCCATTAACTTTGCCAAAACGAAGCCGAAACTTGAATTTTTTTTTTTTGAACATCATTGTAACACAATTAGAACACTATGTTCTTTTATGAGTTTGGGCTAATTCATCACCGTTTAAAAAATATCATCGTTTTAAGTTTTGTGCTACAGTACTGTAAGTTTTAAATATTTAAACACCTACAGGTTTGTAAGAGCCCAAACGGTGATGAATTAGCCCAAACTTATAAAAGAACATGGTGTTCAAATTGTGTTACAATGATGTTTTAAAAAAATTCAAGATTCGGCTTCGTTTTGGCAAAGTTAATGGGTTATCGCTCTAAGAGAGGGTTAGCATTAGAACACTTCCCTATATATATATATATATATATATATATATATATATATATATATATATATATATAGGGATTGTATCCTTTGAAGATTACATAGGGTTTAAGGGTTTTCTCTCTAAGGTTGGGTTTTCATTGGATTCAATTCATATATATATATATATACATATATATATATATAAAATTAAAAATTTGAAAGCAAGAGAACTTAAAGCTAGAGACTATTATGATATATATGAGACCTCATTTGATGTATAAACCCTACATTAATTGTTCATATAGATTAAAATATATGATTTAAATATACTTATTATAAATTTAATAATGACCGAATCTTAAAGAAAAAACTCTTAACCCTATATGTATATATACATATATATGCGTAGGGGAGTGTTCCTTTGAAAACCATCATTTTTGGGAAAAAAAAACTAAGAAAACTAAGCACAATCATTGCTAATTAATTTTTTTTTCATTTTTCTTTTTTATTTCCAATTATTATAAGGTAAGAAATGTAAAAAAAAGGAAAAAATGTATTTCATATTATTGCATATATGTAACTTGTATGTTATACATTGTAAGAATGGTTGTGAAATAGGATCTACTCGATTTGTGAAGATGAAGCATTTTAAGAATAGAGAATGTCTTGAAGATGATGAAGAACACAGACAAGAATCTGAGATGTAATATAATGACTAATAATGTATAGTAAATAATATTCAATAGTCAACAAGATTAGATTATCTATCCCTCACATGCTCAAACTCCATGGATTAAAGAATCCATGAAGTTAAGAGGGAAGAGCTCTTAAGACTACATTGAAGCACGCTTTCACCACTCTCTTGTCTGGTGTATATTAAGTACAAAATAGAGAATATTCTCTATTTATAGTGTTACATGACTAAACCCTAAAAACAACAAATACAACAAAATCATAATAAATATTAAATTTATCTTTATCATTTGTTTTGGTCTTCGGGTCTTTTAATCATAAAGTGTCTTTGTAATCTTGAGTCTTTAGTAGCTTGTGCGGTGATTCGTTGCTCCCTAATTAACAAATACATAATACTTCTTGTTTACATTCCATCTATCCAAATTAACCGTTGGTCTTGACTTTTCTAGACCCAACACACATACTAGTTATATATACGTAACTTCGTGATTTACATATCTTTATTAAAATTTTATTTCTCATTATAACAAAGTTTAAATATCTGGGATCGTTCGTCCAAAGTGATGGAGACATTGATTATGATGTAGGCCACCGTGTCCACGCAGGTTGGAATAGGTAGAGAGCATCTACAAGAAACCTATGCGACAAGAGGTTCCCAGAGAAAATAAAACGCAAATTTTATAATTAAGGTCGCAATCAGACCAGCCATGATGTACGGAAGTGATTGTTGGCCGATAAAGAAGATTCAGGAAAGAAGGTTGGAGACGGCAGAGATGAGAATATTAAGATGGATGTGTGGGCACACACGGCTTGACCGAATAAGGAACGAAGTCATCAAGGAGAAATTGGGAGTCGCATGCATCTCAGGCAAAGTAAGGAAATGAAGATTGAGATGATTTGGACATGTAAAGAGAAGAGACTTGATGGCACCTGTACAAAGAATAAAGGGCCTCACTGTGGTGGGGAAGAGGTACATGGGTCGACCTAGGTTGACATGGGAGGAATAGATTCGATAGCATTTGGTAGAATTGAACCTCTCTGAGGAAATGATCGCTAATAGGGGTTCGTGGAGATGTAGGATAAAAGCGAGAGAATCCTAGATTTTTTAGGTGATAGGTTAGTGGTATTAGTTTTAGGTAGCATCTTACTCTTTGAGGATTTAGGTATCACATGTTGATATGTTAGATGTGCATCTTCGGCTTCCTTACGTGGAGTGTATTGTATGTTACTGTGCATTTGAGTGGCATTAGGTGCTTTAGTTTCTCTACTACTCAGTTATGTTGCCATCTAATGGTTATACCTAGACTGGTCAGTCTTCCATGTACCTTTATGCACCGTTTATTTTTATGCTTGCGCATGAATATGCTTGTCTTGTGCCTATTTCTTTTTCATACAATCTTGTGTGTTCATGTTATGTGATTTGTCTCTATGGGATATTCAACAAAAAAAAATTTAAAAGAACAAAAAAAAAAGAAAACAAAAAAAATAATAAAATAAAATAAAATAAAAATAAAATAAATAATATATATATATATATATGTATGTATGTATGTATGTATAACTTTTTATAACTTTTGATTACTTTTTGAGCCAGGGGTCTCTTACGAATTAGTCTCTCTACCACATTGGTATGTGTTGTTGTTGTGTGTTCTCATTATAACATTTTTAAACTTATCACAAAAAATTACCAAAAAAGTGTTGGGATGATTTACTTCAAATGATAATTTTGAGCTAGGGACTCCTTCGGAGCAACCTCTCTATCCCAAGTGGGATAGCAGTAAGGTTTGTGATTTGTATCCGTCTTTCCCCTCTCTCCAAGACCCTATTGAAAAGTGAGAATATACCAGGTAATTTGGTTTGTTTGTTTGTTATATATATATACTACTATATAGTACATATTAGAAGGACAAAAGAGTAATTTACTTAAATCTCTTAAAATTAAAAGTTTTATAACTCTTATATCATATGATACAACTTTTTAAATCTAATTTAAAAGTTTTTTTTCTACTTTCACTTTGTCCTACATTGGTAGCTTATAATAATTTACGTGAGATAGAGTCATTATAAAAGAAAACTCCTCAAAACAAATTAATCACATCTTGACATTTTTAGCATATTTGGCCTTTTATGTTAGTAGTTATAGTCATTTATAATTAACTACTAAGTTAAAAAATTGTTTTTATTGTAGTTATGACTCAAAAAGAACCATGCAAACCTTTAAAATCACCAACTTAAATGTTATGTTTCCCCGCCGCATCGCGCGGGCATGTGACTAGTATATATATATATGTATGTATGTATGTGTGTGTGTGTATGTATGTATGTATGTATGTATGTATGTATGTATGTATGTATGTATGTATGTATGTATGGGACGGTTAAAAAAATAAGCCACTCTTAAAGCGATAACTCTAAAAGCTCGTCAAGATCAAGCCAAATTTTCAAATTTTTTTCCTACCATCATTGTAAACACATTTACAACATTTTCTTATTTTACGAATTTGCGTAAATTCATCACTGTTTAGTTAACGTCGTTGTAACTTCTTAAAATTTTGTAACTTACAAACTGTAAGTGTAAAATCTTAAAAACTTACAACGATGCTAACTCTCAAACGGTGATGAATCTAATCAAACTCATAAAATAAGAAAATGTTTTAAATGTGTTTACAATGATGTTAAAAAAAATCGAAAATTTGGCTTGATCTTGACGGGTTATTTAGTGTTATCGTTTTAAGAGTAGGTTATGTAAAATTCAATGCCCTATATATATGTCATGGTTGTAAAGTCACCGACTAGGCTGATTAATCGGCCGATTAATCATTAGTTCCCTAAGGCTGACTAGGCCCGACTATCCGATTAGTTGGCCGATTAATCCCTAGTCCCCACCCCATCGACCGACTAGCGACTAGAGATTTTCTACAACATTGATATATATATATATATATATATATATATATATATATATATATATATATAGGGATTGAATCCTATGAAAACACAACCTTGAAGAGAAAACCCTTAAACTCTATGTGAGCCACTCATTTGTAATCTTGAAAATAAATATGTGGTCCAAATTAAACCTGAATAAAAAATTAGATTTTGAATAAACAAATCATTTTTAATGTGGGTTAATGTGGACCACATATTTATTTTCAAGATTCCAAATGAGTGGCTCACATAGGTGTGAGGCCCCGAAACCGGGCACCTCACAAGGTTGGTTTCGTCATAACACATAGCTCTTAAACTAAAAACTTTCATAATCATGCAGCGGAAATGTAAACATAGTTTGATAAACATAAATCAATAAAGTGTCTGTATCAAAAACATATCGGATTGCCAAAACCATCGAATTCTCTGTCTTGATGCCCCGAGCTCCATAACTTCTTTCGCCATAGCCTTAACCTGACATACATGCTAAATCAAGTCAGCTTACGCTGGTGAGTTCTAGTTTTCATAAAACATCGTAAACATTTGTTAAGTTAGAACATGTTTAACATAAAACATCATTTCGTTCACATAACCCAAAACGTTGTCATATAGAGACCATAACCATCATCATCATACAACCACTGCTACCGAGCGTAACAGTGGGCTTATGCCGGCACAAGGCTCCATAACTGTTGATCTGCCCCGCCGAAGCGTTCTACAGATCCATACTTACCCAGTAGCAAGTACCGGAGCAACCATACTTACCCCATACGAATACGGGAGCAACCATACTTACCCCATACGAATACGGGAGCAACCATACTTACCCCATAACGAGTATGGGAGCAACGCCATACTTACCCTGTAACGAGTACGGGAGCAACCATACTTACCCCAGACGGATATGGGAGCAACCATCATAACATGATACATTAGCACCATATCATCATTCAGCATAACATCGTAACATTATCCTAATAACATAGGATTTCTCATAACAGTTTATGCCAGTATCATATCATCATAACACCTTGGCATCATACACATGTCATGCTAGCAGCACATCATCATATCGTTCATCATGGCATCATAAACACATTATGCTAGCATGTATTATAACATAACATCTGTAATTATCGTCATATCATGTTATCATTCAGTTTATCATCATAACATACTAACATGCATTCATAGTAAGGGCATATCATTATTCATTCATCATCATCATGAGCACCTAACATCGTAGATGTAACAATAAGCATGTATGTCAGCCCAAAACATTAAACATAAAAGAGGGCGTCTAGAACTCACCTGATAGTAGTTTCCTGTTTCCTTAGCCGAACTCCTTAGCTAGGCCTTAAGAACCTACATCAGTACATCATATCATCACATACCATTCTTAGACTTAGGATATACTCCAAGTCCTCATAATCAACTAGTACCCATTATAAGCTCATGTTCCCGAACCTTAGCTAAGTATTCGAAACACTTGAGGTTCATTAAGCACCTTATACTTGAAACCCATGTACACGAAATTCCTGGAGTTCACGAAATGGCTGGTACTCGAAACCATCATCTGTATTCGAAATAGCCTGTGTATTCGAACCTATGAGTATTCGAAATGGCCTTGTACTCAAAATTCTAATTATGATTTCGACTACCCTTTGAGCAGGATTTCGTGTAATCATCACTTTCGTCATTAAACATCTCAGAATTTCATTTATGGCTTTGGGGAGCTAGTTCTAGGTTCCTTAGGGTGTTACCTACACACTGGAACCTCAAAGTTCCGAACTTTATGCATAAAGGTGTGAGCTTTATGCATAAGTTCCCTTTTGTATGTCCATCCTAACTTTTGTATAAAAATCCAACTTTATATATATGAATCACTTACTCGAAGGTAGCTGATTCTCCTGGTAGAATCCCGTGTTTTTTCCTCCTTCGTTTGGCCGATTAAAAGCTCGACCTTTGCAGTGCTCGACCTTTGCTTCGTGTACTCGAGAGAAGATGTGCTTGAGCCAAAGGTTAGCACGTTTCCCAAGGCCCTACTATTTATAGGCAGTGTCCTGTACCCGAAATATGAGAGGTGTTCGAATACAGCATTTCGAGTACAGTGTACTCGAAGTCTGGACTTCGAGTTCACGAAGCCGAGGTCTTAACATTTTTATTTTTCGTCTATCTTCCTTCAAGCTTATTATTCGTTACCCATTTGTACGTTCAAGTGACTTGTATTAGAAAATTTAGGATGTTAAAAGTCTCCCTTCCTTACAATAGGTTTCGTCCCGAAACCTGCCTCGTTACACATCGAACAAACAAGGATACAGCCTCCTCATTTCATCTTCCGTCTCCCATGTCGTGTCTGAACCCTTCCGATGCTTCCACTGAACCTTGACTTGACGAACCGTTTTATTCCGTAGCTGCTTTTCCTTCGTATCCACAATGGCGACTGGTTCTTCAATGTAATTCAGTCGGTCATCTACCTCAATGTCATCCATAGGAACATGGGCTTGCTCGTCTGCTAAACACTTCCTAAGATGTGATACGTGGAAGGTAGGATGAATCCCATTCAGCTCCTCTGGTAGGTCCAGTCGATACTCGACTTTCCCTACTCTTGCCTCTATCCGAAACGGTCTGATGTATCTCGGACTCAACTTTCCACTCTTTCTGAATCGAATGATTCCCTTCCATGGTGATACTTTCAGCAACACTCAATCGCCAACATCAAACTCGATTGGTCTTCGGCGCTTGTCAGCGTAAGACTTTTGGCGATCTTGTGCAGCTTTCATTTGTGCTTTTATCACCCGTAACTTTTCTGCCATATTAGTTATCGCAGCTTTATTTCCCATCTCCTTCTGTCCAACTTCACCCCAGCATACCGGGTTTCTACATCGTCTTCCGTACAACGCCTCGTATGGGGGCATTCCGATACTAGAGTGATAGTTGTTATTGTACGAAAACTCCACCGATGGCAAGTGATAATCCCAGCTTCCTCCAAAATCAATAATGCACGCCCTCAGCATATCCTCCAACGTTTGAATAGTCCTTTCCGACTGTCCATCCGTTTGGGGGTGATAGGCGGTACTGATGTTCAGTCTCGTTCCCATAACATCGTGAAACTGCTTCCAGAATCTGGAAGTAAACCTCGTATCCCGATCTGACACAATGGAAACATGAACTCCATGTCGAGTCACAATCTCTTTTACGAACAAATCACACAACCTTTCGGACGTATACGTTTCCCTGATAGGAAGAAAGTGTGCACTCTTTGTCAGTCGGTCCACAATCACCCAAATGGTATCATGTCGTTTAGCTGTCCTCGGTAGCTTGGTGATGAAATCCATGGTGATGTGTTCCCATTTCCATTCTGGTACCTCAAGAGGTTGCACATATCCGTAGGGCTTCTGATGTTCAGCCTTCACTTGCGCACAAGTAAGGCACCTGTTCACATACTGCATCACATTAAACTTCATGCCCGGCCACCAATAGTCTTTCCGAAGATCTTGATACATCTTTGTCGCACCGGGGTGCACCGAATAACGTGACTTGTGGGCTTCATCTAAAATTCTCGCTCAAATGTCCCCATTTCTGGGCACCCACATCCGACCGAATCGTATCTTTATCCCATGATCATTGTCTTCCATGTTCTTGACTTGTCCGAAGACACGTTCAAAACACACATTCTCTTCTTTCAATCCCTCCTGTTGCGCCTGCTTGAGCTCGTTCAGAAAGTCTGGTGTTATCACCAAACTATACGATTTTACTCGTATGGCAGGATGATCAGTCTTGCGACTCAGAGCATCCGCCACTACATTGGCCTTTCCCGGGTGATATAGGATATCACAATCATAATCCTTTAGCAGCTCAAGCCATCGTCTCTGCCTCATGTTCAAATCCTTTTGCTCGAAGAAGTACTTCAAGCTCTTGTGGTCGGTATAGATGGTACTCCTTACTCCATACAAGTAGTGCCTCCATATTTTCAATGCAAACACCACTACAGCGAGTTCAAGATCGTGGGTCGGGTAGTTAGCTTCATGAATCTTTAGCTGGCGCGAAGCATAAGCTATCACCCTTCCCCTTTGCATCAGTACGCATACCAACCCTTGTCGTGACGCATCGGCATACACAACAAGATCATCATTTCCATCCGGCAGTGCTAGAACAGGAGCTTGGGTAAGTTTCTCCTTTAGCACTGAAAACGCTTGTTCTTGGTTCGGACCCCATTCGTACTTTACGTCTTTCTTCGTGAGATTCGTCAGTGGCGTCGCTATCTTGGAGAAATCCTGAATAAATCTCCGATAATAGCCAGCTAAACCAAGAAAACTGCGTACTTCTGTCGGTGACTTTGGAGGGCTCCATTTCATAATCGTTTCAACTTTAGCTGGATCTACCATAATGACTTCTGGGTTCACCACGTGCCCCAGAAACTGTACCTCTCGCAACCAGAAAGCGCATTTGGAGAATTTAGCATAAAGTTTATCTTTCCTCATGATCTCCAATACCTCACGTATGTGGCAAGCATGGTCTCCCTCGTTCCTTGAATAAATCAAAATATCATCAATAAACACTATCACCGATCGGTCCAGCATCGGTCGACATACTCTGTTCATCAAATCCATAAATGCTGCGGGAGCATTCGTCAATCCAAACGACATAACGAGAAACTCGTAATGTCCATAACGCATGCGGAAACCAGTCTTTGGAATATCCTGCTCTCGAACTTTCAACTGATGGTAACCGGATAGGAGATCTATCTTTGAGAACCAACTTGCATCTTTCAATTGATCGAACAAGTCATCAATTCTAGGTAGAGGATACCTGTTCTTTACGGTCAACTTATTCAGTTCCCTGTAATCGATACACATACGCATACTTCCATCTTTCTTCTTAACGAACAGCACCGGTGCTCCCCACGGAGAGACACTAAGTCGTATTAAACCTTTATCAAGGAGTTCTTGTAGCTGGGTCATCATTTCCTTCATCTCGGTTGGAGCTAAACGGTAAGGTGCTTTGGCAACGGGTTGTGCCCCCGGAACTAAGTCGATCTGAAACTCAATTTCCCGTTCGGGTGGTAATCCAGGCAATTCCTCAGGGAATACATCAGGGAAGTTACACACCATGGGAACATCATCAATCATCCTCATATCCATACGTTCCTCCATCACGTAGGCCAAGTAGGCTACACACCCTCGCCTCATCATAACATCAGCCTTGACCATCGAAATGATATTTGGCACATACATCGCTTTATCACCATAAACCGTTAGGGAGCTCCCATCCATCGCACGTAAACATATCATCTTTCGTCAACATACAATGTTAGCCTCATATTTGGCTAACCAGTCCATACCCAAAACCACATCGAATCCTCTTAAGGTAATAAGAAACAATTGGACAGGAAATCTATGACCTTCTATCTCAACATAACAGTCATCTATAGCCTCAGTCACCCAGGTCATCTTACCAATAGCCGTCTCTACATAAAATACCCGATCTATCTTCTTAACCTTCCCAGATAACCCATCACATAAAGTAGAAGATATAAAACTCAAACTGGCACCAGAATCAAACAATACAGAAGCAGAAATATTGTTGATAGAAAAGGTACCTGTGACCACATCAGTTGAAGCATCGGCCCGTGGTAGTTTGCAATCCTTGGATAGATGTCCTAACCCATTGCAGTTGAAGCATCGAGTAGCATTCGGGCAACTGCTAGAAAAGTGCACCGTCTTTCCACACCTGAAACATAAATTAGTGCCCACCAGACACTGTCCCGCGTGGTGTAACAACCGAAAAAAAAATGTAGCAACCCAATAATAAACGTGCAAAATTTCGGGAACCGTTTATGTTCAAAATTTATATAAACGTTCGTAAAGTAATTATGATCAAAAGGATATAAATGATAAAAATATCTGATAATGTATGGACACGTTATAAAGCCTAATAATAACGTGCAGAATTTCTGTGACCGTTTGGGTTTGAAATTTGTATAAACAATCCTGAAGTAATTACGATCACATTAATATAAGCCAGACTGTTATACGATAATGTATGAACAAGATATAAGCTCGTGAATATTAAAATATATTATTTTTGACCCTGCTCCGTTTTCAACGAAACTTGGGTAGAAATGTAGAGAATAATTAGTAGATTTCAACGGCATATTCGAAAGTTTTTAAAACATCAGATGCAAAAAGTTATAAGAGAAAAACAAGATTTAATAATAATAATAATAAAATAATAATAATAAAATAATCAATTAAACATGTGTCAAATTTCGAAAGTAATACGTCGAATATTTTGAACCATACATATATTCTTTCTTTCTTAATGACGAAGGAATCTTCGTCTATAAATAGATGAATGTCGATGATCAAATTTTCATTTCTCTTAAGTAACAAAACTCTGTCAAAATACTCTCCTAAAGCCCTTGAGCGGGTACGGTAGTTACTAGAATTTCGTTCAAAGATTGTTAAGCGAGCATTGGTACGAGCTACTTTGAGGTAACCATCTATTATACTCTTATTTCAAAATAATTATTTAATTAGTATGGTCGAGATATTGTTTGTTTAAAACCTCACTAATATTATGCGTGGAGGCTATTTTCAATATTTTTGTAAAACACGGAGTAGGCAGGGATGCTGCCCAAATATTTTATAAAAATGTATATTTATAAGACGAGGTTCTGTCCAATTTAAAACTCTAAAATAAAGTTTTATAAGCCGAAATTCTGCCCAAATATTTTTAAGAAAACCGAAAAGCATAAGCCGTTATGCTGTCCAATTAAAGACTCGAGTCAATACCGGAAAATATAAAGATACGTTAAGTAATCCCATTAGGGTACTGATGTTATTAGGAAATTGGCGGTTACGTAAGATAAGAATTGAGGAGCCAAAATTGTACGATAGAAGCATAGAGCAGGTGAGTTCTATGAGCCCTGTTTAACTATTTTAAATGTTTTGGGCTGATGTGAATGTTATATTGATAATGTTTTGATGTATATGATATTATATTGATGCCGGGATGTTTCCCGTTTATACCAATGTTAAGTCAGGATGATGCCGAATTTTATGTACGTATTTTTTAAAATAAAAAGAGGCAACCCGAATCTTTATCTTGAAAAGAAGGTTATTAAAAGAGTTATCAAGAGGTCCAAATCTCATATACTAACAAAGACATGGTCCTAGTATACCGAAGGTGTGTAGTCGTATGCTCCTTCGATATAACAGGATAATGCCGGTGTATAGGTCTGAGGTAAAGACGGTGTTTCGAATAAGGTTTTTGCACTACGGTGCTTATTATAAAGTTTTTAAAAAGAGATTTTGAAAGCACCTTCGGGTGAATAAAAGTTTTTCATAGTTACCTTCGGGTAAAGAAGTTACCTTCGGGTAAAGAAGTTACCTTAGGGTAAAACAGAGTTACCTTCGGGTAAAAGAGTTACCTTCGGGTAAAGAAGTTACCTTTGGGTAAAGAAGTTACCTTCGGGTAAAGCAGAGTTACCTTCGGGTAAAAAAATTACCTTCGGGTAAAACAGAGTGCCTTCGGGTGAACAGATTTTTAAATAAATGTTGTTGATATAATATGATACATGTATATCGATGTATGCTTTTGTGAAATGCTTTTGAAATATATTGTTTGAAATTAAAGATGTTTATTAAACTTAGAACTCACCAGCTTAAGCTGACAAATTTTAACATGCACATCAGGTAGAGATGGTCAAGCCTCAGCTAGTCGAGGCAAGAAACAATTGGCATAAGTCACCATGGATGGATGCTGGATGCAGGTTTTGAGAAGACTGGCATAGATGTAGATTTTGTAATAATAAAAAAATAAATAAATAAAAATGGTTATGTGACATATATGTAATCGGGTTTACCTATGTATAATATGTTTTATTTCCGCTGCAATTGAGTTATATCTATTTTATCACTGTGCTTATGGGTAAATCCGACAAAGTGACGTGTCCCGGGAGACGGGCGTTACAAGTTGGTATCAGGGCACTGGTTTAAGAGATTTAGATACTCAAGCGGTAAATAAACTTAAACTAAGACTCTAGGAGAATATAGGAATGCTAGTCAAAGCAGCCGCATGCCAGCCACAGAGGATACATCAAGCATCTAACGAATGAAACTTTTGACGCATGCGTAAATGCTAAAGGTCAGTTGCAATTAGCTACTGCAATTGAGGTTTGACATTTGCAAATAATTCTAAAGTTTGATTCGTTATTTGTAAAGGTGCTGTAAGTTAAGGGTTAAGGTTGGATATTTAATATAAATATGATAGATAGTAAACTGGAAGATGATGTCATAGTAAATAAGTAATTACATCCTAGGTCCTGTAATTGATTATTTATTATACATTGGAACTCTGAGATTACTACTTATCATACAAATATTGATTTATCCTATACCTTAATTGTAGGATGGCCAATAGAGAACATGCTCTAGATGAAAATATCGATCGTGATACCGATAGACCCCTAATTAAAAGAGAAAGTACTCGGTTAAATCCAAATTTGGAAGATGAAGTACACATTGAAACGAGTGAAAATTCTCATGAGAATGACGGAGCCAATGATCAACCAGATTAAATGGAAGCAAACTTTGTAAGAATGCTTAAAGCGGCAATACCAGAAATTGCTGCAGAATTACGTCGACAAGAGAGGGATAGTAATGGTAATCACTCTGGCGCTGATAACAATACGGGAAATGGAGCTACTAAAATTGTCGTACCACTCACTACGGTTAGACAAGAAGATAAAAAGAAAGGGTGCGACTACAAGATCTTCAAGAGTTGTAACCCTCCTTCATTTGATGGAAAGAAAGATGTAGTGACAGCACACCAGTGGCTTCGGGAGATGGAGTCCGTGATCAAGATTAGTGAGTGCAATGATAGTCAGAAAGTCAAGTTTGCAGCTCACTCCTTTGTATCTGAAGCTTTGTTTTGGTGGGACACAATTCAGCAAGCGATGGGGGAGCTTGCGGTAGAAGCATTAAGTTAGGAAAGTTTCAAGCGTTTAGTGTTAGCAAAATTTTGTCCAAAGTTTGTTATAGATAAGATGGAAAAAGATTTCATGAATCTAGAGGTCGGTACTATGACTCATCAAGAGTACACGACCAAGTTTAATGAGATGTCCAGATTAGTACCTCACTTGGTAACACCAGAGGAATCCCGAATCAAGCGTTATATTCAGGGGTTTTCGTCGGAGGTAAGGAGATTAGTTAAAGGTTCTGCACCAGGAACTTATCAGTCGGCAGTAGAGCTTACAGCAGAATTATTTGAAGAAGTATACGGGCTAGGAGGGAGACCTATGACAATTAAGAGGAAGTGGGGAGATTACTCTCAAGTTCCTAAGAAAGACAATTTCAATCCAAAAAGAAAGATATCTGGCAGTAGTCCAACAGTTTGTAAGATATGTAACCGGATGCATAGTGGGAACTTTAAAATGGGGGTGAATGTTTGTTTCAGGTGCGGCAAGGAGGGACATTATGCCAACAAATGCCCAACTGTGAAATGTTTCGATTGTGGGAAACAAGGTCATCGAGCAACAGAATGCCCAAATAAGAAAACGGATATGGTTCCAAAGCCCAAGGGGAGAGCTTTTACAATGACCGTTGGTGCAGCTAAGGAAACCCCAGATGTCGTTTCGGGTACGTTTCTTATCAAGAACATGCCCGCTACTGTATTATTTGATTCCGGTGCGAGTAGGAGTTTCATATCTGTTAACTTTTGTATACTGCTCAATAAAATCCCCAATAAGATAGATACCCTACTAGAAGTTGAAACAGCACTAGGAAAGAAGGTAGTTATTTCTACCATTGTTGAGGGTTGTTCTATTGACCTTGATGGTCATAAAATACCCATTAACCTTTACCCAATAACTTTGGGCGGGTTTGATGCCGTGCTGGGCATGGATTGGTTAACAGAACACGAAGCTGAAATATTATGTAAAAAGAAGATAATTCAACTCCAAGCGCCTGATGGAGATCGGATTATTATCTTTGGAGATCGTACGAGCTCTTCTGTAAATATCGTTTCAATGCTGAAGGCCCAAAAGTTTATGAATCAAGGTTGCAAAGCTTATCTCGCATATGTGGTCGATAATAAGGTGAAGACGAAAGAACTAAAAGATATTCCGGTGGTATCCCAATTCCCCAATGTGTTTCCTGACGAATTACCGGGTATGCCTCCAGAACGAGAAGTAGAGTTTCGAATTGATCTTTTACCAGGAGCTAAACCAGTTACGAAGGCACCTTATCGACTTGCACCCTCAGAGATGAAGGAGTTAATGTCGCAGTTGCAAGACCTATTAGACAAAGGTTTTGTGCGGCCAAGTGTTTCGCCTTGGGGAGCCCCAATATTGTTTGTAAAGAAGAAAGACGGGAGCATGCGAATGTGAATAGACTACAGGGAGCTAAATAAATTCACAATAAAGAACAAATATCCTCTTCCTAGAATCGATGACTTGTTTGACCAGCTACAAGGAGCGAATTGGTTCTCTAAAATCGATCTACGTTCGGACTATCATCAGTTGAAGGTAAGGGAAGAAGACATATCAAAGACTGCATTTCGAACACGATATGGACATTATGAGTTTTTGGTAATGTCATTTGGTCTGATTAATTCCCCAGCTGCATTCATGGATCTCATGAACACGGTATGTCGACCAATGCTTGATAGGTCAGTGATTGTGTTCATTGATGATATTTTGATATACTCTAAGAATGAACAAGACCACGCCTATCACCTAAAAGAAATTTTGGAGACGTTGAGAAGAGAGAAGTTGTATGCCAAATTCTCAAAATGTGCCTTTTGGCTAAGAGAAGTACAATTTCTAGGTCATGTAATCAATCTAATGGAATCCTGGTTGATCCAAGTAAGATCGAGTCGGTGACAAAATGGAATCCGCCAAAGACACCCACTGAAGTTCGTAGCTTTCTGGGTTTGGCCGGTTACTACCGACGTTTCATCCAAGATTTCTCTAAGATTGCTTCTGTCATGACCAAGTTAACCAAGAAAGAAGTAAAATTTGAATGGGTCCTGAACAACAAGCTGCATTTGATGAACTAAAGAGACGATTAACGCATGCCCCAGTTCTATCATTACCTGATGGAACAGAAGACATGGTAATTTATTCTAATGCATCATATCAGGGTTTGGGTTGTGTTCTGATGCAACGGGGCAAAGTTGTTGCTTATGCTTCACGACAACCGAAAACCCATGAAAAGAATTACCCAACACATGACTTAGAATTGGCAGCAGTCGTGTTTGCACTTAAGATATGGAGACACTATTTGTATGGTGTCAAATGCACCATCTACACTGATCATAAAAGTTTAAAGTATTTCTTCGAAAAAAAAACTTGAATATGAGACAGCGTAGATGGCTCGAGTTGATTAAGGATTATGATTGTGAAATTCTTTACCATCCAGGAAAGGCCAATGTGGTGGCCGATGCGCTAAGTCGCAAAGGCGATTTTTCTCCTATTCGAGTGAAATCTTATGCGCTTGTTATAACATCAGATTTTCTGAATCAACTCAAAGATGCACAACAAGAAGCATTGAAAGAAGAAAACTTGATGAGTGAAAGAATTTTTGGTCTGATAACGAAGCTTGATGAAAACGAGTTCGGAATCAAAACTCGTTACGGTAGAATGTGGGTACCACAATATGGGAATATCAGATCAAGAATTCTCGACGAAGCACACAAGACAAGATATTCTGTTCATCCCGGTACTACCAAAATGTTTCAAGATCTACGCAAGAATTACTTGTGGCCAGGAATGAAATTTAACATATTACAATACGTTAACCGATGCTTGACTTGTTTGCAAGTGAAAGCTGAGCATCAAAAGCCTCACGGCTATTTACAGCCTTTGGTAGTTCCTGAATGGAAATGGGAACACATCACCATGGATTTCATCACAAAGCTACCGCGTACAGCTAAACAACATGACTCCATATGGGTGATTGTAGACCGACTGACGAAGAGTGCTCACTTTTTACCAATACGCGAGACATATTCGTCAGAAAAGTTATCAGAATTGTTCGTAAAAGAAATTGTTGCATGTCATGGAGTACCACTCTCGATTGTGTCGGATCGAGATACCATATTTACTTCTAGATTCTGGAAGAAATTCCATGAACAGATGGGGACGAGATTATGTTTAAGCATGGCATATCATCCGCAAACGGATGCGCAAACTGAAAGAACGATACAAACATTAGAAGATATGTTACGTGCATGTGTTATCGAATTTGGTGGTAATTGGGACGATCATTTGCCGTTAGTCGAATTCTCGTAATATAACAGCTACCATTCTAGCTTAGGAATGCCACCATATGAAATGTTATACGGGAGACGATGTCGAACACCACTATGTTGGGGTGAGGTTGGGCAGAAAGACATGGGGAGCAAATCAGATGTAGAATTAATGGCCAATAAGCTCGCTCAAGTCAGAGCATGACTAAAAGCTGCCCAAGATCGTCAAAAGTCCTACGCAGACAAGAGAAGCTGACCAATTGAATTCAACATAGGGGATCGTGTGTTATTAAAAGTATCCCGATGGAAAGGTCTAATTCGATTTAGAAAGCGTGGAAAGCTAAGTCCGAGGTATATCGGACCGTTTAAGATTTTAGCCAGGATTGGTAAAGTTGAATACCGATTAGAGCTGCCAGATGAGCTTAGTAGTATACACCCGACATTTCATGTGTCTCATCTACGGAAATGTCTTGTGGATGAAACCTCTCATGTGTTTTATGATGAGATCGAGGTTGATGACAAGCTTAATTACGTAGAAGAACCAGTCGCGATACTAGATCGCGATGAAAAAAATACTTCGTAACAAAGTTGTCAAGATGGTTAAGGTACAATGGAAGCATAGAAAGGGATCAGAGGCAACCTGGGAAACCGAAGAAGAGATGAGAATATGCTACCATCAATTGTTTGAAACGTAACAGGTTTCAAGGACGAAACCTATTGTAAGGAGGGTAAATTTGTAACAACCAAAAAAAAATGTAGCAACCCAATAATAAACGTGCAAAATTTCGGGAACCGTTTATGTTCAAAATTTATATAAACGTTCGTAAAGTAATTATGATCAAAAGGATATAAATGATAAAAATATCTGATAATGTATGGACACGTTATAAAGCCTAATAATAACGTGCAGAATTTCTGTGACCGTTTGGGTTCGAAATTTTTATAAACAATCCTGAAGTAATTACGATCACATTAATATAAGCCAGACCGTTATACGATAATGTATGAACAAGATATAAGCTCGTGAATATTAAAATATATTATTTTTGACCATGCTCCGTTTTCAACGAAACTTTGGTAGAAATGTAAAGAATAATTAGAAGATTTCAACGGCATATTCGAAAGTTTTTAAAACATCAGATGCAAAACGTTATAAAAGAAAAACAAGATTTAAGCTAAATTAATTATAATAATATTATAATAATAATAATAAAATAATAATAAAATAATCAATTAAACATGTGTCAAATTTCGAAAGTAATACGTCGAATATTTTGAACCATACATATATTCTTTCTTTCTTAATGACGAAGGAATCTTCGTCTATAAATAGATGAATGTCGATGATCAAATTTTCATTTCTCTTAAGTAACAAAACTCTGTCAAAATACTAGAATTTCGTTCAAAGATTGTTAAGCGAGCATTGGTACGAGCTACTTTTAAGTAACCATCTATAATACTCTTATTTTAAAATAATTATTTAATTAGTATGGTCGAGATATTGTTTGTTTAAAACCTCACTAATATTATGCGTGGAGGCTATTTTCAATATTTTTGTAAAACACGGAGTAGGCAGGGATGCTGCCCAAATATTTTATAAAAATGTATATTTATAAGACGAGGTTTTGTCCAATTTAAAACTCTAAAATAAAGTTTTATAAGCCGAAATTCTGCCCAAATATTTTTAAGAAAACCGAAAAGCATAAGCCGTTATGCTGTCCAATTAAAGACTCGAGTCAATACCGGAAAATATAAAGATACGTTAAGTAATCCCATTAGGGTACTGATGTTATTAGGAAATTGGCGGTTACGTAAGATAAGAATTGAGGAGCCAAAATTGTACGATAGAAGCATAGAGCAGGTGAGTTCTATGAGCCCTGTTTAACTATTTTAAATGTTTTGGGCTGATGTGAATGTTATATTGATAATGTTTTGATGTATATGATATTATATTGATGCCGGGATGTTTCCCGTTTATACCAATGTTAAGTCAGGATGATGCCGAATTTTATGTACGTATTTTTTAAAATAAAAAGAGGTAACCCGAATCTTTATCTTGAAAAGAAGGTTATTAAAAGAGTTATCAAGAGGTCCAAATCTCATATACTAACAAAGACATGGTCCTAGTATACCGAAGGTGTGTAGTCGTATGCTCCTTCGATATAACAGGATAATGCCGGTGTATAGGTCTGAGGTAAAGACGGTGTTTCGAATAAGGTTTTTGCACTACGGTGCTTATTATAAAGTTTTTAAAAAGAGATTTTGAAAGCACCTTCGGGTGAATAAAAGTTTTTCATAGTTACCTTCGGGTAAAGAAGTTACCTTCGGGTAAAGAAGTTACCTTAGGGTAAAACAGAGTTACCTTCGGGTAAAAGAGTTACCTTCGGGTAAAGAAGTTACCTTTGGGTAAAGAAGTTACCTTCGGGTATAGCAGAGTTACCTTCGGGTAAAAAAAATTACCTTCGGGTAAAACAGAGTGCCTTCGGGTGAACAGATTTTTAAATAAATGTTGTTGATATAATATGATACATGTATATCGATGTATGCTTTTGTGAAATGCTTTTGAAATATATTGTTTGAAATTAAAGAAGTTTATTAAACTTAGAACTCATCAGCTTAAGCTGACAAATTTTAACATGCACATCAGGTAGAGATGGTCAAGCCTCAGCTAGTCGAGGCAAGAAACAATTGGCATAAGTCACCATGGATGGATGCTGGATGCAGGTTTTGAGAAGACTGGCATAGATGTAGATTTTGTAATAATAAAAAAATAAATAAATAAAAATGGTTATGTGACATATATGTAATCGGGTTTACCTATGTATAATATGTTTTATTTCCGCTGCAATTGAGTTATATCTATTTTATCACTGTGCTTATGGGTAAATCCGACAAAGTGACGTGTCCCGGGAGACGGGCGTTACACGTGGCTTTTCCCACACTTGTTGCATCGGCCCATATCCTCTCGCTTCACTTTCTTGCTTGCGAACTTTCGTTGATCTGTTCGACCTCTCTTAGTCCCGGAGGACTCTTTCACCCTTGCTTCTTCCTTGGCTGGCTCAGTTGACATAACATCATCCCAAACTATTCCACTGAGCTCCACAGTGGAATCATAAGTCTTGGGAGCATTCGCCTTCACATGAATCCGAACCTTGTGAGGCAAACCCTCCATGTACAAGGTTGGTTTAGTGACCAGTTCATTCTTGGGACAGAATTGTTTAGTGACCAGTTCCTTGAGATCGTCCCAAGTCATCTTCTCTACATCGGCTGCAGCTTTGGACTGTTTAATGGTGTTCCACCAGTGAAGTGCCTCCTCGACAAAAGAGTGAGCTGCGAACTTAACAGCTTGGTCGACTCGGCATTCACTGATGGAGATAACAACCTCCATCGCGGATACCCAGTGGCAGGTGGCCACAGCATCCTTCTTACCATCGAAGGTCGGTGGGTTACATCCCTTGAAGGACTTGTAGTCACAGCCCTTCAGTTTCCCAGTCATAGAGTCGCCGCTCTTCGTCTCGATGATCACCACTTCATCTTCTTTGGTGCTTTCTTTAGTTCCCTCAGACTTTTCCTTCAGAGCATCCTTTAGTGCCTTAGCAATAATTGCCGGCATCTTTTCATCCATGATCTTGCAGACCTCATCAGAAATAGCCCTTATTACAATGGGCTCTAGTGTGAACTCCTCTTCATTTTCCTATGGCTCACTGTGCTCATCTCCTCCTTCATTGATAGGTTTCTCGGCCTCGACATGTGGCTCCCCTGTTCCCTGTGGTTGTTTTCGCGGTCTACCCTTTCGTCCAGCCATCTTAACTTTCTACATAATGCAACAATTGATGAGTTAGCACAGGAATCAGTTTAGCACGAAATAAGTGTTGTAAATCGTTAATGACATTGATCAAGTGTTATTAACCATTTACCCAACTCATAGGCTCTAAACGTCTCCCATCCCATCTCTTCAATGTGCATGCCACTAACTACTTACATAACCTTACATCTAACCTTATACTCATACATAAACATTCAGCTCGTGGCATCCGTTCATCCGTGGTTGGCAATCCGCGTCAAATAATCTCATTCTCAGTTTAAATCTTGGCATTTGGGATGCCAAGATCTCTCAAACTACGGCTCTGATACCAACTTGTGAGGCCCCGAAACCGGGCACCTCACAAGGTTGGTTTCGTCATAACACATAGCTCTAAAACTAAAACTTTCATAATCATGCAGCGGAAATGTAAACATAGTTTGATAAACAGAAATCAATAAAGTGTCTGTATCAAAAACATATCGGATTGCCAAAACAATCGAATTCTCTATCTTGATGCCCCGAACTCCATAACTTCTTTCGCCATAGCCTTAACCTGACATACATGCTAAATCAAGTCAGCTTACGCTGGTGAGTTCTAGTTTTCATAAAACATCATAAACATTTTGTTAAGATAAAACATGTTTAACATAAAACATCATTTCGTTCACATAACCCAAAACGTTGTCGCATAGACACCATAACCATCATCATCATAACCCAAAACGTTGTAACAGTGGGCTTATGCCGGCACAAGGCGCCATACTTACCCTGTAACGAGTATGGGAGCAACGTCATACTTACCCCGTAATGAGTACGGGAGCAACCATACTTACCCCATACGGATATGGGAGCAACCATCATAACATGATACATTAGCACCATATCATCATTCAGCATAACATTGTAACTTTATCCTAATAACATAGGATTTCTCATAACAGTTTATGCTAGTATCATATCATCATAACATCCTGGCATCATACACATGTCATGCTAGCAGCACATCATCATATCGTTCATCATGGCATCATAAACACATTATGCTAGCATGTATTATAACATAACATCTGTAATTATCGTCATATCATGTTATCATTCAGTTTATCATCATAACATACTAACATGCATTCATAGTAAGGGCATATCATTATTCATTCATCATCATCATGAGCACATAACATCGTAGATGTAACAATAAGCATGTATGTCAGCCCAAAACATTAAACATAAAAGAGGGCGTCTAGAACTCACCTGATAGTAGTTTCATGTTTCCTTAGCCGAACTCCTTAGCTAGGCCTTAAGAACCTACATCAGTACATCATATCATCACATACCATTCTTAGACTTAGGATATACTCCAAGTCCTCATAATCAACTAGTCCCCATTATAAGCTCAAGTTCCCGAACCTTAGCTAAGTATTCGAAACACTTGAGGTTCATTAAGCACCCCATACTTGAAACCCATGTACACGAAATTCCTGGAGTTCACGAAATGGCTGGTACTCGAAACCATCTGTATTCGAAATAACCTGTGTATTCGAACCTATGAGTATTCGAAATGGCCTTGTACTCGAAATGACCTTGTACTCGACATTCTAATTATGATTTCGAGTACCCTTTGTGCAGGATTTCGTGTAATCATCACTTTCGTCATTAAACATCTCAGAATTTCATTTAAGGCTTTGGGGAGCTAGTTCTAGGTTCCTTAGGGTGTTACCTACACATTGGAACCTCAAAGTTCCGAACTTTATGCATAAAGGTGTGAGCTTTATGCATAAGTTCCCTTTTGTATGTCCATCCTAACTTTTGTATAAAAATCCAACTTTATATATATGAATCACTTACTCGAAGGTAGCTGATTCTCCTGGTAGAATCCCGTGTTTTTTCCTCCTTCGTTTGGCCGATTAAAAGCTCGACTATTGCAGTGCTCGACCTTTGCTTCGTGTACTTGAGAGAAGATGTGCTTCAGCCAAAGGTTAGCACATTTCCCAAGGCTCTACTATTTATAGGCAGTGTCCTATACCCGAAATATGAGAGGTGTTCGAATACAGCATTTCGAGTACAGTGTACTCGAAGAACTCGATGCCTTAACATTTTTATTTTTCGTCTATCTTCCTTCAAGCTTATTATTCGTTACCCATTTGTACGTTCAAGTGACTTGTATTAGAAAATTTGGGATGTTACAATAGGGTTTAAGAGTTTTCTCTCTAAGGTTGGGTTTTTATTGGATTCAATTCCTATATATATATAAGGGAGGGTTCCTAAAAAAACATTCATTTTGAAAAAAACCAAGAAAATTAACCACAATCATTACCAATTAAACTTTATTTTTTTAATTTTTATTTCCTTTTATTATAGAATAAGAAATGTAAAAAATTAAAAAAATATGTATTTTTGGTTATTATATTTATGTAACTGTATAAGTTACATACGGAACTTTTTGAGTTACATATAGGTAACTTCGTGATTTACATATTTTTTTCAAAAATTCCATTTTTATTATAACATTTCTAACCTTATAATAAAAAATTATGAAAAAAAATTAAAAAAAAATATTGTTTAGTATGATTTTCTTGGTTTTCTTCAAAATGAGGAGTTTTCTTATGAGCGTTTCTCTATATATACACACACACACACACACACATAATTTTACACTTGTTCGTGATTATCCAGTACCACGGTCTGTGATTTTGTATAATGTTGTATGTAATTTTGTGTGATGATTATACAATTTCCTAAATGACACACGTCGGTTCCTTCCTATGCTTAGTACGGTTTATCTCTTATATAGGGGTCGGTTAATCTACAAAGGGGATAAAACGTACTAAGCGTAGGAAGGAACCTAAGCACGACATGTGTCATCTACGAAAGGGGTATAATCGTCACACAAAATCACATACCACATTATACAAAATCACAGACCATGGTACTAAATAATCACGAACCAAGTGTAAAATTATATTATATGAAATCACAGACCATCACTTGACACCCGTAATCAAGAAATTACCTAGATAAATCACGGAAAAGTAATCACGAACCGTAATTTAACACTCATAATCAAAGACAAACTGCATAAATCACGTACTAGTTAATCACAGACCGTGTTATATAAAAATCACAGACTATCATTTTTAATGCATAATCATTAACCAACTGCATAATGACAGACCAATAATCACAGACCAAATTTGAAAATCACGGACCACATAAAAAAATCGAAAAAAATCTATACGAATGTCATATTCAAATTAAAGACAATAAAATTCTCAATTTTATGTGTAGTTTTTTTTTTTTTAAAAAATGGTTTAGTATTTAAAAGTTATTCGATTTAAAAAAATTTGTGGAACTTGACTTACCCCAAAAAAGTCAACAATTGTATATTATTTCTTTTTTGCCCTTTCAACTTTAATTTACGCAAGTTTTTAAGGAAAGTGGGAGCAAAAGATGTTAACCATTGATTGATTTGATTAAAGTCTAAGAATCATTCTTATCCTTATCACCAAAAAAAACCATTTTTATTAGAATCGTCTTATATATATAGGGGAAGGATATTTTGGAAACCTAGTTGAGATAAAGAAACTTTGAAAACCTTCTAATAACCATTAATCTAGATTTTAGATGGTTGAGATTAAATGTGAAAAGGTTGATTAGATATTTTTGGATTAAAAAATTTGATGATGGTACAATATAGTACAATAAGGGTATAATGGTAAAGTTGTGTTTTGTACTTGGCTTTATTTTGTTTGAATTTTTAAACCAAAAACGTACTATTGAGAGTTCCCACTTCCCAACACCACCAAAATGTAATAACTCCACCTTCTTCAACATAATCGACCCCCATTTTTTGATTAAGCCTAATCGACGCCCATTTCTCCAATTTTCTGACCGTCGTCTCGAAATTGAACAATTTCTCTCGCGATTTCAGGTAAACTCCGTTTCTCCGACTCTAGTTACCATAGTCGAAGGTTACATTTTGATCGAGACCATCTCTTTTTTATTTACGAAGAATGAGAACGAAAAAGGAAGGTAGACGTCTTCCGGCCGGCTACGTCGACGATGTCTCTAACATACCTGTGTAAAATCGGATCTCTTTCGTTCTTATAACTAAGCAGTGACGATGATTCAGTAGAACACAAATAAGTCAATGTTCCCGACAAGCAAGAACACGCCGGAGTTTGATAATGATTTTATTTATCAATTTAATCATTTGTAACATCTATTTAAACTCTACGTCAAACCAAAGATTTATCACCACATATATATATACACCTATGATATATATATATCATTGACTCAACCAATTTTCCACACACCTGTGGTTTCAAAATTCAATTTGTGTAACCGGCTATCCACACATTTGTGGTATCATAAATATTTCAAGTCTTAAGATGTTCACCCACCGGTACTTCCATCTAAGACAATTTCTATCCCATCCGGCCAGTGTATTCTATACCACCATATAGATACACTACTGTTGTTCCCAAATATAATTTGGTAACAATATCAGTCACATACAAACGATCCACTAGTGGGTCGTTTCCACCAAAACCCCATGAATCACCCATTCATGTACAATTATTATAGTTCAACACCACACATACATGTGTATATTTCTAGTCCACCATTTGTTCACACACCTTGTGAATCTTTTACATTGGAATTGCAAGTTATACGTTCACACACCTTGTGAATCTAAACATGCACATTACCAATTCAACATTTGTTCACACACCTTGTGAATCTTTTACATTGGAATTGCAAGTTATACGTTCACACACCTTGTGAATCTAAACATGCACATTACCAATTCAACATCTACGCATTCGTAGATCACCACATGTTCACACACCTTGTGAATCTTTTACATTGGAATTGCAAGTTATACGTTCACACACCTTGTGAATCTAACCATGCATATTACCAATTCAACATCTACGCATTCGTAGATCACCACATGTTCACACACCTTGTGAATCTTTTATATTGGAATTGCAAGTTATACGTTCACACACCTTGTGAATCTAAACATGCACATTTCCAATCCACCATTCATCCCAACAATGCATATTCCACATGCATTGTCAAGTTAACCCCAATTCATTATAACAAGGCATATTCCACCTACATTGTTAATTTAAACACCAATTCATTATAACAATGCATATTCCACATGCATTGTCAATTTAAACACCAATTCATTCCAACAATGCATATTCCACATGCATTGTCAATTTAAACACCAAATCATATAATTAATCACCGGTTCATCCGGTTATTCTAATGCAAATATATTGCATATACGTTTCCCATTGAAACTTAACAAACACAAACTAAAGGATTCCTCATCCCATAGTTTCAACCACACATTTAACAACATTCACATATTTCAAGCATTCAAGTAGACTCTTTCTACTGCTTATATGTAATGTTACAGTAAGTTGGGTAACTTACCTGGTTCAAGCGGTTGTTCACTTCCTACAACCTCTTTTCCACTTCTGTGAATTGTCACTTGACGTTCACCACCAACACCTAGTTGCATATTCACACATATACAACTATATTCAATACATATAACACATACAATCAAGTTCAACGCACTTGACTGATTTGACTTCTTCAAAGTCAACTTATCACATAACTGACTTTATCTTGCTACGTTTAGCAAGTTTTAGTCAATTATCACACTTAATCATATTTCATGCCTCCTTAGGTATTTCATCAAATAATTAATGTTCAGTTATATTAGTTACGATCCTTAATCACCTCTATTATTCAAAATTCATTTATGATCGTAACTATTAAAAATTTTTAACATCAATATATCAAAATCATCATTTAACCCATGGATCATAATCCATATTTCATCTAAAATCATATTCCCCCCATTCCTACTAGTTATCACACCATACTATGGGTTTCATAACAACCGGACATTATCCCGGCTTCAAAACGAAGATTTCACCATCAAAATATCAAGTTCTTCGTTTCTAACAATCCCTATTCATCCACTAGGCAATAATCAATACGCATAATCATACTAATACATTTAAGACTAGATTTAATCCACAAAATATTGAACCAGTAGGATAAAACGGACCGTTACCTAATCTGACGGATTTCTGCGGGTAGAATAGCGATCTAGACTTGCAGAAACGTTCCCTGGTGCGATCCGAACCTTGAGAAGCCTTCAAAATTGAAGTTTTGATGTTGATTTAGTGTGTGTGAGGTCGAAATCGTCGAAGATAAGCTCAAAAATGAGATTCCAGACAAAAACTTGACTTTTTAAGCCATTTTTGCGATCTGATGACCTCAGGCGCATCGCCTGACTCGGGACGCCGAGTTGGGGCGTACCGCGCGGGTGCATGGCGGCCAGATTTTTGTCTTATCTTCGTTTCGCGATTCTGGGGGCATACGGACTCCGTTTTGCGCACGGTTTTCGCCTACGTTCACGATTTTTCGAGCTCTTTCCAATGGTTATAATTTCAAGACCTGAAAAATTCAAAATATATGATCTCTTATTTAACGCTATGTTCAACTTAGCGTATCTTGAAATCAGAGCCTCGTTTCGTGATTTCGCTTACACTCATCCTCTTCATTCTCGAGTTATGATTCTAACATGAGAATTTTGAGTTATTATAACAACCATCACAATCGTTCAATTAACGATTATCACAATTACATTTCGTTTTATTAAAACGGGTCGTTACAAACATTGTCACGGGTACGTTCCTCTTAAATAATCACTATGCCTCTATGTTATTTGACACTGGTGCCGACCGGAGTTTTGTATCTAGTTCACTTGCTAAGTTGCTAGATGTTAGTCCCACTGCCTTAGATAGTCCCTACACTGTGGAATTAGCTGATGGTAAGTTGATTGTAGTAGAAAACATTTATAAGGGATGTATCCTTGATTTGATGGGTCAAACATTAGAGATTGATCTTATGCCTATCGCCTTAGGCAGTTTTGATGTAGTTATTGGCATGGACTGGTTGTCCAAACACCAGGCTGAAATAGTATGTCATGAAAAGATTGTTCGCATACCTCTTACAAATGGAGAGACACTGTATGTACAAGGTGAAAAGATCAGTACGCCACTGCGTCTCATATCTTGTATGAAAGCACACAAGTGTCTACGTAAGGGTCATACGGCAGTTATAGCACTTATAACTGAAAAGCCAGTAGCCGAGAAGAAGATAGAAGATATACCCGTAGTTTGTGAATTTCCGGAGGTGTTTCCAGAAGACTTGCCGGGATTACCGCCTATCAGACAGGTGGAATTCCGAATCGACCTTACACCAGAAGCAGCACCGATAGCTAGGGCGCCTTATCGACTTGCACCGTCAGAGATGCAAGAGTTATCTACACAACTGCAAGAGTTGTTGGATAAGGGCTTCATACGACCTAGTTTTTCACCGTGGGGAGCTCCAGTCTTATTTGTCAAGAAGAAGGACGGGACTTTTCGTATGTGTATCGATTACCGGGAATTGAATAAGGTTACTATCAAGAACCGGTATCCGTTACCCAGAATTGACGATCTGTTCGATCAGTTGCAAGGTTCGAGTTACTACTCGAAGATTGATCTCAGGTCGGGTTATCATCAACTAAGAGTTCAGGAGGAGGATATTCCGAAGACAGCATTTAGGACAAGATATGGCCATTATGAGTTCTTGGTCATGCCATTTGGGTTGACAAACGCTCCAGCTGTATTCATGGATCTCATGAATCGTGTTTGTAAACCTTATCTTGATAAGTTTGTCATAGTTTTCATCGATGACATTCTCATCTATTCAAAATCTAAGGAGGAACACGCTGAACATCTTCGACTATTATTGGAATTATTGAAACAAGAACAACTGTACGCTAAGTTCTCGAAATGTGATTTCTGGATGCGAGAAGTACAGTTCTTGGGTCATATAGTTAATGAAAAGGGCATACATGTTGATCCAGCGAAGATTGAAGCGATTAAGAATTGGGAAGCGCCAAAGACCCCTACCGAGGTACGACAATTCCTTGGTTTGGCGGGTTATTATCGACGATTCATTGAGGGTTTCTCAAAGATCGCTCAACCACTTACAGCTCTTACGCACAAGGGAACAAAGTATAACTGGACGGATAAACAGGAAATTGCGTTCCAGTTATTGAAACAGAAGCTTTGCAGCGCACCGATTCTGTCCTTACCGGAAGGAACGGAAGACTTTGCGGTGTATTGTGACGCATCTGGACAGGGTTTGGGATGTGTGTTGATGCAACGGGATAAAGTGATCGCTTATGCTTCCAGACAACTAAGAACGCACGAAAAGAATTACACTACTCATGACTTGGAGTTAGGAGCAGTGGTTTTTGCTTTGAAGATTTGGAGGCATTACTTGTATGGAACTAAGTGTACTATTTACACTGATCATAAGAGTTTGCAACATATCTTTGATCAGAAGGAGCTTAATATGAGGCAACGACGATGGGTTGAGTTGTTGAACGATTATGAGTGTGCGATTAAGTATCACCCGGGAAAGGCTAATGTCGTAGCCGATGCCTTGAGCAGAAAAGATACAACGGGAACAAGACGGGTTCGTGCACTTATGATGACAATACATACTGACTTACCTGATAAGGTACGCAGTGCTCAGATTGAGGCTTTGAAAACGGAAAACTTGGTACAGGAATCTCTACGCGGGATGGAAACACAGTTGGATGTCAAGTCTGATGGAATTCGTTATTTCATTGATAGACTTTGGATACCTTTGTATGGAGGTTTAAGGGAACTCGTGATGGATGAAGCGCACAAGTCCAGGTATTCAGTCCATCCAGGATCAGACAAGATGTACCATGACTTGAAGGCACTGTATTGGTGGCCTCACATGAAAGCTGATATTGCTAAGTACGTTAGCAAATGTTTGACTTGTTCGAAAGTCAAAGTTGAATATCAGAAGCCATCTGGTTTACTGCAACAACCAGAGATACCGATGTGGAAATGGGAACAGATTTCGATGGATTTCATTACTAAGTTACCCCGTACACCGAGCGGTTGTGATACGATATGGGTAATTGTTGATCGATTAACGAAATCTGCACACTTCTTAGCAATCAAAGAAACTGATAAGATGGAGAAACTGACTCGTATTTACATCAAGGAAGTAGTAGCACGACATGGCGTGCCAATTTCTATCATATCAGATCGGGATGCCCGGTTTACTTCCAACTTTTGGAAATCTCTTCATAAGTCATTGGGGACTCGCTTGGATATGAGTACAGCTTATCATCCACAAACCGATGGTCAAAGTGAACGAACGATTCAAACGCTCGAGGATATGTTACGAGCTTGTGTAATTGACTTTGGTGATAGCTGGGAGAATCATTTACCGTTGGTGGAATTCTCTTACAACAATAGTTATCATACAAGCCTTCAAGCAGCACCGTTTGAAGCTTTGTATGGTCGCAAATGTCGTTCACCAGTTTGCTGGGCTGAAATTGGTGACAGTCAGATAACAGGTCCTGAACTGGTGCACGAAACGACAGAGAAGATAGTTCAAATTCGGAACCGTATGGCAGCGGCTCGGGATAGACAGAAGAGTTATGCAGACAAACGTCGCAAGCCGCTGGAATTTCAAGTAGGAGACCGAGTTCTTCTAAAGGTATCACCTTGGAAAGGTGTGATACGATTCGGCAAGCGCGGGAAGCTTAGTCCACGTTACGTAGGACCTTTTGAGATTTTGAAAAGGATTGGTCCGGTTGCGTACCAACTCAAACTACCGGATGAACTCAGTGGAGTTCATGATGTTTTTCACGTATCGAACTTAAAGAAATGTCTTTCTGACGAGACATTGATTGTACCGTTGGAAGAAATACAAGTAGATGAACAGTTACGATTCATTGAAGAACCGGCAGAAATCATGGACCGAGAGGTCAAACAACTGAAGCAAAGCAAGATTCCAATAGTCAAAGTCCGATGGAATTCAAGACGTGGTCCTGAATTCACATGGGAACGGGAAGACCAAATGATGAAGAAATATCCTCATCTATTCAAAACAGCTACTGCTAACACTGAGAGCGCACGTTAAATTTCGGGACGAAATTTCCTTCAACAAGGGGATGACGTGATGCTTTCACGCATCAACACTGCAAATTTCAAACTGTAAGCACAAACATTTTATTCAATTGATTTGGTTACAAACATTTGTGTTACATTACATTCTATATATTTTATGTGTTACATTCTATATATTTATGTGCTACATTTCATATGTTACATGTTATGGTAGTACATATGTGATTGATTACACACATTTTGCTATGTGCGGGGTTGCATAGTACAAACAGTTTCAGACACTCACTAGGTGTGAGGTTACACTTGATTACACACATTTTTGCTATGTGCGGGGTTGCATAGTGCAAACAGTTTCAGACACTCACTATGTGTGAGGTTACACAACACAGTACGATGATCAAACACAAACAGTCACAGTTAGGTGAACTAACTAGTGTACACGCAAACAATCACATTGAACAATCACAATTGAGTTGTGATGTTATGTGGGAGTACACACAAGCACACAGAATGATCAAATCACACTAACACGTACGATTTAAACTCGTAAGTAGTTTCCTAACTACTCTTAACACTTACTAATTTTCGGGACGAAAATTCCTTCAACAAGGGGATGATGTGACAATCCGACTTTTCAAGTTAACCTTGTTAACCTCCGTAGACCCAACAAGGCCAATGAAGGCCCAACAAGGTCAATGAAGGCCCAACAAGGTCAATGAAGGCCCAATAAGGTCAAAGAAGGCCCAACAAGGCCAAGGAAGGCCCAGGAAGGCTCGGTAAGGCCCAATGAGATCTAGGAAGGCCCAGTAAAGTTAAGATAGGCCCAATGAGTTTAAATTAGGCCCAATGGTATTTTGTGAGGCCCAATTGGTTAATCAAGCCCAATACTAGTTCAAGTAACTAATCAGTGACCCCGGTAGTCCGGAATTGACAGTGATAATCCGAAATTAAGAAAAATAGAACTACAAGTTATAGAATTACTCAAATTAAGTTTAGGGATATCCAATTTAATAGGATTTGACTTGTAAAGGGGTAAGATGACCAATTTTGACTTTTACAAGTCAAAATTCGGCCAAAAGGTTTATAAAAATCGAATCCCACATTAAAACTAGGTAAAAAAAAAACCGAAATTTATTATCCATAATCATTCTATTAATGATTAATATCAGTTTCTATACGTTATTGATAGTACAAATGAAGTAAAAGACAATTGTGCCCTTGTATTTAATAATTTAAGTAAATAAAAATAATGATGTGACAAATTGTGGACCAAGTATTGGGTTTTTGAAGTTTGCACATCTCAAGTGGGTTTCTATAATATACATGCCCTATATATATATATATATATATATATATATATATATATATATATATATATATATATATATATATATATATATATATGAACTTATTCTATTAAAACCATTAAATATGAAGGAACCAAATGAACAAATTTTTAACCACATATTTTTAGGGGTATAAAAGTAATTTTCCATTAAAGTATGAAAAGTTACTATTATACCCTTTAAACTTGTGGCTAGAAATGGTTACTTCTGTTATCAAGTTGCAATAGTTCTCATTTGAATATCCATATATATATATATATATATATATATATATAGGAAAGGGATCGTATAATAACCCACTCTAACTGAAAAAACTATATAACTCAAATCCAATGGTTCAAATTTTCTCTAGATTTAATCTAATGGTGACATGTGTCACTAATTAATATTTAATACAAAAGGGCATTATAGTCTTTTGTGTTAATTACAAAAATCAGATTTAATATAAGAGTGACAAGTGTCACACTCTTAAAAAACCATCTATTTTCCTATTTTTAAATTGTAACGTAAAAAAAATAATAAGTTACAGCTCGTTACATCAGTGTCACGACTTGTTACTTCAGTGTAATTATGAACACTTTGAAAAAATTCAGTGTGACAATCCGACTTTTCAAGTTAACCTTGTTAACCTCCGTAGGCCCAACAAGGCCAATGAAGGCCCAACAAGGTCAATGAAGGCCTAACAAGGTCAATGAAGGCCCAATAAGGTCAAAGAAGGCCCAACAAGGCCAAGGAAGGCCCAGGAAGGCTCGGTAAGGCCCAATGAGATCTAGGAAGGCCCAGTAAAGTTAAGATAGGCCCAATGAGTTTAAATTAGGCCCAATGGTATTTTGTGAGGCCCAATTGGTTAATCAAGCCCAATACTAGTTCAAGTAACTAATCAGTGACCCCGGTAGTCCGGAATTGACAGTGATAATCCGAAATTAAGAAAAATAGAACTACAAGTTATAGAATTACTCAAATTAAGTTTAGGGATATCCAATTTAATAGGATTTGACTTGTAAAGGGGTAAGATGACCAATTTTGACTTTTACAAGTCAAAATTCGGCCAAAAGGTTTATAAAAATCGAATCCCACATTAAAACTAGGTAAAAAAATCATTCTATTAATGATTAATATCAGTTTCTATACGTTATTGGTATATTAACTCGTCGAATTAATTGAAATAACGATTGGAAGTCGAAACCGTTTACAATGATTATCAAATTCGTATAAATCATATGTAATTCGCGAAATTAAACCTCCTAAAGCTTTAATCGACACCCTCTGGAGGTTCTGTAAGCATCAATTCGATTCCAAGTGCGGTGGAAAGAAGATTCGATTAAGGGATCAACCGAATTCAAGGCTCAAGTCGAGTTACATCTATTCAAAGACAATTCGGGTAATCATTATCACCTACATGTTCTTCTTAATCTGTCTAAGCATAGGCCTAACCTAATTGAGGTTTTTAATATCGAATCGTGCGAGTTCTATAATTAGGGTTTATCGTTCATAACGATTTGGGGTTTTCTATTCAAAAGGGATTGAAAATCAAATTAGTTGTTACCATTAGTTTCAGACACCTTCGGTTAATCTAAAACGAGTTTTAATTTCTGAAAAACATCACAAATTGTGGGAAAACGAGTTCTAGGGTTCTTGTAGTGAACGGTTTTGGGGGTTTCTGTGAAACTGAGTTCTATAATCAAATTAAACGTTATAGATAGCTTCAGAAGGGATCGATTAAGGTTAAACCCAAGTTGATTGTGGCTGATAACAACGAATTGGTAGATTTCGAATCTAGGGTTCTTAATGGGAAACTGTTTTGGGGGTTTCGCATCAAATAGGATTAAGAATGAAATTAATGGTTATAACTAGTTTCAGATAGTTCCGATTAAGCATGAACATGTGTCAATTCGATGTTCTAATATCGAATTATAGGATTTCGACTATTAGGTTCGGTAACATTAAATGTTTTGGAGATTTAAACCCAAACGAAGTTCTTTGTAAAATTAAATTACATATTTGGGTTCGCAGGATCATGAGGAATGAAATCCCTGTGATTTCGGGTTCGAAGGGATTCGAATCGGGGTCAATTGGGAAGGTTTATGCTTCGGCAATTAGAAAAAAAGGGGGAACCGGCTAAGTTGTAATTAAAACTATTTAAGTTTGAATCTAGTATCAAATGTGACACCAGATGAGATGGTTTGTGCGTGTGTAGGTTGGGTTGGAGGTCGCGGGTTCGAGCCCGGCCCCCAACAGTTTTGGTTTTTGATAATTGTTTTAATAATTGGTCCATAACTTCTTCGTTCTAAATCCGTTTTAACCCGTTCAAGTTGCGTTGGAACCGTAACGAGAATACGAACGTGTTAGGATGATAAAATTCATATTTTAATCCGAACACGAAATCGCGTATAATTACGATTAATTGAATAAAATCAAATATGATTTTATTTAATCGATTTCAAAAGCACGCGTACTTCCGTATGTACAATTCTCACACTCTAACATACGTATGTTGATACGTATGTGATTTCAAGCACAAAACGACAATTCGAATAACTTTAGGTTATTGTTTAAATCACAGATTCTTCGTAGAGGATTTCTACGCAAGTTCACACGTATTTGATCATTCTGCTATTATCAAAGGTGCGTACACGGCCCTTTCTTATTTTAAACTGTTTTGGGGGAGAAAACATGTGCAACAAACTATTTTTAGATACATATCACTTGCATGAGTTAGCTGTTTACATTATGTGACAACATATCAACTTGAAAGTCCTTACACACCTCGAACCGTTTAGTTTGCTGTAATGCAAAGCGTGGTAGTTGGAAATAGATCTATTAGGTTTGACAAACCTCACCTGGTAGATGGGATCTACGCAGGTGTTTGACTGACCAAACACAATTTTACTATTGTTGTGATAGACAATAGTGGCAAGGCGAAAACATGCTATAGCATGGCAATCCGTCAGCTTCGGTGTCGAACACGTATGTAAATAGTTTATATGACTAGCTATCATGACTGTGCATTAGTGATTATGTTATCTACCAACTTGTTATTCAAACTGCTGTTTTGAACACTATGATTATTTAAAACCTGTGTTATGCACCAACCTTTGTGTTGACTTGATTTGCATGTTTTCTCAGGACGCTAAGGCGCGCGTTAAAGCTGGCATGGACTAGGAAGATAGAGTCTCATGCATTATAAACATTTTGAATTTGAATTTGAACATTTGAATATTTAAGTACTTTGGTTTGTAATGTTTACTTTACACTGTTTATGGTTTTTAAACGCTTCCGCAACTTTTTGTAAACTCTGAATGTTATGTTTTAAAGACCAACGTATGTTTTGAAATTCATATAGAGGTCTTCGCTATGTCTAATGATCTGAGATCCTGGTTTGTCATGCTCCCAAACGGTGTGATTCCGTTAGTTGAAATTTGGGGGTGTGACAGATTGGTATCAGAGCCATTGGTTATAGCGAACTAGGGTTGCATTTGTAGGCCTAGACTATGACTGTTAGACATTAGACACATCTGCTTATACGTATTGCTTAGAAATTACATATGACATTATGTAATTGACTTGTTTACGTATTCCATGGCACTGTACTTACATATGGTATTATGTAACAGGCATGGCTTCATCATCAGTCCCTTATATTATCATTGATGATTCCGAGGACGAGGAGCCGATAGTTCCGGCACCACCATCATCACCACCACCACCTATTCCATCACCTCCACCGTATGAGATGGATGACTCCGATCCAGAGGAGGATCCGGAGGAGGACGAGGACCCGGAGGAGGATCCAGACGAGGATCCAGAGGAGGATCCTTACGAGGACCCGGATGAGGATCCGGAAGAGGAGCCTGAGGAGGGCACTCAGCAGATTCCTGCTGAGGGACCTTCTACACATTCACCACCAGCACTAGATGCTCCTGAGCCTAAGAGGCAAAGGACGGACGCCGAGGAGATCGCCAAACTGCGCGAGGATCTGGAGGTAGCAGAAGATAAGATAGCACAGAGATCTCCGGAGTTATGGGATGCTATTGAGAGGCAGGATAATCTTGCCCATCTGGTTTTTGATATGCGTGATGAGATGATCAATTTGATTGGTCGTCTAGAGGAGTCAGAGAACCGAGAGGAGATCTTGGCAGGCAGAGTTGAAGCTTTAGAGGATTTAGTGGCCTCTGAGAATGAGGAACAGGATGAGGATGAGGAGGAGGAACCAGCACCAGTTGTTGATTCCGATCCTGAATCCACTGTTGAGGACGATTGAGTGTTTTCTTTTATTTCTGTTTTGTTTAAACTTATTAGGAACGGGTTGTGTTCCTACATTAGTAGTTGAAAACTTGTATTTCATTTCAAAAGTATTGTACTCAAAGAAAGTTTCTATCTATGAAAGAATTATTATTTATTTTCAACAGTCGTGTTGATTTATATCACATGTTGTGTTTGTTGTTTTACTTACACATGTCACATTAGATTTTGACTTCGTGCTAACACTTCTTGTAAATAGGAACTAATGGCTGAGGGAAACGTACATATGACTGTTGCTGAGCTCAATGAGCTAATTAACAACAGAGTTGCAGAGGCAATCACACAGTATGCTCAGACTCACAACACGGGGCCACATGGTCCAGCTGGGGGATTGGTTAATCCACAAGTCTGCACGTTCAAGATGTTTTTGGACTGCAAACCACACAATTTCAAAGGGTCGGAGGGGGCCATTGGACTCCTTCGGTGGATTGAAAAGGCCGAGTCTGTATTCGAAATGTGCAACTGCCCCAACGAAAGCAAGGTGAAGTTTGCAACGGGAACATTGGAGGGTCCAGCATTAACCTGGTGGAACTCGAATGTTCAGACTCTGGGATTGGGTGAGGCAAATGCCTTAACATGGGATGACTTCAAAACTTTACTGCGAGAGGAGTACTGTCCTCGCAGTGAAATGCAGAAGTTGGAAGAAGAATATTGGCACCTCAAGATGGAGGGGTCAAACATTGAAGAGTACACAACCAGGTCACACGAGTTGGCCAGACTGCTACCACACATGGCTACTCCAGCCAGTAAGTGGATTGAAAGGTACATTGGAGGACTAGTGCCTCAGATTCAGGGGTTGGTGACTTCAGCAAATCCCACCACCATCCAACAAGCTGTTCGTCTAGCACATCAGCTTACTGATCAGGCAGTGTTACAGGGAACCCTGCCCAAATGAACATCTGCTACCAAGGTGGGAGACCATAAGAGAAAGTGGGAGAGTAACAACTTCAAGGGTAACAACCAACAATCATATCAGCAAAACCGGAAACAAGACTCAAACAAGTCTTATCATGGTTCAAGCAGTGGTCAGCAATCATCATCGTCGGGAGGTTATATTGGGAAACACCCCAAGTGCAACAAGTGTGGTTACCATCATGCAGGTAATCAATGTGAGAGAGCTAAGTGCCAAAGGTGTGGCAAGATTGGGCATGCGGCTAAAGATTGTCGCGGAGAGCTGCAGAACAACCATAACAACCAGAACAACAATCAGAACAACGCACAGAAGGGTTGTTTTGAGTGCGGCAAGATGGGGCACTTCAAGAAAGATTGCCCACAACTTAAGAAAGGCGGGGACAATAATGGCAATGGAAATGGAAATGGCAATGGTAATGGCAATGGCACCAACAACAACAATAACAATAGCAACAACAACAACGGTGCTAGAGGCAGGGCGTTTGTGATTGGAGGACGTCAAAGGCGGGAGGATCCCAACATTGTAACACCCAAACTTTCCACACGATTACACGTGTCCCATTTTAGGTCCCAGATTAAACTTTTTCAAAAATTTTGTTCGGAAGCGTAAAAATAACATTTCATAAGTTAAACACACTTAATTTCAAATCATTTACATTTTTGATTAATAAAACTAGTGTGTTTAAGTTCAATACCATCAGAGAATTTTACATAACGTTTGGTTCTGCTTCATAACATGCCCGATCAGATCGCCCGATGCATATCTATCTTTGACCTGTAACATCACATATAAGTCACCATTAGTTCATACGAACTAAGTAAGTAACCCCTCCCCGAGTTCCCACAACTCATTTAACATATCCACATACATATCATATGGATATTTATCATATCTAGATAATAATATATTATCCAATACAACTCTATCACCAACACCTCTAGTCAATTTAAAACACAATAATCACCACATATATATATACACCTATATATATATATCATTGACTCAACCAATTTTCCACACACCTGTGGTTTCAACAATTCAATTTCCGGTGTAACCGGCTATCCACACATTTGTGGTATCATAAATATTTCAAGTCTTAAGATGTTCACCCACCGGTACTTCCATCTAAGACAATTTCTATCCCATCCGGCCAGTGTATTCTATACCACCATATAGATACACTACTGTTGTTCCCAAATATAATTTGGTAACAATATTCAGTCACATACAAACGATCCACTAGTGGGTCGTTTCCACCAAAACCCCATGAATCACCCATTCATGTACAATTATTATAGTTCAACACCACACATACATGTGTATATTTCTAGTCCACCATTTGTTCACACACCTTGTGAATCTTTTACATTGGAATTGCAAGTTATACGTTCACACACCTTGTGAATCTAAACATGCACATTACCAATTCAACATTTGTTCACACACCTTGTGAATCTTTTACATTGGAATTGCAAGTTATACGTTCACACACCTTGTGAATCTAAACATGCACATTACCAATTCAACATCTACGCATTCGTAGATCACCACATGTTCACACACCTTGTGAATCTTTTACATTGGAATTGCAAGTTATACGTTCACACACCTTGTGAATCTAACCATGCATATTACCAATTCAACATCTACGCATTCGTAGATCACCACATGTTCACACACCTTGTGAATCTTTTACATTGGAATTGCAAGTATACGTTCACACACCTTGTGAATCTAAACATGCACATTTCCAATCCACCATTCATCCCAACAATGCATATTCCACATGCATTGTCAAGTTAACCCCAATTCATTATAACAAGGCATATTCCACCTACATTGTTAATTTAAACACCAATTCATTATAACAATGCATATTCCACATGCATTGTCAATTTAAACACTAATTCATTCCAACAATGCATATTCCACATGCATTGTCAATTTAAACACCAAATCATATTAATTAATCACCGGTTCATCCGGTTATTCTAATGCAAATATATTGCATATACGTTTCCCATTGAAACTTAACAAACACAAACTAAAGGATTCCTCATCCCATAGTTTCAACCACACATTTAACAACATTCACATATTTCAAGCATTCAAGTAGACTCTTTCTACTGCTTATATGTAATGTTACAGTAAGTTGGGTAACTTACCTGGTTCAAGCGGTTGTTCACTTCCTACAACCTCTTTTCCACTTCTGTGAATTGTCACTTGACGTTCACCACCAACACCTAGTTGCATATTCACACATATACAACTATATTCAATACATATAACACATACAATCAAGTTCAACGCACTTGACTGATTTGACTTCTTCAAAGTCAACTTATCACATAACTGACTTTATCTTGCTACGTTTAGCAAGTTTTAGTCAATTATCACACTTAATCATATTTCATGCCTCCTTAGGTATTTCATCAAATAATTAATGTTCAGTTATATTAGTTACGATCCTTAATCACCTCTATTATTCAAAATTCATTTATGATCGTAACTATTAAAAATCTTTAACATCAATATATCAAAATCATCATTTAACCCATGGATCATAATCCATATTTCATCTAAAATCATATTCCCCCCATTCCTACTAGTTATCACACCATACTATGGGTTTCATAACAACCGGACATTATCCCGGCTTCAAAACGAAGATTTCACCATCAAAATATCAAGTTCTTCGTTTCTAACAATCTCTATTCATCCACTAGGCAATAATCAATACGCATAATCATACTAATACATTTAAGACTAGATTTAATCCACAAAATATTGAACCAGTAGGATAAAACGGACCGTTACCTAATCTGACGGATTTCTGCGGGTAGAATAGCGATCTAGACTTGCAGAAACGTTCCCTGGTGCGATCCGAACCTTGAGAAGCCTTCAAAATTGAAGTTTTGATGGATTGGATGTTGATTTAGTGTGTGTGAGGTCGAAATCGTCGAAGATAAGCTCAAAAATGAGATTCCAGACAAAAACTTGACTTTTTAAGCCATTTTTGCGATCTGATGACCTCAGGCGCATCGCCTGACTCGGGACGCCGAGTTGGGGCGTACCGCGCGGGTGCATGGCGGCCAGATTTTTGTCTTATCTTCGTTTCGCGATTCTGGGGGCATACGGACTCCGTTTTGCGCACGGTTTTCGCCTACGTTCACGATTTTTCGAGCTCTTTCCAATGGTTATAATTTCAAGACCTGAAAAAATTCAAAATATATGATCTCTTATTTAACGCTATGTTCAACTTAGCGTATCTTGAAATCAGAGCCTCGTTTCGTGATTTCGCTTACACTCATCCTCTTCATTCTCGAGTTATGATTCTAACATGAGAATTTTGAGTTATTATAACAACCATCACAATCGTTCAATTAACGATTATCACAATTACATTTCGTTTTATTAAAACGGGTCGTTACAAATCTCCCCTCCTTACAAAGGTTTCGTCCTCGAAACCGCTAAGACGTTAAAAGAAAAGAATAGAATTCTTCATCTCATCTTCTGACCCCCTCATGGCGTCAAATTCCCTTATATTATCCCATTGAACCTTCAACTGGTTCAGGGATTTGTTTCTCAACTCGTTGACTTTCCTGTCAATATAGATATCGGCTGTTCCACATATTTCAACTTGTCATAAATTTCCAAATCTTCTAGTGGCACATAAACCGATTCATTAGCCAGACATTTTCTTAGATATAATACATGAAAAGTATTATGTATACCATTCAATTCCTCCGGTAGCTCAATACGATACGTAACACTACCTATCCGAGCTATAATTTAGAATGGTCCGATAAAACGTGGCTTAACTTCCCTTGCTTTCTAAAACGTATCACACCTTTCCACGGTGAGACTTTTAACAACACAAAATCTCCCACCTGGAACTCACTAGTCCTCCTATACTTATTAGCATAGGCATTCTGACAGTTTTATGCCACCTTCAAATGAACTAGAATCTAATCTATTCGTTCATTCCTTACTTTAACTACCTTTTTATTTGCCAGTTCTCATTGCCCAACTTCTCCTCAACACCCAGGAGTACAACATTTCCTTCCATATAACATTTCATATGGAGGCATTCCAATACTGGAATGACAACTATTATTATATGAGACTTTAGCCAAAGGTAGATAATTATCCCAACTACCCTCAAAATCTATTATGCACACTTGTAACATATCTCCAGTATTTGAATAGTCCTTTCACCTGACCATCAATCTGAGAATGATACGCCGTGCTTATCCACGATCCTAATTTTCCTGATATCTTGATCAAAAATCATCGTCACAAGCACACCATGCCTAGACACCACTTCTCTAACATATATTTTAAGCATAATTAAACATTTATCCTTAAATACACATGATCATTATACATGATTCGACAATATCAATCTGCAATTGATTACTTGGTTTGACTTTCTTCATTCAAACCAAACCATACACTCAAGTGTATTTCTACATACATCTTACCTCTCTTTTGAATATTCACATAAATATTCTCCTCATCATATTATGAATATCCTATTTCTTTATAAATAGGCATAACTTTGACTTTTTTAAAGTCAAACATCATGTATAATGTACTTTATATATAACCACAACCGAATGACTTAACATTCGCATTGATCATTTAACCCAACACGTATGTGCACACAAAACTCCATCTGTGCATCATATTTCCCAAAAGTCAACTTAAATAATTTGACTCTTGAAATTTGATGTCTACATTCTTGTAGATCATCCTTTGTTCACAAAATATCTACATTAAGATGGTTATTTACACTCTTGTAAATCAACTCAATCGTTATTACTAGTTGAGTGCTCACATACCTCGTAAATCATTCAACTACAATAACCACATTAACTATAACCATTTATATCAAATTCAATTAAAACAACAATTCACATATACGCTAATTGCACAAACAATTTTTTTTTGTGTGGACTCACCCAGTCCTATAGCAACAAGTTAAACAAAATGAATAACTTATTATCATGTACATATACATGAATTACCCCCAACGCCACAAAATTGTGGACTTACATGACAAACACCAACGCCATTTCATTATGGACTTACCTACAAATATTAATGCCACGCACCAGTGGTCTTACATCAGTTTCACACGAATGTGAATCGTCCCCTATTATCTGTGTCAGTTATTTTAAACATATAACTACACCTTTATTAGTTATGCAATTTATCATAACATTAATCAATTCCACAATCCAAATACCACCCCATGTGGTTCCATATTCATATATTTCCACACAATGTGGATTACCATCAATTTATAGTGTCAACTATAAATTATCATTTAATAACACCTTTCAACTTATGCAATTAGCACATAACATTCATCCAATACTACAAGACATCTATCAAGTAGTTAATTACCACCATCATATGGTTTCATATCCTCAACATTTCATAACACATATGGTCAATTTACCGTTCTTTTTATCATCATTACTACAAATCAATTACAAGTAGTAACAATCAACATAATCACATAACACATAAACACTAATATGTCTTATGGTTGCATATTAGAGAGTATGTAACTCACTTATTCACATTAATCATAACTTTGACTTTTAAAAGTCCACGTTTTTCAACGCATACTCACGTATTGACCAATCCACAAGCATGTGGATTTTTTCCAATGCCTCACTAAGGAGGACTTACATGATAACCCAATGCCACTCACCAGTGGCCTTACATGATAAACCCAATGCCACTCACCAGTGGACTTACATGATAAACTCAATGCCACTCACCAGTGGTCTTACATGATAATATTAATCATCATTTCCTTGAGATTTCTTTTTTTTCACCAAGGATTCTCAAGATAGGTAATCACACCACCTGTGATTTACCTAAACTCCATATTTTCTTCATGGGAAGATCACACCACTTGTGATTCAACCCATTTTGCATTCACACACTTTGTGAATTGCTTGATTATATCAGTCAAATTTCAAATAAGAAGTTCACACCACTTGTGAATCATTCTTATTCCTCCATATCATTTATAAACATAACAAATGACAATAACTAAGTAATTTAAATACTTATTACATGTTATTGTCAACACCAAGTAAAAAAAAATTGTTAATGGGTTAACTCTACCCAACAATTTTCGTCACCACACACACATTAACCTTCATGGTTATTAACTTTAATCTACTCACTAGTAGATAACACGATTTCCACCACAATCTTTTTGTACACTTATCTGTACATTTAATTCAACACACACATTGTGTTTAATTCACACACTTAATATGCAGCACATATTATTCAAGACATTACTATCATACCCATGTGACTTACACGCCCATCGGGTATAGGTGCCCATATATTTAGTGGGTCAATCCCATAGTAAACACAATTACTATTCAACACTTGTCACTTAAGACATTTACATCACACTCATTGTGATTTACACACTCATTGTGTATTATTGCCCATACCCCCAATGGGTCAATTACATAGTAGACTCAACTACTAACCATCACTCGTAATCAATTCACCTTAATCTCAATATCTAAGTATAAAATGATTTTCATAAAGAACTTGTTCATATCATGTTTGCACTAGTAAGTTGGCCAGACATACTAGTTCACTCATTATATGCCCAATTCCTTACTTAATTTATTTCATACTCAAGACATTGATTTCAATTTCAAATAATCACATAATCACATTTCATATGTATTGATTCACAATACATTTATCAATTATAACACAGGAAATAGATATGCTAACCTCATACATTCGGCATCATGATCGGGTCTTCGAATCAAACGTTATGTTTTCATATCAAGAGCACACGAGTTTGAGATCAAGACGCACTTGATTCACTCAAACCATTGCTCTGATACCAACTTGTAACACCCAAACTTTCCACACGATTACACGTGTCCCATTTTAGGTCCCAGATTAAACTTTTTCAAAAATTTTGTTCGGAAGCGTAAAAATAACATTTCATAAGTTAAACACACTTAATTTCAAATCATTTACATTTTTGATTAATAAAACTAGTGTGTTTAAGTTCAATACCATCAGAGAATTTTACATAACGTTTGGTTCTGCTTCATAACATGCCCGATCAGATCGCCCGATGCATATCTATCTTTGACCTGTAACATCACATATAAGTCACCATTAGTTCATACGAACTAAGTAAGTAACCCCTCCCCGAGTTCCCACAACTCATTTAACATATCCACATACATATCATATGGATATTTATCATATCTAGATAATAATATATTATCCAATACAACTCTATCACCAACACCTCTAGTCAATTTAAAACACAATAATCACCACATATATATATACACCTATATATATATATATCATTGACTCAACCAATTTTCCACACACCTGTGGTTTCAACAATTCAATTTCCGGTGTAACCGGCTATCCACACATTTGTGGTATCATAAATATTTCAAGTCTTAAGATGTTCACCCACCGGTACTTCCATCTAAGACAATTTCTATCCCATCCGGCCAGTGTATTCTATACCACCATATAGATACACTACTGTTGTTCCCAAATATAATTTGGTAACAATATTCAGTCACATACAAACGATCCACTAGTGGGTCGTTTCCACCAAAACCCCATGAATCACCCATTCATGTACAATTATTATAGTTCAACACCACACATACATGTGTATATTTCTAGTCCACCATTTGTTCACACACCTTGTGAATCTTTTACATTGGAATTGCAAGTTATACGTTCACACACCTTGTGAATCTAAACATGCACATTACCAATTCAACATTTGTTCACACACCTTGTGAATCTTTTACATTGGAATTGCAAGTTATACGTTCACACACCTTGTGAATCTAAACATGCACATTACCAATTCAACATCTACGCATTCGTAGATCACCACATGTTCACACACCTTGTGAATCTTTTACATTGGAATTGCAAGTTATACGTTCACACACCTTGTGAATCTAACCATGCATATTACCAATTCAACATCTACGCATTCGTAGATCACCACATGTTCACACACCTTGTGAATCTTTTACATTGGAATTGCAAGTTATACGTTCACACACCTTGTGAATCTAAACATGCACATTTCCAATCCACCATTCATCCCAACAATGCATATTCCACATGCATTGTCAAGTTAACCCCAATTCATTATAACAAGGCATATTCCACCTACATTGTTAATTTAAACACCAATTCATTATAACAATGCATATTCCACATGCATTGTCAATTTAAACACCAATTCATTCCAACAATGCATATTCCACATGCATTGTCAATTTAAACACCAAATCATATTAATTAATCACCGGTTCATCCGGTTATTCTAATGCAAATATATTGCATATACGTTTCCCATTGAAACTTAACAAACACAAACTAAAGGATTCCTCATCCCATAGTTTCAACCACACATTTAACAACATTCACATATTTCAAGCATTCAAGTAGACTCTTTCTACTGCTTATATGTAATGTTACAGTAAGTTGGGTAACTTACCTGGTTCAAGCGGTTGTTCACTTCCTACAACCTCTTTTCCACTTCTGTGAATTGTCACTTGACGTTCACCACCAACACCTAGTTGCATATTCACACATATACAACTATATTCAATACATATAACACATACAATCAAGTTCAACGCACTTGACTGATTTGACTTCTTCAAAGTCAACTTATCACATAACTGACTTTATCTTGCTACGTTTAGCAAGTTTTAGTCAATTATCACACTTAATCATATTTCATGCCTCCTTAGGTATTTCATCAAATAATTAATGTTCAGTTATATTAGTTACGATCCTTAATCACCTCTATTATTCAAAATTCATTTATGATCGTAACTATTAAAAATTTTTAACATCAATATATCAAAATCATCATTTAACCCATGGATCATAATCCATATTTCATCTAAAATCATATTCCCCCCATTCCTACTAGTTATCACACCATACTATGGGTTTCATAACAACCGGACATTATCCCGGCTTCAAAACGAAGATTTCACCATCAAAATATCAAGTTCTTCGTTTCTAACAATCCCTATTCATCCACTAGGCAATAATCAATACGCATAATCATACTAATACATTTAAGACTAGATTTAATCCACAAAATATTGAACCAGTAGGATAAAACGGACCGTTACCTAATCTGACGGATTTCTGCGGGTAGAATAGCGATCTAGACTTGCAGAAACGTTCCCTGGTGCGATCCGAACCTTGAGAAGCCTTCAAAATTGAAGTTTTGATGTTGATTTAGTGTGTGTGAGGTCGAAATCGTCGAAGATAAGCTCAAAAATGAGATTCCAGACAAAAACTTGACTTTTTAAGCCATTTTTGCGATCTGATGACCTCAGGCGCATCGCCTGACTCGGGACGCCGAGTTGGGGCGTACCGCGCGGGTGCATGCGGCCAGATTTTTGTCTTATCTTCGTTTCGCGATTCTGGGGGCATACGGACTCCGTTTTGCGCACGGTTTTCGCCTACGTTCACGATTTTTCGAGCTCTTTCCAATGGTTATAATTTCAAGACCTGAAAAATTCAAAATATATGATCTCTTATTTAACGCTATGTTCAACTTAGCGTATCTTGAAATCAGAGCCTCGTTTCGTGATTTCGCTTACACTCATCCTCTTCATTCTCGAGTTATGATTCTAACATGAGAATTTTGAGTTATTATAACAACCATCACAATCGTTCAATTAACGATTATCACAATTACATTTCGTTTTATTAAAACGGGTCGTTACAAACATTGTCACGGGTACGTTCCTCTTAAATAATCACTATGCCTCTATGTTATTTGACACTGGTGCCGACCGGAGTTTTGTATCTAGTTCACTTGCTAAGTTGCTAGATGTTAGTCCCACTGCCTTAGATAGTCCCTACACTGTGGAATTAGCTGATGGTAAGTTGATTGTAGTAGAAAACATTTATAAGGGATGTATCCTTGATTTGATGGGTCAAACATTAGAGATTGATCTTATGCCTATCGCCTTAGGCAGTTTTGATGTAGTTATTGGCATGGACTGGTTGTCCAAACACCAGGCTGAAATAGTATGTCATGAAAAGATTGTTCGCATACCTCTTACAAATGGAGAGACACTGTATGTACAAGGTGAAAAGATCAGTACGCCACTGCGTCTCATATCTTGTATGAAAGCACACAAGTGTCTACGTAAGGGTCATACGGCAGTTATAGCACTTATAACTGAAAAGCCAGTAGCCGAGAAGAAGATAGAAGATATACCCGTAGTTTGTGAATTTCCGGAGGTGTTTCCAGAAGACTTGCCGGGATTACCGCCTATCAGACAGGTGGAATTCCGAATCGACCTTACACCAGAAGCAGCACCGATAGCTAGGGCGCCTTATCGACTTGCACCGTCAGAGATGCAAGAGTTATCTACACAACTGCAAGAGTTGTTGGATAAGGGCTTCATACGACCTAGTTTTTCACCGTGGGGAGCTCCAGTCTTATTTGTCAAGAAGAAGGACGGGACTTTTCGTATGTGTATCGATTACCGGGAATTGAATAAGGTTACTATCAAGAACCGGTATCCGTTACCCAGAATTGACGATCTGTTCGATCAGTTGCAAGGTTCGAGTTACTACTCGAAGATTGATCTCAGGTCGGGTTATCATCAACTAAGAGTTCAGGAGGAGGATATTCCGAAGACAGCATTTAGGACAAGATATGGCCATTATGAGTTCTTGGTCATGCCATTTGGGTTGACAAACGCTCCAGCTGTATTCATGGATCTCATGAATCGTGTTTGTAAACCTTATCTTGATAAGTTTGTCATAGTTTTCATCGATGACATTCTCATCTATTCAAAATCTAAGGAGGAACACGCTGAACATCTTCGACTATTATTGGAATTATTGAAACAAGAACAACTGTACGCTAAGTTCTCGAAATGTGATTTCTGGATGCGAGAAGTACAGTTCTTGGGTCATATAGTTAATGAAAAGGGCATACATGTTGATCCAGCGAAGATTGAAGCGATTAAGAATTGGGAAGCGCCAAAGACCCCTACCGAGGTACGACAATTCCTTGGTTTGGCGGGTTATTATCGACGATTCATTGAGGGTTTCTCAAAGATCGCTCAACCACTTACAGCTCTTACGCACAAGGGAACAAAGTATAACTGGACGGATAAACAGGAAATTGCGTTCCAGTTATTGAAACAGAAGCTTTGCAGCGCACCGATTCTGTCCTTACCGGAAGGAACGGAAGACTTTGCGGTGTATTGTGACGCATCTGGACAGGGTTTGGGATGTGTGTTGATGCAACGGGATAAAGTGATCGCTTATGCTTCCAGACAACTAAGAACGCACGAAAAGAATTACACTACTCATGACTTGGAGTTAGGAGCAGTGGTTTTTGCTTTGAAGATTTGGAGGCATTACTTGTATGGAACTAAGTGTACTATTTACACTGATCATAAGAGTTTGCAACATATCTTTGATCAGAAGGAGCTTAATATGAGGCAACGACGATGGGTTGAGTTGTTGAACGATTATGAGTGTGCGATTAAGTATCACCCGGGAAAGGCTAATGTCGTAGCCGATGCCTTGAGCAGAAAAGATACAACGGGAACAAGACGGGTTCGTGCACTTATGATGACAATACATACTGACTTACCTGATAAGGTACGCAGTGCTCAGATTGAGGCTTTGAAAACGGAAAACTTGGTACAGGAATCTCTACGCGGGATGGAAACACAGTTGGATGTCAAGTCTGATGGAATTCGTTATTTCATTGATAGACTTTGGATACCTTTGTATGGAGGTTTAAGGGAACTCGTGATGGATGAAGCGCACAAGTCCAGGTATTCAGTCCATCCAGGATCAGACAAGATGTACCATGACTTGAAGGCACTGTATTGGTGGCCTCACATGAAAGCTGATATTGCTAAGTACGTTAGCAAATGTTTGACTTGTTCGAAAGTCAAAGTTGAATATCAGAAGCCATCTGGTTTACTGCAACAACCAGAGATACCGATGTGGAAATGGGAACAGATTTCGATGGATTTCATTACTAAGTTACCCCGTACACCGAGCGGTTGTGATACGATATGGGTAATTGTTGATCGATTAACGAAATCTGCACACTTCTTAGCAATCAAAGAAACTGATAAGATGGAGAAACTGACTCGTATTTACATCAAGGAAGTAGTAGCACGACATGGCGTGCCAATTTCTATCATATCAGATCGGGATGCCCGGTTTACTTCCAACTTTTGGAAATCTCTTCATAAGTCATTGGGGACTCGCTTGGATATGAGTACAGCTTATCATCCACAAACCGATGGTCAAAGTGAACGAACGATTCAAACGCTCGAGGATATGTTACGAGCTTGTGTAATTGACTTTGGTGATAGCTGGGAGAATCATTTACCGTTGGTGGAATTCTCTTACAACAATAGTTATCATACAAGCCTTCAAGCAGCACCGTTTGAAGCTTTGTATGGTCGCAAATGTCGTTCACCAGTTTGCTGGGCTGAAATTGGTGACAGTCAGATAACAGGTCCTGAACTGGTGCACGAAACGACAGAGAAGATAGTTCAAATTCGGAACCGTATGGCAGCGGCTCGGGATAGACAGAAGAGTTATGCAGACAAACGTCGCAAGCCGCTGGAATTTCAAGTAGGAGACCGAGTTCTTCTAAAGGTATCACCTTGGAAAGGTGTGATACGATTCGGCAAGCGCGGGAAGCTTAGTCCACGTTACGTAGGACCTTTTGAGATTTTGAAAAGGATTGGTCCGGTTGCGTACCAACTCAAACTACCGGATGAACTCAGTGGAGTTCATGATGTTTTTCACGTATCGAACTTAAAGAAATGTCTTTCTGACGAGACATTGATTGTACCGTTGGAAGAAATACAAGTAGATGAACAGTTACGATTCATTGAAGAACAGGCAGAAATCATGGACCGAGAGGTCAAACAACTGAAGCAAAGCAAGATTCCAATAGTCAAAGTCCGATGGAATTCAAGACGTGGTCCTGAATTCACATGGGAACGGGAAGACCAAATGATGAAGAAATATCCTCATCTATTCAAAACAGCTACTGCTAACACTGAGAGCGCACGTTAAATTTCGGGACGAAATTTCCTTCAACAAGGGGATGACGTGATGCTTTCACGCATCAACACTGCAAATTTCAAACTGTAAGCACAAACATTTTATTCAATTGATTTGGTTACAAACATTTGTGTTACATTACATTCTATATATTTTATGTGTTACATTCTATATATTTATGTGCTACATTTCATATGTTACATGTTATGGTAGTACATATGTGATTGATTACACACATTTTGCTATGTGCGGGGTTGCATAGTACAAACAGTTTCAGACACTCACTAGGTGTGAGGTTACACTTGATTACACACATTTTTGCTATGTGCGGGGTTGCATAGTGCAAACAGTTTCAGACACTCACTATGTGTGAGGTTACACAACACAGTACGATGATCAAACACCAACAGTCACAGTTAGGTGAACTAACTAGTGTACACGCAAACAATCACATTGAACAATCACAATTGAGTTGTGATGTTGTGTGGGAGTACACACAAGCACACAGAATGATCAAATCACACTAACACGTACGATTTAAACTCGTAAGTAGTTTCCTAACTACTCTTAACACTTACTAATTTTCGGGACGAAAATTCCTTCAACAAGGGGATGATGTGACAATCCGACTTTTCAAGTTAACCTTGTTAACCTCCGTAGGCCCAACAAGGCCAATGAAGGCCCAACAAGGTCAATGAAGGCCCAACAAGGTCAATGAAGGCCCAATAAGGTCAAAGAAGGCCCAACAAGGCCAAGGAAGGCCCAGGAAGGCTCGGTAAGGCCCAATGAGATCTAGGAAGGCCCAGTAAAGTTAAGATAGGCCCAATGAGTTTAAATTAGGCCCAATGGTATTTTGTGAGGCCCAATTGGTTAATCAAGCCCAATACTAGTTCAAGTAACTAATCAGTGACCCCGGTAGTCCGGAATTGACAGTGATAATCCGAAATTAAGAAAAATAGAACTACAAGTTATAGAATTACTCAAATTAAGTTTAGGGATATCCAATTTAATAGGATTTGACTTGTAAAGGGGTAAGATGACCAATTTTGACTTTTACAAGTCAAAATTCGGCCAAAAGGTTTATAAAAATCGAATCCCACATTAAAACTAGGTAAAAAAAAACCGAAATTTATTATCCATAATCATTCTATTAATGATTAATATCAGTTTCTATACGTTATTGATAGTACAAATGAAGTAAAAGACAATTGTGCCCTTGTATTTAATAATTTAAGTAAATAAAAATAATGATGTGACAAATTGTGGACCAAGTATTGGGTTTTTGAAGTTTGCACATCTCAAGTGGGTTTCTATAATATACATGCCCTATATATATATATATATATATATATATATATATATGAACTTATTCTATTAAAACCATTAAATATGAAGGAACCAAATGAACAAATTTTTAACCACATATTTTTAGGGGTATAAAAGTAATTTTCCATTAAAGTATGAAAAGTTACTATTATACCCTTTAAACTTGTGGCTAGAAATGGTTACTTCTGTTATCAAGTTGCAATAGTTCTCATTTGAATATCCATATATATATATATATATATATATATATAGGAAAGGGATCGTATAATAACCCACTCTAACTGAAAAAACTATATAACTCAAATCCAATGGTTCAAATTTTCTCTAGATTTAATCTAATGGTGACATGTGTCACTAATTAATATTTAATACAAAAGGGCATTATAGTCTTTTGTGTTAATTACAAAAATCAGATTTAATATAAGAGTGACAAGTGTCACACTCTTAAAAAACCATCTATTTTCCTATTTTTAAATTGTAACGTAAAAAAAATAATAAGTTACAGCTCGTTACATCAGTGTCACGACTTGTTACTTCAGTGTAATTATGAACACTTTGAAAAAATTCAGTGTGACAATCCGACTTTTCAAGTTAACCTTGTTAACCTCCGTAGGCCCAACAAGGCCAATGAAGGCCCAACAAGGTCAATGAAGGCCTAACAAGGTCAATGAAGGCCCAATAAGGTCAAAGAAGGCCCAACAAGGCCAAGGAAGGCCCAGGAAGGCTCGGTAAGGCCCAATGAGATCTAGGAAGGCCCAGTAAAGTTAAGATAGGCCCAATGAGTTTAAATTAGGCCCAATGGTATTTTGTGAGGCCCAATTGGTTAATCAAGCCCAATACTAGTTCAAGTAACTAATCAGTGACCCCGGTAGTCCGGAATTGACAGTGATAATCCGAAATTAAGAAAAATAGAACTACAAGTTATAGAATTACTCAAATTAAGTTTAGGGATATCCAATTTAATAGGATTTGACTTGTAAAGGGGTAAGATGACCAATTTTGACTTTTACAAGTCAAAATTCGGCCAAAAGGTTTATAAAAATCGAATCCCACATTAAAACTAGGTAAAAAAAATCATTCTATTAATGATTAATATCAGTTTCTATACGTTATTGGTATATTAACTCGTCGAATTAATTGAAATAACGATTGGAAGTCGAAACCGTTTACAATGATTATCAAATTCGTATAAATCATATGTAATTCGCGAAATTAAACCTCCTAAAGCTTTAATCGACACCCTCTGGAGGTTCTGTAAGCATCAATTCGATTCCAAGTGCGGTGGAAAGAAGATTCGATTAAGGGATCAACCGAATTCAAGGCTCAAGTCGAGTTACATCTATTCAAAGACAATTCGGGTAATCATTATCACCTACATGTTCTTCTTAATCTGTCTAAGCATAGGCCTAACCTAATTGAGGTTTTTAATATCGAATCGTGCGAGTTCTATAATTAGGGTTTATCGTTCATAACGATTTGGGGTTTTCTATTCAAAAGGGATTGAAAATCAAATTAGTTGTTACCATTAGTTTCAGACACCTTCGGTTAATCTAAAACGAGTTTTAATTTCTGAAAAACATCACAAATTGTGGGAAAACGAGTTCTAGGGTTCTTGTAGTGAACGGTTTTGGGGGTTTCTGTGAAACTGAGTTCTATAATCAAATTAAACGTTATAGATAGCTTCAGAAGGGATCGATTAAGGTTAAACCCAAGTTGATTGTGGCTGATAACAACGAATTGGTAGATTTCGAATCTAGGGTTCTTAATGGGAAACTGTTTTGGGGGTTTCGCATCAAATAGGATTAAGAATGAAATTAATGGTTATAACTAGCTTCAGATAGTTCCGATTAAGCATGAACATGTGTCAATTCGATGTTCTAATATCGAATTATAGGATTTCGACTATTAGGTTCGGTAACATTAAATGTTTTGGAGATTTAAACCCAAACGAAGTTCTTTGTAAAATTAAATTACATATTTGGGTTCGCAGGATCATGAGGAATGAAATCCCTGTGATTTCGGGTTCGAAGGGATTCGAATCGGGGTCAATTGGGAAGGTTTATGCTTCGGCAATTAGAAAAAAGGGGGAACCGGCTAAGTTGTAATTAAAACTATTTAAGTTTGAATCTAGTATCAAATGTGACACCAGATGAGATGGTTTGTGCGTGTGTAGGTTGGGTTGGAGGTCGCGGGTTCGAGCCCGGCCCCCAACAGTTTTGGTTTTTGATAATTGTTTTAATAATTGGTCCATAACTTCTTCGTTCTAAATCCGTTTTAACCCGTTCAAGTTGCGTTGGAACCGTAACGAGAATACGAACGTGTTAGGATGATAAAATTCATATTTTAATCCGAACACGAAATCGCGTATAATTACGATTAATTGAATAAAATCAAATATGATTTTATTTAATCGATTTCAAAAGCACGCGTACTTCCGTATGTACAATTCTCACACTCTAACATACGTATGTTGATACGTATGTGATTTCAAGCACAAAACGACAATTCGAATAACTTTAGGTTATTGTTTAAATCACAGATTCTTCGTAGAGGATTTCTACGCAAGTTCACACGTATTTGATCATTCTGCTATTATCAAAGGTGCGTACACGGCCCTTTCTTATTTTAAACTGTTTTGGGGGAGAAAACATGTGCAACAAACTATTTTTAGATACATATCACTTGCATGAGTTAGCTGTTTACATTATGTGACAACATATCAACTTGAAAGTCCTTACACACCTCGAACCGTTTAGTTTGCTGTAATGCAAAGCGTGGTAGTTGGAAATAGATCTATTAGGTTTGACAAACCTCACCTGGTAGATGGGATCTACGCAGGTGTTTGACTGACCAAACACAATTTTACTATTGTTGTGATAGACAATAGTGGCAAGGCGAAAACATGCTATAGCATGGCAATCCGTCAGCTTCGGTGTCGAACACGTATGTAAATAGTTTATATGACTAGCTATCATGACTGTGCATTAGTGATTATGTTATCTACCAACTTGTTATTCAAACTGCTGTTTTGAACACTATGATTATTTAAAACCTGTGTTATGCACCAACCTTTGTGTTGACTTGATTTGCATGTTTTCTCAGGACGCTAAGGCGCGCGTTAAAGCTGGCATGGACTAGGAAGATAGAGTCTCATGCATTATAAACATTTTGAATTTGAATTTGAACATTTGAATATTTAAGTACTTTGGTTTGTAATGTTTACTTTACACTGTTTATGGTTTTTAAACGCTTCCGCAACTTTTTGTAAACTCTGAATGTTATGTTTTAAAGACCAACGTATGTTTTGAAATTCATATAGAGGTCTTCGCTATGTCTAATGATCTGAGATCCTGGTTTGTCATGCTCCCAAACGGTGTGATTCCGTTAGTTGAAATTTGGGGGTGTGACATTCAGCTCGTTACATCAGTGTAATTAGGAACACTTTGAAAAAATTTAGTTCGTTACATCAGTGTAATTACGAACACTTTGAAATAATTCAACTCGTTACATCAGTGAAATTTCGAAACTTTAAAAAAATTTGACAAAACTATACATGAATTAAAGATAAAAATGTGACAAATTTAATGGTGTACTTTTTTTTAAAAAATGATCATATATATAAAAGTTATGAATGTTTAAAAAATTGGGGGTACACTTTTATTTTAAAAATCAAATCAAGTACACCTAACAAATCTCTAAAATACCTTCAAAGAAATCTCAACCACTTATTTTTCCTAGAATTAATATAGACCACACATTTCAAATTTATTAAATTAAACAACCAATCAAATTGGGTTACTAAGTTATCTTAATTATCATGGGTTACCAATTGATCCTTACCCTATATATATATACACACATATATAAACTCAATATAATAAACAAAAATTTCATTTAGGCTCGTGAGCTTCTTGAGCTCAATATGTGAAGCTTGAACTCGGACTCGATAATTAAACGAGTCATATTACTCGACTCATTCAAAAATTTTACCGGCCTGATCCCAAGTAGATCATGAATCGACTTGATTCATTTACACCACTACTTGCAATAGTTTATATCTGTAGGACCACACGCAATGGGCATCCCGCCCGGCCAGCGGGCCTCTTCCCCGCCGCGGGTTCGCACGGGAACACCGCCCCTAGGCCAGCGGTGCCCCGCTCAAATGGCACCAACGGCTCCCGCTCCCCGTCGAGTTTTCTGGATTGTGATTGGCCACCATTTTTTACCGTTATTCAACAGCAAAAAAACAAAAAAACAAAAAAAAAAACAACTTTTTTAAACTAAATAAATACCCAAACTTTTTACCCAAAAAACCACCCAAATCTCTTCATCTTTCATCTTTCTCTCTATATTTTTTAAAAAAAATGACAAACATGAATCCAAGGCCTAACAATCCCAATCCCGAATTCAACCCGTTCTCATACGATCCCGGATCGCTTAGAAATTTACTGGTTCAACTACAACAAAACCCAAACATCCAACACTTTCAACAACATCCACCAAACTTCCAATCTCCTTCAAACTTTCAACCCGGTTTTGCTCCCTACTCTCAACCTAGGTTCGAATCTGATTTTGTGTCATCGAGTCAACATGATAACGAGGTCGTGCCGGAGACACAAGACACTCAAAAACGCAAAAAAGGTAAGAAAAACAAACAACCGGCTGGAACAGGGCCGAGTAGTGGTCCAATGGCATCGAAGCAATGGACTCACGATGAAGAAATCGCTCTCGGAAGATGTTACATGGACGAATCCGAGAACAAAATCAAAGGTAACTCGCAAAAACGTGAAAATTTTTGGAAAAAAGTAACCGTTAGTTGGCACACAGTGATGGGATTCGATGCCGAATACCGCACATATCATCAACTAAATTCAAAGTGGAAGGATATGTGCACCAAGTTAACAAAATTTAGCGGGATCTATAGCAACTGCGCCAACAACCGAAAAAGCGGGATGAGCGACGAGAACATGTTGAAATGGGCCGAAAAGGAATACCAACTAAAGAGTAACGGCCAAACGTTTAACCACTACCACGTTTGGGTGGCGATAAAAGACTCGCCAAAATTCCGTGTTCTTTGCCAAGAAGGTAACGAGGTCCAAGGTTCTTCAAAAAGAACCAAAAACTCCGAATCGAACGAGTATTCGCCGGGGGGTTCGACCGCACATACAAATTACGCGGTTAACCTAGAGGATGACGAAGAAGAAGCCGAGTTCGACACCCCACCGGAACCGGTTAGACCGACGGGTCGAGATACAACAAAACGGGCGTCCTCTTCGAGTCGTCAAACCGTCTCCTCTAACACGTCAACAACCGAACTCGCTGATCAACTCCAAGCTTTCACAACTTTTCAAAAACAAAAACACGAAGAAAGGAAAAAAAATGCACGAAGAGAAAACTCTCCGATCCGACCTTAGAGCACTTGAGTCTTTGCCTCCCGACATGCTCGACGACGAAGATCGTGAAATAATGAAAAAAATGAAAAACAAACTCTTGGATAAATATCGTTAAATTTTATTTGAATTGTTAGTTTTTTGGTATGATTTTTTTTATTTAAATTTGCAATGTAATTTTTATTTTATTTGTATCTTTATTTGAATGGTTTAATTAAATTCTAAGTTTATTATTTTTTGTTTGCAAAAAAAAATTAAATAAATCAATTAAATTTAAAAAATGTTGATGACGTGGAATAGTGGGGAAGGGTTTTCAGTGGGGTGACCATTGTGGGTGTTTAAGGTTTTCAGTGGGGTGATGACGTGGCATGAAATTTCAGTGGGGAAGGGTTTTCAGTGGGGTGACCGCTGTGGATAGTCTAACAAGCAAAATTAAAATAAAATATAAAATGATTTGCAACAATGATTTTTGACACTCGATGTGTTAGATATATTAACAATTTGGTTGTACAAATCAGGCTCGATGTTCCTATGTAGATGAATTCTAATATTATTTTAGATTTATGTTACATGATATTTCATATATATATATATATATATATATAATGAAAAGATACAAATATCATTTGCCTGGGTCCTAATTCAGTGACGAAGCTTACTTAGTTTTTCGTCCGTAGTGTTAATTTTTTAGCCGAAAGGTTAATTTTTAGTTAAAAATATAGGTTTCGCCCCCTCTCGTTTAAAAAAATTAATGTGTATTCTGGTTCCGGTAATTTTTCGCCCCCCCCTGTTCAGAGCGTTCAAGCTCCGTCACTGTCCTAATTATGATGTGTCTAATATATAAAATTAAACTTGTAAAACGTTCAATCTGCTTTCCAACAAAAATGATATTTTTTCCGTTTATCATTGCAATCTTTTAGATGTTCAGGTGAAAGAGTATTAAATATAAACGAAACTTTTTTAAGTTTTATAACCTCAACAATAATTATTAGGTTTTAGACTTTTATTTATAGCACAAGTAAAATTTAAACGACTCAAGCAAGGATATGTTTACTTATGTTTTCTCATATGAAATTTTGTCTCAAACCATTGGAGATTTCAATGAAGTTTTGCTTAATCTCCACTAAAACTTATTTTTTAAGTGTTTTTTATGTTCTGTTTATTACATTTAAAAAAAATTGACCCTGCGCGATTTTTGGAACTAGTTCCAAATAGGTAGGTTTTATAAATACATTATTGGAACCGCTTCATCTCAATACATGGTTCTAATAAACCGATTGGCTCAATACCAGGAACCATTTCTAAAGTAGTTTGTTTTGTATACTAAATCTCTAACTATCGATGAAGTTGGTATTAAATAATGTATTCAATTGTTTCCTGTCATGATAGACGTTCAAAAGCTGAGTTCAAGAACTAGTTATTGAGGAAGTCGTTTTTGACAACTATTATGAGAGAGATCCAAATAATAAAGATTAGTGAGAAACAACTCAAGTTCACACATGACCTCACCTTTAGGCCTGTATACAAACACGAACACATTAACGAACATGAATTTTGTGATCAAGTTCGTTTATTAAGAAATGAATATGTTCGTGTTCGTTTGTATTCGTTCATTAATGAATTAAACGAATTGTTCATGAACATAAATGACCACAAACGAACCAAAATAAACGAACAAATATGAATTAACATTATTTAACACTATTGAACAATCATAAACAAATATGAACACTATTAAAAAAACATAAACGATCACAATTGAACAAGCATAAACGAACACAAACGACAAATGTTTTAAATGTAAATACATAAAATTCGTAAATTAGATAGTTAGCCGAACATAAACTAACATTACATACTTAACGAACATAAACAAACACAAATAAACGAACATAACCGAACAGTTCATGAATATAAATAAACGAATACTTGGTGTGTTCATGTTCGTTCATTTAATTAAACGAACACAAATTTTATGTTCGTGGTCGTTCATTTATTAAATAAGCGAACATAAACGAACTTAACTAGTTCACGAAAAGTTCGGTTCGTTTACAGGCCTACTCACCTTACATCCTTCTCTTTCCTATATAAACTTTCTTAAATAATTAATTAATTATATATGAATACTTGGGCTTTGTATACTTTATTCCTTAAGCTTGGCTGGCATCCGTTTTTCCATAGTGTTCTTTCTGACTTGGGCCGACACCATTGTCTTTGTTTGTTTATCTTTGTTTTCCATTGGGCTTTGTAAATTCTCATCTTGTATCACAACACCACATTAAGGACTTATAAATAAAGACAACTAGTGGGTTACGGGTTACCCCGCGCATTGCGGCGGTAATTCTTCTGCAATTCTAATATCAGTGTAACATCAGTCAACATTGGACCAGATACACGAGACCCGGTAAAGCCCAATAAGAGTTAGGCCCAATAAGAGTTAGGTCCAATAAGGCCCAACAAGGATTTGATCATATTTCTAGCCTTAACTAAAGTATTCGGAGCCCAGACAAATTAACAAAAGTCAAGGGAGATCTTCAACTATGGCTATGTAATTATTACGTCACGCGCTGTGGATTCCGCACGCGGCGCAGGGTGTAACAGGTTGGTATCAGAGCCATGGTTGTAGAGATTTAGGATAACCCTTTAATGGATTACCTAGACTACAACCTAAGAATCTCTTATATGTTTAGACATCGTGTCTAAACTCTATCTCCCTTGATTCTTGGAACTTTCTGGTTTACTAAATCTTTTGCTTTCCGTTCTTAGAATGATTAGCAACAATCATGAAATCATTTGTTTGGCTATTATCATTGCACGACAGATGACTGTTGTATTAGCCAAATTGTCATTTGATACGTATTCCTTTCAGCCATCACTATCATCCTATCATTCTTTGAAATACTCTATGATGTCAGCTATATGTCCTTTAAGATTCTTGAAAACCCTCTAGCAATTTGATTCGAGCTCAGTCGGGCTATGTCTATAACTATTCCTGAATTTTGGGAAGATTACAACAATTATCATGTTAACCAAATATGCCTAGATGAAATTGTGAGTTGACATGAGGTGCCCGTCTCAATCATTTGCAATGAGATAGTCAACTTCACCTCACGAGTCTGACAAACCTTTCAGAAGGCATTGGTAACATCACTTAATCTAAACACATCTTACCTGCCTCAAGTGGATGGCCAAACTGAATGTACCCTCAAGATCCTAGGAAACACAATGAGAAACGGTGTTTACAACTTTAATGATAGTTGAAATATATACGCACTTCTTACTTGTTGCAATCCCTTGTAACAATAGTCACTACATAGGTATTGGGGGTGTACAACCCAAAGCTCACATAAACCGGAAGATAGAGCTTTTGTACTTTGAACTGAGGTGAGTAAGCCTGAAATGGATACAAGGAACTATCAATGGAAATTACTGTTTCCTGAAAATAAATAAACTGATCATAGTTGAGCAAGGAACCATGTGAAGGAAAACAGAAGAACTTATGAGACTCCAGGTTACTACCAGGGTAATGCTGGAGATGACATTATGATCAAATACAATTAGATCTGAGTAACAAGATAAACTAACATCAGAAAACATGGTCCTTTCAAGATTCTAAACAAATTTGGATAAGCAGCATAAAGATTGGGATCATCTCTTAAACATAACAACCTATATGATGTGCTTCATGTATAAAACATTGGAAAGTGTTTAGCTAATAGAACACTGGCAGTTTCCTTCTAAGCAAATTCATGAGGATGATGAATTTCAACATATAAGAAAACTAGCTAAGATCTTAAGACACGAAGACAAAAAAAAAAGACTAAGTCATACACTTATAGAATAAGTCAAATGGAGCTCTAGACATGAACTCAAATTCACGTATGAGCATGTAGATTGCACGCGTAATGCAATTGTTTTTTTTCCAAACAAACTATCATAAGTACTGATAGCCAAATTTCGGAACGAAATTTATTCAACGGGGGGAGACTGTAACATTAGTCAACATTGGATCAGACACGCGAGACCCGGTAAGGCCCAATAAGAGTTAGGTCCAATAAGGCCCAACAAGGATTCGATCATGTTTCTAGGCTCAACTAAAGTATTCGGAGCCCAGACAAATTAACAGAAGTCAAGGGAGATCTTCAAGTATGGCTATGTAATCAGTACGTCACGCGCCGTGGATTCCGCACGCGGCGCAGGGTGTGACAATCAGAAAGGCAAACACAATTTGGTATATCAAAACATAGATATAAAAACACGTCATAACAGTTGTCACTCCGACGTAAAAATACATCATGCAGCCATCTTAGGTGTGTCTTTTACACCACAACAAATTATATTTAAACAGTTTTAAATATTTATTATTATATTTAGAGAGTATTATTTAATTATATAATAACATTTAATTGTATAACTTCTTATTATTTAAACTTTATTATTATTTAATTATTAACATTATTATTATTAAATTAATTTATCATAATTTAAATATAAATAAATGATAATATCAAAAGCAAAGGAAAAAAAATCCTGCAAGACACAGGAAATGAAAACCACACGTGGGGGCAAAAAAAAAAAAGAAATACCATAGAGCCTAGAGGATTCGAAACGAAAAAAACAAATGGGCACTATTCCATTCCATGTCGTTTAATTATATACTAGTAGATTCCCCACGTGCGTTGCGGCGGGAATTGAGGATTCGAAACGAAAAAAACAAATGGGCACTATTCCATTCCATGTCATTTAATTATATACTAGTAGATTCCCCACGTGCGTTGCGGCGGGAATTCCGTCATGATTCCAAATATCAAAACATATACACGATTCTTTATATCAAAACATAAATAAATAAAAAGCATGACACAACAGTTGTTAATTCGACATATAACACTGAATTGTAGCAATCGTGAACATGGTTAGGGTATTAGTTAACAACAACGGAGACAAAATCACGAAAATAAAAATACTTGCCAAAAACTGCCCGTAATGACTGTCAATATGTATCAAAATAATAAATCTAATATTACTCGTAAAGAATAATAGTATTAATTAATTATTAATAATATTTATTTATTGCATTAATACTATTATTTGAATATCGATATTAACTTTATATATATAGTATTATTTAATAATAGAAAAACAAAAATACTTTAGATGTGAATTGAACCTTCAATATATGTTTCTAACAGAAAAGCCTTAACCATCATGACAAACCCACATGACAAGTGAGGGTAAAAGACTATAGAGTTTGACTTAGATAGCAAATGTTATTTTCATCTAACATGTTCATTTATAAATATTCAATCACAGCAAAAAGTTAAAAACGAATTAAAACTCGTAACACACAATCACCCAATAATTTTTTTTACCTAATACCGCTAAGCTGATGTGAGTACTTCTACGTGATAACGGTAACAATATCACCAATAACCATACGCAAAGAAAAAAACAGTTGCAACGGTTGTTAATTTAAAATATATTATTATTCGTTTGTAAACATTCTGTAATAGCATACAAACGTAAACGTAATTATGCGATACTAAAAAACGTACAACGAAAACAATATAAAAGGCTTTTGTATTCACAAAATCTAATGTAAATAAATACAAACATAAGACTGACAAATAAAATAGAGAAAACATTGTTTAATTAGTATACTATTAATTACTAAAATTATTTAATTATTAATATTACTTAATTTTTATTGTTATTATTTTGTTAAAATAGTAAAGAAAAAAAACTGAACAAAAGCTTGCTAACTATGTGAATCTAACTCTGGACTGTTCAGTCAATTCATAGAAGCCCAAACCAATATGGCAATGCTGCTTGGTTGATTTTCTATGAGAAATGAAAATGTTATATATTTATATTTATTTAAATAGAGTAAATTGCGATTTGCAACCCTGTGGTTTACTCCTTACTGCAACTTGCAACCCTCTCTTATTTTTTTTGTAACTTGCAACCCTGTGGTACTAAATCTCCTGCAACTTGCACCCTCCAGTTACAAATAACTTAACTCTGTTAAGTTATTAAGGGTAAACTTGTAAATTAGTATATTTATTCATTTACATGATGACTTTCTTCTAATTGAGTAACCCTAAATTGCTAGCTAAGAAGGAACGAAGTGCAAAACTCGTCTAACTGAGAACCCTCATCGTAGAAGGCTTCAACGGACCTAATATTCGATTCACCTCCATTGATTAGTCGATAATTAGTTAAGGTATGTTTTTCTTTTTCTATATTGAACAAATAGCTGTTATGTATATATAGCTGTATATAAGATTTGTTATTGTTTATTGAAGTAAGATTTGTTTAATAAATTCTTTACAAATAGTTGTTCTTAATGCTTTTTGAGAAATCCCATGGTTAGTTTGGAACAAATTATGTATTAAGGTTTTGATATGACATTTAAGGTTTAAACATGTAAAATAAAGAAAAAATTCGAAAACCACCAAAGCAAAAAAGTTTCACCTAATGTCGGAAGTTTGGAAAATGAATACTTTGAAAATTATTACAAGATATTGGATGAAATTAACCGAATTTAGAAGAAAGAAACATACTTGAAGAATGCTCAAATGGCATAAAGAACAACCATTTGTAAATAATTTATTAAACAAATCTTACTTCAATAAACAATAACAAATCTTATATACAACTATATGTATATATAACAGCTATTTGTTCAATATAGGAAAAAAAACATACCTTAACTAATTATCGACTAATCAATGGAGATGAATCGAATATTAGGTCCGTTAAAGCCTTCTACTACGAGGGTTCTCAGTTAGTCGAGTTTTGCACTTCGTTCCTTCTTAGCTAGCAATTTAGGGTTACTCAATTAGAAGAAAGGCATCATGTAAATGAATTAATATATTAATTTACAAGTTTATCCTTAATAACTTAACAGAGTTAAGTTATTTTTAACTGGAGGGGTGCAAGTTGCAGGACATTTAGTATCACAGGGTTGCAAGTTACAAAAAAAATAAGAGAGGGTTGCAAGTTACAGTAAGGAATAAACCACAGGGTTACAAATCGCAATTTACTCGTTTAAATATAAGCAGAGAATATCCTAGCGGAACTGGAAACCAAATGTGGGGTCAAACAAAAAAAACGACAAAATTGACATTGTTCCCTTCAATGTCTTTTAATTATAATTATATACTAGTGGGTCTCCTGCGCGTTGCGCGGGTACTCCGCCATGATTTCGAATATTAGAACGCAGACACCATCTAGTATATTAAAACACAAATAGAAAAAAACGTCACAACTTTTGTCACTCCATCGTAAATGTGCATTCTCTGCAAAAAAAACATTGTCTGATAACGTAAGTGAGTAAAGGAAAAGGTAAATTTAAAAATAAGAGATCAAAGTTAAGGGTTTAAAATAAAACTTTAAAACTTAAATATAGTTGCCAAAATAGAAAAAACTTACTCTTGACTATTTCTTTCCACTTATATATACACACACACATACACACACACAAAAAAATAGGACACAATGGTAAAAATCGTTAAACATGTGATGTTAAAAAATCGTAAAATAAAAATAGTAAAAAAGGTGTATGCATTCACAAAATTTATCATAAAAAATGTGAACATAGGATTGATATATAAAATGAAGAAAACATTGTTTAATTATTATTATTTAACTATTATCGTTATTTAATTATTATATTATTAATTAATTATTACTCTTATTTGTTGTTGATGGGAATCGAAAACACAACTATAACCGGCAAGTCGGCAAAGCGTATGTTTATTCTTGTGAAAAACATATTTATTTGTTAAGTTATTTTTTTTTATTATAAACAAACTATTAATTATTTATATTTCTATTCACTCAATCTGAAGTTAGTTATTTCAATATTTAGTAATAGTGACTACTGAGATATACATGATGTGTATAAAAATTTTGGGATACGCAAGCATGCATATGTGAAAAGCCTAACAAAGTTGACTTGATGTTTGTTGCTTGACCTTGTGTCTTTCTTGGTGTACTTGTACTTCATGCTTATTAAATGGTAAGTCATTGTTCCCTCCCATCTTTTTTAATAATATACTATGTTAAAAACCCATGTATTATATGGGTTGAATAAATCAAATATGTTATAAATAACATTTTTATAAAGATTTGTATGTTTAATAAAAATAATTGTTGATAAATAATAAATAATGAATACTTAAAATAATAAATTACAAATAATAAAAATTTAGGAATTATAAAATTAGATTTTAAGATATTATACAATTGAAAATTCTTATAAGAACAATTATAAATTTAATATTTAATACTATAATTTAATTAACCAAAATCATTAAAATTTAATTTATTTAATATAAAAGACAATTAATTATTAATTAGTATTTAATATGAGAGATAAGATGGAAAAGTTTTTCTAAAGCTCATGAGGTGATGACATGTGTCAAGTGTTGCTATTCTTTTATTAGAATAAGATATAATATGTCCTAAAACGATCGCTGATTTAGCAATTATTTTATTTAGTCGTATCAAGGTCATTAATTTTAAATTTAAAGCGGAAAAGATGTAAAAACAGAAATATATTTAAACAAAATACCTTTATTTATGTTACAATAGATGAACTCTCACACCAAACTTTGAAATTGGACAAACTTCAAACTTAGACTCTAAAAGGAATTTCAGATTTGAGTATTGCTCGATCTGAGAAACCTTATTACACACAATGGCAATTTATAGCCAAAGATAAACACACCAAACTGCCGTTTTCACGGCTACCTAACAGACAAACGTACGTTTAAAGGACAATAATTAGTGCGGTACGCTTTGTGGGCCCCATAGCCAACTAATTCAATTGTCAATTATACAGTTGTCCGAAAATTATTGAAAACAAACAAACGACTTTACAAACGTGATAATGGTGGGGTATTTCCTTTGAAATCTCGATATTGATGGGCCATGCTGTCTTTGTCTATAATTATTTCAGGGAAAACGTCATGCGTGACATACTCCCCACCTTCTAGAATTGATGCATAATATTTTATTTTCAATCTTGGGCCTCCATATCCGGTTGCACGGTAAGCCCATCTTTAATTGCTTAATCTTAGAATTGGGTAAGATTGATTCTTTGGGCTTCCCATTCTCGTATTGTTTCATCCATGTGATTTGTGGATCTGAGCCCATTACTTCGCCATTCTCCTCTTGAATTATCTCCTCCTGAGCTTGTTTCATAATAAATTTGTCTGACACTGAGCATTGCTCTGAAGATATGCAAGTGTCCAAGGATTTCTTCATACTGGTTAAGCAGGAGCCTTCGTACTTCGTCATGTATCTCTGTTGATCTTTCCATTCCCACTGGTTCTTCTGATATTGGTGGCAATCTCTGGGCGACCAGGTACTGAACACGGTATAGGCTGAATGGTTGATAACTGATGACAGTGTTTTTACGAGGAGTTGTTCCAAAGCTTTCGTCTTCATAACAGAGTAGTTGCAATCCTCTTCGTTCATCAGCATCAATTTGTTGTAACCTTGCGACCACTCCTGGAAAATTGCGCCATTTTCTTGACATGAATTCATCTCTGACTCTATCCCAAGCGGTCTCCCTTCTTCCTGCCATTCTGTACAACATACAGCTGCTGTTAGTCTGGATAATGCATCCGCTAATTGATTGTGTTTTCCATCTATATGCTCAATTTTAACTTGGACTCCAGACCCTGTTACAAAATCCTTAAAACTAGCCCAACGGACTCTTGAGGGCTTATTATTTGTAGATTTGTTATAAAAAATTATTATTGCCTGGCAATTTGTTCTGATTGTAACTTCACCTTTGTCCAGATAATAAATTTTGAAACTTTCCAAACCATTCATTACTGCGTAGATCTCTGCATCTATTGTTGACTTCAAGGTTCCGAACTTTCCGCTTGCATATGCACAAACCTTCTCAGTTGACCTGGATTCTTCTTTTGAGACTTTCCATTTGCAAACCGCTCCCCATCCTTCCATACTTCCATCTGTTTCAATAATAATGTAGGATTTCATTGGCGGTATTTCCATTTCTGGCAACCTTTCGATTTCTGCCTTTATTTTTCTGATAAGATCCCAGTGTTCTTTCTTCATTCTTTTGTCTCTATTTGGGCCCGTCTTAGCATACAATGGTCCTATTATTCTTCCTAAATTAGGAATATAAGACCTTGCATAATTAAGTATTCCCAACCATGATCTTAAACCTTTTAGTGTCATCAGGTCTTCATCTTTGAAATCTACTATTTTCTTGATTATATGGCTTTGCAACTTGATTTTTCTATCTCCTATTGTTGCTCCTAAGAAATCAATTTCCTTGACTGCTATCTTCATTTTTGTTTTTGACAATACCAGGCCCTCCTTTTTACATATTGATAACATTTTCTTCAAATGTTTTACATGGTCTTTTTCATTTTCTGAGAAGACCAAAATGTCATCAACATATACTGCAATGAAGTCTTCATAGGCACCAAAACATTCATCCATCTTTCTTTGAAAAACAGCTGGAGCATTTTTCAAGCCGAATGGCATTACTAACCATTCATACAGTCCTTCTGGTGTTATGAACGCCGTCCATGGAATACTTTCCTCATCCATGGCAACTTGATGGAACCCGCTCTTTAGATCAAATTTTGAATAAATTTTTGAGTTTCCAATTTTTTGGATTATGGTGTTGATTCCAGGAAGAGAATACTGATCTTTATTTGTATTCTCATTCAGGGTCTGTAGTCAAACACCATTCTTTCTTTGCCCCTTGTTTCCTTTCCTGTGACCGGATCAACTGTTGTTCCTGAGCTAACCATCATGGCTCGTGTTCTGTGTCTGCTGCTACTTTTTCTAATTACCCCAAGTTGCAGCAATGCATCCGTATGCTTCTTAAATTGTTCCTTCTGTGCTGGGGTGACTTGCTTCAGTGGCTTGTCTTGAATCGTCATTTATGGATTTATGATATCCAGCTTGCAGGTAACTTTATTTCTCTTCCAATGTTTCAGAGGATCTTCTCCAATGAACCCTTGATTTTCCAGCTCATGGAGAATTTCTTGTAGCCCTTCTGAGGTGTTGAGTCTTCCAAGATTATAAGCAGCATACTCTTCTTGCAATTTGATGTATTCTTCTTCTTCTAACTCTAATTCTTGTATTGCATAGTTTGCCGCCTCAAGGCTCGTGTTTATTGTTGTTACTGTTTTATAAAATGTGACATGTGAGCCTTCAAACCTTATACCTCCTCCCATTGATCTGATGAAGTTACATCCCAATAGCATCTGGACTCCTCCTCCCAACTTCATTGGAAAACAAAAAGTGAATGGGATTCTAAATGAATTATTTTCAATTTTCATTATTCCTTCCTTCAACTTTTTTCTTGTTAACTGCTCGGAGTTGATTCCTGAGTACTTGACAATATAAGGACTTGGCTCCATTACCTCAATTGGAATTGCTTCTTCATTGATACAACATGATGTTGCCCCTGTATCAATAATTGCTGGAATTTCAAATTCCTTTACCCCCGGAATTTTGAAATAAACTTTCAAATTATAAAGTTTATTTCTTCTTTCTGCTTTCGGATTTTGCTGGGTTGATTGTGTTAGTGCAATAGTTTCTTCTTGTACTCTTTCTTCATCATCTTTTTGTACTTTCTTTTCTTCAAGCTGAAGTCTCTCTCTTTCAAGCACAATTTTTTCATCATCCTGAATTATTTGACCCAGTCTGTCAATTTCTTGTTGTAACACTAGACAATGCTTCATGAGTTCGTTGACTAACTCATTTGTGTTACTTGGCGAAGGTTTCAGAGATATTTGTATGACTTCATCATAATATGCTTTAAGGCATAGCATACAAACGATTAAGTCACAAACTTCACACTTTCCCCTCATGTTTTGCCTTACATCACTTTTGCAGAGCTTACAGCTCTCCTTTTCTCTGGGTTTTTCCTTTTTCCAGTTGTGAAAACATAATTCTTGATCTTCTGGAAGCTTTACTTCTGGTCTCCATGAGGATTCTTTAATGGTCGTTACATAAACTTCTTCTGAAAGAACTACGAACGCCCATTCCTCCATTACTGCTGCAAAGCTTGTCTGTTCTCCTTCTGACATACTGCATATAGCATCACTTTCTGACTCATCTTGATCCACTGATAATACGTCATAATTATCAGGTAAATCAAGATTTTGGAAAGCATTTGCTCTTTCAACATTACTCACTTTACTTCTGCATTCTCTTGCAAAATGGCCTTCTTTTCCGCAAACATAGCATTTGCATTTCTTCATTCGATCACCATATTTTGATTTGAATACCCTTACATGAGTATTGTGCGGCTTACCCTTATAGGTTCTTGATTTTCTTAAGCCAAACCTTTTTGTTCTATTTTTGTAGACACCAGGTATATATATCTCTTTACAGAACTGAAGATCTTTTAGTTCTCTTTGAAGTTGCGCCTTTTTACACAGTTCTGATAAGTATCTGTGTGCAAAATAGATTCTTGGCATCACCCCTATTGTTACACATGGTTTCTCTTTGTTAAAGGCTTCTTCTATCTCCTTTCCTACTGCTGGTGGCATTTTTCTGAAAAACTTTTCTGACAATTCTAGCCCAATGAACATTCTTCCTGATTTCACCGCCAATGTTTTATAATCATTCATGTATTGAAATAAATCTTTTATTTCATTACATACTAATCTTTCCAAATCATTGTACGCCATATCTTGTTCTTCTGTGCTTCCTTGGGCTGCATCACTAAGAAGTAGGACTTTTCTTATCTGGGATGTGATGTTATGAGTGTCATCAGTGATTTGCAAGAGCTGCTGGTATTCTTCATCATATGCCATTCTCCATTGGACCCAAATCTTCTTTTCATCTTCCCCAAGGAGATTTTCTATACAATCAACTTTTGACCTTGCTGTTGGCCAAGACTTGTTTGGATCATCAATGTAATTCAACGTAATTGATTCCCATCTATCAATTACGTCAGCGTATTTACCAATATCTGCTGGTAAAACTAGCATTGCACCTGTAGTTGCTTGTGCAGGTGGTAATGACCAGTAATTTTCCAGCTTTTTACCATAACTTTCGACCTTCTTATTAAGGTTGAAATTTGTTTCCGTTGTTCCCATCCTCCTGTCTCCTGTTGCAGGTGGATATCCTGGTGGTTGCATTGAAGAATCTTGTGGTGGTCTATAGGCTGATGTTACTGAGGAGGCGCCTACTTCTTGCTTTATCAAGCTTGTTAATAATGGATATTCCATTTCCAGTAATTCATCTTGTATAACCAGAATTTCTTCCTTTAATTCCTGTTCCTTATAAAATGGATAAGGCAATTCCACCATTTTTCCTTCCAGATTATCATTTTGGTACCACCATTGATTTTCTATTGAGTTTTCTTCTGAATCTTCATCATCGGCAGAGTATCTCTCTGCTTCTTCTTCTGAATTATCCCACTTTATTTGGCATTCTTCTGTGTCGACTAGATTGTCAGATCCAGATATTGGTTCTTGTGGTTCTTCAAACTCTTCTCCCCAGCCAACTGTTACAATTTCTTCTCTTGGACTTGTTTCTTTGCAACTGTAATTCACATAGTAGTCATATTTTCCTGATGATTGGCCAAGTGTATCCCAATTTCCTTTCTTCTTACGGTTCTTCTTTTTGTTGTTCCATCTCTCCTTTAATTCCTCATCTTCCCAATCGTCTATAGCAGCATTAATTAAAGGATCTCTTGCTTCAACATCAACCCTTTTGTAAATTTCTTCTCGAATTTCAATTGGTAATCTAGGCTTCATGAAGTGAAAGCTTCTTAAAAGATCAAAATCAATGAATCTTTCAAGTATTGCGACTGCTGCCATTTCTTTTATCATTGATTCTTCATCTTCATTATCTTGATTGACTTGTCTACTTGATTCTCCAGTTTCTCTTACTGCTTTATATCCTCCAAATCTTAAGGATAAGGACCCATCCAACCTGGATCCTATGCTTACTCGTGATGGAACCTTTGTCACCTTCTTCTTTGATGGTTTTAGCAACCATCTTTGGCCTTGTAATTCAGTGACTGATCTTGATTCTCCTGGTACGGCTTGAATTCCATTAGTTGCTAGATGTTCAGCAACCCTTTGTACATTGTATTTGAATCCAACATAACTTGTGTTTGTTAATATTCCCACTAACGCCCTTGTTATTAGCAGATTCGACTCACCAGTGAAATCTTCGTATCCCCTTGTTTGAATGGATACTTGTACATGGTTATAAAAATCATGTATAGACATCATTAGGTCAGGAGCAAAGTAGACCAGTTGTGTTCCTCTAGTCATATCAACCTCCATGGTTCCTAGGATGGCTCTATCATCAGCCCATCTGGTGTCTCTGAGTACTAGGAGAACTTGTGTGCCAGCATCCCTTCTGTGCAGAGCATGGACTCTTATCATCATGAGTCCTAGATGCACATGCTGCATGCCACTTCTGATTAATTCATTGTAGGATTGTTCATTAACGAATCCTATGTCTTCCTGTTGACCTTCCGCCGTAACCAGAATTCTTTCTTCACTATAGTGTTGATAGACTCGATGTCTAGTGGACCTTGATCCTTCGTCATACAGGGTTTCAGCCGGGACTAAACTTGCACGTCTTGCTTGTGATATCCTGAGTTCGGCTTCAGGATCTATCTAACTTTCAATAGTTCTATTAAATCTTCCTGTCGACACCCATCTTTGCACATTATTTCGTAGTCTTTGCAATCTTCTGTAATCCCTTATCTGATCTTCTTGGTTAACCAATGTTTCTGTATTTCGGTTTTCACTGAAGGCCAACCTTTCTCCTCTTCTGCTCATTTTGTCTTTTGTTTTTCTTGTTCTTCTTTAAGAATTCTGTAAGGATCTTTAAAAACGTAATACGGTCCTTTTGGTTTATGCAATTTTTCACCACCAATTGATAGTTGTTCCAACTTCTTGTTCAGTTCTTCAAGAAGCTGCTCGTTTTCTACTACTGGTGCTTTTCCTTTTTGAATCTCTTGTCTTAATTCTTTAACGTCTTCTTTGACCGTCTTTACTTCTTCTAACAGGTTTGTAATTGCTTGGATGATAAAGTTATTTTGCTTTATCACAATTCATGTTTGCTGTGTTGTAGTTCCTACACCCGATGCTTTAGAAAATCCAACCGCTGGAGTTTCTATTGATTCAACTGCTTCAATTGTTTGTTTATAGCTTTCTATTTAAATTTATTTGATGTTTTAAATTTTAAAATTGATTTTAGTTACACACAAACATCGTTACGTTTTTTATTTTCCTTTGTCCATCTTAAATAAACAAGAAACAAGAAGCTTATGTTGGCTTTATCATGTTGCGACCTGCATGAATCACTTCATTCACAAATAGCAGCTGGGACAATTACTGGGCTGTAACAATATCACATATTTAATTCATTAGAAACAAACAAAAAAGTGATTTTAAAAAAAAAAATTCCAAAACATATTAACACAATCTGTAGCCTTTAGCTGCATAAAATTTGGCGTTTCACAGCTTAATTGTCTAAAATACCCGTCATTCAAGCCGGCTTCAAGAATAAAAAAAAAATTCTGGGACTTGAGGCCCAAAAAAAATAGGCCCTATTAAAAAATCTTAGTAATTATACATAAAAAGTTAATAGTATAATATATAAAAAAAATTAAAAATTCCAGGCCCCTTAGAAAGTCAAGCACAGGGTCGTCGCCCACTTTGCCCGTCCTTTGGGCTGGCCTTGCCTCCATATATGATCGATTGACTCCCCGGTGTGCAGATTTTGTTCCGCAATGTTACCCTTGTCATGCTCTCATTGAAAAGTTATAGTTAAAGCAAATGTAGGAGATTTGTGAAAAAAAGGCATGAATAAGGATAGCTGGTAATATAAATTTACGGTCAATGAAATTATGGTGTCTTGAGTGTCAAGTTCAGAGTTTTCAGCAAGAAGATCCAATGATGGAGGATCAATTCCTTTCTGATTTATAACCACAAAGTTATTATCAGTTCCATTACAGACCTGTAGACCAAAGAAAATAATATATTTTAATAAGCAATATCAAAAAAAATAAAAACTTCAAACATCCATTAATACCTTTTTTTTTTAGAACAGACTTAGTATTGTCACAATGTATAACCCAAAGAGACAAATAACAATTCTCTGCAAGCCTCTTCGTATCAGGATGCCTGGACCCATGGTCAAGAACAAGACCCTCAACCTATAAAACATGTGAAATCATCAAGGATGAAACAAGCTTAAAAGGGTCAAGTTTCAACACATGTCAATAACTGTGTCTAACACTCTACCATACCAGATGAGTGTCTACATCAAACTTGTGTCGCATGTGCATAATTTCAACCATAAACAGATCGATAGCTTCTTCTGGCTTGCGGATTAAAAGTACCTACACAGAATTTGACCAAATCAAATATTAAACATGTGTTAAAAGCTCACCGCGTTCACAACTACGTCTGATAATTGATCTGCTTATGCATCATATAACTACATCCCATTTACAAACAATAACAAGGGTATATGACCATTAGCATGTATCCATTATGCTTAAAAAAATAAAACCACATGTTTCTACAACAATGAACATAGCCAAGAGAAAAAAAGTATCAGAATGTAATTTAAATACTTTTGTTCTCAATGTTGTCCTTGCAACCATCTTAAGTATTTTAATGTGGCTCTTCACCCATCACAACTGGAGTTATAAAATTTTCATGAAATTGCAATGTGGCTCTTTTAGCGATTTCGAAACCATCGACTAGAACACGTGGATGCATCCCTTCATCAACGAGAGTTCAAATCCATAAATAAAGTTAGCAACCTAAATACTCAGATTTCAAACTACAACAGAGATGCTAATGAATAAGAAAATAAAAAATATGCATGAAACATCTTGAAGCAAGAAGCTACACTATACCGATTAGCAAATTACTAAATTTTTTCCAACTCCAATTATAGGCATCATAAACCAGGCACTGGCGAAGCTTAAGCGAAGTGGGGGCGGAAATATTTGAAACCCATAATACTTGTTAATTTTTTGAAGCGGGGGGCGAAATTGTATTCACCCCCTTAATCACGAATGATCAAGTCTTGAACACCGAGTAGCTCCCTCATTGTTGCAAACTTGACTCTTGCCAATGCTTTAGTCAGAATGTCAGCCTTCTGAAGTTCTCCACTGATGTGTTCAACAATAATGTCTTCATTTTCAACACATTCCCTTATGAAGTGATAACGAGTGTCAATGTGCTTGCTTCTTTCATGAAACACCGGATTCTTCATTAATGCAATCGCTGATATGTTGTCAACATATAGAGTAATCTTTTCTTCTTTCCATCCAGTAAGTTCACTAAGAAGTCTCTTAAGCCATAAAGCTTGACATGCTGCAGCTGTTGCAGCCATGAATTCAGATTCACATGAAGATAGTGCCACAGTTTGTTGTTTTTGTGTGCACCAAGTTATAGGAGAGTTTCCAAAGTAGAACACTATTCCAGTAGTGCCTTTTCCTTCTTCAGTATTAACTCCATAACTACTATCACTATAGCCAGTTATTTTACATCCTCCATTCCTTTTATAGATTATACCAAAGTCTTTAGTTCCTTTGATGTATCTAAGGACTTGATGAATGGCCTTAAAGTGATGTTCTTTAGGTTCTTGCATGAACCTACTAAGTACACCAACTGAATAGGATAAGTCTGGTCTAGTATGTAACAAATACCTTAGACAACCAATTAGACTTCTATATTCAGTGGGATCAACTGGTTTTCCACCTTCAGTCTTAGTCAAAAGTGTACCAGGGTTCATTGGAATCTTAGTCTCATTACTATCAAGCATTCCTGCATTTTTAAGGATCTTAGTAATGTAAGCAGACTGTTTAATAGCTATCTCATCCTTTGTTTGGATAACTTCTATTCCAAGATAATAAGCTAGTAACCCAAGGTCACTCATCTCAAATTTCTCTTCCATTTGAGATTTAAAGAAATCTATTTCTTTCTTTGGAGTTCCAGTAACTATGAGGTCATCCACATAGACTCCAATAAGTAAAATAGAAGTTTTGTTTTTCTTTGTATAGACAACCTGTTCCAATGTGCATTTCTTAAAATCAAGTGATTTTAGAGTGTGATCTAGTTTCACATTCCATGCACGTGGTGCTTGTCTAAGTCCATATAATGCCTTGGAAAGTTTATAAACCTTTCCTGCATCTTTCACAAACCCTTCAGGTTGTGAAACATAAACTTCTTCTTTTAGTTCACCGTGTAGGAAAGCGGACTTAACATCAAGATGATGTACTTCCCATCCGTTATAACCTGCTAAAGCTAATATAAGGCGAACAGTTTCTATACGGGCTACAGGAGCAAAGACTTCATCAAAGTCTATACCATGCTGTTGTACATAACCTTTTGCTACTAAACGAGCCTTATGCTTAATGATTTCACCATTTGCATCTCGTTTAGTCTTAAATACCCACTTTAGGCCGATTGCCTTATGATCACCGGGTAACTTGGTTAATGTCCAAGTATTATTCTTATTAATAGAGTTGAGTTCAGCTTGCATAGCCTCAACCCACTTCTTGTCCTTAGCTGCCTCTTTATAATTTTGAGGTTCTTCAGCTAGGAGAAATTTATTAACATTTAGAACAATTTTTGGAGCTTTTTCATACACTTTTGCCAAAGGTTTAAAACCTTGCACGGGTGTATGGTCAAATGGATTTGACAAAATGTCAGAACATTCAGCATCTTCAGCTGAACTTTGTTCATGTGTACATGTTGGAGGTGTGACAATATTATTTGGTGAATTAGGAGATAAAGTTTCTTGATTATCATCCGTTTCATGTTCATCCCAATGTTTAATAGGAACCATTTCATTGTTTTCTTGAAGAACCTTTTCTTCAACAATGAATTCTACCCAATCAGGTTCCTTACTACCAACCTCACTCATGTATTCACTCCAATTCAATGATTCTTTTTCCAAAAATTTGACATCTCTACTGATGTAAATTTTCTTAGTCATAGGATCAAACAATCTACATGCTTTTGATCCTTCCTGAACTCCCAAATATACCATTTTCACACTTCTATCATCTAACTTAGTTAGATGATTTGATGGTACTTTAGCATATGCCACACACCCAAAAACCCTTAAATGTTTTAGGTTAGGCTTTCTACCCTTTAATGCTTCAAAAGGTGTAGAATTTTTCAAAGCTTTAGTTGGAATTCTGTTTAACACATATATGGTATGCCTTACAGCTTCACCCCAAAAGTTTTGAGGCATAGACATAGCTTTCATTATGCTACGAGTAGTTGATAACATTGTTCTATTTCTACGCTCAACCACACCATTTTGTTGTGGTGTATAAGGTGTTGTAAGTTGTCGGGCTATACCGTGTTCTTTACAGAAAGAGTTAAAGTCACTAGAAGTGAATTCTCCACCTCTATCAGTTCTTAATGTTTTTAGTTTGGTTCCAACCTCATTTTCAACCAACTGTTTAAATTCTCTAAAGATTCCAAAAGCTTGATCTTTAGAGCTCAACATGTATATCCACATATACCTTGTACAGTCGTCTACAAGTAAGAAAATGTATTTCTTGCCTGAATGTGTCGGAGGTGATATCGGACCACACAAGTCACCATAAAGCAGTTCCAAAGGTTTACCTGACTTGAATCTTGCTTGGTTCTGGAAAGGGGCCCTAATGTGTTTCCCTAATAAACATGCATCACATATTTGACTTGCATGGTTTATACGAGGAACACCTTGAACCAGATTTTTATGAGTCATCAACTTAATAGTGTCGAAGTTTATATGGCCCAGACGAGCATGCCAAAGCCATGCTTCTTCATCTATCTTTGATAATAGACATATGGATGCACCAATTTTCAAATTGATATTGTAAAGTCTATTCTTTGAACGTGTGACTTTCATAAGTAAAGTCTAATTGTTATCATATAGAAATAAAAAGTCACGTTCCATTAGAACCTTACACCCATTTTCAGTCAACTGTCCTAGACTGAGAATATTATTTTTCAGATTTGGAATGTAGTAAACATGAGAAATGATTCTCTGTTCTTTATTTTTACATTCCAGTAATATTGAGCCTTTACCCTCAATTTCAACAAATGAACCATCACCAAAACGAACCCTTCCAGAGACCTTTTTATCCAATTCTCTGAAGTGCTCTTTGTTTCCTGTCATATGGTTACTTGCACCATTATCCAAGTACCATAGACTTTCATTTGTGGTTCCATATTGACTTGGCTTAATTTCTTTCTCATTTAGAAGAACTTCTTGATGATCCCTTTGTTCATCAAGAATTGCCATTAATAAAATAGGCTCAACATCTTCTTCAACTAGGTTAGAATGTTCTTGTAACTGTTTCCTTTTAGGACACGTGTTTGAATAATGTCCACGTTCCTTAAAGTTATAACATCTAACCTTACTCATAGGTTTATGAGTTTTCTTAGATTTATTATAATGGGAGCCTTGAAAAGGTCTTTCATCCTTATCAACCTGCTTCCCTTTATCATCACGCCAATTCTTTTGTAATGAATTGAACCTGTTTGGTACTTGATTACCAAACTGTTTTCCATGACCTTTCTTATTGTCATGTTTTGTAAATAATAGTTTCTCTTGACTATCATTGGAAATTCCTTTTCTATACTTAATCCTTTCCTCGTAAGTTTTAAGTCTCCCGATAACATCATCTAGAGTCAGAGTATCTAGATTATTAAATTGCTCTACTGAGGCAATTATTTGCAGAAATCTATCGGGCATTGCAGTCAAGAATTTCCTTACTAGTGTAGGCTTATCAATTGTTGCACCACAACTAGTTGCCTTACTAACGATACTTGTTAGTCTCAAGGTGAATGAATCAACAGATTCATCATCTTTCATTATCAGTCTATCAAACTCAGACTTGATGCTTTGTAAACATGCCTGTTGCACTTGAGTAGCACCAACATGTCTGATCTAAAGTGTATCCCACACTTCTTTTGCTGTTTTACAATTCGCAACTTGTAAAAGCAATTCCTCAGACAGAGTTTGAAACAGATAAGCAATTGCAGATTTATCCTTTTTTGTATCTGATGTTGTTTCAGCAGTTGGTTCAATCGTCTCACGAAGACCATTAGCATCTAAAATAGCCTTCATCCTTATTGCCCATGTAGTGTAATTTAAGGATTTTAACATAGGGCATTGGAAATTTGTAAGAGACGGTCCCGGGTCCTTATGGATTACAACCGAGCCTTCAGCCATAGTTAATGATACACGAAGTAAAAAAAAACTTTTATGAACCAAGTAACAAAAGAGTAAAAATTAAACAACAAAGAACGAACCTTTGTTTTGTTTAATTTCAAAAAAAAATTCAAATTCCTAATCGTTAAGAGAATTTGATTAATTTTACCCTTACAGAATATATCAGACCGTGTCTGATTTCCGAAACACAGAAGTGATAGAAACGAATTCTCACCTCTTTGGTGTTCTTATTATTCTTGTATAATCACCAAATTAATCAATTACTTGTGTCTTATAACACAAATTGTACTTTGATATGAATCAGAATACTAAATTCTTAGTATCGAGGTTTTGGTTTGCAAATCAAACAAAGTTTCAACACACTAAACTTCGTGATTAAAATCACTGTCGTCTAGTCAATAACAATCTAGACTAAACCAGATTTCAAACATAAGTAGGCCTGCTGTCTTCGGCCAAACAAGCACAAAAATATCAAATATGGGAAACAAAATCCACTGGATAAAACACGAAGTAACTATTTTAAAAGAATTGAAACACGAAGTCAATTTAAAAAAAACGAAACACGAAGTAACAGTGATCTAATGTTTTAGTCAATGTCAATTTTGACTCCCCTTTTTTTTTAATTTCAACAGATGAAATAGATACACAAAATTGTCTGCGCACTTACTTGACCAATGAAGTGTAAATCCAAAAAAGCACCATGAAACACGAAGCAACAAGGCGTATATAATTTGGATTGAATGTCTTCTTTGAATCAAACCCGTGTACGATTTCGATAATATGATAAACAATCGAATGACTTTATACTGATTGTTCTTCACTTCGAATGAATCGAACCGTGTGGCCTTCCTGTACGAATCAGAAGAACACGAACAGAAACTTTGTAAAATACGAACAAATCTTCGGTTAGATGAAACGGATTCAATCTTCTGTTTGAACGCTTCAAATCGATTCTATAACACCAAATTACAGAAACCAGATTGAACTCTTCTAATCGGTGATTTGTTCTTCGATTTCAGATCGGAAGTAAATGTGGCTCTGATGCCAAATGAAATCCCAAAATCGAATAGAGAAATACGTGGTATGCAATAAACACGAAATTGAATTGCAAGATATATTTTCATTCAGACCTAAGTCGTTTATATATACACGACTTGAACAAATATTTACAATTTGACCCTTGCTAATTACATAATTGACACTTCTACTATAACACATATTTAAACTAAATTACATAAATAACCCTTAGACTTGACTTAGGAGGGATTAATTCTATCAGAAACCGCTATTTTTAGCTAAAAATAACATTTTGGCCAAAAAATTAACACTACGGACGGAAAAGGAGGGGGCGGTCGCTCCTAGCCCCAATAAAGGCCCATGAAACCAGACCCATACAATCTTCTATTAAGAAGAAGATTTAATACCAAATATCAACCGAAAAGTCCCCTAACATACATCTTAGGCTATAATAAGCATGATCATAATATAAATGAGTTAAGATCCTTCACTAAAATAACAAGTAAAGAACCGATACTAGGAGTTACATACTTTCATCAATATAGCACTCAGACTGTTTCATAAGCTCACCAATGAAGATGACCGTAGATGTTGTCCCATCTCCATTTATATCATCTAGTGCAACAGCTGTTCTTGCAATCATTAGTGCGGTCGGATTTTGAAATTGATGAAATCATGAATGAAAAAATTGATTGTTGTAAAACCAATAATCCAGTAATATCAGAAAAGAAAAGAATGCCAAGGAAGTAGGCCACAATAACCAAATAGCATGTAAGTGTTTAATGCATCTTTTTCTATATGTAAGATCCATTTCTAAAAAAGAACCATGCTTTAATGTTATAAACCTAAGAGCATTGCATTTCATATGCAACACACAATGATTATAGTCTATGGATAGTATTAGAAGTATAAAAGAACTAATATGATTCGTATCAAATGTTAGAAATTTTGATGTTTATACCCTTTAATTTCTATTTTAACATCTCAAAACATAAATATTACAGTCTCACATCCAAGTCAAAACTCAACTTCAAAGGAATACTTAATTTTTTGTGATAATTGAATCCTGGCATATATATAGTAGATATCTTTAACTTAAAGATGAATGTTGATGACAATATGTAAACCTAACTATATTCTATTATAAAAAAAAGTTGTATTTTTCATTTCTTTTGTGCATTTATGATTCCTAATATCCTAACTAAGATTCCATAACATCAACTCCTAGTGAAAGCCATCATACAGCTACTGAATAAACAATCAAACACCATGACGGAGCTTGAACGCTTTGAAAGGGGGCGAAAAATTACGGAAACCAGAATACATGTTGCTTTTTTAAGCGAAGGGGAACGAAACCATTATTTTTAACTAAAAAATAACCTTTCGGCCAAAAAATTAACACCGTTGACGAAAAAACAGGGCTCCGGCCATAAAGAATCTTCGTAATTGAACAAATAAACTTGTCCATTATATTCACGCTGCTTCGAATGAGTCTCCGACTCAAAGTTACAGTTTGAAAGTTAATCATCCAACACTTTTAACTATATTTTTAACAAAATAAGTAAAATAAAGTTAAAATTAGTGCAATTTTACTTCTTTTCGTTAAGAGCCCACACATACATACATGCACAGCAAACGAGGCATATCATCCGGCTACTGAAATGAACATAATTAACACATTTAAAATATAAACACCAAGAAGTTACCATCTCTTTTGATAACGTATTGCCATCCTTGGTCAATTTAAGGCTTCAGCCCCACCAACAAACCTATGACAATAAGAAATCAAAATGAAACAAGTTGTTGGATCGATCGGGTTATTTAACTTACACAACACTTTCACAAGGTATCTTCTATTAAGTTGATAGATGCGGAAATTCTATCAACTTGATTTGCAAAACAGATTGAAACAAATACAGAAAACAATTGTAAATTAAAGGTTAAAGTATATTGCATTCAACTGTTGAGATTGCAAGTCTTAGCTCAAGCACACGTCCCCTTGCTAAGTTACAGATGAAGAATTATATACTAAAACCTACAGATGTATCCTCGTAGGGATACAAGGCTGGACAAAATACTAGAAACAAACTAATGCTAAAACTAGTATATGTTATCGTCTTGATAGGCCAAGCCATATTAATTACAATTAATACAAAAGACTATATTGAATTTTACAATAAATGCCTACACTACAAAAGGAATTAAATTCTTGATATCTCTATAGTTCTGACAAATCTTCTTTGCTGCTGACTATCATAGGAATGTCTTCTTTGTTGGTCTTCATGAAAGAAAGCAGTTTTGATTATTTCTATAAGTATATGGAAACTTTGTTAGAACCAAGTCTTCGGAAGTCTTTATCTTCGGAAGCTGTTATGCATTCGGAAGTAGTTGTCTTCGGAAGACTTTGTCTTCCTTGGAAGATCTCAAAGAACAAGGTTATCTTCTGAAGGTACTTGGTCTTCAGAGGAACTTAGGTTCCTTCCGAAGACCATTTACTTCCGGAAGATAGCACTGTTCTTTCGAGACCTATATTTGACTTCAGGGAGTTGAGGCAAGAACTTAGATAGTTTTGAAGAGCACCAGCCTTCATGATCTTACACAAGTGATACAAACAAAAGTGTGGAAGATCTAAACAAGAAATTTACATCTTGATGGTGCCTTTAGGGCCGATGTTGGCGGAGATCGTCGTAGAAAATTCGAGCAAACAGGATTGGGACTTGGGAGCTTCTGCATTTTTCAGGTATAATAATCTTTACGAGTTAAAAACAGTCCTTCATATATGAGCTTGTGTGGAACTTACGTCCTTAAAAAATTCATATTCACAACTGAAAAAATGATCTGAAACTGAAAAATTATTTAACAAAAAATGGGTGTTTTATTTATTTATAACTATTTTATTATACTTTTTGAATTCAATCAACATAGTATTATAATATTTCTAATTTTAGTAAATATTTTTCAAATCACTTATTTTGGTAAAATAATTTTTTCATCAACACCCTTTTAGAAAAATCTATTATCTAAAAGGTATAAAAATAATTTCATTTAAAGTATATGAAAATTGTTTTTATTTTCTTTAAACATTTGACTATAATTTTTTTTATTTATCAACTATTATCAGCTTTTAATTTAACATCCTCCTTTGTTTTTTTTTTTATAAATTCTTAGCTTTTCAATTCGGTTTGTTCGAAATTGGAAAGCAAGTTAAACCCATATTCAATTTATTTAATTATTTTTTAATAAAGTGCTAGCTTTTGTCAGAAAAAATATTATATCAACAACAAAGAATTACAACATGAGGAGCATACCACCAAGCAAGCCCTTCTCTAACTTACACAAGGAGGCCAACAAAAAAAACATACACCACAATACATTTCCAAAAACAACAAGGCCTAAAGCTAACATTGTTGGACCTATATGCCTAAGACACAACGTGTAACAATGTTACTGTTGATACGATATCCCAAAAGGTCACACACTAAGCAAATAAATTCCATAAACACATTTAAACAAGGTTTAATGTGCATAACCCATTCTATGTCAAGAACATATTGTTGTTAAGTAAAATAGTAATATGAGATGAATCAATGTATAATATATATATATATATATATAATTAAAGATGGTTACTTGTTTTTATGAATTATACATACATATATGCTTAAGAGAATTGTATTTAAAGTTCATATTATTATCCAACATATTTAATTTATACAAAACATCCTCTCTCTCTCTCTTGCTTTTGAGATATGGCAGAAAGCATGGTGTAGAAACCATGTGATTTCTTGTTTGACTTTTTATTCAAAATGAATTACATGGTTTTAAGGAAACAAAAGTTACTATTTCAAAAAGCAACTTTTTCTCATCCTATCTATTTTGTAATATATTGATTCAAGTAAAGCAAGGGTGATACGGCAGATTCAAAAATTGGGAGTTTTTGAAAGAAAACAAAAATAAGAACTTAATAAAACTACATGCTAGTTTTCTTTTGTTCTTGTGTATTGTTTGATTTCTATTTTACACACATATAATCACCACAAATCAAGTGTTTTAGTGAGTGTGTATGTTTCTTGACATTGGGGTTGGAGGCTAGCATCTTTTGGATCATGCTTGCTTGGTGTGTTCATCTCTTGGAGTGAAGACACTTGTGTTCATACCATCCTCATTTTGTAGCTACCACTTCTCTACAAAGGTTGTTGATACTAAACACCCTATGGTTGTATTTTATTTAAATTTCAAGAACTACATATGGATCCTTGGTGGGTTTTGGTTTCTAAAGTTTTAGATTTAAACATGTTAAAACAAGCTTCCGTTGCAAATTAATTTTATAAGGCATGTTTAAAACCCAACAATTGGTATCAGAGCCACTTATGTATGTTCTTGAAATTTTAGACATATTTTGTTTATAAAAAATATTAAACCAAAAAACATATTATTTTTCAAGTAAGAAAAATAATATATGGTAGCAACAATTTTTTTTTAGTTTTATGTCACCAACTTGCACCATGCATTTAAGTCGGTAACAAGTTGCTAAAAAAATGTCAAGATTATATATTTTGTGTTGAATATGCAAAGCTAGCCATGACCTTGTGATTGTTTGTGTTCGATGTTCAATATGGTTGTAATATTCTTTTATTTGGGCATGTAATAATTTAATTTCAAGTCTTGCAATTTATTTACTTTTAAGATGTAAATATAGATTAGTTTGTATTTTATTTCAAATGTAATGTTGAAGACTTGGAAGATGGTGTCCAAAAGATGGTGCAACAAAGGAGTCCAACAAGATGACAAGATATGGATCTTGAAGCTAGTGGGAGTTCTAGTTCAAGATTATGCAAATTTTGTCCCTAGACCTTATGGTGTTTTGTGTGGCTCACAAAACTCCATACTTTGGCTTGGCTTTGTATACATATATTTTTACTTGTATGTTTATGTGGTTGTGTTCAAAAATCTAGGATTTTAAAGTATCACAAACCATTTTAACAAAATAAAAATGCAAGTAAAGAGTTTGATAAAATGACATTTTATAAACTCTAACACAAAATATTTTAAGCAAGTTTGAAGACTTGTGAGAAACTAAACTTATATATTTTAAGTTTCATAAAATTTGAGTTTAAGAAGATAAAATAATAAGGACTTTATTTTATAAAACTCAATGGCTAATAATATAAGTTTTATTAATAGCTAAAATGGTTCGACGCGTTTAATTACCAACATATTAATATCTAGGATATTAAAATGAATCGTCACGATCATCTAAAATTAAAATGCAAGACCAATAAATAAAACTAGGTTTTATTTCAAATGTAACGATCTCAAAATCATGCAAGATTTCGTTACATAAAACGTTTTGTAAAATCCATTTACATTAAAAACGAAATATACCCATTTTCTAAAACATAAGTCCATGCCATCCCATTTAGAAAACTTACGACATTACTAAATTTTCTAATGACGAAAGCACTAGGCCAGGTACTTAGATTATTTTGTAATGGGTGTAAGGTGGTGTGTCTATTTCCGAGAGTCTTGGGTTGGACATCACACGTTTCTAAAGTAGGACGACTTATAACTCGACTTTGTGATAAGTGCATAGGCCATTCACAAAGGGAGGGTTGGCATGAATGGGATTAAGCGTGCCGATATTAACATAAATGTTAATGAATCCCAAAAGTCTAAGAGTTGCAAGGAAGCAATTGGTTTATAAACCTACAAATCAATTTAATTCTTGTGACAAGTGCGTTAGGCCAATTACAAGAAATTAAGAGTGATGTGGATCTTAGCCTTTAACTAATTTAGGTTTTCATAATAAAACAAGGGTACTTAATTATTAAAGGATTTAAATATTAAAAGTAATAAAATTAAACTTTGTTTTGTAGATCACAACGACAAACAATGCAATCGTTCCCGCAAACAACTCCTTCGCTTTACGATCCATTTTAGATCGTGAGAAACTTAACGGCACAAACTTCATGGATTGGTATCGCAATCTTCGGATTGTTCTTACGCAAGACAAGAAAATGTACGTTCTTGAGGGACCCATCCCCGAGGCACCGGCACCCAACGCAACCAAGGTAGTTAGGGATGCGTGGGCTAAACACTTTGATGATGTTCAAACTGTTGCTTGTCTTATGCTTGCCACTATGGAATCAAATCTGCAACATGATTTGGAGTACCTAAAGGCATACAAAATCATTGAGGAACTCAAGTTGATGATTGAAGTACAAGCTAGACAAGAGATTTATGACACCATGATTTCTCTTGTCAATTGTCGGATGCAAGAGGAGACTCCCGTAGGCCTTCATGTGATGAAAATGAAGGGCTATGTATAACGATTGGAAAGGCTTGGTTCTCCACTTAAGAATGATCTAGCTATCATCATGATACTAGGGTCAGATCCTAAGTCATATAACCAATTTGTAATGAACTACAACATGAATGGTTTTGAAAAGTCTATCTCGGAATTGCTTGGCATGCTAAGGATTGTCGAGAAGAACATTACCAACAAGCCTCAATCAGTTCTCATGATAAGGGAGGGTCAAGTCAAGAAGCCAAACAAACAAGGCAAAGGAAAGGGCAAGAAACCTTGGGTGACCCCTAGTGGAAAAGGGAAGGCTGTGGCAAAGTTCAAGAAACAAGAACAAAAATCAGCAGCCAAGGCCCCTACAAAGGCTCCAAAGAACCCCAACTGTTTTCATTATGGAGAGCCTAACCACTGGAAGAGGGATTGCCCAAAATACCTCGCTGAGATGAAGAAGAACCCTGTTGGAGTTGGGACTTCAAGTATATTTGTAATAGAATTATATGCTTTCAGTAGTAACTCTTGGGTATTTGACACTGGGTGTGGTACTCATATTTGCAATGATTTGCAGGGGTTAAAGAAGGCTAGAGAGCTGAGGGAAGGCCAGTTGGTGCTCCATGTTGGTAATGGAGCTCGTGTAGCGGTTGAAGCCGTTGGAGAATACTCACTTTTGTTACCATCTGGCCTGTATTTGAAATTAAATAATGTTTGTTATGTACCATCATTGACTAGAAACATTATCTCGGCTGCTCGACTATATGAGCAAGGCTACACTTTTGGTTTCCATGAAGGAAACATTTTGATTTTCAAATCGAATGTAATGTACTTTGAGGCTAGGCCTCATAATGGTATTTATGAAGTTGATATTCATGGCTCATGTAGTGATAATTCTATTTATTCTCTCAATACCAAAAGATTAAAAACAAACTTTAATCAAACTTATCTTTGGCATTGTCGACTTGGACACATAAACAAGAAGCGTATGTCAAAACTCCAAACCGATGGAATCTTAAAGCCCACCAGATTGGAATCCTTTGACATATGTGAATCTTGTCTTTGTGGAAAGATGACCAAAGCACCTTTCACCAGTATAGGCGGACGTGCTTCCGATCTATTAGGACTTATACACACTGATGTATGTGGTCCTTTTAGAATAATGTCAAGAAGTGGTGAGAGATACTTCATTACATTTACTGATGACTTCAGTAGATATGGCTATGTTTACTTATTGAAACATAAGCATGAAGCGTTTGAAGTTTTCAAAGTGTTTCAAAATCAAGTACAAAATCAGCTTGGTAAAACGATAAAAGCCATTCGGTCGGATCAAGGTGGTGAATATCTAAGCTACGACTTTAATGAACATCTCAAGAAATGTGGGATTATTTCTCAACTCACTCCGTTAGGAACACCACAACATAATGGTGTATCCGAACGAAGAAATCGGGCTTTATTAGATATGGTTCGATCTATGATGAGTCGTGCTAACTTGCCTCACTCTTTTTGGAGCTATGCCTTGGAAACGGCTGCCCGCATAGTCAACATGGTTCCAACCAAGAAGGTGGATAAAATACCATATGAATTATGGTATGGAAGAAAACCAAATTTATCCTACCTTAGGGTATGGGGTTGTGAGGCTTATGTCAAACGTGAGACATCTAATAAGCTAGATCCCAGAGGCGAAAAGGTAATTTTCGTCGGATACCCTAAAGAAACAAAAGCATATTATTTCTATCATCCCACTGACAAAAAGGTTTTCATTGCACGATGAGGAATCTTCTTGGAGGAAGATTTTCTTTCAAAGGGGATGGATGGAAATAATGTTGATCTTGATGAAATTCAAGATTCACACAATGCTGGACCTGAGGTAAGAAACATTGATCAACAAATTACTGTTGAGCCTGAACCTTGCTTAGTTCAAGCACCTATTGTAACACATGACGTCCGTAGATCTGAAAGGATTCGTCGCGAACCTGAAAGATTTGATGATATATATTTAGTGGATCAATCCGAACCGACTAACTATAAATCTGCTACATCGGATAAAGAATCTGATAAATGGCTTAAAGCCATGGACGTAGAGATGCAGTCCACGTATGACAACCAAGTCTGGGATTTGGTTGATCTACCTCCAAATAGCAAGGCTGTTGGGAGCAAATGGATTTTCAAGAAGAAAACCGACATGGACGGAAATGTGCATACTTTTAAGGCACGGCTAGTTGCAAAAGGTTTTACTCAGACTCAAGGAATTGATTATGAGGAAACCTTCTCTCCTGTAGCCATGACTAAGTCTATCAGGATATTAATTGCCATTGCTGCTTATCATGATTATGAGATATGGCAAATGGATGTCAAAACGGCTTTCCTTAATGGACATCTGAATGAAAATGTTTATATGGTACAACAAGAAGGTTTTGTCGATCCCAAGTATCCTGATAAAGTATGCAAGCTCAAGAAATCCATTTATGGATTAAAGCAAGCATCCAGAAGCTGGAATCTTCATTTTGATGAGAAGATCAAAGAATATGGATTTATCAAAAATGAAGATGAGCCGTGTGTTTACATGAAGACTAGTGGGAGCACTGTTGTATTCCTAATCTTATATGTTGATGACATTTTACTCATTGGAAACCACAATCCAATCTTGAAAGATGTTAAGTCTTGGTTGAGTAAATGTTTTGCAATGAAAGATTTGGGAGAAGCTGCATACATTCTAGGAATTAAGATCTATAGGGACAGATCTAAGCGGCTCATTGGCTTAAGTCAAAGTGCATACATTGATAAGGTTGTTAAACGCTTCTCAATGCAAGATGCCAAGAAAGGTTTACTACCGATGGCACATGGCACTGTCCTTGACAAATCTCATTGTCCTAGTTCGGATAAGGAGATTGAAAGGATGAAAGGGATACCATATGCTTCAGCAATTGGGTCTATTATGTACGCCATGTTATGTACTAGACCGGATGTATCGTACGCTCTAAGCATGAAAAGTCGTTACCAACAAAACCCGGGAGAGAGACACTGGGTGGCTGTCAAGAACATTCTAAAGTATCTTCGGAGGACTAAAGACATGTTCTTGGTATATGGAGGAGTAGAGGAAGAGTTGACTGTGAGATGCTATACAGACACAAGCTTCCAAACTGATCGTGATGATTCGCGATCACAATCGGGATATGTGTTCACCCTCAATGGTGGAGCAGTTACCTGGAGAAGCTCCAAGCAAAAGGTAGTTGACCGCCTCTGAGGCTGCAAAGGAGGCTGCCTGGATGAAGAAATTCATTACTGATCTCAAGGTGGTGCCGAGCATTGAAAAACCCATTGAGATTTTCTGTGATAACTCTGGTGCTATTGCTCAAGCTAAAGAGCCAAGGTCACATCACATAAATAAGCATATTCAGAGGACATATCACTATATTCGAGAGATAGTAGAACGAGGAGATGTCATCATCAGCAAAGTACAATCATATTTGAATGTAGAAGATCCATTCACAAAGCCCATGCATCAAGCGAAACATGAGTCGCGTGCTAGTTCTATAGGGCTTTGTATGTCTAGTGATTGGATCTGGTTTGTATTTTGTTACTTGGATAATTATGGACTATGTAGCAGTATCATTATATTTGCTTTGACTTTTGATAATGTCTTACGTTTATGATCATTGTGTCCTATGTTAGCACGTTTAAATCCATGAATAACTAGGTTATTTTAAATGCCCATAGTCGGTCATAATTATGGGAATAATTATGAATTAAGACTATTGTTGATTGATTGGTTGGCTAAGTAAAGGAACCAAAGATCACGAATATTTATGAGATAAATATTGGGCGTGACCGCGTTCAAAGACACTTCATGGATCGACGTCTTGAGTGTTTTTGAAAATGGTAATGTCTTTATATCCTTTGACCTGAGATACATATTGGGACTTAATTGCATGATGTGTTGTTCTTTGACACTGCCTAATGTTGTTTTTGACCAGGCAACAATAAGGGTTTTCGTTGGGAACAAAGCAAAATGTAGTGAGATGCGTATGTAGTCAATAAGGGATCTGTACCTTTTTCAAGGTTGATATCTTTGGGCCCATCGTTGATTCAAGCTGATTTAAAAGCATGGCCATGCTCAAACTTATGTTTGATATTAATCACGTTGAATTTTGAACGAGAAATACAATTGTTGAACAACATATGAGATTGATGTTAATCCATGTCTCATGTTTAACTAGATATCTATTACAGAAGGATGATCGATATTACCATACACCGTTGTTATTAAACCTAAGGTTTAATTAAATGGGTGTTGAGGATGATGTAAATATTGTATCATTAGGGGCAGTGAGATGTTGCTAGACGTCCACCACTGTCTACACTGATGCATGTTGAATCTTATGCAAGTGGGAGATTGTTGGACCTATATGCCTAAGACACAACGTGTAACAATGTTACTGTTGATATGATATCCCAAAAGGTCACGCACTAAGCAAATAAATTCCATAAACACATTTAAACAAGGTTTAATGTGCATAACCCATTCTATGTCAAGAACATATCGTTGTTAAGTAAAATAGTAATATGAGATGAATCAATGTATAATATATATATAATTAAAGATGGTTACTTGTTTTTATGAATTATACATACATATATGCTTAAGAGAATTGTATTTAAAGTTCATATTATTATCCAACATATTTAATTCATACAAAACATCCTCTCTCTCTCTTGCTTTTGAGATATGGCAGAAAGCATGGTGTAGAAACCATGTGATTTCTTGTTTGACTTTTTATTCAAAATGAATTACATGGTTTTAAGGAAACAAAAGTTACTATTTCAAAAAGCAACTTTTTCTCATCCTATCTATTTTGTAATATATTGATTCAAGTAAAGCAAGGGTGATACGGCAGATTCAAAAATTGGGAGTTTTTGAAAGAAAACAAAAATAAGAACTTAATAAAACTACATGCTAGTTTTCTTTTGTTCTTGTGTATTGTTTGATTTCTATTTTACACACATATAATCACCACAAATCAAGTGTTTTAGTGAGTGTGTATGTTTCTTGACATTGGGGTTCGAGGCTAGCATGTTTTGGATCATGCTTGCTTGGTGTGTTCATCTCTTGGAGTGAAGACACTTGTGTTCATACCATCCTCATTTTGTAGCTACCACTTCTCTACAAAGGTTGTTGATACTAAACACCCTATGGTTGTATTTTATTTAAATTTTAAGAACTACATATGGATCCTTGGTGGGTTTTGGTTACTAAAGTTTTAGATTTAAACATGTTAAAACAAGCTTCCGTTGCAAATTAATTTTATAAGGCATGTTTAAAACCCAACAAACATAACAAACAAACTAAAAGCATGTGCAAACTAGATGGCATAAAAAAATAATTAAATAAACAACCATGGGCCAAAGTTATCTTGAGCCAGGCTAGGCCTTCCGAAACCGCGGCAAGGCCACTCACAACTGCAAGCACCAAAGGGCACACCAGGCCTGTATTCAGTTTTTATTCAATTTAATTTGAATATCACTAAATTTGGTTTGATTTGGATTTCGATTAAGACCTAGTATTCCATAAATCTAACCGAAGAATGCTTATAAGGTTGTTGTTGTGCTAGGTTGTAAAAGATTTTGAAATCACATACAAGGCATATGACGTATTTGATTTGAATATAATCACATATATGATTCAAAACGGAAGTATCATATTTTGATTCGTTTTTTCAAAGCTTAATTAGAACGGCTACATATATCCTCAATTGTAGAAAATACTTCTTAAAATTGTAGAATTATTTGGTGCTTATATGTTGTTTAAATAGTTTTAGGCTTAACACTCGCTTAAAAATAGTTTAAAACATTAAAAACCTATTTAAAAAGTTGATCGTTGTTTTTTAAACTAATTTTAATTTTTAAATAGTCAAAATTATTTAAATAGTTCAAACTCAACTCAAACTGTTACTCGCCATAAAAATAAGTGTAAAAAACTCAAATATAGACGTAAAGATAATAAGATATATAATGTTCCCTCAAACTAAAACATTAAAAAAAGTTGAAAAGAAAAGGAATGCCTCAGAATTAAAAAAGGCACAAACTACAAATTTAAGACTATAGTGCCATAAATTATTAATGTGCGCCTAATTATTAGTTTCGAACAGATCTAAGTCCATGTCCCCGTTACAAGTTATATTATTAAACGACTCATCAGTGGTAAAATAAATATACAAATAAATAAAAAGCAGTTGCAACTAAAATCAGGCATTAGCATAAAGTGAGTGAGTTTTGAATTAAACACAAGGTTAGAGCATAAAAGATGTAATCTGCAAATCTCTAAATATTTTGACAGAGCTCCAATATTTTTAGTTTTTGACAATGCTTCAAAATGACAAATTATACATAAAATATCGAGTTTTAATTTGTGCATCATAAAATCAAACGACTTCTAGCTTGGTGATACTCACTCGACTTTTTTTATAAGAGGTCAAAGGTTCACATCTCTTTGTAAATAATTGTTTTTAAATAAGCAGGTGGTTTTTCCCGTATAGACTACGGCCACCTGATTGATGATAGCAAGTTGCCCATTTGACAAGTAATATTTGATTTAGTAGTTGAAAAAATTGTATGCATTTCCTCACCCCCATAATCAATTATACACATATCAAATTCAAGCATTTGCTTTTCATACCTTTTTTTTTAAACGACAATACTATCCTACTCATACTCCTAAATTACACCCAATTTCTCTTTGCTTGGATTTGAACCCAAGACCTTCTTTCTAAGAGGCAATGCCTCTACCAAGTAGACTAGCCCCACATCTTACCTATATTTTAACAGTCATCACATCTTATTCTTAAAAAATACACCTTAAGACTCTCCACAGCCATTGCCCCGCGTTGCCAGCGGGATCCAACCCTTCGGCGGCTTTCAGCGGGAACACCGCCACTGGCCTCAGCGGGCACCGCCCAAACCCTTCTCACGGCCCCCGCTCCCCGCTTGGTTTCCTGCTTTTTGATGGGCCAAAAAAAAAAATCAGTGGGGTGATGTGGAATAGTAGGGAAGAGTTTTCAGTGGGGTGACCATTGTGGGTGTTTAAGATTTTCAGTGGGGTGATGACGTGACAAGAAATTTCAATGGGGAAGGATTTTCAGCGGGGTGACCGCTGTGGATAGTCTAATTATGGAACCAACTTACCTATATAAAAACTTGTAGCAGAGCTTAGGGCCCTCAAGATTTCGGTGTCTTTATGTTATCAGTTTGTTTAATTTGTATAAAAAAGAATATGAAATTACTCCATTTGTTATAGGTTTATACCCTTTAGAGAGAAACTATAAAATTCAATTCATAGCAAAGGTGTATTAGTTTAGTTTAGGGGTAAATTAGTGCATGATTTATTTGTCTTTAAAAAAAGTAATCTAAATAGAGAAATATTAAATTCTTTATCTTATTTTTAAAATTTTAAATGTTATATTATATATCAAAACAAATCCGTATAGACAAAAAAATGTCCTAATTTTAATATCCGCTTTAGGTTTTAACAAAGCTTGAGCTAGCTTACAAGAATGAGATTCAAATATATAATTTATACTTGTAAATGAATATATTCGAGTATCTAATTTTTATAATTATGTATATCTAAAATGTGTGTTTTCATCTTTATCTGCTATCGTATTTTGTATCATATAAAGATGAGTTTGTTTTACCACATAGATAGGGAATTATAATTGAATATTATCTATATTTATACTTATATATTTTTTATAATCACATAATTAATAATTTAAATTACTTTAATCAAACGTACGAAAATTATGAGGCACGACTAAAAGTAAATATACAACTCTAAAGTCGCATATCGCATAGCTGTCTATATATGTGTGAAATTCTTCTTACACGACTATATATAGAGGTGTTATATACTAGACTTCATAATCTTAACTCAAAGCAAGATAAATGAATTGCTTTATGTGAACAATTATCTTATTTTGCGTTAAAATTAGTAGTATCATAACATAAAACAATCTGAGATATGTAACATCTTAATTAACACAATGCGCCAATGCGCGTTAAGATGACTAGCCTAAAAATTATAAAAGTAAAATAAATTCAAACGAGTAAGCATTATCACAAATATACTGATGATTAAATTACTAAAGATTATGCAAATAAACGGTTTGTTTACTTACAACTCATTTTAACTTTAACTGAATTAATATTTTTTTAAAAGCGACACATTTAAACTACTTTTGCTTAAAATGCATCCCGCATCCTTCCTGACCCATGGGTGGTTCTATGTAGTTGGGAATGGGTTCACAGGAACCCACCACAAGGAAGCGTGGCCCCCTTGAACCCTGTTTGGTACGGAACTCAGAATTATTAAAAAAGCGTGCACTTCGTACCTCTGAACTCTTTAATGACGATGTATCCGGTTACATCTAATTGAAGCGTCCGAAAATAGTGAACACATTAGAAAATTTTCCTGAATCTGCCACTCTCTTGACCCGAATCTGTTCTAACCTGTTATGGACTGGGCATGAGCCGACCTGACCCGACCCAAACCGTGTAAGACTTATTGCATGCCCAACAAGATAGTTATTTTTACGATTTTATTATATATTAACCACTTACAGGTTCGCAACTTGATTGTGCCAACTTGTAAATTAACCTCTAAACTCATTTTCTCATTATTGGTCTCAAAAAATATTGATTTTAAACAGTATATAAAACAAGTTTAAGATATTAAGAATGTTCAAAAACTTATGTTTAAGTATCCATTTATCGATTCCTTTGTATCGGATTTAAACATAAATACGAAATCAGTAAATAAGAATATAGATTAGATGAAACATGTGAATCCAGTGAAAGCATTAATTGTTGATTTCAGACATGGTGCTTGAGATGAATCTGACCGGGTTTCCATTTAGGGTGGACGATTAGGATGGATTAGGAGAGAGGCTCGGTTGAGGTTCACGAATTCTCTATTGGTGAGGAGAAAACGTGAACAACGATGTTAACACTGTAACCTTAATCTCATATTTATATACACCCAAGGGGGAAACCCTATATAAGATAAATAAGGATAATTACGTCCATCAAATAATTATCTATCTGTTAGGGATATTTAGGTAATTGATCTATTAGTTAAATAATTATGAGGCCATTATTCATTTAATTATTTATTTCCAACATGTTCTTCTAGCATTGTTCGATCCTAGCTTGGCAAGTAATCTCACTAGCTCATGTCTACAATCCATTTACACATTTGACCTAAAAACACCAATTTTTATATTTACCGTTAGTTCGTTAGAACTAAGTTAATCACAAGTTCGATGACACAAAAGTAAACAAGCTAAACAAAACAAGTTATAAAAATTCAACATTTTGGGTGTATGATACTTAAGGTTGGATGTACCATATGACCATTTACACCGTAAATAGAAAATTCTGGATGCGCCATACCTTGCTGGGCGTACGAAGCCAATGAAGATTTGAATGAACCAACAACCATACATGAATGGTCGAAGATTCTCTCATATGGTTGAATTTTTTTCGTAATTTTAAATAAATACTGAATTATCTTTACATAAGTGAGTTTGAGTTAATGAAATATAATTCTAGTTCCAATCCATTCCTAAATCCATATATGCTCAAACAAACTAATCGCAATACCATCCCAATATTTTTGATATTATTCGTTGGCAAAAATATTTTTTGGTAGCAACATGGCATTTAACACGAGAATTTTTCTCATCGTGTTTTTGGTTGCAAAACGGTCACAAAAGAGCAATTGTTTTATTTTATGACAAAGATTAAGGTTGCAAAAACCATAAGCACACTAAACACAATGAGAGTTAGAGTTCAAATTCCAAGCTCATTAAAATCCGCAAACCAAAGTCACGCCTCTTACTTGTTTTGATTTAAACAGTCTGAAAAGTTGTTAGCTACTATAAACACCAAAAAGTATACCCTAGGGATGTTATCGGTACTTATATGTAGAGTACCAAAAAATTATCAAGAGAGAAAAATGAGTAAAAGAGTAAAACAGACACTCTTATCAATTAAGGTGTTTTGGTCTAATTTGGTACGGATCCTTTATTCAATACTCTTTCACATGTGAACCAGCTTAGAATTAACATACCCCAACAAAATTTAGTTTTTGACTTGCTAATATATATTTTTTGAACAGCAACAGTGAACCCAGGATATCACCAAGCAAAACTCGGATCATATAACAATATCTGAACCCAGATACATCACCCTAGGAGAAAATCCTTTGTGAAAACCCCCTGACCCCCTAGCCCCGATATGCCTTGGGAGGGATTTGAACCTATAACCTTTCATTTTGAAAGTCAGAGAGTAACGATAGGGCAAAACCCCTAGTTCAAGAAAAATATTTGACATTTGAGTTCAATACAGATCGAATCCACAAGTAGATTTGCAAAATTTTTGGTAGTGTTCAAAAACCTTTGACAAAAGTCATACTCACCTAGACCTCCCTTCGTTTTTCGTCATTTTCTCAATTATAATTCATCGTTTACTGAGGTTCAAACTATCTTAGTTCAATGCTTGATCATTTGTGAACTAGTTGTGTTTGATTATTTGTTTTGTTCGACATTCACCAATGTTCGTGCTTTATTCAACACGTGTGTGCGTGTTTCGATAATTCACCGAATTATCGTGTTTGTAACTGTGTTTGTACCATGGTGCAACGTGTCACACTAAATTAACTAATTCTAGTGTCACGTATGCAATTGTTAATTAAATAAACATTTAATTAAATGAAAACGCTGACCTGTTGTCACAACCCACGCCGTGTGAGGAATCCATGGCGCGTGACTATGTGTTCATGTGCCAATGTTGGAGAATAACCCATAATTAACTATGTTTCATAATTAATAATTCATTTAAACAAACATAACATACATATTATACAACAAGTTTATCATAAGATAATTATTATACAATACGATGTTTTTGTTTTCTTTCTAGGTCACAACTATTGCTGCTGTTGATCCTGACGTAGATTCCTTTACTGATGCTCCTGATTACCTGAAACATGTAGATAAAAGTCAACTATGAATAGTTGAGTGAGAATCATAGGTTTTGTTGATGTAAAATGATTGTTCAAACAATGATTTTCATGATATAGTAATCACAAGTGATCAAACAGGTACTTTGAAATTGAATCTACTTGAGCATGCAAACATCATACCTATGTTCAGTGATACAGTTCAAGAGATGAGGACTTTTGATATTGTGATAGAGATACTAACGGCAAAATCCCATGAAATCACACAAAAGGCACATGAAATCACACAGATATCAGTGATGCATATCATATGTTCAGAAATAGTTTGCAGAATTACCCCGATGTTTATAAAACAATAAAGAGAAAAGGGGTTGTACGAAACTCACCTGATGATATAAAGGTAGCAGAGTATCACCAAACTGATAGTACAGAGATGATTCTGCATTTAGTTATATTTAATAAGTTATTTATGTTCTAGTTTACTGATTAGATCTTCCTGAACGTTCAATGTCAAAGACATTGCTTAGTAAGTCATCAAACCGATATTAATTGTTTAATTGATTAATTTAGTATTATATCATACAATGTATGATAATGTAGGAACCTACATTGCATTAGATTCCCAATACAAGGTTGATGACGCTCTTGATTAATCAGAATAATCTAGGATTAATCAAATAGTTAATGTTGTTGATTATAATGCTAAAACAGTTTCTAGATGATTTAATGGCTTAGAAATGATTAATCCTTGTTATTGATTATCCAAATATCATGAAATATCACAATGTAGCATCAGAATAGGTGAAATAACTAGGTTTAACATACTAATCTGACTGTTATCACAAACATCAGATAATCATTCCAATTAGGGGTGTTGTTCGGGTTGGTTTCTCGGGTTTCGGGTTATTCGGTTCGGGTTATTCGGGTTTTTGTAATCTGAAATTGGAACCAAGAACCGAACCATTTAACTTCGGTTTAATTGGTTCTTGGGTTTCGGTTCTCGGGTTTAATCGGGTTGTGTTAAACGGTTCTTGGATAATAATTGAAAAACTAATATTTTATTTTTCAAACAAATAAATTTAAAACATGTTTAACAAAAACATATATTTCCTTAAAAATTTCAAATGTTTAACAATAACATAACTAAAATGTGTTTAACCAAAACATACATTTCTTCAATAATGTCAAAACATATAGAGGGTTTGAAAATAAACAAAATGTTACCGCCCCTTAAAACCTTAGTTCGGGTTATTCGGGTTTACCCGAACAAACCTCGTGGGTACCCAGGGACCGAACCATTCTAAGTTTTCGGGTTCGGCTAATAGGCTTTTTCGGGTTGGGTATTTTCGGGTTCGGGTTTTTCGGGTTTGGGTACGTGTTTTTCGGGTTGGATTTCGGGTTCGGGTAAAAAACACACCTCTAATTCCAATGAGTATGTTAATGATTGTGATTAGTTTGAAATACTTAGATTTAACCTTTGCATTTCAAAGATTAATCAAACTAATCACCTACATTGTCATAATCAAATGGTTTAAACCATTATAATCATGGGTATGATTTCATGCAAACCGGGCATCACAACGGATCAAAACAAGGATTTAACCGTTAAAACTTCGTGTTCTTCATTTATAATCAATCCTAGCCATCTTCTAGGAAATAATCAACAATCCTAACTATCTTATTACGTTCAAAATCAAGATCTAATCAATCAAAATCAAACTAGAAGGTTAAAACGAACCGTTACCTGATCTGACGAATTTCTGCGGTTAAACAGCGATCAGGACTTGTATATATGATTCCTAGTGCGATCCACACAATCCAGAGGCTTCAAAATGGTGTTTAAAAGATGAAAATATGGCTTTGGGTCGTTCAAAGGGCGAGCAGAACGTTTAGAAGAAGAAATATGATGATCCCCATGCGTTCTGATCCTTAAACCAATTTTTAGCCGACATAGCCCGCCGGGCGTATCGCCCCAGTTGGAGGGCTGGACTGGGGCGTACCGCCCCACGTCACCTTCGTCACCATTTTGATTTTAAACTTCGTTTCGCGATTCCGGGAGCATACGAACTCCGTTTTGCGCGCGGTTTTCGCCCACGTTCATCATTTTTCACATACTATCAATCTCTAATAACCAAAGTTGCTAAATCCTCATGGATTTCAAGCACGACCAAATGTGTTCACGTCATTAATGCCGAATTTTCCGTACGCAACTGTCACACTACCCGCCAGAACGCCGTTATGCTAACGTCTAGATACACACCAGAATGTCGTTATGCTAACGTCTGGCTACCCACCAGAACGCCGTTATATGATACTTGTTTTCCCGCATATGATCATACCAGTACTACCAAGGGCTTGATAACAAGTTAATGATATTTACATAAGAATGTGCCCAAATAGCCTCCACATAACCAAAGTTCCCAAGTGATACGCTCGATTTAATGATTTGGTAAAAGATTTACTCGATAATAGTTTGTCATGATTTTCCTGATAAAACCAATAAATGATTTCACAGGAGTTGATAAATGTTTATCATCATTCAGATGATACTCATATATGATTTCACAATATTTGATAAAATATGTTTTAAAAATGCATCTACACGTTCCACCCCGAGTTTTGGTAAACATTTAAAGAAAGAGAGGAGGGGCTATGATCTCACGGTTTTATGTTGATGATGATGATCTTGGTGTTCAGCTGATAGGAAATCCTCTATATGGTTCCTATAATAATTGATAACTAACTGAATTAATCACGACATTTTCGGATTAATCAAATAGATGTTATTGTTGATTATAGTACTGATGTGTGTTTGATTTTCATGCTCTTTAACAGTTTAAAGTTGTGTTTTTATGGGCATTTTATGTGGAATGATGATACTTTGATATACAATTGTGAATTGCAGGTAAAAACACATTAGAGGGATGCCCGGAGGTGTTAACGAGACGAAAAGATGCACAGATGGATCAGAAACTGTCGGGAAAAGCTCAAAACTTGGGAAGCGCATATCTTGAGCTAGAGGAAGAGTTACGGAAGCCATAATATATGAAAACCGAGTTTCTCGACGAGACGAAGCTGTTGGTGAGATCAGACTGGGCGTAGGCTACGCCCAAGTCAGCGTAGGCTACGCCCGGGCGTAGCCTACGCCCAAAAATTCAGCGTTGACAGAAATTTCCCACCGTTCAGCTTGGCCCAGCGTAGGCTACGCCCAAATTGGGCGTAGGCTACGCCCAAAACGCGGAAAACGAGTTTTTAACCCTATTTCGCCTATTTTCAAGCCACATTCCATCCAAGTCGAAAGTTAAGGTTTTTGGGGCCAATTTGGGACGATTTTGGGCAGTTTTTGAGTGGATCTAACCCTTCAAATCAAGATTCAATTCAAGAATTCATCAATGGAATCAACAATCGAAGATCAAATCGCGATGAGGCAAGGCTAGTTTCTTCGTAATCGCTTCCGGTTGATTAGGGTTGTAAGTGAAACAATGTTTGAATGTTGAATCTAGGTTTTTGATTGTAAACTTGATACGATTTCTCTTTGGTTGATTTATACAATAGATTTATGTGTTCGTATTATTGCGTTACCATCAGTGATTCGGTTTTCTTGCATCGTTTACTCATTGGTAGTCGTGTGATGCGTTGTGTATGTCTATTGGTAATTTTGTGAATGAGCAAGTCTTAAACGTTTGTTCCATCTTTATCACTTTAATTGAATTGATTGACAACATCAGTTTTATATGATTTTAACCTAGGTTTAACTTACATTCATTGTGGATCTTGCAACCTAAAAACCGGAAGTGATTACCTTTTCATTAATTGTTTTCAAATCAAATTTAAAGTTTCTTTCTTTTAAACCATTCTCTTAATCCAATTCAATCCAAAGTTTTCCTTTTCTAAGATTAATTCGTTTGTAGTCAAGATTAGCACTTTCCACTGATTCCCTGTGGAGACGACCTTACTTGCCCTTGCTATAGTCAAAGGTAGCTAAGTTCTTAATTATAAATTGTTTTTGATTGACCTACGACACATCGATCAAAATGGCGCCGTTGCCGGGGAATCAACGCGCAAAGTGCTAGTTTTTAGTTTAGCTTTAGTTTAAGTTTAATTTTAGTTGTATTTGCTTTTCAAAAACATAAAAATACAAAAAGATTTGATTTTTCTTTTATTTTTGTTTTGTTTTGTTTATTGTTCGGAATTACACGTGGGTTTTCTTTGTTTGTGTTGTGCAGGTAATTCTACAATTGCATGCATACCCGTTATTCAAGGAAGACATCACCGTTGATCTTTGATCCTGAAATTGAGAGAACAGCAAGACATAACCGGGTGTTGCATAGATCCGGTTTGATAGTTCCTCCAATTCAACAACAAATTGATCAAGAAGCATCAACCATGAGTCATCACAGTGATCATGGAGCACCAACAAACTACCCAATTCCACCATCACCACCACATCCTAGACCACCACCTAATTACCAAGAGGATGATGATTTTCAGCCTTATCCCGAACCACCTCAACCACCGCTTCAAGCACCACCTCAAGGTCTATATAGAGGGGGCAACTTCCAACCTTTTGGACCTCAACCAAATCCTATCTTTGGGCCACCACCAAATCCACCACCTCCACATAACCCACCAAGGACTCCACAAAGATCTAGTCAAGGGTCGTCTGACACACAATCAATTCATTTGAATCGTCATGATACACCTTCTCGTCGAGCAAATAGTTTGTATCAAGAGGACAACATAAGAGGACGGGTTGATGATTGGGATGATGGAGTGGTCAATGAAGGAGATCAACATTATCAAGGAGGTTGGGATAATAACAACCCTGATGCTGGATATGGATATCATGGTCATCAACAATATGCTTATCATAATCAAGGATATCAAGGTCGACACGGAGTCCCTAGAATGCCTGATGTCAATCAATATCCTGATGGAGGATATGACCATTTTCATGATGGTGTGCCAAGGGCACCTAATCGAGGCCTAGTTCAAGGTGTGGAAAGTCATTTTAGACCACACATAGCAGTGAATGCTTCACCTATTGTCCGTCCTGAGGTGAGAGGAAGATCATTTGAAGTAAGGCCACAGTTCTTGAATGTGTTACCCAACTTTTATGGCAAAGCATCAGAAGAACCATATCTTCATTTGTCAGAATTTGAAGCTGTTTGTGGTACAATAGGAGGGCAAGGCTTCACACCTAATCAAGTGAAGCTAGTTTTATTTCAATTCACCTTGAAGGATGCAGCTAAGTTGTGGTTTCTAGCATTGCCATCTGCTAGCATTTTCACTTGGGAGGATTTGCAACAACAATTTCTTGATGAATACTTTACTCCCCAAAGAACAAGTGATGCTAGGCATGCTATAAGGACTTTTCAGCAACAATCAGGAGAGTTATTCTATGAAGCCTTCAAAAGATTCAAGCAGTTGCTAAGGACTTGTCCACATCACGGGATTTCCAAATGGGAATTAATTACTGCTTTTCATGATGGTTTGTCCACTGATGACATAAGGGATGTCAATTCCACTACAGGTGGAACATTTTTGTCCAACCCAGTAGATGTGGATTGGGACTATTTGGAGAAGATGGCAGTAAACTCCAAAAGGCAAGCACAGTCAAGTAGAAGGAAGAAGTTTGCTACAGTGAAAGCCTCGGGAAGCTCCTATGATAGAATGGAGAAGTTGGAGAAAACAAATCAAGCATTGGAAAGAGAGTTAGCAAATTTGAAGATGAGTGGAATCAATGGTGCTACAAGGGAGAATCAAGTGTTCCATGTTTGTGATGGATGTGGAGAATTAGGTCATGCAACTATGGATTGTCCTAGGCAAGTTGGAAGAAAAGAAGAAGTGAATCAAGTTTACGGAGACCGAAAACAATATGATATGAATTCCAATACATATCATCAAGGTTTAAGGAACCATCCAAATTTTTGTTATGGTAACTCTTCTAATCAATCTAATCCTAATTTTCAGGGATCAAGTCAAGGAAGCCAACAGTACCAAAACAGGCAGTCAAACTACAACAATCAAGGGTACAATCAAGGTGGAAACAAGGGCTACCAAAGGAATTACCAAACAAATCATGATCAAGGAAGCTATTCGGGAACTTCTGAAACATCAAACAAGGAAATCATGGATTTTCTCAAAGAAATGAAGAAAGCCAATGAAGTACGAGACAAATCAGTCTTGGCATTATCCAAGCAAGTGGGACAATTGGCTGAAGAGGTAGCGATATACAGAAAGGAATCGGGTAAGCTACCTAGTGATACTGTAGTAAACCCTTTGCATCAGAGTTCCACTTCAAAGAACACAAAAAATGTACATGTTAGTTCGGTGTGCACACATCAGTGTAGTGAAGAGAGTGAGTCAGAAGAAGAAAATGATCCAAGAGCACCTATCATTTCAATTCATATTGGAGAAGTAAAAACTAACAATGCACTTTTAGATTATGGAGCTAGTGTTAGTATTTTACCAGGAAGCATATATGATCAACATGAGTTTGGTCCTTTACATCCGGTTGACATCACTGTGGTGCTAGCAGATTCAACATGTAAAAGACCCCGAGGACTGTTGGTAGGGGTTGCGGTTAAGATTGGGGAATTTTATTACCCTGAGGATTTCTTGGTACTAGACTATGAGTCGAACACAAAGAAGGAACAACCAACGGTCATACTTGGAAGACCATTTTTGGCAACTGCTAATGCACAAATCAATTGTCGGGACAACACGGTTAGCATGACCTTTGGAAACCGTAAGTTGAGCTTAGATATATCGTCAAATTTGTTTACTTATTTTATTGAAAATAAATGTGCGATAACAGGTATTACTAACGAGTGTCATTCTCATTACAATGTTATTGAGAGGGACACCAAAGAGAAGGGTTTCGTTTTTGACAGGTCTAAAGTGAAGGAAGATAAGAAAATAGTGAATGAAGATGAAAAAGTTCAGAAATCAATGGTATATCAGGTGGAAAACTCAAAAGAGCATATCAATGTGGAGGCAAGATCATTAAAATCACCGAATGGACTGAAGAAACCACCTAAACATATCAAGCACACGTATGAAGATGGTGAATTTGTGAAGATGAGAGCCAAAGATGAGCTACTTGATATGAAAAAGATAGGAGAGACAAATTGGTGTTGGGTTGATAACAACCAAGTTGGTAAGGTGACAGTTGGAAGTGAATTTACCTTTCAACCACCATAAACCCAAAATCAGGTATGGTCCGGCTGAAGACCTAAAACTTAGCGCTATTTGGGAGGCAACCCATTGAACTTTGTGGGTGTGATTCGCTAGAAACCCTCACGAGACTTCACTCGTCCACTCGGGCTACCGAGGGGTTTAAAAGGCTTGTTGCATATGCTAAATGCAATCGTGATTCCTACGAAAGTGAGTTAGGTTTTGTTTGTGTTGTCATTTTTCTTGTTTTATTTATTTTTGTGTTGCATAGGTTTAATTACCATGTTCAAACACTCAAGTGTGGGGAAGAACTATGGGCTTTCAGGTTGACATATTCATCATCTGCCTCAGGATGAAGCAATAAAATCCAAGGGTTGCCAATCATGTGTGCATAACTTATCAGGTCCACGTGCTCTTTTCATGCTTTCATAATTGTTTGTTTGGACTATGTTTGACAGTTGTTGCTTGGGTTTGCTTGGTGATGTACTGATTGAGTTGTTGAATGATGGTGGTAAGAAATTTAAGGTTGAAGTGGAGTGCAAAGGGAATTTGAAGGGGGCATTTGGGTAAATCAACACATCATACTCATTTCACACTCATATTTAGTGAAAAATTTACATTGGGGACAATGTAAGGTTTAAGTGTGGGGATGAGGGAAACTTTGAAAAATTTGCAAAAATTGTTTCAAAAGAGGTCTTTTTGTGCACGAAGAACAAATTTTTTGTCAAAGAAAATTGTGAATGCGTCTTTAACTGGTGTATATGTGTAACTTCCTAATTATGCCTAGTTCTTTAAGTTGCGGAATAAAGTGTTCTTAGCAAGTTGTATGAAAATTTGGTAGGTAAGTCTCAGTTAAGGATACAAGGCTAGATAGTGGATAAACATGCATGATTTACATCCGAAACCCGTTACCACCGTTTTTGTGAGAAGTTGAGCCTATATTGAGCATGAAACAGATGTAGAAATGAATGCTCACTTTCTTTTGATGTGTGATTACCATAATGTTGTTGTTATTTCAGAACTTGCATTGTTAATACATGTTAAGACCATGAGCCAAAGTGTGTACAAAAGTGATAGAGGCACTAGGATAACCCCTTGTTTTAGCCTTGTGTTTTTGTTTCGCAAACCCTTGACAAAATCCCCTAGTCGCCATTTTTGAGCCAATTAATTACCCATTCCTTTGTTAAACCAAACCCATTCCATTAGCCAAAATAAGCTTTTATAGCCATTTTAGTTTAAACCCATGTGGTGAATCCAAGTTAAGTAGTGTTTATGTTTTCGTATTAAAAAAAAAACAAAAAAAAAAAAAAAAAAAAAAAAAGGAAAAAAAAAATTGTTCATAGTGATGTTAGTAGTGTTTACAAATAAAAAGTAATCCAATAAGGGTACAACTTACCCTAGTGATTATGTGTAGTAGTTGTTTGTGTGAACTTAACTTGGATTTTGCATGTTTTAGCCACTTACACTCCTTTTCCATACCTTAGCCTTAGCCAACATTACAACCTTGAAAGACCTCTTGATTTGTGTATACTTTGTGCATAATGGTGGAGATTTGATTACTTTGCAAGCTTATGATAACGATGCATCATTATTGGATTGAGAGTTCAGAAATACTAGTGCATCATTGCTAGTTCCGATACAAAGCCGAGTGAGAGTGTTCGTTGTGAGAGGTGTGAATGTGTGCATGTGAACCATTTGAAGCTAAGTGTCCTTGATTAGAGATTTCCTTGTCAAATTTGTAATATTGCTTGTTGGGATGTAAATCTATTGCACGTTGTAAGTCTTGGGAATTAGGTGTGGTTTTGAAGTTTTGCTATTAACCGGTAATGAGATGTTTAAGCAATTGTTTTTGTTGAATCATTTGTTATCGTGTGTAAAGGACTTTGCTTGGGACAAGCAAAACATAAGTGTGGGGATGTGATGTGTGTTTGATTTTCATGCTCTTTAACAGTTTAAAGTTGTGTTTTTATGGGCATTTTATGTGGAATGATGATACTTTGATATACAATTGTGAATTGCAGGTAAAAACACATTAGAGGGATGCCCGGAGGTGTTAACGAGACGAAAAGATGCACAGATGGATCAAAAACTGTCGGGAAAAGCTCAAAACTTGGGAAGCGCATATCTTGAGCTAGAGGAAGAGTTACGGAAGCCATAATATATGAAAACCGAGTTTCTCGACGAGACGAAGCTGTTGGTGAGATCAGACTGGGCGTAGGCTACGCCCAAGTCAGCGTAGGCTACGCCCGGGCGTAGCCTACGCCCAAAAATTCAGCGTTGACAGAAATTTCCCACCGTTCAGCTTGGCCCAGCGTAGGCTACGCCCAAATTGGGCGTAGGCTACGCCCAAAACGCGGAAAACGAGTTTTTAACCCTATTTCGCCTATTTTCAAACCACATTCCATCCAAGTCGAAAGTTAAGGTTTTTGGGGCCAATTTGGGACGATTTTGGGCAGTTTTTGAGTGGATCTAACCCTTCAAATCAAGATTCAATTCAAGAATTCATCAATGGAATCAACAATCGAAGATCAAATCGCGATGAGGCAAGGCTAGTTTCTTCGTAATCGCTTCCGGTTGATTAGGGTTGTAAGTGAAACAATGTTTGAATGTTGAATCTAGGTTTTTGATTGTAAACTTGATACGATTTCTCTTTGGTTGATTTATACAATAGATTTATGTGTTCGTATTATTGCGTTACCATCAGTGATTCGGTTTTCTTGCATCGTTTACTCATTGGTAGTCGTGTGATGCGTTGTGTATGTCTATTGGTAATTTTGTGAATGAGCAAGTCTTAAACGTTTGTTCCATCTTTATCACTTTAATTGAATTGATTGACAACATCAGTTTTATATGATTTTAACCTAGGTTTAACTTACATTCATTGTGGATCTTGCAACCTAAAAACCGGAAGTGATTACCTTTTCATTAATTGTTTTCAAATCAAATTTAAAGTTTCTTTCTTTTAAACCATTCTCTTAATCCAATTCAATCCAAAGTTTTCCTTTTCTAAGATTAATTCGTTTGTAGTCAAGATTAGCACTTTCCACTGATTCCCTGTGGAGACGACCTTACTTGCCCTTGCTATAGTCAAAGGTAGCTAAGTTCTTAATTATAAATTGTTTTTGATTGACCTACGACACATCGATCAAGTACTGCAGCAGTTTCTAGATGGATTTGTGGCTTAGGAATGATCGATCCTTGTTATTGATTACCCAATATCTTGAAACATGAGAATGTGATATTAAAATAGGTTTAATAACCATGCTTAATGTACTAGTCTGACTGTTATCATAAACATCAGATTGTTATCTTGGTGATTATCTTTATGCTTGTCATTAGTTTGAAACATTTGGATTTAATCTAGCATTTCAAGAAATGATCAAGACAATCACAATCATGATTACAATCAAATGGTTTAAACCATTTTAATCCAAGATATAGTTTCATGAAAACCGGGCATTACAACGGCTCAAAACAATGATTTACCCGTTAAAAGTCCGAGTTCTTCATTTATAGGCAATAATCAACAACCCTAACTATCTCATTACGTTCAAAAACAAGATCTAATCAATAAAAATCGAGCTAGAAGATTAAAAACGAACCGTTACCTAATCTGACGGATTTCTGCGGTTAGAACAGCGATCCAGACCTGTAGATACGAACCCTGGTGCGATCCGGATGTTTAGAAGCCTTCAAGATGAAGATTTGATGGTAAAAATTTGAGTTTAGGCGTCTGGAAGTCGAGTTAATCGACCAGAAATGAAATCTGATCAAGAAAATCAGATTTTTATGTATTCTGGTCCGTCGCGTACCGCCAAGAGTTTCTTCGCGTACCTCCACCGCCTTAGTTAGACCCGATTTTGTTTTCGCGATTCCAAGAGCATACAAACTCCGTTTTGCGCACGGGTTTCGCCTACTTTCACTATTTTTCGAGCTCTTTCCAATAATTACAAACTCAAGACCTAAAGAGTTCAAAATATTTGACCTCTTATTTAACGCTATCTTTGACTCAGTGTATCTTGAAATCCGAGCCTCGTTTCGCGATTTCGCTTCCACTCATTCTCTTCATTTTTGAGTTATGATTCTAAACATGAAATCGGTTGGTCACCTATTTGAACAAGCATTATGTGATGAATGTTTCTTTGATATCTACTAACACCATTTTTCGCATATTATGGACCTGTAATAATTAAAATCATCAAATCAACGTGGATTTTAAGAACGATGATATGTGCTCTCGATCATTGCTAACGTAATTCTCGAATGAAATTGTCACACCTGTAAATTACGATGTGTCACAAAATGACTATTCAAACATTCTACTAAAACATCATTATACTTGGCATTATGTAGTGTGATAGTAAAAACTTTTTTCTCAATGCCCCAATCTGCCAAAAAATTGATCAAGTGCTCTGCTAAAATGGATCCGCTATGTGGAGGTGGTATAACTCTAAAGTTTAGCACTTTTTTTCTTAAAACTCAATCATCATCAACATAGTGAGCCGTCAATGCCATAAACCCATCTGCTGTAATTGAACTCTATAAATTGGTAGTCAAACAAATTTTGCTAATTACTTTTTGTAGTGCATCTTTCAGAACTGTTTTCTCACGATCATATAATTGTAAGACATCCAACTTTGTTGTGCTTCTCGTAACGAAACTCACATCATTATGTAAAAACTAATGCAATTCTCTTGTTCCCTCGTGTTCAACATAACTAAAAGGGTAGTTATGTTTAATTATAGACACTGCTAGTTTCTTCCTATACATTGCTTGATTTAAAGGAGCACGTTTTTTTGTGGGCCAGGTTCATCAAGGTCAACAAACTTTGGAATATGCCGTTTCATATCAGATGTTCCTGCCTTTGGATTGGCACTATACACTTTTCCGCAAGCATTACAACCTGCCTTTCTAACCCCATTAAGTTCAACTGGCAACTTATCAAAATAATCCCAAACCTTGGATTATTTTCGACTTGAACTAAAAGAACTGACTTCATCCTCAAACTCAGTATTATTTGACATATTTAGCAAATCTACAAATAGGTAATTATGTTACTAATTCACATCGCCTTGTAGATTTTCAATTTGAATTGGAACAAACAGGAAACACTAACACCAAACCATTTTGTTCCAACTTCCAATTTAATCATTACTCATAAGGGATTAAAAAAATAAGAAAAATAATAATTGAAGAAATTGAGAATCCCTTCTTTAGATGAGAACTACAAGCCAATATAATAAAGTCATATGAAGTCCATTAGTTTTCAAAACTTTTCATTAATTCAATTAGTAATTCACTTTGGGCAACCAAGTAAATAGACAACAGTTTTTTTTTTCACTGTAGTAGCAGCAAGATATTGCATAATAGTGCAACTAAACTCTTGACATTAAAAAAAAAAGAAAAGTTTTCTGGATTTAAGTGATGAATGTGATTTTTGTTTGTTCTGTGAACTCAATAACCAGCCTCAAGAATGGAACATTACCATCTCACACCTCTGTTCGGAGCAAGTTGAATGAGGGATGATTGATTATTTAGTGTTCTGAATACTAAAATCACAAATTTAAATGTATAGATTATTTAGATAAATATTTAAAATGCAAAAAAGATTTAGATTCAGTAATATTATGATAAAAGAAGAAAGAACAAGCAGACGGCTTTTGAAGTCTCCTACAAACTCTGTTTGTATTAAGCAAAATGACAAAAACATCAACAACGAAAACTAAGCCTGCTATATCTAATTCTAATAGAAAATAACTACTCCCTTCAAAAGTTAAGTTGAGACTAGCACCAAAATCGTTCCCAATGAACTCCTTATATCTAGATTTAAGCATCAGTTAACCATCCAAGTTACATAATCAAGACAGAAACCAAAGAGCGTTACCTCAGTTGTCAGACAGGACGAGCTCAAACTCAACGATTTGGACAGGACGAACCAAAACGACTTCTGCAATTGAGTGGCAGACCTGTCGCGAATGGATTCAGCGATTGAGCTTGAACTCAAAGAATCGTAGATTGATCCTACGGAGGATGAACCAAAATGGCTTCTGCGATTGAGCTTGAACTCAACGATTCGTAGGGTTTGCAATGTATATTGACCCAATGGATTCTGCGATTGAGGGATACATGACGAGAAATAGAGAATCAAGGTTTGAGAGTTTGAATAGCAGGGTTTCTGCCAGAATCCAGATGGGTGTCGCCATATAATCTTGTTTTAAATCTCAGCCCATCTTGACCCGTTTGGTTATTTTCTAGCTTTTACTTCTATCCATTCTAACTCTCTTAATAATATTTACTAACCCATAATAACCCATATACTTAAATATTGTGTCCATATAAGCCCGACTTTAAGAATATAGGCACAAATTGACAGGCATACATATTTTCATTTTAACTTTTGCAACTCGTTGACTTGTTTGGATAAAAGAGTTAAGAGAGTTAAGGTTTTAAAGACTTAAGTGGTTGGTGTGGGCTGATTGATTTGTTTGACTCGAATAATGTCTAGGATTATGAACTTTGACTTGTAAAACGTTATACAATTACCATGTTATATATAACAAATAAGCAAATATACACAATAAAATCTATTAATCAATAGAGTAAGGTCTGAAGGACGAGATGAAGACAAACCATATCTTTATCCCAATGAGATAAAAATATTGCTTCTAAAGAATTCCACATGGGAATCGAGATACGAGATTGTCTTACATGAGAAACACAAGAGTCTCAACTAGTTGATTATGCTAATGAAGGATGCTTATATGTTTCAAAGATCTAGACTATAAATTCAAGTGTTGAGCGGATCCAGTTTTATGAATCTTGACCCAACTGGATCCAACATAACCTAAAGATCAAGATTACCCAAAAGGCTATTACTCTTATATACAAGGGAACTTGCATTTCATTGAGTCATTGGTAAATTAATGTAAATAAGCAGATTAGATCCTCAGAGATTTAGACAATAAAAGGAATCAAAATAATTTTTCAAACACAAGTCATTGGGGCATTATATCAAACACCTTAACTGCACATTAAAGCAACATGTATGATCTTCATTAAGCCAAAAACATACCTCCAAAGTCCAAATCAACCCATCTTATATAAATGAGAACAAAATGAAGAATCAAATGGAGACCCAGATGCAATTTCACGCATAGAGATTTGATTGGGATGATGTTGAACTGAATTCCATCCACTGTAATGTTTAAATTTGCTTGCAAATTCAGAAATTTTACAACTTTGTAATCCATGAGTTGGATCGTTGTTTAGAATATAGTTAAAGATTGGATATAACGATGAACTGTTGAGTACGCAATTCTTCCATGGTAAATGCCATTCAGATCTAATAGCTGCATGAAACTCTTATCTACAACATTGTACCTTATGATCTTCCACCAAATCTTCAACACAATGAATGTATCTTCATCTTCTTCACCTCTAACAACATCAAAAATTTCATAATCAGAATAATGGGGGATTGATGGATGCTGGTACCTCTGGATCAACTCAGGAACAGCCGGCAGAAAATCGTCAACCTCCACTTTGAACTTGACAAACCACCCTGAATGATCCTTTAACATCTCATACACATATAATTGTAAATGTTTTTCATGATAATTAAACTCGACTAAATGCAGATGCCCCCGAGATTCCCCGAAGTAAATCGGCAGATTTCCGTGAGAATAGACTCCAGGATATGCTGCCCGCGGCGGCAATGGAAGGTTCTGCAACTCATCGTCTTCAAGAATGAAGTACGATGGGTTAAGACAAGAGGGAGCCCAGTGAATCGCTCCATTCCAATAAACCGCATTTCTGAAAACCGCATGAGAAGGTGCATAGATATGATTATTTGAAATCTTCCATTTTCCTGTGATAGAAGAGTAGATTTGAATACGAAACAAACTATCAATAGAACTTGTATTCGGTCCATGAATACAAACAATTTTGTAATGCGGACAATCTGTTTGATGAAATGCGAGACCCATGAAACCGATTGATTTACGAACATTTTGACCTCCGGGCACCGACGGGATGACCGCAAATTGCTTGGTGGTGGGATTAAATACGTAGTATTTACGAGATCGTTCGTATCCTCCATCGCTACAGCAAAGCAGCAAACCATTACAGGATTGTATGATTCTGATACCGTTAATATCAGGGTAGAAATCAAGAGTACGAAAAGGAGGTGTGCTTTGATTTTGACCATCAAACGGAACATAAATGTTGCGAACAAAAAGACCAGGAGAGATCGAAAGGCTGTCATACGCGAGTGTGAAACATTGGTGACTTAAAAGCCATCGCCATTGTTTGGATACAGATTTGAACCGGAGGATGGAGGTGACGGGGAGCCGGAGAAGGATTTGGGTTAAAAGGTCATCGTTGGAACCGATCAAAGCCCCTGAGTGGGTGGATTGATGATCGGAATCCGGTGTGGGTGCTTGTGAGAAGCAGGTTTTGAGGGTGTTTTGGGTTTTCTTGATTTTGGATCTGGTGTTGACCATTTTGAGATTGTTGAAGATGTGGGGTCGAAGGTGGTGTGGGTTTCAATGGTGAAAGATTGCCATGGAAGCTGATAAAATCAAGGTTTTGATGCAAGCCTTGCTAAGAATCTCAGAGTCCTTGTGAAATTTCAAATTTCAAATTTCCTAAGGTTAACTTGACATACTTCTCAGAAACATAATTATAAAAATGATATTAAATTAAAAAACTCCCCTACGTAATTAAAAATATGTCACTCGTGTTCATTAATCTTTCAGATATCTAGTGATCCGGATATTTAAAAATTTAGAAAAGTGATTTTCAATTATCTGAATAGGAATTTTAGATTCGTATATCCGAACTTAGAAAAAACAAAATTTTAAAAATATATATTTTAAATATTTGAAAATTATCTGAAATATTAAAAAATTATCCGAAAAAGAATCTATTTCAGATTTCTGAACCATCCGGAAATTTTCAAAATACGTATCCGAATCCAAAAATATCCAACTTTTCAGATATTTCGGATTTTGATTTTTGGATATTTCGGATACGAATATTTTTGAACACCTTTACCGGTGAGAAGTAGAAAATTAAACTAGTCATATTTGTTTAAACTTGAATTTTTATTATTTTATAATAAATGAAGTTTTAGTAAAATTATAGTCTACTATTTTTGGTATTAATATTTTTTATAAATACCCTTGAATTTCTTCCTCTATTAACTGACTAGCATTAAAAACCCGTGTATTACATCAGTTATTGAGAAAATAAGAATTATGAATATCTAGAAATTATAAATTAATAATAATAATATTCAATATTAAAAAATTATAATTTAAAATAATATATAATTTAAATTTTATTATAGTTTATCTAGTTTATTAAATTAGTAAATTATTAAATAAGAAGATTTATACTTTTTAATATTTAATTATTAAAAATTGTTAGAATTTATTAGGAGAGAGAGACGGGAAAACAAATCCCAGATTTAACCAGAATGTGACACGTGCCTCCTAAATATACTCTTTTATTATAATAGGTAGATTTTAGATTGAGGCATTGACTATCAATTGAATTAGTTTCCTGAGAAAATCAAACTCTATTTTCACCAATTCGCACATAGCTTAAAGGTAATGTAATTGCATTGTTCTTTTGTTATTTCGATTGTTTGTTTAATTTATTTTGTAATCAAGATCATTGATTATATTTGTTTTTTTTTTCCTTTACAAATAAATTTTGTTGGAGCTTGTTCATCATCTATTCATAGATTTCGTTCATCTTTGTTACTTCATCATTTTAAGTTCATCATTCAAACATTCTTGTTAATCTTAAATGTTTATGCGTTTGGACTTTGATGATAGGTTTAAATTTACGATGTGCGCAACCATGGTTCATCGGTGTTCTTTGTCACATCGATTATAACCAAATTTTTTGGATTTTGTGGCATATTTTATTCCTAGATTGTGATTAGAGGTGATTTCATTATTGTAAGAATTTCACATAAAATTAACACTCACGGAGAGAAAAAAAATACTGGCAAGATAGAGTCAATGGATGTGAAGATAAAGACATACGATGAAGCTAAAGATGAAGATTAAAACAAAGACTCACACAATGGACAATGAATATGAACATGATGAAAATGAAGACGATGTTGGCAGGTTATGTATATGTAACAAGTGGTGTCTATGCATGTGTAATCTATTTTATATATCTAATCTATACGTGTTTACATTTTTTTTATTTCAATTCATGTAAGATCTAGAATGTATGATTTGTTATGTGTATACAACTTAGTTTACTTATAATTTATAAAATTGTTTTTCTTTGTTAAATATATGTAATCTTCATCATTTAATGAAAATTTGTTTACAACTCCTTAGCAATAGCTTTAATGAAAAAAATCTTGTTACAATGAAAAAAGCAACCATATATACACATTATTCAAGATTGAAGTTCATCAAGATGAGGAACCTCATCTAGGTTAAAAGATTTTTTTTTGGGAGGGGGTTGATTCATGGACGAAGGATAGTTAGGATCGGGCCCAATCACATGGCCCTTTTTGCTACAGACCACACCATCCCACAAACAACAATCAGAATCTTGATCTGATGCGTTGCTTGTGATCTTCCTTCAAGAATCAAGCTTTTGAAGCCCACCAACATTAAATTATGCATGAGGTTGATCTGAAATGCTTTGCCTAAATTCAAACAAAACTAAACACTCTTGTTCATGGCGTAATAATGATGCGATGCATATGCGAATGATTATTAAGTATATGAAGGAGATAGTTTGCATGAAACTGAAAGCCATAAAAAGAGGTAGTTGTATTTAATTGCTTGTGAAACTACAATGTGTGTGTATATATAACATACGATCGTAACAAGATAAGCAATGGACGAAGATTATTTGGAATTATTATACTTGTGAATTATATCTAGATTTAGATGCTATTTATTTATTTATTTATTTATTTATAATAATTTGATGGATAAATTGCTTGACTTCTTCTTGTTGTCTTCCTCCTTCTTTTGAATATATAGAATTGTTGATCGAGTAGGGTTTCAATAAAACAAATTAATTAATCCTTGTCATGTCCTCTCAAAGTCATGATAATTTTCTTGCCCAAAAATCACGTCTGGACAGCTTTTCTATAACACATATATGATTATGATTATCCGGGTTTAGTTAAATGATAAAAAAAATTGGTTATTTTTAGATGTCATTTATATTTTAACAACTAATCAACACTGAATGTTTCAATTCAAATGATATCTTTTAGATTTTAATATATTACGATTAATGCAAACGCTTGTTTTAATTTAGGAACTTTTAAATTTCAAAAATATTTAAATGAAAACAATGGTTCAAATTTCCTTTTTTTTTTAATGGCAAAAGAGAAATTTCGATAGTTTTAAAAACTTAAAAGCAAGAGAAATAAACCTAATGATTAGTTTGATCTGTGAGAGATCTCATTTGATATATAAATCTCACATCAATTGTCCATAAAATTAATATAGGGAAAATTCATATCTTGCTATAGTTTTGAGCCGTAACAATCAATCCCGCACAAGTGTCAACGTCCTTGTTGGTCACGGTCATATTGGTCATGGTTGGCTCTCTTCAGGCTATCACTTGCGAGCCATCACTCTTAGTTGGCTCCAATATTACTGTTAGTGTTACAGATCAAACAAAAGAACTTAACTTAAAAAGACTAGGATGATGGTTTCAAACCAATGTGAGGTTTATAAGCCAAAAGGTTGGCTTTTTCACCTTCAGACTAACCTTTCGGATTAAGATTTTATGTTTGGCTTGTAACATTTTATTTTATTTTATTTGTATAAGTGTTGTATAGTATATTTGGATCTAACTTTGATGAATAAGACATAAACTCAGATCCTCAATAATTTATTTTTTTTAGATAAAAAAACATTTGTCCGGAAAAATATATAACCAACCAGAAAAAATTACAAAGCGACCAAGGGGGCATACCCCCTCAAAACATACAACAAACCAACCCTAAATGAAATTTTTGTGAACCACCAAAAATGCTTTACGGTGTAAATCAAACATACCAAAAATGCATCTACCACAGCTTTAAAAAACTTTTATTTTATAAATACTGAAATTATCTTAAGTTATAACGATAACAATTAGAGTATAATTTTTTATTATATAATAGGTGAAAAAGCACCTTTTTCTCTTCACGTTATCCTTAAAATCTTACATCATAAACGTTTTATCTCTCTAATTTATAGGTTCATTTTTTTGTTTTGTTTTTGGACTGCTTTCTCATTTTACATTTACACTATCATTCAACATTTCTACTAATGTCAGTTATTATTATGGTTTATTCACAATTTTTCGTTGGTGGGGTTGTAGAATCTGGTAATTAGAACATGATGTGAAAAGTTCATACTAATTCCATGGAATAAAACGAGTACATATAGGAAAACAAAAGAGATAAACTTGATACTTTCTACCAACTAACTGGACCTATTATTTAGGAATATAAGATAAACATAACAACGATATCCAATACTCCCTCTCAAGTTGGAGCATGTAAATCTTTCATGCCGAGCTTGACAAGTAATCGTTTCAAATGTTGAGCACCAAGAGACTTAGTAAACAGGTCTGCAATCTGATTGCTTGTATGAATATGAGCTGGCTTCACTTCATTTGAATCTACTCGTTCACGGACAAAATAGCAATCCATCTCTACATGCTTAGTTCTTTCATGAAAGACTGGATTATTTGCTATTTGTTTTGCTGCCTGATTGTCACAGAAAATAGTTGTACCATCTTGTTGTGTTGCGTCCACTTCTGTTAGTAACGATCGAACCCAAAGAACTTCACAAACTGTGGCAACAAGAGCTCGGTACTCAGCTTCAGAATAGGATCTGGAAACTATTGATTGTTTCTTTGATTTCCATGACCTTCGAGTTACTTGACATCCAAGCCAATCTGCATCCAAATATGCAACCAAAGTGGTGTCGCCATCTTTTGGTAGCAAAATGCCTTGCCCTGGAGTTGATTTTAAGTATCGCAGCACTCTAATTGCCGCCTTTAAATGAATCTCACGTGGATCAGCAACAAATTGGCTAAGGACGTTCACTGCATAGGTAACAACGGGTCGAGTAGCTTGTAGGAATAACATCTTTCCCACCATTTGCCGATACATGTTTGCATCCACCCTTTCTTCATTACTTCCAGCATCAATCTTGAGGTTCTGCTCCATTGGAAATCCACTTGGCTTGCAACCAATTTGACCACTTTCCTTCAACAAGTCAAGAGTATACTTACGTTGGCTTAATACAAGTCCCTTCTGTGTTCTTGCAACTTCTATTCCCAAGAAATATTTCAAGGTGCCCAAATTCTTGATGCTAAACTTAACATTTAGTTGCTTCTTGGTGGATAATATGGTTCTCATATCATTGCCCATGAGTATTACATCATCCACATAAATTAATGCAGTTGTGAAGACTTCCATCCTCTTATATATAAAGAGAGAGTAATCTGTTTTTTATTGCACAAAACCGAGGTCCAGCAGTGTTTTGGTAAACTTATGGTACCAATTTCTTGAGGCTTGTTTGAGCCCATAAATGGACTTCCTGAGACGACGCACCTTATTTTCACGCCCTTTGGTAAATCCTTGTGGAATCTTAATGTAAACTTCTTCATGCAAATCGCCATGGAGAAATGCATTATTCACGTCCAACTGATGAATGTGCCAATTGCGTTTCACAGCTATGGCAAGGAGAGTTCGAACGGTTACCAATTTCCCCACCGGTGCAAACGTTTCATGGTAATCAATGCCTTCAATCTGCGTGAATCCTTTAGCAACTAGTCTGGCTTTGTATCGTTCAACCTCACCATTCGACTTGTACTTGATCTTGTAAATCCACTTTGAGTCAATGGCTCTTTTCCCTTCTGGCAGGTATTCAAGTGACCATGTGTTGTTTTGTTCCAAAGCTTTTATCTCCTTTCGCATGGCTTCTTTCAAGTTGTTGTCATGGGAAGCTTGGTGAAATGTTTTAGGCTCATCATTTGAGGTGATGGCTGAGAGAAAAGCTTTATGATTAGGCGAAAAATTTTTATATGAAACATAATGAGCTAAAGGGGTCTTCTTCCTCTACTGGTATGTTTTGAACATTAGCATTGTTTTCATGTTGAGTCTGGACCAAGTCATCCTCAAGTTTCCCTTCGGTTTCATGCTGAAGGTTACTGTCATCTTGCATGGGGTTCAGGAATGGCTCCTGTATAAATTCATTCTCTTGTTCAAGTGTTGCTTATGAATTTTCAACTATTTTCACGTTGTTTTCTTGCACATCTTCCTTGTTTGGAACATGGTGGTGTAACATCTGTACATATAGTCATGGTAGTCGTAAACAATGTTAGAACAATGTGTATTTACATTCAGTATTTCAATGTGATTCATGTATCCATAATGTGCTTGTGTGTTAGGATCTTGATTATATAGGAACAAGTATGTATTATTTATTTACAGTCGATTTCGCTAGGCAAGAACATTAGCGTATTATATCGAAACAGTGGTGGGACGGCGTCAGATAAGGCAGGTAGCTGGACTCTGGGGTATGCCCTATACATATACTGCGTTCGGTGTAATGGGATAGTGTTAGTGCGTAATGTTTAGACGAATAATATGACAAACAAATTAATCAAACAAAAATCGTAATGCGTAAGCGAGACTGAGTATAATTATGGGTGACGATCCATAATGATACGAATGTTGAACTTATAAATATGATTAAACGACAATAAATAAATAATACGATCGAAAAACATACGTGATTGCGGGTATACACGTAATTGTATTTGTTTAACGGTCTGACAACGAACGAAACATAAAAATAAGTAAAATATATTATTTTACATTTTTACAATTTTGAAACTCATCGAAATGACGAGAATAATATCTATTTTATTTAAAACGCGTAAAATGCGCGTTATGTTCCGAAAACGAGAACCGAGCAACCGAAACGAACCCGAATACCACGCGTAGTATAAAAGCCTTGAAGAAAGGCTTTTCCCCTCATTTATTCCAGCCCAAACCCTCTCTCTCTCTAGATTTTCGGAAATCCCACTCTCTCACTAGAAAACATCACAAAAATCTTCATATCTCCTTCGTTTCTTGGCGGATTTGAGTGATTCTTGAACCTACACGAAGCTCTCGACATTCCCTACAAGGAAGTACAAAGGATCTGAGATTTTCACCGGCCAAAAACGAGGTACGATCGAAAGAAAATTCTGAAAAAGTGGGTTTTGTTCGTGAGTTTTGTTACACACACATAGCCGGTTTCTTGCACCATCGTTCGAGGTTTCGCAACCCTAGTAACCTATCACAGCACGGGACGAACTTAGATAAGGGTCTAGAACTGATTGGTTCGAAGAGGAAGAAGGGATGAACCAGGGTTCGTGGGGCGCGGCCCTGGCCGAACCTGCTTGATAGCTTGCCGAACCCTGGGGAGGCGGCCGAACCTACAGTCAGCTCGGCGAACCTTCTGTCTAAGGTGGCGAACCTTCATCAGCCTCGCCAGCCGAACCATGCCCGACCCACGAACCTTTATGCTCTAGCCGAACCCAGCTTGGTCACCGAACCTTGTGTCACGAGCAGCGAACCTTGGGAAGCCACGAACCCATGACCAGCCGAACATATGCATGGCGAACCCTGATGTCACCGAACCTGCCCAGTCACACGAACCTGGGATGCAGCCGAACCTTACATGCTGGCCATTCAGGCGAACCTTGGGTCTGTGATCATCAAGCCGAACCCTTTTGATGACCATGATCGACGAACCATGCACAACATCTTTGGCCGAACCTTTTTGAGTTCTTTGGCCGAACCCTGATGCTGTCCCGAACCCTACGGCCGAACCTTAGCAGAACCATTGGCTAGATGATCACCGAGGTTCGCTGATAACCAAAGTAAACCGGTTGACAACTTGTGGTCCAACATCTTTTGCTAACGGCCCATCTATATTGTTTGGCCCAATGAAGTGGTTTTGACCCAATCCTTGCCCAATAGGCCCATCACATTGTTTTAACCAAGTTATGGCTTTGGCCCACTATGGCTCAACACAAAACCCAATTGGCCCACGTATTTCACCAATTGGTACATGTCTAACCTAAGAGGCCCATGACCTTTGTTCAAGCCCACCATGGTTTCATGGGCTCAAGGCAAATGTTTGGCCCACAACTTAAAGTAGTGTGAATTGATATTATTCGGGTTAAGTTATAACTTAACATAATTATGGGATCAAGTCACAATCCCAAAGACTTAAACAATTGGAACATCTATTCAAACTACATGTTTAACAAGGATTATCAAACTCATAAACATATGTTATTTTATGCATAACAAGTTTGTGCATAAAAGAACATGACACATTCTTTTCATGAATCATTTATCAATCAAGTGACTCACATTATGATATTCAAATTCACACAACACTCTTAAACATGAGAACATGTATTCAAGAGTTAATCAAGTTCAAGATAACACAAGTCAGTCAATGAATCAAAGTCTATACAATCATAAATCTTATATTTTATGTATGATTACAATGATATAGGAACCAGTTAGAAGTCTTGTTTGCTACTTGCTACTTGTTATAGTCCAGAGTCTACTGCAGACATGTGAGAACATTAGCCCCTCTTTTACTGTTGTTCAACTGTTTTGGGGTGGAACACGTGATCAAACACACTATTTACAATCGGATTTCATTATACAAGATGTATGCTATTCTACAAACATTACAGGTTCACTGTACAAATTCAACAGATTCATCAACTGTTTTAAAGGATTTTATCAACTGTTAAACACTTCCTACTAAAAAGGTTTTATAAAGGTTCTTTAAACTGTTTTATATCGGTTTTACTCTAATGGTTTTATAAATGATAAACACTTTTAAATAATGGGATTTATAAACTCTTTTACTATAAACTCGTGCTTTCGAAAATAATATGTTATAAACCTTGTTACTATAAAAGGACACTATTCTACGTATTAAATCAAAGGTTTCAAACAAGGTATTCAACCAATAGTATTCATGATGGTGTTCAAACAAAGGATTCAATTCATGGTATTCAAACAAAGGATTCAATTCATGATATTCAAGTAAGGTTTTCAATTCATGGTATTCAAGCAAGGTTTTCAAATCATGGTATCAAATAAGGCATTAAATCAATGGTTTCAAATCAAAGTATTCAAAAGCATGGTGTCCATCGTTGTGAACAAACTTATACACACATCAAGTTACATATTCATTTAGCGTTAGTACTGGGTGATCACAACAAGGGAAAGCGGACACATTTGGGACATACCAAAGATGGAGTTAGCTTTTAAATTTGTTTTAAAAGCTAACTGCAGAATTGGTTACATTATGGTTTTATCAAAGTTTCTGATACATTTTTTGACTCCAAACGTAGTTTGGGACTTGATTATATGTTGGCTTTGCTAGTAAACAGTCTTTTGATTGTTTGCACACGTTTTACATGCTTGATGTTAGTTTGGGTTGCAACCATCCATGTATTTTCATTCATTGTTTCATATTTATGCCTTACCATACTGATTCATATTTATCAATGTTAAACCTATTGTTCTCACCAACTACTTCTGTAGTTGACAGCTAATTTTCACGTGTTTCAGGTAATCAGGTTTAAGACATTCTAAAGGACAACTAAGGAGACCGTTTAAGATAGAACAAGATGAAGAAACATGCTAGGATGGATTTAGAAACACATTAAAATCCTGATTGTTTAATTGTCTTGTTTGAAGTCTTATTTTGTAAACATTATTTTTGGGTCTATAGTTGTCATTCTTTTGATAGATAGATAGAATGTCTGTAACTAAACAATGGTCTAAACATTATGAAATCTAGTAACGCATTGTGGTTGTTCTTATACAATACTTGCGCATGATTCAACCATCGATCGTCACCGCGCCGTGGATTCCGCACGCGGCGCTGGGGGTGTGACAGGTGGGCCCAAAAGTGTTCCATTATTCTCTTATCGTCTTCTGTTACGACTCCATTTTAGTTTAAGAATGGAAAAGAGTTTTCAATAAACATGACGTATCTTGACACTATTGTCTTCCTTTTGTCTAGGTCCTAGATCTTGTAGCCTATAATCCCGAAGGGATACCCAATAAATAGCCCGATTCATCCCCGTGGGGCAAACTTGTCCCCTTCGGTCTCCGTGTTTCGGTAATAAGTTAAGCATCCAAAGACCTTTAGGCGTTCATATTTTGGTATCTTCTCAAAGACAAGTTCGTAAGGTGTTTTGTATTTTAAAACTTTTGATGGCAACCTATTGATGATGTATGTTGCCGTTAAAATACATTCACCCCAGAACTTGATGGGCAGGCCTGCCTCAAATCGCAGGGCGCATGCAACCTCCAAGAGGTGCCGGTGCTTTCGTTCCACAACTCCATTTTGCTGGGGCGTGTGTGGGCATGTGGTATCTAAGACTATGCCTTGGTTGTTATAGAACGTTTTCATTAGGTTTGATGTGAACTCCCCCCCCCCCATTATCACACCTAAGCCGCTTGATTTTCTTTTCAAATTGTGTTTCCACCATTTTGTAAAAATCAATCACTAGCTGACTTGCCTCGTGCTTGTGTTTGATACTATAGACCCAAGTGGCTCTACTAAAGTCATCCACCAGAGTAAGGAAATAGTTTCCCAACAATGTTGACGGTGTTCTATACTTTCCCCAAATATCACAGTGAATCATATCAAAACATGAACTTGTTTTTATTGAACTTGAAGGAAAAGGTATTCTAGTCACCTTTGCTTTAATACGTGAATCACAAAAAATCTTATTGGAAACTAAATTTTGAAAACAATCAATGTGAGAGAGCTTCACGCTTAATGGGTGACCCAGCCTCTTGTGCCATATGCTGGAACTTGCAGCTACCAGTGCTTCCGGACCCGGTTGTGCCTCCCCCATTCTGTAAAGCCCTCCAATGCGTTTACCCGTCCCAATCAAGTTCCTCATCTTCAGGTCCTGTATCACAAAAAAATCAGAGAAAAAGGTGATGGCACAATGTAGATCTTTGGTTAAGTGGCTAACAGAGAGTAAATTGCATTTGAAATTTGGTACGAACAACACCCCATTATCCTTTACACCTCCCTTTAGCACGATTTCGCCTCTTCCCTTGACAGGAATGGCGTCACCATTTGGGATTGTAACCGGTGTTTCATGGTCATTTAGTTCAATATTTTTAAATAATCCTTGTAAATAAGTCATGGATTCCGTTGCTCCAGTATCCACGATCCAGTTACCTTCCTCACCGAATCTACCTGCCATATTAGCCACAGGAATGGAGTGTCTTTGGAAGGTCCTTCCTTCTTTCCAAAAAATTTGAGAAACACTTCATATTGTTCATCATCTAAGCCAGGTATAGGGCTAGGACCACCATCCACCATAGCAGCCTTTGGTTTTGATAGTTCCTTCTTTCCCTTCGTTGGCCACCAATCTGGATATCCAATACGTTTGAAGCACCCTTCTCGTATGTGTCCATCCTTGCCACAATGTGTGCAATGTTCAGCCTTTGTCGTCGATTGCCCTTTGTCTTTCTGCCACGTTGGCTTCTTTGAGGTTAGAGGTGCTTTCTTGGTTGGCTGCCATGCTTGAAAGGCTGCAACATCCATGTCTACTTTCTTCTCGGTCATAATGTTTCTTTGTCTTTCGTCTTCTGCCACAAGATGGTAAGTGGCCCCCACGGTTGGAGTTGGTTTAATGGCCAAGATCTGCGTTCGAATCACCGAAAATTCAGTGCCTAATCCCATTAAAAATTCGTACGTTCGTTCCTTCTCTTTCACTTCCATCAAACGTTTTCCGATATCGCACCGACATCCCTGACACTCGCATCAGGGGACTGGTAACGTGATGTCGAGTTCGTCCCATAAGCTTCTCAATTTCGTGAAATAGGCTGAAACGGAAAAGTTTTCTTGTCGGGTTGTGGTGATGGACTGTTTTAACTCGTACATTCTTGGCGCGCTCTCCTTGCCAAATCTTTCTTGGAGGTCCTTCCACATCTCTGCCGCTGTAAGTGCGTATTTAACGCTGGTTCTTATCTCCTTTTCCATAGCTGATGTGAGCCCATCCTTTAATCATGGCATCACATCTCTTCCAATTCACGTATTTCCCGTCAGTCTTTTCTGTTACAGATCAAACAAAAGAACTTAACTTAAAAAGACTAGGATGATGGTTTCAAACCAATTTGAGGTTTATAAGCCAAAAGGTTGGCTTTTTCACCTTCAGACTAACCTTTTGGATTAAGATTTTATGTTTGACTTGTAACATTTTATTTTATTTTATTTGTATAAGTGTTGTATAGTAGATTTGGATCTAACTTTGATGAATAAGACATAAACTCAGATCCTCAATAATTTATTTTTTTAGACGAAAAACATTTGTCCGGAAAAATATATAACCAACCAGAAAAAATTACAAAGCAACCAAGGGGGCATACCCCCTCAAAACATACAACAAACCAACCCTAAAGGAAATTTTTGTGAACCACCAAAAATGCTTTACGGTGTAAATCAAACATACCAAAAATGCATCTACAACAGCTTTAAAAAACTTTTATTTTATAAATACTGAAATTATCTTAAGTTATAACGATAACAATTAGAGTATAATTTTTTATTATATAATAGGTGAAAATGCACCTTTTTCTCTTCACGTTATCCTTAAAATCTTACATCATAAACGTTTTATCTCTCTAATTTATAGGTTCATTTTTTTGTTTTGTTCTTGGACTGCTTTCTCATTTTACATTTACACTATCATTCAACATTTCTACTATTGTCAGTTATTACTATGGTTTATTCACAATTTTTCGTTGGTGGGGTTGTAGAATCTGGTAATCAGAACATGATGTGAAAAGTTCATACTAATTCCATGGAATAAAACGAGTACATATAGGAAAACAAAAGAGATAAACTTGATACTTTCTACCAACTAACTGGACCTATTATTTAGGAATATAAGATAAACATAACAACGATATCCAATACTCCCTCTCAAGTTGGAGCATGTAAATCTTTCATGCCGAGCTTGACAAGTAATCGTTTCAAATGTTGAGCACCAAGAGACTTAGTAAACAGGTCTGCAATCTGATTGCCTGTATGAATATGAGCTGGCTTCACTTCATTTGAATCTACTCGTTCACGGACAAAATAGCAATCCATCTCTACATGCTTAGTTCTTTCATGAAAGACTGGATTATTTGCTATTTGTTTTGCTGCCTGATTGTCACAGAAAATAGTTGTACCATCTTGTTGTGTTGCGTCCACTTCTGTTAGTAACGATCGAACCCAAAGAACTTCACAAACTGTGGCAACGAGAGCTCGGTACTCAGCCTCAGCAGAGGATCTGGAAACTATTGATTGTTTCTTTGATTTCCATGACCATCGAGTTACTTGACATCCAAGCCAATCTGCATCCGAATATGCAACCAAAGTGGTGTCGCCATCTTTTGGTAGCAAAATGCCTTGCCCTGGAGTTGATTTTAAGTATCGCAGCACTCTAATTGCCGCCTTTAAATGAATCTCACGTGGATCAGCAACAAATTCGCTAAGGACGTTCACTGCATAGGTAACAACGGGTCGAGTAGCTTGTAGGTATAACATCTTTCCCACCATTTGCCGATACATGTTTGCATCCACCCTTTCTTCATTACTTCCAGCATCAATCTTGAGGTTCTGCTCCATTGGAAATCCACTTGGCTTGCAACCAATTTGACCACTTTCCTTCAACAAGTCAAGAGTATACTTACGTTGGCTTAATACAAGTCCCTTCTGTGTTCTTGCAACTTCTATTCCCAAGAAATATTTCAAGGTGCCCAAATTCTTGATGCTAAACTTAACATTTAGTTGCTTCTTGGTGGATAATATGGTTCTCATATCATTGCCCATGAGTATTACATCATCCACATAAATTAATGCAGTTGTGAAGACTTCCATCCTCTTATATATAAAGAGAGAGTAATCTGTTTTTTATTGCACAAAACCGAGGTCCAGCAGTGTTTTGGTAAACTTATGGTACCAATTTCTTGAGGCTTGTTTGAGCCCATAAATGGACTTCCTGAGACGACGCACCTTATTTTCACGCCCTTTGGTAAATCCCTTCATGCAAATCGCCATAGAGAAATGCATTATTCACGTCCAACTGATGAATGTGCCAATTGCGTTTCACAGCTATGGCAAGGAGAGTTCGAACGGTTACCAATTTCCACACCGGTGCAAACGTTTCATGGTAATCAATGCCTTCAATCTGCATGAATCCTTTAGCAACTAGTCAGGCTTTGTATCGTTCAACCTCACCATTCGACTTGTACTTGATCTTGTAAATCCACTTTGAGTCAATGGCTCTTTTCCCTTCTGGCAGGTATTCAAGTGACCATGTGTTGTTTTGTTCCAAAGCTTTTATCTCCTTTCGCATGGCTTCTTTCAAGTTGTTGTCATGGGAAGCTTGGTGAAATGTTTTAGGCTCATCATTTGAGGTGATGGCCGAGAGAAAAGCTTTATGATTAGGCAAAAAATTTTCATATGAAACATAATGAGCTAAAGGGGTCTTCTTCCTCTACTGGTATGTTTTGAACATTAGCATTGTTTTCATGTTGAGTCTGGACCAAGTCATCCTCAAGTTTCCCTTCGGTTTCATGCTGAAGGTTAATGTCATCTTGCATGGGGTTCAGGAATGGCTCCTGTATAAATTCATTCTCTTGTTCAAGTGTTGCTTCTGAATTTTCAACTATTTTCACGTTGTTTTCTTGCACATCTTCCTTGTTTGGAACATGGTGGGCCCAAAAGTGTTCCATTATTCTCTTATCTTCTTCTGTTACGACTCCATTTTAGTTTAAGAATGGAAAAGAGTTTTCAATAAACATGACGTATCTTGACACTATTGTCTTCCTTTTGTCTAGGTCCTAGATCTTGTAGCCTATAATCCCGAAGGGATACCCAATAAATAGCCCGATTCATCCCCGTGGGGCAAACTTGTCCCCTTCGGTCTCCGTGTTTCGGTAATAAGTTAAGCATCCAAAGACCTTTAGGCGTTCATATTTTGGTATCTTCCCAAAGACAAGTTCGTAAGGTGTTTTGTATTTTAAAACTTTTGATGGCAACATATTGATGATGTATGTTGCCGTTAAAATACATTCACCCTAGAACTTGATGGGCAGGCCTGTCTCAAATCGCAGGGCGCATGCAACCTCCAAGAGGTGTCGGTGCTTTCGTTCCACAACTCCATTTTGCTGGGGCGTGTGTGGGCATGTGGTCTCTAAGACTATGCCTTGGTTGTTATAGAATGTTTTCATTAGGTTTGATGTGAACTCCCCCCCCCCCCCATTATCACACCTAAACCGCTTGATTTTCTTTTCAAATTGTGTTTCCACCATTTTGTAAAAATCAATCACTAGCTGACTTGCCTCATGCTTGTGTTTGATACTATAGACCCAAGTGGCTCTACTAAAGTCATCCACCAGAGTAAGGAAATAGTTTCCCAACAATGTTGACGGTGTTCTATACTTTCCCCAAATATCACAGTGAATCATATCAAAACATGAACTTGTTTTTATTGAACTTGAAGGAAAAGGTATTCTAGTCATCTTTGCTTTAATACATGAATCACAAAAAATCTTATTGGAAACTAAATTTTGAAAACAATCAATGTGAGAGAGCTTCACGCTTGATGGGTGACCCAACCTCTTGTGCCATATGCTGGAACTTGCAGCTACCAGTGCTTCCGGACCCGGTTGTGCCTCCCCCATTCTGTAAAACCCTCCAATGCGTTTACCCGTCCCAATCAAGTTCCTCATCTTCAGGTCCTGTATCACAAAAAAATCAGAGAAAAAGGTGATGGCACAATGTAGATCTTTGGTTAAGTGGCTAACAGAGAGTAAATTGCATTTGAAATTTGGTACGAACAACACCCCATTATCCTTTACACCTCCCTTTAGCACGATTTCGCCTCTTCCCTTGACAGGAATGGCGTCACCATTTGGGATTGTAACCGGTGTTTCATGGTCATTTAGTTCAATATTTTTAAATAATCCTTGTAAATAAGTCATGGATTCCGTTGCTCCAGTATCCACGATCCAGTTACCTTCCTCACCGAATCTACCTGCCATATTAGCCACATGAATGGAGTGTCTTTGGAAGGTCCTTCCTTCTTTCCAAAAAATTTGAGAAACACTTCATATTGTTCATCATCTAAGCCAGGTATAGGGCTAGGACCACCATCCACCATAGCAGCCTTTGGTTTTGATAGTTCCTTCTTTCCCTTCGTTGGCCACCAATCTGGATATCCAATACGTTTGAAGCACCCTTCTCGTATGTGTCCATCCTTGCCACAATGTGTGCAATGTTCAGCCTTTGTCGTCGATTGCCCTTTGTCTTTCTGCCACGTTGGCTTCTTTGAGGTTAGAGGAGCTTTCTTGGTTGGCTGCCATGCTTGAAAGGCTGCAACATCCACGTCTACTTTCTTCTCGGTCATAATGTTTCTTTGTCTTTCGTCTTCTGCCACAAGATGGTAAGTGGCCCCCACGGTTGGAGTTGGTTTAATGGCCAAGATCTGCGTTCGAATCACCGAAAATTCAGCGCCTAATCCCATTAAAAATTCGTACGTTCGTTCCTTCTCTTTCACTTCCATCAAACGTTTTCCGATATCGCACCGACATCCCTGACACTCGCATCAGGGGACTGGTAACGTGATGTCGAGTTCGTCCCATAAGCTTCTCAATTTCGTGAAATAGGCTGAAACGGACAAGTTTTCTTGTCGGGTTGTGTGATGGACTGTTTTAACTCGTACATTCTTGGCGCGCTCTCCTTGCCAAATCTTTCTTAGAGATCCTTCCACATCTCTGCCGCTGTAAGTGCGTATTTAACGCTGGTTCTTATCTCCTTTTCCATAGCTGATGTGAGCCCATCCTTTAATCATGGCATCACATCTCTTCCAATTCACGTATTTCCCGTCAGTCTTTTCTGTTTGGGCAGTGTAGGATCGGGTTGTTTACTACAAACAACACTTTACAAATATTTCTTTCTTTCAATCTAACAGATGCGGAATATTTATTAGAAAGATCTCACAGACACTCGATGGTAAACAAATAATCTTTGAACAACAATAGGAACACAAGAGTAAATTCAAGCTCAAAGATATATTTTTCTCAAAGTATATATGTTACAATCAGATAAGCAAGCCACTTATACAGTTTGCAATGAGAGGTTATATGGCCAAGGCTACAACCGTATACACGTAGGAATACAAGTTGGGTATACTAGACAATACATAAAGTAAAGCTTATTCTAGTATGTAGAGTGTCTTAACAGGCTAAGACACTCAATTACAATCATTTCAAACATAGACATTGACTTTACAAAAGACTAGCTAAATACAAAAGGCATTTAATATTGTTGATCTTCAAGGCTTCGGATAATCTTTTGCATTTAATGCTGAGGAAGGGAAGTAAGGTGTTGTGTCTGACTATCGGTATGTTTTCTTTGTGTTTATTCAGACCAGCATGTCTTGTTTCAGTCCCTTTTGTACTATAAAAGTACTCAGCTACAGTTTTTTTTGTCAGAGGATTAACCTCGGAAGTCTTTGTCTTTGTCTTTTGGGAGTAGGAGAGAATCTTCGGAAGCTGTTAGTCTTCGGAAGCCTTTGGTTCTTCAGAAGCTTTATGTCTTTGGAAGCTCTGAAGCTTTATCTCCAAGTGTTGGCCTTCCGAAGTGTTTGTCTTGTACAGCCTTCAGTAGGAATAAGTTACCCTTCGGAAGCAGTGTTGCTTCCGAAGAGTAACTCCTTCCTTCCGAAGGCTGTTAGTCTTTAAGAACCAATACTTAGACAAAATAACAAGTTTGGTGAGCATCAGCCTTTATTATGCTTTACAGTCTCCCCCTAGGCTGATGCTACCAAAATATTTTATTTTGTTCTTCTTAATAATCTTTCTCCTCTAATCACTCGTGCCCTAGTCTTAGCCCATTTAACTGCAATCCTCCCATCAGCCCCACTTTCAGCATTGATGAGAGGAAGTTGTTCTAGATCAAAGACAAATGGCTCAGCTAGGTGCATCAGACCAAGGAGATCCAGAACCATAATTCCCCCATTTACCTTAGTGAGAGTGAACTCTCTTCTTTGTTCATTAAAGCTCCACTTCACTATTGGAATGTATGTAAGAATGGGTTCGACTATATTTGTTGGCTCTGGATCAGGCATAGAGACAGAGAGAGTATTTGTTTTCTTCTTCCTTTTAGCCATAGATTTTCTTCTTTTCAATTTAGGCTTTTCTGCCACTGTGGCTTGACTCCCCTGAGCTCTGGCCTCTTGATCCTCTTCATGAGATCCTTCTGCTGCATTTGCAGCAATCTCTGGTTCTTCATCCTCAGAACCATGATGCTCTTGGTTTCTCCTCTCATCTTCTCTATCTTGTTCCTCAGTATTAGGATCTCTTGATGGTTGTGACTGTGCAGTTGGTTGACTTTTTCTGATCCTAATTACTGAGGAGAGAGGCACATTGTCTAGTAAGGGGCTTGATGGAGGAGAGGCTGGTTCTTCCTTAGGGTTGATTGGAAACATGTCAGGGAACATAACTTTTGTTGCTTCCCCACACATGACTTCCTCACCCTCTCTGATCCCTGCACCAGAGATAGGGATTTCGATGGTAGCTCATCCTAAGCCTAAGCCTAGATTCAGGCTGGCCCTCTGTGCTTGGATCTGCTCCATTGAAGGTAACTGTAACTTACCTCTGGAAATCTTAGCTTTTATATCTCTTAGGTGCAAGTCCATGGTTGAGTTCTTCATAGGGCCTAGCTGTCGAGCATGGAAGCCATATTGGAGTAGGATGGCCTTTATCTTGCTTCTGTAGGCATCCTCCTTTTGTTTCTTTGTAAGCTTTACCTTGGCTTGTGATGCAGTAGCTGCCTGTTCTTGCTGCTGCACCTTGTCCCTCTCGGCAGCCATTCTAGGTACCGACCAGAGAAACACTTCATCAAAGTCATATCCCTTTTCTTCAAGAAGAGCAGAGAGTCTGATATGCTCTTCATCCATAGAAGTGTCTGGTCGGCCCTTCTGTTTCTTTGGCATCCTCTCCTCTTGTTCTGCTTCCTCCTCTGGGGTTAGCTTTCTTTTTCCTTTTTCATCTGCAGTCAATTTAACCCAGAGGAGATGGATCCTGTAGCCTCACCAGCTGGTTCATTGGCAAATAGCTCCTCTGTGGATGAATCATCAAGAATGACTGGGCCTTCGGAAGTAGCTGCAGCTTCGGAGTTAACCTTAGCATTCACTACCTCCTCCAGTTGACCAATCACCTTAGGTGATTCCTTGTTAGTATCCACAGAGTGCTCAGGAGTGGAAGAGAGGTCTTCAGCAGCTTCTGTCCCAGAAGGGGACACAGGTTCCATGGAGATAGGTTGTTCTTCTTGTGTAGTATCCTCCAAGGCAACCTGGCCTGTAGTCTCAGGAGGAGACTTAGTCCCAGAAGGGGACTCTTAAGTCCCAGCAGGGGACTGAGGCTCCACAGAGACATTTGTTGTGAGCTCCTGCTCAGTCTCTTTGGCAGCCTCTGTGTCTTCGGAGGAGGAGGAGGAAGTGGTAGAATAATGAAAGTAAGTACTCAATAATTCATCCCATTCATTGTTTAAAGAGACTATGAAAGGTGTGAATTCTTGTGCACTTTCCTCCTCTCCGGTTGCTGATCCTGACCTAGTAGGTGCCTTCTCCCCCTTTTTGGTAGCATCAGGGAAAAGAAAGTTACCTTATGTGGATCAGGATGGAATGGGGTGCAGATGATGGGTGGCCGTCTTTGGAGATCCAAGATGGTAGCATCTTTTGCTTGAACCTCCTCCCTCAGGGTAGCTATTGCAGCTTCAAGAGAAGCTACCCTGGCTTGTAGAGTACCGATTGTAGCCGTCAATTCCTGTATTTTGGTGCCCTCATCTACCTGAGTAGAATCATGGGGCGATGGAGTCCTGAGCCTGGCTCCTGCACCTCCACCACCAGATGTGGTTTCTTGGCACCCTAGGTTCCCCTCATTGAAAAGGGCTTCAAAGAAGTCCTCCCCAGTGTGAGTTGCCGCAGATGAGGTCCTATTGCCTGTACCACTGTCCTGAAGAACCTGAGAAGGTTCAACAGTAGTGGCAGCCTCATCTGCATTGACCCCTTCTAAACTCCTGGGTCAACCTCTGATGTGGTAGGCTTCGGGTCAGGGAACCTAGCTTGTAACTGTGTCACCACTCTCATTAGAGTTTGGGTAGTGGGTAAGAGTGGTTCCTCCACAGCTATAGCAGAGGCTCCTTGAGCCTGGGTAAGAGTATGGGTGGGGGCATTTCTGGGTGATAAGATCCTGGAGACTTGGGAGACAGTCTCTGAGCTAGTGAAGTAGCTTCACCAGAAGCAGACTCAATAATGGGGGTATCCCTTTGGATATTCTCAGGTATATATGGTGACATACTCTGAGGGCTTTCAGGCTGGTTAAGGGCTGCCACAGGTTCCAAAGGAACAACCTGTGGAGTAACTGCAGGTGTGGCTTTCACCTTAGGTGGAACTGTGCCCTTGGTAGTTCTTTTCACCTTTTTCTTAATGGGTTCGGAAGAAGGGGCCTGAGCAGCTGTAGAGAGCTGCACAGGGGTTCGTTTGCGTTTGTAAGTTATCTTTATGGGGTGTGGAACAGAGGTGGAAGGTGTGGGTTCAACATCTGTGGGTGCAACAGAGCTGTCACCTTCTGGAGTAGGGTACTCCATAGAGGGAAGAAGAGGAGTGAAGTTCCCAGAGAACTGGGCACTCTTCTTCTTTAACTGCACAAAAACCTTGGAAGTTACCAAGAGGATTTTATATGTGTTCCCAGTTAATGAAAGAGCAGAACCCAACCCACCATAAAATATATGCTGCAAAAACCTAGGATACATACAAAATTTCTTTGGTGACGAAAGATTTTCAACCAAATTATTGAAAATGAAAGCAGAAAAATTAAAAAGTTGGTTTGAAACCAATCCATGAATAGCCGAAGCTAAGTCAGATGGAACTTGATCCCAACCACCTGTCTTATTAGAAAGACAGTGCAAAAATAAATGTATGAGATACTTATAATTATAGGACACTCTACCCTTCAAATAAGTAGTTGAAGGAAGAGGACCTTTGTATCTCATTGACCTGAAGGTCACTGCTATCTCATCCTTAGTGAATGAGACCCTTCCCCCGGCATCACAAAGTTGAAGATGCCGACAGATGGTCTCCACTGCGGTAGAAATGGGATGAGCATCAATGGTGGCATGAAGAATCCGACCATTGGGAGATGAGGAAACCGAACAGGAAGCCCAAAATTGTTGGTGATGAGATTCATACACCATGGGCTGAATAGAAAGGGCAAACGAATACCTGCTCTTTTGAAGAAAAGAGACGATCGGCGCGAAATCAGCATCATGTTCCGCTGATAACTCCGCAGGTAAGTTATGAGCAGGTTTGAATTGAAGAGGAGCCATGGAAATCGATGGTTTTTAGGTTAGATTTGGAGAGAAACTGGAAAAGTAATTCGAAATAGAACGGTGAGAGAAAGTGGATGAGCGGGAGACCTTTTTATTCCTTCGGATGTCAGCATTTAATATAGAAGAACATTAAATTTTGAGATCCGGATGTCAGAGAAAAAGGTCTTCCGATGACAGCTGTTGAGGACATGAAAGTTCAAGGATTTGCTAAGGACCAAGATGCTTCCGAAGATGTGGCTTTTGGAAGGAGTTCATGCGACTGAAATGTGTCTCAGAAGTTATTTGCTTCCGAAGTACAAAATTTATATCATCGGAAGCACTGCTTCTGAAACATTAGATAAGTTCATTAGATAAACTGTTCTTCGGAAGAAAATTTATTTTGAAGAGTACTTTCAGAGGACTTAGCTTCCAAAGTTATAATGTATCGGAAGTATAATACTTCAGAAGGTAAGTTATCTTCTGAAGTGTGACATCTTCCGACATAAGGGAGGAATAATGCTTCTGAAGACTTTACACTATCTTCCGAAGAGTAATTACTCATTAGGAGATACTTTAAGTTTATCTTTCGAAGAATTATTCATTCCTTATTAATTCATTTACTCAAAGTTAATCATGCCAATGGCTGTTATTAAATACCTGAATCTTCTTTCATCAAAAGCCTTGGTGAAGAGGTCAGCCAAATTGTGCTCTGTATCAACTTTGACTAGATGAATCAACTTCTTCTCTGCACAATCTCTGATGAAATGATTTCTAATGTCAATGTGCTTGGTCTTTGAGTGCTTGACAGGATTGTTGGTGATGGAGATTGCACTTGAATTGTCTATCTGAATAGGAGTATTGAACAGCTCTATTCCATAATCCTTCAATTGATTTTGAATCCATATAACTTGTGCACAACAGCTAGAGGCAGCTATGTATTCTGCCTCTGTAGTGGAAGTAGAAACACATGACTGTTTCTTGCATTGCCAAGACACAATTCTGGATCCAAGGAATTGACATCCTCCTGATGTGGATTTCTTGCTAATGTTGCAACCCCCATAATCACTGTCAGTATAAGCCATGAACCAAAAGACTTCATTTCTAGGATACCATAATCCTAGACCAGGTGCTCCTTTGAGGTATCTAAAAATTCTTTTCATAGCAAGCATGTGTGAGACTTTGGGATTGGCCTGAAATCTTGCACACAAGCAAGTTGCAAACATTATATCAGGCCTGCTTGCTGTGAGATACATCAAAGAGCCTATCATTGCCCTGTACTGGTGTTGATCAACATCCTCTCCCTCAAGATCAGGGCTGAGAGATGTTGTCTTGGACATTGGAGTTCCCAGAGCTTTGCAATCAGAAAGTTTGAATCTTTCAAGAATGTCCTTGACATATTTTGATTGACTAATAAAAATTCCTATATGAGTTTTGTAGTCCAAGAAAGAATGTGAGTTCACCCATTGAACTCATTTCAAACTTAGACTTCATCAGTGATTCAAAATCCTTGCAGAGAGATTCATTAGTACACCCAAAGATAATGTCATCAACATAGATCTGTACAAGCATGATATGTTGATTGGACTTTTTGAAAAAGAGAGTTTTGTCATGTGACAACCAGTACCAAACCGTCCGGCAAGTCCGTACGGTGTGTGTACTTTCACCATTTACTGTGTGTAAATACGGTGCGTAAACAGTTGTGTGACAACAGAACTCTGAAAACAAACCATAGTTGTATGTGCTTAAGTGAAAACTTAAATACAGTAAATACAACAACTCAAGAGAAACAACAGTGTTCAAGCGAATAACAATAACAGATAGGTTGCGATCTGATATCCATAGATGAGAGGAATCAGATGGCCGACAATACAGTATGAAAACAATGTGAAAACAGGATGTTTAGCTGAGTCCGTTAGTGAGGAAATACAATTCAAACACAATTTACAGTGTTATTTCAGAATAACGAACTGACAGTGTGTTTGCTTGGGTGACGATTCACACAAACATATCTGTGAGTTTAACGTTCTGAAATGATGACTGATAAGTAGAAAACCAAATCAGAAAGTGAAACGTACGATCGTGTTCGTACAGTTAGCGCTCTGTACGAAAACGCGCGTATGTGACGTTTTCTGACGAAACGGAAACGAAACACGACACGAACGAAAATAAATTAATAAAATAAAATAAATAACATTTTACAATTTTGAAACTCATCGAAATATTTAAATTAACTTCTTTCATTTAAAACATTTAAATTACGCGTAACTTTCCGGATACGCGACGAAAACGCAAACCGAGCAACCGAAACGAACCCGAATACCCCCGGGGTATAAAAGCAACAAATGGGGTCATTTCTCTCATTTTCCAATCAGCTCTCTCTCTCTAAAAGAGCCATTCCCGAACTCTCTCTCTCTCTAGTTAGTAAGAACACTCAACATTGAGATAACAGTTGATACATTTACTTGTGATATCGAGGATGATATCGCAAGCACGCGCTTTTGGGATGGCATTCCCCACACATACTATCATTACTTGCTATGACTCTATTTAGAGCACATCTTATAACCGTCAGAGGATGCCGGTTACACAACCATAGATCAGTTGGGTAGATCACAAACACTAATCACTAGGGCTTGGGGTAATTTATTGAAATCACACAGGGCACGAGAGGTGCTATCATTCAAATCGATAACATTCATAAACTCTAGGGAACTTATTCATTCCAATAGATATTGTGGGAGGATATCTTACACGCCAGGCTAATCCGTAAGGAATAGCTAACAGACACGATTACATCTCTTACTTTATTCATAGGACACTTTACACGCCGGGCTGGACAGGGGTGACAGCTACTGGGACTATTATGTCCCTACCTATGTATCGAGTATGATATCTTACACACCGGACTGGTTAGTACTGACAGTTACAGAGACTATTAGGTCTCGCTCTAGATATCGAGTATGATATCTTACATGCCGGGCTAATCCGTAAGGAATAGCTAACAGAGGCAATTATGTCTCTTTATTCAATTGTTTGGGTACATTACACGCCGGGCTAATCAGTAATGATTAGCTACAGAAACTATTAAGTTTCATTCTAGATATCGAGTATGATATCTTACATGCCGGGCTAATCCGTAAGGACTAGCTAACAGAGACGATTTTGTCTCTTACTTTACTTCATTGGGTTATTGTACATGCCGGGCTAATCCGTAAGGAATAGCTAACAGAGATATTTATGTCTCTTTATTCAATTATTGAGTTATTATACATGCCGGGCTAATCCGTAAGGAATGGCTAACAGAGATAATCACGTCTCTTTCTTTTCATTATTGGGATAAACATACCGGGAAATCATGGGTGAAAGGAAATGGGTATCCATCGTTGTATTACAGGTAGTGTTGAGTGCAGTTAAGCATGTGGTGGGATGGCGTCTGGGCTTGACCCTTTCGTATGCCCTATATATAAGCATGCTTGACTGGATGAGACATTATTTGTACATACAACCATGGAGAGGACATTGTGTGAAACATGGGAACCAATTAGCAATATAACTGGTGTGAAACATTGTCAACATGAATGACATAAATTCAATGGTTTTCAATTACTAAACTTATGAACTCACCAACCTAGTGTTGACTTTGTTTAAATGCATGTTTTCTCAGATGACGGACATGTCTAGTTATCAAGCATCAGTGATTAAGCTAGAGGACTTTTAGAAGACCTAGCTTACTTTTGGGATGCATACTTTTTGATGGCATTGTGAATCTATTTTGCATATCTTGTACAACTACAAGATAGAAACTACACGATTCTTTTGGAGTAGATTTACTTAGTTAAATTATGAACACGTACTGTGTAATTTAACTGTGTAATTCTATATTATATGTCATGTTAGCATTTCTCATTATTTATCATGTGCCATATAAACAATCTGATCATTTCGATTATCACTCACGATATCGCGCCCCGGGAACCTTCCGCCCGACGGGAAAACCCGATCCGTTCCCGCCGGCCCGGGGTGTGACAGATTGGTATCAGAGCCATGGTTATAGTGAAATATAGGTCATACTGCTTAAACGGTTTGGCCTAGACTATAACCTAGGGACCCTCATATAGAGATCATGTGACATAGGATTCTATTTACATATGTCTTCTGCTTCTGATCACTGCACTAACCGATTTTCTTTCGGTTATGATCAGAATGCCACCGAGAAGACAACCACCTGCTTTATTGCCACTACCACCACAGGACTCTGCACCTCACTCTTCCACACCGACACCGCCTGACTCTCCTCCACATCTACCACCACGTCCACCTCCTCCTCCGCCACCACCTGCTTATCAATTGGATCCTGCTACTGTGGCACTGGCCACCCTGCTGACTAGCCAATTGAGGGATGTGATTCCCGAGATGATGAACAGGATCAACAGCAACAATGTAGCCAACTCATCTGGAGAAGGCAGTGGCAACACCAGGAACCAACAGGACTACTCCTACAAGAACTTTGTAGGATGCAAGCCACCACCATTCAGTGGCACTGAGGGAGCCGTCGGCTTGATCCAATGGATCGAGAAGATGGAAACAACTCTCGACATTAGTGGTTGTCCTGATCAACACCGCGTGAGGTATGCTGCAGGATCGTTTGAGAAACGAGCACTAACCTGGTGGAATGCCCAGGTTCATACCCGAGGAAGAGACGAGGCATTGGCGATGCCTTGGGAGGATTTCAAGACCTTGTTAAGGGGCGAGTTCTGCCCGAGGAATGAACTCAAGAAGGTTGAGACTGAACTGCTCAACCATGTGATGATTGGTGCTGAACATCTAGCATTCACCACCAGATTTCATGAACTGGCAACATTGGCACCGGATATAGTGCCCACACTAGAGAAAAGGATTGAACGATATGTTGGTGGACTACCGCCATGTATCCGAGGGCATGTGATTGCCACCCACCCAACCACACTAGAGATGGCTGTTACGCTATCAGCTTCATTGACTGATGTAATGGTTGCCTCTGGTGCACTCAAGAGGGAATCTGGAACTACTGAGGATTCGGAACAACCCTCCACCAAGAAACGAAAGGTTGCTAAGAATTTTGCAACGGCCACCACTACCAAACAAGCTGTGCTCACACAACCACTGCAGAACCACAGATCTTATTACGGCACAGCTCCATTCTGCAATAAGTGCAACTATCATCACCAACCTGACACAGGGTGCATGCAATGCACTTATTGCGGAAAGATGGGACATTGGTCCAAATTCTGCAAGGAACGGGCAGCACAACATAGGGCAAACCAAGAAGTGGCACAAACCGCTGTACACAACGATCGCATTTCCTGCTACACCTGCGGGGAGCCAGAAAATTATGCGAAAGACTGTCCAAAAAGGGTGCTACCAAGAGGGCAAGCACCGAGAGGACGTGCATTTCAGATAGGGGCTGCTGCTGCTGGCCAAGACACTGACACCAATACTGGTACACTTCTCATTTAAAATCTTTACAGTCGTATTATTTAATACTAGCATAGATTAACATTGCTTCTTATAAAACTTACTCACGATTGGGGCAACACTCGGATATTTCTTACACTAAATGACATGAACTTACTGTTCACTTACGTTTAGTAAATAAACACATACCATGGAATTCAAAATGATGGACACGAGTGATGTCAACACCATCATCAGAATGGATGCTTTGTCCCTGGTAGGGATGAAGTCATCTAATTCAATAAAACCCTTTTCATGTCATTACAGTGAACGACAGGGATACATTCATAAATCTCATTATTGGGTCCGTCAATGTTGTCCTATCAGACAATATATGAATCCATTCTAACAAGGGAAGAAACGAGAGGTTTCTCCTAACAGGAATAACACGCAAGCATAAGAATCATAGTGGACATTATAGATCATGAAATTAGGTAACACCATGGGATACCACGATGGGAGTGTACACACACAACTATGGATTAAAATGCCAAGCTACCAAACACTCTCAGTGAATCTAATAATTATTGGATCACTATAAGCAGTCGGGTTATGTCTTCTCACTTCATAAATAGACACAAAGCTTAAGTTCAAGGAGAACAACTAACGTACAAAGAAACATATGATATTAAAGCATCTCCACCTATACAAAGAAAAAGTAGTACCCGATAACGACGCTTAAATTTCGGGACGGAATTTCTTTAACAAGGGGAGACTGTGACAACCAGTACCAAACCGTCCGGCAAGTCCGTACGGTGTGTGTACTTTCACCATTTACTGTGTGTAAATACGGTGCGTAAACAGTTGTGTGACAACAGAACTCTGAAAACAAACCATAGTTGTATGTGTTTAAGTGAAAACTTAAATACAGTAAATACAACAACTCAAGAGAAACAACAGTGTTCAAGCGAATAACAATAACAGATCGGTTGCGATCTGATATCCATAGATGACAGGAATCAGATAGCCGACAATACAGTATGAAAACAATGTGAAAACAGGATGTTTAGCTGAGTCCGTTAGTGAGGAAATACAATTCAAACACAATTTACAGTGTTATTTCAGAATAACGAACTGACAGTGTGTTTGCGTGGGTGACGATTCACACAAACATATCTGTGAGTTTAACGTTCTGAAATGATGACTGATAAGTAGAAAACCAAATCAGAAAGTGAAACGTACGATCGTGTTCGTACAGTTAGCGCTCTGTACGAAAACGCGCGTAAGTGACGTTTTCTGACGAAACGGAAACGAAACACGACACGAACGAAAATAAATTAATAAAATAAAATAAATAACATTTTACAATTTTGAAACTCATCGAAATATTTAAATTAACTTCTTTCATTTAAAACATTTAAATTACGCGTAACTTTCCGGATACGCGACGAAAACGCAAACCGAGCAACCGAAACGAACCCGAATACCCCCGGGGTATAAAAGCAACAAATGGGGTCATTTCTCTCATTTTCCAATCAGCTCTCTCTCTCTAAAAGAGCCATTCCCGAACTCTCTCTCTCTCTAGGACAATACCTCTTCAAATCACGATATCTCACTCGGTTGTGGACGGATTTGGGTGTTCTTGGTGTCCACGCGTAGCTCTCGACCTCCTCTACGTGAAAGTACAACGGATCTGAAGCTTAGTCCACTGAAAATCAAGGTATGATGCTGTGAATATCCACGAAATTAGGGACTTTGGTGCGTTGTTCAAACTCACCCTAACCGGCTAACCCTCCCCGCCCACCTTCGCACCACCTGACCATCAGAAACTGTTTAGCACCAACAGGGTCATGGGGAACAGACCGGAGTTCGAAGGGTTGATGGAGGCAATGAGCCAGGACTCATGGAAGTTTGCGAATCTGCGTGTTGAACGGCTGTTGTCGTCGAACCTGTGCATCAGGAGGGCCTAACCGAAGCTTTGTGCCGAATCACGAACCCTAGACGAACCAATGACTGGGACGAACCTTTCCTTGATCAACCGGACCTCCTGCGAACCAGTGACGTAAGCTACGAACCCTGGGTTCGCCATCTCAATCACCGAACCATCTCAGAACTCACGAACCTGTGTAGGAAACCCTAGCCGAACCCTTCCCTAACCACCGAACCTATAGGCATGAACGAACCCTACTGTTACTCCATAGCCGGCCGAACTCTATCCTGTGCCAGAACTCCGACGAACCCATGGGACTCATGAACATGCGACCTGTGAACACTTACAACGAATCAACCAATTAGAGCAGCCCATCCTCGTTGATGTGGCCCATGTGCTGCTTCAGGCCCAATCGGTTAAGCTTCAATAGTTGGCCCACCTGCTATCACCTTGGAGGCTTGGATCACGTCCATATTAGACCCAATAAACCATGCAGAAGCAGTAGCAAATCTCCTGGCCCAACAGCCTATTAACTTCGGCCCAATATCATTTCGGCCCAAGAACTAGCCACGGCCCATGTACCTTCTACGACCCATGACACATAATGGGCCCAGTTGAACTTAAATTCAGCCCATGGACCACTTTAGGCCCAACATGTATAAAATCAGCCCATTGTGGCCCTTAATCGGCCCATTCCCAACCAGACACCTATACGGCCCAACATCAACTAATTGGGCTAACCGGTTGAAGCCCAATATTTAATCCCGGGATATTTATTCGGGCCAATGGAGTTTCAACATACATGAAGTAAATTGGAACAAACACTTGAATTATTTGGATTTAGTACAAATGACATGGGATAATTAACCAAGATTACTATCAACATAGTGAAGATTAATTGAATGAGGTTTATAAACTTAAAACATCAAGTTACTAGCAAAGTTGCAAGGTTACTAGTTAACTATGTAATAAACCATTATGGGTTTAACAAGAACAAAATGTGGAATATTATAATATAAACCTAAAATAATCTAGATTGAGTAGCAAAAATTCTACAATTACAAAGAATGACTGTGTAGAAACAGAGTTTTGAGATTTCAAGAATAACTTTGGACCGAATAAAGACCATGAACCACTAGTGTTAGCCAATTTAAGGCTAACACACCTACGCGCATACTGAACAAGTACACTCAACACTATAAATTACAAACATTGTGAATTCAATACAGGATCGTGAAATCAACCTCAAATACAATCAAGGAGCGCGTGCTTTCTTTCTTTTAAGCTAAGTCAACCCTACAACAACAAGGTGAGTTCATATGCCCCTTTTCTGATCTTTACTGATTTCAAAGCTCGGGCCTGAGAAACATGCTAAACTTTTAGTTACTTAAAAGTTTATTTTCACATATTGCTTATATCATAACTTAGATAATAATTGCTTGCCTTTATTATCGTTTATCATCACATGCTTGCGTATTTGATCTTATCATACTTGAATTATCTAGGATGCTACATACTATCCTAGAATTCTGACACATTAACCCCATAGGATAATGTGAGTTGCTAAGAACATATCTTACAACTGTGCATTATTCTTACACGATAGAGCAATAGGGAAAAACAAGGGGTAACATGCTAATAACAAGTACAGATAACAAGAATGATAATCATGATAATGTACTTCATGATAACAAGATCATTCACACATTAGTAACATTGTGTATAAGACAAGTTCTTACAACACTCTGTCCAAGTTAGTAAGAACACTCAACATTGAGATAACAGTTGAGACATTTACTTGTGATATCGAGGTTGATATCGCAAGCACGCGCTTTTGGGATGGCATTCCCCACACATACTATCATTACTTACTATGACTCTATTTAGAGCACATCTTATAACCGTCAGAGGATGCCGGTTACACAAACATAGATCAGTTGGGTAGATCACAAACACTAATCACTAGGGCTTGGGGTAATTATTGAAATCACACCGGGCACGAGAGGTGCTATCATTCAAATCGATAACATTCATAAACTCTAGGGAACATATTCATTCCAATAGATATCGTGGGAGGATGTCTTACACGCCGGGCTAATCCGTAAGGAATAGCTAACAGAGACGATTACGTCTCTTACTTTATTCATAGGACACTTTACACGCCGGGTTGGACAGGGGTGACAGCTACTGGGACTATTATGTCCCTACCTATGTATCGAGTATGATATCTTACACACCGGACTGGTTAGTACTGACAGTTACAGAGACTATTAGGTCTCGCTCTAGATATCGAGTATGATATCTTACATGCCGGGCTAATCCGTAAGGAATAGCTAACAGAGGCAATTATGTCTCTTTATTCAATTGTTTGGGTACATTACACGCCGGGCTAATCAGTAATGATTAGCTACAGAAACTATTAAGTTTCATTCTAGATATCGAGTATGATATCTTACATGCCGGGCTAATCCGTAAGGACTAGCTAACAGAGACGATTTTGTCTCTTACTTTACTTCATTGGGTTATTGTACATGCCGGGCTAATCCGTAAGGAATAGCTAACAGAGATATTTATGTCTCTTTATTCAATTATTGAGTTATTATACATGCCGGGCTAATCCGTAAGGAATGGCTAACAGAGATAATCACGTCTCTTTCTTTTCATTATTGGGATAAACATACCGGGAAATCATGGGTGAAAGGAAATGGGTATCCATCGTTGTATTACAGGTAGTGTTGAGTGCAGTTAAGCATGTGGTGGGATGGCGTCTAGGCTTGACCCTTTCGTATGCCCTATATATAAGCATGCTTGACTGGATGAGACATTATCTGTACATACAACCATGGAGAGGACATTGTGTGAAACATGGGAACCAATTAGAAATACAACTGGTGTGAAACATTGTGAACATGACTGACATAAATTCAATGGTTTTCAATTACTAAACTAATGAACTCACCAACCTAGTGTTGACTTTGTTTAAATGCATGTTTTCTCAGATGACGGACAGGTCTAGTTATCTAGCATCAGTGATTAAGCTAGAGGACTTTTAGAAGACCTAGCTTACTTTTGGGATGCATACTTTTTGATGGCATTGTGAATCTATTTTGCATATCTTGTACAACTACAAGATAGAAACTACATGATTCTTTTGGAGTAGATTTACTTAGTTAAATTATGAACACTTACTGTGTAATTTAACTTTGTAATTCTATATTATATGTCATGTTAGCATTTCTCATTATTTATCATGTGCCATGTAAACAATCTGATCATTTCGATTATCACTCACGATATCGCGCCCCGGGAACCTTCCGCCCGACGGGAAAACCCGATCCGTTCCCGCCGGCCCGGGGTGTGACATGTCAATTGTTCCTCTCTTGAAATTGTGAGCCAACAGAAAAGAAGATAAAGTTTCATACCATTTTCTGGGAGCTTGATGTAGCCCGTATAGAGCTTTAGCAAGCTTACAGACATGGTCAGGAAACTTTGTATCTTCAAATCCAGGAGGCTGACACACATACACTTCCTCATCAATTCTTCCATAAAGAAAGGCACTTTTCACATCCATCTGAAACACTATGAAGTTCTTGGCAGCTGCAAAGGCTAAGAATATTCTGATTGCTTCAATTCTTGCAACTGGAGCAAAGACTTAATCATAATCAATACCTTCATCCTGAGTATACCCTTGAACCACTAACCTTGTGTCACACCCCCAATTTCAACTAACGGAATCATACCGTTTGGGAACGTGACAAACCAGGATCTCAGATCATTAGACACAGCGAAGACCTCTATATGAATTTCAAAACATACTTTGGTCTTTAAAACATAACATTCAGAGTTTACAAAAGTTGCGGAAGCGTTTAAAAACCATAAACAGTTGTAAAGTAAACATTACAAAACAAAATACTCAAATGTTCAAATTCAAATATTCAAAGTGTTTATAATGCATGAGACTCTATCTCCTAGTCCATGCCAGCTTTAACGCGTGCCTTAGCGTCCTGAGAAAACATGCAAATCAAGTCAACACAAAGGTTGGTGCATAACACAGGTTTTCAATAATCACAGTGTTCAAAATAGCAGTTTGAATAACAAGTTGTAGATAACATATTCACACATGCACAGTCATGATAGCTAGTCATATAAACTATTTACATAAGTGTTCGACACCGAAGCTGACGGATTGCCATGCTATAGCATGTTTTCGCCTTGCCACTATTGTCTATCACAACAATAGTAATAATTGTGTTTGGTCAGTCAAACACCTGCGTAGATCCCATCTACCAGGTGAGGTTTGTCAAACCTAATAGATCTATTTCCAACTACCACGCTTTGCATCACAGCAAACTAAACGGTTCGAGGTGTGTAAGGACTTTCAAGTTGATATGTTTTCACATAATGTAAACAGCTAACTCATGCAAGTGATATGTATCTAAAAACAGTTTATTGCACATGTTTTCTCCCCCAAAACAGTTTAAAATAAGAAAGGGGCCGTGTACGCACCTTTGATAATAGCAGAATGATCAAATACGTGTGAACTTGCGTAGAAATCCTCTACGAATAATCTGTGGTTTAAACAATAACTTAAAGTTATTCGGAATGTCGTTTTGTGCTTGAAATAACATACGTGTCAACACACGTACGTTAAAGTTTTAAGAATGTGTATACGCAAATACGTGTGACTTTGAAATCGTTTAAATAAAATCATATTTGATTTTATTTAAATAATCGTAATTATACACGATTTCGTTTTCGGGTTAAAATATGAATTTTATCATTCTAAAACATTCGTATTCTCGTTACGGTTCCAACGCAACTTGAACGGATCGAATCGGAGTTAGAACGAATAAGTTATGATAAAAATACTAAGTTAGTATTAAAATCCAAAAATGGTTTGGCCCGGACTCGAACCCGCGACCCTCAATTCCAACACACACGCATCTAACCATCTCGCCCGCTAGGGTATCGCGATATCCTTCTGGAATTAATTGTTTTAAACCTAATCTGATCGGTTTCCCCCTTTTCCATTATAGCCGAAGCAACTAACCACCCAAATGATCCTTAATTCGAACCCGATTAACTCAACATTCATGGGGCTTTTGTCCCCTGAGTCTAATCGATCCTTCTTATGGTTTTAATTCGAAACTTCATTCACCATTACTTGATTAATCATGTATTAACAGATTCGAACACCCTTTTTCAAATTCCAACTAGAAATCGTTTACTTAGCTACTGTAACATCAAATTGCTATGATATTAACATCATTCGAAGTCTTCTGGAACTAACCACACTATCCAATTCGATTCTAGAACTCATTTTAACCCAATCCCCCAATTCGTTCTTATAACAAGCCCTAGAAACTAGAATTCAATCAATTAGCTATCATTAATCGAAATTGATTTAGGATTAACCTTAGTCGGCCTTCTCTGAAACTACCTATATAGTTTAATTTCATTATTCAACTCATTTGCCATGAAAACCCCAAATCGGTTTCTTAACATGAACCCTAGTATCGAAATCCTAACATTCAATGTTTCCTATTGAAATTGATATAAGAAACAGTTTGATCGGAACTTTATGAAAGTTATCATATCATTTAATTTCACTTTTATACTCATCCCGATCGAAATCCCCAAATCGGATCATATTAAGAACCCTAGAAATCAAATGCTATTAATTCGATGTTATAAATCCCAATTGACTTATGTGTAACCTTAATCGGCCATTTTAGGATGTGTTGTAATGATTACATACCTGATTTGATATCGAATTGTTGTTAGTCGACTATAAGGTGTTCTTCGGCCGTCCTTGATCCAAATTCGTCTCCTCAAAGCTTCTGCGATCGAATTGTTGGATGATAAAGACTCTAAAAGTGCCGAATAGAATCTCTGAATGATCGATTTGTGCTAATTTGATCTAGGTAATCGATTTTGATAACTACAAGTTTCGGTTACGACTTTTAGCTATCATTTCGATTTAATTCGGCCAATCAATGTATCATTAACCCTCAGAAACTGTTACAACTCATAATTGTGATGCTTACAACTGATCAATTTCAGTTACAACATAATATTGATGTGAAATTCGAATTTCATGAGTCATTTGGTCGAATTTTGACTTTCTAAGTCAACATCTTTGCATTTTACTCAAATTACAACCTAATTCCTTGAAATTGTGGTAACTATAGATTGTTTTGTTCAATTCCAACCCTCGTAATTGTTTTTGTTCGAATTCACAACATTTCGGTTAATAAAGTTGAACCTAAAATCGCAAATTGCCACAAATCAGGCTTCTTAGAACATTGTTGAGCTTAACTAACCTAATTGGGCCTATCTTAACCTTACTGGGCCTTCCTAGACTTCATTGGGCCTCCCTGAGCCTTATTGGGCCTTACTGGGCCTACTTTAGCCTTGTTTAGTCTAATTGGGCCTTAATGGCCTACATTGTATACATTGGGCTTCACTTGCCCCTATTGGGCCTTACTAGGCCTTCTTTGACCTTGTTGGGCCTTCATTGGCCTTGTTGGGCCTTCATTGGCCTTGTTGGGCCTTCATTGGCCTTGTTGGACCCACATTATCTCTGTTGGGCCTATGATATCACCATCTCCCGTTAACAAGGTTAGTGTAAAAAGTCGGATTGTCACATCATCCCCTTGTTGAAGGAATTTTCGTCCCGAAAATTAGTAAGTGTTAAGAGTAGTTAGGAAACTACTTACGAGTTTAAATCGTACGTGTTAGTGTGATTTGATCATTCTGTGTGCTTGTGTGTACTCACACACAAAGTCTAATGCTTGCAACATCACAACTCATTTGTGATCGTTCAATGTGACTGTTTGCGTGTACACTAGTTAGTTCACCTAACTGTGACTGTTTGTGTTTGATCATACTGTGTTGTGTAACCTCACACATAGTGAGTGTCTGTAACTGTTTGTACTATGCAACCCCGCACATAGCAAAATGTATGTAACTAATCATGCATGTAACATATGAAATGTAGCACATAAAATGTATAAATTGTAATGTAGCACTATTGTTTGTAACAAAACTAATTGAACAAAATGTTTGTATACTGTACTATGTAATCTCACACATAGCAAATGTTTGAATGTAGTCAACAAAATAGAAACTTCCAAAGTTCATATGTACCTGTAAATTCACGATTACATGGGCCCCTGTACTCGTCAATTTACCTTACACAATTATTCTGGTTCCTTCTATTTGTAGTACTACTATTGTTTAATCGCCCATGATTGTACCACCATGAAATGTAGTACATTGTTTGAAATCAATCACGTATGTACTAATATAAAATGTTTGTGTTTGCATCCTGCAAAGCTGGTGTTCAGCCCAGTTGTTTATACTAAAATCAATAGTATAAGGTGTTTGTGCTTGTTTGTGCTTACAGTTAGAGTGTGAAATATCACATCATCCCCTTGTTGAAGGAAATTTCGTCCCGAAATTTAACGTGCATTCTTAATGTTTGTTGTTGTTTTGAATAAGTGAGGATACTTTTTCATCATTTGATCTTCTCTTTCTCATGTGAATTCAGGATCCCGTCGTGAATTCCTCCGAACTTTGACTATCGAAATCTTGCTTTGTTTGAGTTGTTCGACCTCTCGGTCCATGATTTCAACTGGTTCCTCAACGAATCGTAACTGTTCTTCCACTTGCATTACTTCAAATGGTACTACCAATGTCTCAGCAGGAAGACGTTTCTTCAAGTTCGAAACATGAAATACATCATGAACTCCATTGAGTTTATTGAGTTGATACGCAACCGGACCAATCCTTTTCAGGATCTCAAAAAGGTCCTACGTAACGTGGACTAAGCTTCCCGCGCTTGCTGAATCGTATCACACCTTTCCAAGGCGCTACCTTTAGAAGAACTCGGTCTCCTACTTGAAATTCCGACGGTTTGTGGCGTTTGTCAGCGTAACTCTTTTGTCAATCCCGAGCCTCTGTCATACGGTTTCAGATTTGTAAGAGAATTCCACCAACGGTAAATGGTTTTCCCAACATATCTTCGAGTGTCCGAATCGTACGTACACTCTGACCGTCTGTTTGTGGATGATATATTGTACTCATGCCTAAACGAATTCCCAAGGACTTATGGAGTGATTTCCAAAAGTTTGAAGTAAATCGGGCATCCTGATCTGATATGATAGAGATTGGCACACCATGCTGTGCTACCACTTCTTTGATGTAGATGCGAGTCAGTTTCTCTATCTTATCAGTTTCCTTGATTGCTAAGAAGTGTGCAGATTTCGTTAATCGATCGACAATTACCCTTATCGTATCACAACCACTCGGTGTACGGGGTAACTTAGTAATGAAATCCATCGAAATCTGTTCCCATTCCCACATTGGTATCTCTGGTTGTTGCAGTAAACCAGATGAGTTCTGATATTCAACTTTGACTTTCGAACAAGTCAAATATTTGCTAACGTACTTAGCAATATCAGCTTTCATGTGAGGCCACCAATACAGTGCCTTCAAGTCATGATACATCTTGTCTGATCCTGGATGGACTGAATACCTGGACTTGTGTGTCTCATCCATCACGAGTTCCCTTAACCTCCATACAAAGGTATCCACAGTCGATCAATGAAATAACGAATTCCATCAGACTTAACATCCAACTGTGTTTTCATTCCTCGTGAGGATTCCTGTACTAAGTTTTCCGTTTTCAAAGCCTCAAACTGAGCATTGCGTACCTTGTCAGGTAAGTCAGTATGTATCGTCATCATAAGTGCACGAACCCGTCTTGTTGAAGTTTCCTTTCTGCTTAAAGCATCAGCTACCACATTAGCCTTTCCCGGGTGATACTTAATCGCACACTCATAATCGTTCAACAATTCAACCCATCGTCGTTGCCTCATATTAAGCTCTTTCTGATCAAAGATATGTTGCAAACTCTTATGATCAGTATAAATAGTACACTTGGTTCCATACAAGTAATGCCTCCAAATCTTTAAAGCAAAAACCACTGCTCCTAACTCCAAGTCATGAGTAGTGTAATTCTTTTCGTGCGTTCTTAGTTGTCTGGAAGCATAAGCGATCACTTTATCACATTGCATCAACACACATCCCAAACCTTGTGCAGATGCATCACAATACACCACAAAGTCTTCCGTCCCTTCCGGTAAGGACAGAATCGGTGCGCTGCAAAGCTTCTGTTTCAATAACTGAAACGCAGTTTCCTGTTTATCCGTCCAGTTATACTTTGTTCCCTTGTGCGTAAGAGCTGTAAGTGGTTGAGCGATCTTCGAGAATCCCTCAATGAATCGTCGATAATATCCCGCCAAACCAAGGAATTGTCGTACCTCGGTAGGGGTCTTTGGTGCTTCCCAATTCTTAATCGCTTCAATCTTCGCTGGATCTACATGTATACCCTTTTCATTAACTATATGACCCAGAAATTGTACTTCTCGCATCCAGAAATCACATTTCGAGAACTTAGCGTACAATTGTTCTTGTTTCAATAGCTCTAGCAGTAATCGAAGATTTTCAGCGTGTTCCTCCTCAGACTGTGAATAGATGAGAATGTCATCAATGAAAACAATGACAAACTTATCAAGATAAGGTTTACAAACACGATTCATGAGATCCATGAATACAGCTGGAGCGTTTGTCAACCCAAATGGCATGACCAAGAACTCATAATGGCCATATCGTGTCCTGAATGCTGTCTTTGGAATATCCTCCTCCTGAACTCTTAGTTGATGATAACCCGACCTGAGATCAATCTTCGAGTAGTAACTCGAACCTTGCAACTGATCGAACAGATCGTCAATCCTGGGTAACGGATATCGGTTCTTGATAGTAACCTTAGTCAATTCCCGGTAATCGATACACATACGAAAAGTCCCGTCCTTCTTCTTTACAAACAATACTGGAGCTCCCCATGGTGAAAAACTAGGTCGTATGAAACCCTTATCCAACAACTCTTGCAATTGTGTGGATAACTCTTGCATCTCTGACGGTGCAAGTCGATAAGGCGCCCTAGCTATCGGTGCTGCATCTGGTGTAAGATCGATTCGAAATTCCACCTGTCTGATAGGCGGTAATCCCGACAAGTCTTCTGGAAATACCTCCGGAAATTCACAAACTACTGTTATATCTTCAATCTTCTTCTCAGCTACCGGCTTTTCAGTTATAAGTGCTATAACTGCCGTATGACCTTTCCGCAGACCCTTGTGTGCTTTCATACAAGATATGAGACGCAGTGGCGTACTGCTCTTCTCGCCTTGTACATACAATGTCTCTCCATGCGAAAGAGGTATACGAACTATCTTTTCATGGCATAGTATTTCAGCCTGGTGTTTGGATAACCAGTCCATGCCAATGACTACATCAAAACTGCCTAGGGCGGTAGGCATAAAACCAATGTCATGTGTTTGACCCATCAAGTCAACAATTAACTTATTATCAGCTAGTTCTATATCGTATGGGTTTTCTAAAGCCATAGGACTAACACTTAGCAATTTACAAAATTTGCTAGATACAAAACCCTGATCTGCATCAGTGTCTAATATCAATAAGGCAGAATGATTATTCAAGAGGAACGTACCTGTAACGACATTGGGATCTTCCTGTGCCCGACGTCCTCCAATCACAAAAGCCCTGTTCGAACAACATTTGTGTTGTTGTTGCTGTTTCCTTTTATAGTTATGTCATTAGCCCTTCTTTTCTTGAGTTGTGGGCATTCTTTCTTGAAATGTCCTGATAAGCTACACTCAAAACATCCTTTCTGTGTGTAGTTCCGTTTCAGTGAGCTTGCTTGAAGTTCCCCCCGACAGTCTTTTGCTACATGACCTATCTTTCTGCATCGCTGACATCGGTACTTGTCACATTGATTCCCAAAGTGATGGAATCCACATTTGTTACACTTCGGGCATCTACCCTTATACCCTCCCGATGTCTGTTGGTTATTGTTGGGATTGTGATGAGTCTTGTTGAATTCCTGCTTGCGATTTTTCTGAAATGACTGCTGAGTGAAATTCTTGGAATCAATGCTATCCCATTTTCTTTTGTGGTCTCCCACTTTAGCTGTCACTGTTCGTTTGGGTAGTGTCCCTCGTTGCATCACTTGATCAGTCAGTTGGTTTGCCAGTCGAATAGCTTGCTGTATGGTGGTAGGATTTGCAGATATGATCAATTTTCGAACCTGAGATACCAGCCCTCCAATATATTTCTTGATCCACTTGCTAGATGGGGTTGCCCTGTGCGGTAAGAGTCTTGCTAATTGCTGGAATCGAGTAGTGTATTCCTCAATATTAGAACCTTTCATCTTGAGTTGCCCGTATTCATCCTCAAGTTTTTGCATTTCATTACGGGAACAATACTCCTCCTGCAACAGGATTTTGAATCCGATCCAAGTAAGTGCATTGGCTGTATTCAAACCGAGTGTCTGTACGATAGAGTTCCACCATGTCAAGGCTGAACCCTCCAAAGTACCAATAGCGTATCTGACCTTGTTTTCTTCCGAACAATTGCACGTCTCAAATACCGATTCTGACTGTTCAATCCATCGAAGAAGTCCAACGGCTCCTTCCGATCCTTTGAAATTTCGTGGTTTGCAGTCCAAGAATGTCTTGAACGTGCACATTTGTGGGTTTACCAGTTCCCCTGTTGGATCATGTGATCCTGTTTGGTGTGTTTGCGTATAGTTTGCGATTGTCTCGGTAATTCGAGTGTTAATAAGTGCCTCAACTTCCGTTGCGGTCATGTTAATGTTTCCTCCAACCATGATCTTCCTATTTACAAATATACATAATGAGACTACACCCATCGCATAATCATCACTCATGCACAAAGTAAATATGTAACACACTACCATAGCCATTAAGGTAACAATTCTTAATCATTTATGATAAACCAGTGCTTACAATTGTTTGTCAAAGAGATGTAAAACAACTAAACACGAAATCTACTTTTATGAGTACAACCCACTCATATAAGTTTGTTAATGAAAGATAATTAACATAAAGTAGCTAAACTCCATCATTTGGTGGTGCAACACTAGAAGACGAATCAGCCTGTTCCGGTGGACCACCCTCTGCACCATGATCATACTGCATATGTTCGGTGACAAGTATCAATGCTTGCTCGGCCAAATCCCCGACTACATTAATTCCATCTATAGCCGCATTAGATAGTGCAATGGCCTCTTCGGCCCTTGCCTCGGCCATAGCCGCACGTAGTTCCGTCTCTTGTTGTCGTGCCTCGGTCATAGTTGCACGAAGTTCAGCATCTTGAAGTCGGTTGGTGAGTTCAACAATAGCATTTCGCATCCTTTCCACATCCTCCACCAGATTCTTATGTAATTCATCTGTATGAATCAGTTCTTCCTTAAGACTCCTCCATTTATCCATAATCCAGTTGTTGCTTTCCAACAATCCTGTGATTGCCCCTGCCGCCTCGCGCATATTACGGATCTCTCGATCCATACGTGCCACGAATGCAGCAAATGCTTGTTCTAGCGGATACCCTAGAGCCGGTAATGTCCATATGTCAGTAGTAGATGAAATAGCGGATGGAGGAGGCACTCTCTCCTCGCGTACCCAGCTACGGATGAGATCAGGGAACCATTGCCAATATTGGCTGCTCCCTCTGGGTCTAATGTGAATATCCTCGCCATAGTGAATAGCATCATCTACTGGCTCCAGTTTCCTCTTCTTAACTGCTTCAATTTCCACATGTGATTCCTCATCAAGAATACGCTTAGACGATGATGCCATATCTGTTACATAATGCCATATGTAAGTGCATTCAAACTATCGTGTAAGCAAGTGTCTAATGTCTAACAGTTATAGTCTAAGTCTACAAAATGCAAACCTAGTTCGCTATAACCAATGTCTCTGATACCAATCTGTCACACCCCCAATTTCAACTAACGGAATGATACCGTTTGGGAACGTGACAAACCAGGATCTCAGATCATTAGACATAGCGAAGACCTCTATATGAATTTCAAAACATACTTTGGTCTTTAAAACATAACATTCAGAGTTTACAAAAGTTGCGGAAGCGTTTAAAAACCATAAACAGTTGTAAAGTAAACATTACAAAACAAAATACTCAAATGTTCAAATTCAAATATTCAAAGTGTTTATAATGCATGAGACTCTATCTCCTAGTCCATGCCAGCTTTAACGCGCGCCTTAGCGTCCTGAGAAAACATGCAAATCAAGTCAACACAAAGGTTGGTGCATAACACAGGTTTTCAATAATCACAGTGTTCAAAATAGCAGTTTGAATAACAAGTTGTAGATAACATATTCACACATGCACAGTCATGATAGCTAGTCATATAAACTATTTACATAAGTGTTCGACACCGAAGCTGACGGATTGCCATGCTATAGCATGTTTTCGCCTTGCCACTATTGTCTATCACAACAATAGTAATAATTGTGTTTGGTCAGTCAAACACCTGCGTAGATCCCATCTACCAGGTGAGGTTTGTCAAACCTAATAGATCTATTTCCAACTACCACGCTTTGCATCACAGCAAACTAAACGGTTCGAGGTGTGTAAGGACTTTCAAGTTGATATGTTTTCACATAATGTAAACAGCTAACTCATGCAAGTGATATGTATCTAAAAACAGTTTATTGCACATGTTTTCTCCCCCAAAACAGTTTAAAATAAGAAAGGGGCCGTGTACGCACCTTTGATAATAGCAGAATGATCAAATACGTGTGAACTTGCGTAGAAATCCTCTACGAATAATCTGTGGTTTAAACAATAACTTAAAGTTATTCGGAATGTCGTTTTGTGCTTGAAATAACATACGTGTCAACACACGTACGTTAAAGTGTTAAGAATGTGTATACGCAAATACGTGTGACTTTGAAATCGTTTAAATAAAATCATATTTGATTTTATTTAAATAATCGTAATTATACACGATTTCGTTTTCGGGTTAAAATATGAATTTTATCATTCTAAAACATTCGTATTCTCGTTACGGTTCCAACGCAACTTGAACGGATCGAATCGGAGTTAGAACGAATAAGTTATGATAAAAATACTAAGTTAGTATTAAAATCCAAAAATGGTTTGGCCCGGACTCGAACCCGCGACCCTCAATTCCAACACACACGCATCTAACCATCTCGCCCGCTAGGGTATCGCGATATCCTTCTGGAATTAATTGTTTTAAACCTAATCTGATCGGTTTCCCCCTTTTCCATTATAGCCGAAGCAACTAACCACCCAAATGATCCTTAATTCGAACCCGATTAACTCAACATTCATGGGGCTTTTGTCCCCTGAGTCTAATCGATCCTTCTTATGGTTTTAATTCGAAACTTCATTCACCATTACTTGATTAATCATGTATTAACAGATTCGAACACCCTTTTTCAAATTCCAACTAGAAATCGTTTACTTAGCTACTGTAACATCAAATTGCTATGATATTAACATCATTCGAAGTCTTCTGGAACTAACCACACTATCCAATTCGATTCTAGAACTCATTTTAACCCAATCCCCCAATTCGTTCTTATAACAAGCCCTAGAAACTAGAATTCAATCAATTAGCTATCATTAATCGAAATTGATTTAGGATTAACCTTAGTCGGCCTTCTCTGAAACTACCTATATAGTTTAATTTCATTATTCAACTCATTTGCCATGAAAACCCCAAATCGGTTTCTTAACATGAACCCTAGTATCGAAATCCTAACATTCAATGTTTCCTATTGAAATTGATATAAGAAACAGTTTGATCGGAACTTTATGAAAGTTATCATATCATTTAATTTCACTTTTATACTCATCCCGATCGAAATCCCCAAATCGGATCATATTAAGAACCCTAGAAATCAAATGCTATTAATTCGATGTTATAAATCCCAATTGACTTATGTGTAACCTTAATCGGCCATTTTAGGATGTGTTGTAATGATTACATACCTGATTTGATATCGAATTGTTGTTAGTCGACTATAAGGTGTTCTTCGGCCGTCCTTGATCCAAATTCGTCTCCTCAAAGCTTCTGCGATCGAATTGTTGGATGATAAAGACTCTAAAAGTGCCGAATAGAATCTCTGAATGATCGATTTGTGCTAATTTGATCTAGGTAATCGATTTTGATAACTACAAGTTTCGGTTACGACTTTTAGCTATCATTTCGATTTAATTCGGCCAATCAATGTATCATTAACCCTCAGAAACTGTTACAACTCATAATTGTGATGCTTACAACTGATCAATTTCAGTTACAACATAATATTGATGTGAAATTCGAATTTCATGAGTCATTTGGTCGAATTTTGACTTTCTAAGTCAACATCTTTGCATTTTACTCAAATTACAACCTAATTCCTTGAAATTGTGGTAACTATAGATTGTTTTGTTCAATTCCAACCCTCGTAATTGTTTTTGTTCGAATTCACAACATTTCGGTTAATAAAGTTGAACCTAAAATCGCAAATTGCCACAAATCAGGCTTCTTAGAACATTGTTGAGCTTAACTAACCTAATTGGGCCTATCTTAACCTTACTGGGCCTTCCTAGACTTCATTGGGCCTCCCTGAGCCTTATTGGGCCTTACTGGGCCTACTTTAGCCTTGTTTAGTCTAATTGGGCCTTAATGGCCTACATTGTATACATTGGGCTTCACTTGCCCCTATTGGGCCTTACTAGGCCTTCTTTGACCTTGTTGGGCCTTCATTGGCCTTGTTGGGCCTTCATTGGCCTTGTTGGGCCTTCATTGGCCTTGTTGGACCCACATTATCTCTGTTGGGCCTATGATATCACCATCTCCCGTTAACAAGGTTAGTGTAAAAAGTCGGATTGTCACACCTTGCTTTGTTCTTGATGACAACACCTTCGTCATCCTTCTTGTTCTTGAACACCCATTTGGTTCCAATGGCATACTTTCCCTTAGGTAAAGGGCAAATCTTCCAAACTCCTTGTCATTCAAATTGAAGAAGCTCCTCTTGCATGGCTTTTACCCAACTGTTGTCTTTCAATGCCTCAGCAGCCTTCTTTGGTTCTATTTGGGATAGAAAGCAAGAAAACAAACAAATGTTTGCTTCATGCACAGAGCTTCTTGTTCTTACTCCTTCTTCAACATTACCAATGATATTCTCAACTGGATGAGTGTTATGGATGCGAGTTCTTGGGATCACATCCAGTTGAGAAGCCACACCCAGATTGAATGTGTGACACCCCGTAATTTTCAGGTCAGCTTATTATTTATTTATTTGTTTATTTAAATGATTTATGTACACATGGCACTAGAATTAGTTTAATTTAGTGTGACACGTGGCACGACAGTACGAACACCGACACACAACAAGATAATTCGTGGAAAATTATCGACAAACAGCACACACGTGTCAAAACACACGAACGATGGTGAACGTCAAGCATATTGTGTAGCAAAACACTTGAAAACCTCACGAAACACTCACACATTGAACTTGGAAGTTCAAACGAGGCCAAACGATAGTTCGTAAACGTGAAAACGATGACGAGCGGATCAAACCCATTAAAATAGGCTTATTGGGCTCTTCAGGGGCCCATCGCGGTACGCGATGGCCCAACAAGAAGCATCGTCGCGGTGCGCGACAGACATCGCGAAGAGTTGACTCCCGGATTTCTTCGCGCTACGCGAAGAACTTTTTGAACCTTCATCGCGGTACGCGACGCCGTCCAGTCGACAAAATCTTTATTTAACCAAGACAAATCTCATCCTATCCTACCCTTAATCATTTTACACTACCTTGCACGCCAACTCTCGGTCGTAAACGCCCTAGAACTCCTGGAAACCACCATTGGCAACCATTGAAGGACCTTGAAGCTCAAAGTTTGGTGAGATTGAAGCTTGGCGACCATTTAGAGACTTGAACACCCTCATTCCCTTCTGATTCTCGGCTAAACCCACGAACCAGGAGGCCAAGGAGACTGTCATTCATCATCTCAGTGCTTATTTAAGCTTTGAAAGGTAGTATGTCCTTCCTTGTAGCCTAAAAACACTCACAAGCACACATGCATTGGGTAAAACCCACATGCAAGCACCTATAGTGCACATGCACGAAATTATGTTCTGGGTTTGATGATTTTACTATGTTTCTTGATGATCTAAGATGATTAGATGATGTTTTGTGGTGATTCATGATGATGAGTATTGGTAGAACTTATGATTTGGATGCAAAATGTTGAAATATTGCCATGCATGTATGATCCATGAGTATTGGAATGATTTTGAGTATGTAGAAATGTTTCTTGTTGATATTGGAACAGGATTACATGGCTAGATGATGTTGAATGGATTAAAAAGATGATTTTGACAAACTTTCTAATAATAGAAACTTTTTGATTGTAAGATGGTGATAGGAATGATATTTAGTATCATGCATGCTTATGGATTGCTAGTTAAATGTTATTAGAATGATGTTGATGCTTAGAATGTGATTTTGATAATGTTTTGGTCATTTTTCAACATAGTTACTATATTTAGAAACTTTTTGGGTCAAGATGTTGCTAGGTGAAGAATGTGGCTAGGTTGATATGTTTACATGATGCTAAGTAGCCTAATATGATGATTGGTGATATGAAAATTGATTTAGAAATGTTAGGATGGTTATTTCTATGCAAAACTACAAAGTTACTATTTTAGTAACTTTATTTTTACGAAAAACCGATTTGTAAACATGTTGTGTGATTCGAGCATGCTAGATGATTTATTATGTTATAATATGATAATAGCATGCTAAGTTAGATGGTTTCCGATGTCACGTATGCCATAAATGGAAACTTTCCATTTTAGGAAACTTTTATGTGCAAACATGTTATAAATGACTTGTGTGACTTCGTATGATGATGTGTTATGTGTTAACATGATCACGTAGGACTAATGAGCATGCTAGAACTATAAAACCGTTATGCTTTGTGAACTTTCCATAAATGGATACTATAAATAGTAAGTTGTCCATAGACGCGACTTACGCGTTTTGCACACGATGAGCACTTACACGATTTCTACACGATACACAAACTGTCACACGGTTCACCAACGGGTCGTTGACTTGACACGGTCAATTTTGGTCAAACACGGTCAAACACGGTCAATGTGGACCAACACGAGCAAACACGGTCATTGTGGACCGACGCGGACAAACATGAACAACCTAGGGTTGTTGGGCACAAACACGGGCACTAGCACGGTCACTTACACGGACTCACGTACGGTATACGATATAGGTTGCCGGTGACCGACGCGCTACTACTTCAGGAGCTTACGCTTACTTACTACTTTCATTACAAAGGTGAGTTTACGGCCCCTCTTTACTCTTTTTAAACGCTTTCAAATAGGGGGGAATACTAGTTGAATCGAGTCAAACATTGCTGCTATTACAAACAATTTTGGTGTATGCTGGTTTATTAGACAAACATTAAGTGTTGAACTCGTAACAAGCCCTCACAAAGTCTTACCGTTAATGTACAAACAACGTGGTAGGTTTGAATGGATCCGTTTGGGTGTGACTAACCCCGCGTGGCACAATATTGACTGGATGTCATAACACGTGAAACTTGACCTAACTTACTGTGTGCACGAGACACAGTGGAGGCAAGGACAAACAAGTCTAGTTCGGTAGTGACGCACTGACACTTGGAGCCTAGGGCTCGGGACTAACATATGATAAACAGCATGACACACTTTTATTACTATATGTATATCAAAACCTGTGAACTCACCAACCATTGTGTTGACACTTTTCAAACTTGTATTCTCAGGCAACTGACAGGATGACGGTTATTCAAGAATGCACACATAAGGAACCGAGCATTAGGACCTTCATGCATTTCTGTTTCTGTTTATCTTTTGAAAACAATTTCATTTGGGATTTGTATTAAACAATGTTTTGGTCTGACATTTATTTCCGCTGCAATACTTAAACATATTACTTTTCCGCTGCATGTATAACAATTATATTTTTCACTGCTTTGATTTATTATTCCGCTACAAACTATTTTGTTAATTGTATGTGTCAAACATTGGATTTGTAAATGCATATAGAGGTGTTCTATATGACCTTGAGCTGTGATTCTGGACACGTCACACCCACATGGACTGTCACTGCAAGTGGGAATTTTGGGGCGTGACAGATTGGTATCAGAGCCTTGGTTATAGAGAACTAGGTTTGCATGTAGTAAAGTTAGACTATAGCCATTGCTCAACTTTAGACACTACACTTAGAACTTGCACATTTCTGATATTATTACTTATGTTAAACTGTTGCTTACTAACTCGAGACTTACAGGAGTGGCCAATAATGACGACGCCAACAGGAACCCGGACAGACGCTCGGCAACCGATGACTTGACGGCGGAGAGTCGACGACGAGTCGACGATATCGTAGCACAGGTCGACGTGGAGATGGACAGACGGGCTCGACATGCGGCACGGGCTCGGTATTGAGGATGGCTCCCTATGGTGATACGGGATTGGATCATAGCGGAGAGGGTACCTTCACCACGGTATCCTGGCGACGCACCGACAAACCATAGACTGCCACCACTAGGAGTGCCGATAGAGCAGGCATTCGCTGCTCACGTGGCCTTCTCCCGACGTGAGGCCATGAGGAGTGGCGAGTTATCGGACGAGGTCCGAGTTCTTCGCGTGAAGAACGACCGCCTTGAGAGGCGTAATGACAGGTTAGAGGAGCAGGTGGAGACCTTACGTCTCCAGGTGTCCCAGCTGATGAGTCAGCATGGACAGATGGTGGATGTCATGCAAAAGCATGACGGACGCATTACGGAGAACCGAGTCGCCAATGAGGAAACTCATGCGATGGTTCTAGCTAGCGACGCCATGCTTAATGCGTGGGCTGAGCAGTTCATAGTTGAACCACCAGCTAACGACGGTCCCCAGTTCTAGGTCAATGACCTCGAGGAGGGAGATTTTGACGAGGATCCCAACGAGGATCCTGAGGAGGACGAGGATGATGATGATGGAGATGCGGATAGTGACGTTTCACATGTCACCATGGATTCCGATTAGTTGGGTTACTTTATTTTGTTTCTTTTTCGTTACATTTGCCTAAACGAGCGGGATGTGCTCGAACAAACTTATGTTGCTATCATCTTTTGAAATCATTGTAGTTCAAGTTTATTATTAATGAGAATGATGTTTTACTTTATTTACTGTATTCTGACTATGGTTGTTTGCTAACTTAACATCTGACCCGGCAACTAACATGACATCTAACTTGACTTCTGACATAACATTGGCTACTCATGCTAACTAACATTCTATCCCTTCCATATAGAAAATATCTATGGTGGGAAGAGGACCACATGCACGCCCTGCTAGGCGAACACTGGATGCAGCCGTCATTAAGATGATGGTTGACAGGCGAGTCAACAAGGTACTTGCAGAGTACGAGGCAAACCGCCTTGCCAGCGAGACCAGTGGCACTAACAATGGTACAAACACTCGCCTGACATGATTAACATAGTGTAGTTGATACGCTCTAACACACGACATTGGTTTCTGACTGACAGGATCGCAAGGCAACAACAATAAAGGATGTTCCTTTAAATCCTTCCTGAACTGCCACCCACACAAATTCAAGGGAACGGAAGGAGCTGTCGGGATGCTCCGCTGGGTGGAGAAGGTGGAATCTGTATTCACCATGTGCGAGTGTGCTGATGAGAACCGGGTTAAGTATGCAACCGGTACACTGGAGGGACCGGCCCTCACATGGTGGAACACCCATGTACAAACCCTGGGGTTGGACGGTGCCAACTCCATGTCATGGGCCGACTTCACCCGACTGCTGCAAGAGGAATACTGTCCTCGTGATGAGATCAGGAAATTAGAGGCCGAATTTTGGGTTCTCAAGACGGTCGGATCAGAAATCGAGCAGTACTGCACTCGATTTCATGAACTGTGCAAGCTATGCCCGGCAATGGTGACGCCGGAATACAAGAAGATCGAGCAGTTCATCAGCGGACTGCCCGAGCAAATTCAGAGCATGGTGACTGCGTCTGACCTCACCACCATCCAACCACTGATCAGACTGGCTCACAAATTAACCGATCAAGCAGTAGCCCAAGGCAAGCTACCCAAGCGAGGCGAACATGTGAAGCCTCAAGAAAGCCAGAAAAGGAAGTGGGAACCCAGTCAGCACCAATCTCATCAACCCCAACAACAACGATCTGCACCAGCCAGAGCTTTCACTGCCACCCAGCCCGATGACAAGGGAAAGGGTGTGTATCAAGGGAAATACCCGCTATGTAACCGATGCTCCTATCATCACTTTGGGCAATGCGAACGATATCGTTGTCTGAAGTGCGGGCGACATGGCCACATGGCCAAAGACTGCAGATCCAAGTTTCCTACCAACAACAACAACTTCAACCAGAACAACAACCAGAACACTCTCAAGGGGTGTTATGAGTGTGGCAAGCCGGGCCACATGAAGAGGGATTGCCCTCAACTGAAGAAGGCCGGAGGAGGAGCGGCCAAGGGTCGAGCGTTTGTGATTGGCTCGGGGGAAGCCAAGGATGACCCCAACATCGTGACTGGTACGTTTCTTTTAAATAATGTCTATTCTAGCATATTATTTGATACCGGTGCCGATAGGAGTTTTATATCTAGTGAGTTTAGTAAATTACTAGATATTACCCCAACACCACTAGACTATAAGTATACAGTAGAGTTAGCTGACGGCAAATTGATTGAAACACAACACGTTTTTCGAGGATGCGTCATGGTATTGGCGGATCACGAACTCGAAATCGACTTGATGCCGGTGACTCTCGGAAGCTTTGATGTGGTCGTTGGAATGGATTGGTTATCTGCTAACCAAGCCGAGATTGTATGCAACGAGAAGATCGTACGAGTGACGTTGCAGAACGGGGAACAGATCTCGATTCAGGGAGAACGACGGGGAGTACCTCTAAACATCATGTCCTGCATGAAGGCCAGCAAGTACCTTCAGAAGGGATACACGGCGATACTAGCCCTCATCACGGAACAACCAAAGAAAGAAAGGAAGATTGAGGACATTGCCGTAGTCCGCGAATTTCCCGAAGTATTTCCCGAGGATCTACCTGGACCACCCCCGAAACGACAAGTCGAGTTTTAGATAGACCTCACTCCAGGAGCAGCACCGATTGCTAAAGCTCCATACCGTCTAGCACCAACAGAGATGCAGGAACTGTCTAACCAGTTGCAAGAGTTGTTAGACAAGGGATTTATCAGACCGAACTTCTCACCTTGGGGAGCACCGGTCTTGTTCGTAAAGAAGAAAGACGGATCATTCCGAATGTGTATCGACTATAGAGAACTGAACAAGGTGACGATCAAGAATCGATACCCGTTGCCACGAATAGACGATCTGTTTGACCAATTGCAAGGGTCAAGCTACTATTCGAAGATCGATTTATGATCGGGTTACCATCAACTAAGGATACAGGAGAACGATATTCCTAAGACTGCCTTCAGAACCCGATACGGACACTACGAATTCCTGGTTATGCCCTTCGGACTGACCAACGCACCAGCTGTATTCATGGATCTCATGAATAGAGTGTGCAAGCCTTATCTTGACAAATTCGTAATAGTGTTCATTGACGACATTCTGATTTACTCGAAGAGTCGGGAAGAACATGCTGAGCATTTGAGGCTAGTCTTGGAATTATTAAAGAAAGAGCAGCTGTACGCAAAATTTTCAAAGTGCGACTTTTGGATTCGCGAGGTCCAATTTCTTGGACACGTAGTCAACGAGCAAGGGATACATGTAGACCCAGCTAAGATCGAAGCCATCAAGAACTGGGAAGCACCCAAAACTCCGACTGAGGTGCGACAATTCCTAGGTCTGGCCGGGTACTACCGAAGATTCATTGAAGGATTTTCCAAGATTGCCCAATCACTGACATCCCTGACACATAAAGACAAGACGTTTGATTGGGGAGAGAAACAAGAGGTTGCTTTCAACCTGCTAAAACAGAAGCTATGCACTACACCCATCCTATCCCTACCGGAAGGATGTGATGATTTCGTGGTGTATTGCGACGCCTCGAAACAAGGCTCGGTTGTGTGCTGATGCAACGCGAGAAAGTGATAGCATACGCTTCATGACAACTGAAGGTGCATGAGAAGAACTACACGACTCATGACCTTGAGTTGGGAGCTGTGGTATTCACCTTGAAAATCTGGCGACACTACTTGTATGGCACGAAATGCACTATCTTTACGGATCATAAAAGCCTACAAAATATCTTCGACCAGAAAGAGTTGAACATCAGACAACGAAGATGGGTTGAGCTCATCGGCGATTATGATTGCGCTATCAAGTATCATCCAGGCAAAGCAAACGTAGTGGCTGACGCGTTGAGCCGGAAGGAAACAACAAAACGCGTGCGTGCCCTACAACTCACGATCCACTCTGAATTGCCAAATAAAATCCGAATCGCATAACAGGAAGCTCTGAAAACCAAAAACCTCACTCATGAAGCCATGCGTGGCATGGATAAGCAAATAAAAGCAAAAGACGACGGAGCTTATTACCTAATGGATCGAATCTGGATTCCACGCTACGAGGGATTGAGAGAAGTAGTGATGGACGAAGCTCACAAGAGCCGGTATTCCGTACATCCGGGCTCTGACAAGATGTACCACGACCTGAAGACAACCTATTAGTGGCCGCACATGAAAGCTGAGATAGCAACTTACGTGAGTAAGTGTTTAACGTGCTCAAAAGTCAAAGTTGAGTACCAGAAGCCATCAGGGTTACTTCAACAACCTAAACTACCAATGTGGAAATGGGAGCAGATTTCCATGGACTTTATAACTAAACTGCCTAAGACGGCAAGTGGTTGCGATACCATCTGGGTTATCGTAGACCGACTAACGAAGTCTGCGCATTTCCTACCCATCAAGGAGACTGACAAGTTGGACAAGCTCACTCGGATTTATCTGAAGGAAGTGGTCACTCGACATGGAGTGCCAATCTCGATCATATCTGACCGCGACAGTCGATTCACGTCGCATTTTTGGAAGTCTTTGCATAAGGCTTTGGGCACGAGATTGGACATGAGTACCGCTTATCACCCGCAGACGGATGGACAGAGTGAGCGCACCATACAGACACTGGAGGACATGCTTCGGGCATGTGTTATTGATTTTGGCAGTACCTGGGATACTCATCTACCATTAGTTGAGTTTTCGTACAACAACAGCTACCACACTAGCATCCAAGCTGCACCATTCGAGGCACTTTACGGACGTCAGTGTCGATCACCCATTTGCTGGGCGGAAGTTGGAGACAACCAACTGACCGGTCCAGAGCTGGTGCACGAGACGACTGAGAAGATCGTACAAAAACGCAACCGGATGGCAGCAGCTCGAGACAGACAGAAAAGCTACGCCGACAAACGACGCAAACCGTTATAATTCCAGGTGGGAGACAGAGTGTTACTCAAGGTCTTGCCCTGGAAGGGAGTTATTCGGTTTGGCAAACGAGGAAAGTTGAACCCTCGTTACATTGGACCTTTCGAGATTACTAAACGAATAGGCCCTGTGGCCTACGAGCTAAACCTGCCAGACGAACTGAGCAGCGTGCACAACGTGTTTCACTTCTCGAATCTCAAAAAGTGCCTGTCTGATGAGACACTTGTTATTCCTCTTCAGGAAATTCAGATCGACGAACAATTGAACTTCGTTGAGGAACCGGTGGAAATTATAGACCGGGAAACCAAGAAACTCAAACTCAGCAAGATACCGATTGTGAAAGTGCGATGGAATTCGCGACGAGGATCGGAATTCACGTGGGAACGTGAAGACCAGATGAAACAAAAGTACCCACACTTGTTCGCGGAACAGACAAACACTGTTCGGGACGAAATTCTTTCTAACAAGGGGAGGATGTGACACCCCGTAATTTTCAGGTCAGCTTATTATTTATTTATTTGTTTATTTAAATGATTTATGTACACGTGGCACTAGAATTGGTTTAATTTAGTGTGACATGTGGCACGACAGTACGAACACCGACACACAACAAGATAATTCGTGGAAAATTATCGACAAACAGCACACACGTCTCAAAACACACGAACGATGGTGAACGTCAAGCACATTGTGTAGCAAAACACTTGAAAACCTCACGAAACACTCACACATTGAACTTGGAAGTTCAAACGAGGCCAAACGATAGTTCGTAAACGTGAAAACGATGACGAACGGATCAAACCCATTAAAATAGGCTTATTGGGCTCTTCAGGGGCCCATCGCGGTACGCGATGGCCCAACAAGAAGCATCGTCGCAGTGCGCGACAGACATCGCGAAGAGTTGACTCCCGGATTTCTTCGCGCTACGCGAAGAACTTTTTGAACCTTCATCGCGGTACGCGACGCCGTCCAGTCGACAAAATCTTTATTTAACCAAGACAAATCTCATCCTATCCTACCCTTAATCATTTTACACTACCTTGCACGCCAACTCTCAGTCGTAAACGCCCTAGAACTCCTGGAAACCACCATTGGCAGCCATTGAAGGACCTTGAAGCTCAAAGTTTGGTGAGATTGAAGCTTGGCGACCATTTAGAGACTTGAACACCCTCACTCCCTTCTGATTCTCGGCTAAACCCACGAACCAGGAGGCCAAGGAGACTGTCATTCATCATCTCAGTGCTTATTTAAGCTTTGAAAGGTAGTATGTCCTTCCTTGTAGCCTAAAAACACTCACAAGCACACATGCATTGGGTAAAACCCACATGCAAGCACCTATAGTGCACATGCACGAAATTATGTTCTGGGTTTGATGATTTTACTATGTTTCTTGATGATCTAAGATGATTAGATGATGTTTTGTGGTGATTCATGATGATGAGTATTGGTAGAACTTATGATTTGGATGCAAAATGTTGAAATATTGCCATGCATGTATGATCCATGAGTATTGGAATGATTTTGAGTATGTAGAAATGTTTCTTGTTGATATTGGAACAGGATTACATGGCTAGATGATGTTGAATGGATTAAAAAGATGATTTTGACAAACTTTCTAATAATAGAAACTTTTTGATTATAAGATGGTGATAGGAATGATATTTAGTATCATGCATGCTTATGGATTGCTAGTTAAATGTTATTAGAATGATGTTGATGCTTAGAATGTGATTTTGATAATGTTTTGGTCATTTTTCAACATAGTTACTATATTTAGAAACTTTTTGGGTCAAGATGTTGCTAGGTGAAGAATGTGGCTAGGTTGATATGTTTACATGATGCTAAGTAGCCTAATATGATGATTGGTGATATGAAAATTGATTTAGAAATGTTAGGATGGTTATTTCTATGCAAAACTACAAAGTTACTATTTTTAGTAACTTTATTTTTACGAAAAACCGATTTGTAAACATGTTGTGTGATTCGAGCATGCTAGATGATTTATTATGTTATAATATGATAATAGCATGCTAAGTTAGATGGTTTCCGATGTCATGTATGCCATAAATGGAAACTTTCCATTTTAGGAAACTTTTATGTGCAAACATGTTATAAATGACTTGTGTGACTTCGTATGATGATGTGTTATGTGTTAACATGATCACGTAGGACTAATGAGCATGCTAGAACTATAAAACCGTTATGCTTTGTGAACTTTCCATAAATGGATACTATAAATAGTAAGTTGTCCATAGACGCGACTTACGCGTTTTGCACACGATGAGCACTTACACGATTTCTACACGATACACAAACTGTCACACGGTTCACCAACGGGTCGTTGACTTGACACGGTCAATTTTGGTCAAACACGGTCAAACACGGTCAATGTGGACCAACACGAGCAAACACGGTCATTGTGGACCGACGCGGACAAACATGAACAACCTAGGGTTGTTGGGCACAAACACGGGCACTAGCACGGTCACTTACACGGACTCACGTACGGTATACGATATAGGTTGCCGGTGACCGACGCGCTACTACTTCAGGAGCTTACGCTTACTTACTACTTTCATTACAAAGGTGAGTTTACGGCCCCTCTTTACTCTTTTTAAACGCTTTCAAATAGGGGGGAATACTAGTTGAATCGAGTCAAACATTACTGCTATTACAAACAATTTTGGTGTATGCTGGTTTATTAGACAAACATTAAGTGTTGAACTCGTAACAAGCCCTCACAAAGTCTTACCGTTAATGTACAAACAACGTGGTAGGTTTGAATGGATCCGTTTGGGTGTGACTAACCCCGCGTGGCACAATATTGACTGGATGTCATAACACGTGAAACTTGACCTAACTTACTGTGTGCACGAGACACAGTGGAGGCAAGGACAAACAAGTCTAGTTCGGTAGTGACGCACTGACACTTGGAGCCTAGGGCTCGGGACTAACATATGATAAACAGCATGACACACTTTTATTACTATATGTATATCAAAACCTGTGAACTCACCAACCATTGTGTTGACACTTTTCAAACTTGTATTCTCAGGCAACTGACAGGATGACGGGTATTCAAGAATGCACACATAAGGAACTGAGCATTAGGACCTTCATGCATTTCTGTTTCTGTTTATCTTTTGAAAACAATTTCATTTGGGATTTGTATTAAACAATGTTTTGGTCTGACATTTATTTCCGCTGCAATACTTAAACTTATTACTTTTCCGCTGCATGTATAACAATTATATTTTTCACTGCTTTGATTTATTATTCCGCTGCAAACTATTTTGTTAATTGTATGTGTCAAACATTGGATTTATAAATGCATATAGAGGTGTTCTATATGACCTTGAGCTGTGATTCTGGACACGTCACACCCACGTGGACTGTCACTGCAAGTGGGAATTTGGGGGTGTGACAGAATGACTCAAGGTTAGGAAGTACCACCTCAAACTGAATTTCTGGAAAATCTTATGGATTTTGAGCATGGACTGAAGTGGGATGACTTTCTCTGGGAGTAGAAGTTCCCAGAGAGTTTGTTTCTGCTAAAGGACTCACATCTTCCTCTTGGCTTATTGGAACTGAAGTAGAATCACTTAGAGGAACAGCATTAGATGTGTTTATTGCTTCAAACTGTACAACATCATTTTGTGCTGAAGTGGATTCTGCCAAAGTTTGTCTTGAAGCTATTGGCAGTTCAACACGAAAATCTTCTTCTCTTGTGGACTGGGAGGAGTCTGTGGTAGTTGACTGTGATTCTGGAACAAACTCTTTCACAAGATTAAATGCAGATGTAAAACTATCAAGATCAAATAGCCAATCATGACCAGTTCCAGACTTAATGAGAGTATGTTCATTGAACTGAACATTTGCAGACTCTTCAATAATCCTGGAAGCTTTGATGTATACTCTATATGCTTTTGCATGTGAAGAGTACCCAACAAAGTAGCCTTCTGCTGATTTCTCAGCAAACTTGGCTAAGTGATCTTTAGTATTCAAGATGGTGCATTGACATCCAAATGGTTTGAGAAATCCAATGAATGGTTTTCTCTTATGCCAAGTTTCATAAGGAGTCATTCCATGTGTCTTAACTACCAATACTCTATTTTGGACATAACAGGCAGTGTTGACTGCTTCTGCCCAAAAAGTTATTGGAAGTTTGGCATCAGACAACATGGTTCGTGCATGCTCAATTAGTGTCCTATTCCTTCTTTCAGCAACACCATTTTGTTGTGGAGTTCTAGGAGCATTAAATTGTCTTGTGATACCTTTAGATTCACAAAAAGAATTTAAAACATGATTTTTGAATTCAGTTCCCTGATCTGATTATCTTCACATGGTGGTCACTTTCATTCTCTACCCTAAGTATAAACGACTTTAGGGTCTCAGCAGTTTCATCCTTGGTACTCAAGAAAAATACCCAGGTGTACCGAGAGAAATCATCAGTGACCACCAAGCAATATGACTTTCTACCAAGACTTTTAACACTTGTGGGGCCAAACAAGTCCATGTGGAGTAAATGTAAGACTGTTGTAATTGAATTTATCTCTTTGGCATGATGAGATGATTTGTGTTGCTTACCTTTCAGACATGCAACACATTTGTCAACACAAATGAATTCATTTGTTGGCAAACCAGTTACTAAGTTATTTATAACAAGTTTATTCATATTTTTGAGGTTTACATGACAAAGTCTTCTATGCCAGAGATATGATTCATCAAGTGAAGCTTTTGAGATAAAGCAGTTTATATTACTGAGTGGTGCAGCTGTGCTCATATCTAGCATATACATGTTGTTTCTTCTTGGGGCCCTGAGAAAAATTTGTTCATTTGGAACTACAAACCCTGGTTTCAGAACGATACATTCATGCTCAGTAAACAACATATTGTGCTTTTGATCACACACATGTGATACACTCAGTAAATTGTAGTTTAGTTCCTCCACAAAGTGCACATTCTCAAAGCTTACCTTGTCGTTTGTGATTGTGCCCCTACCTGTAATGTATCCTCCCACCGGATCACTTCCAAAAGCAACTGACCCTCCAAAGAATGGTTCATATTTGTGAAGGTGACTCTTGTTGCCTGTCATGTGCCTGGAACAGCCACTGTCAACTATCCACAAGTTGCTCTTTTATTCCTGTTGTCCCTGCACATGACCAGAAGTGAGTTAGTTTCTGATGGGAAGCCTATCCCTATCCCGATGAGCCGAAACCAAAGCTCTTATTTTTTGTTGATTAATAGTTCGAGTAAGTCTTGAATGAGCCCCCCGAGCCCATGTGGTCTTGGGTTTTCCATTAGCATCATTGTAAGTAATTTTCTTTAAAATCATCTTTGGTGGGACAGATGATGTGCTTGTTGTTGGTAGGACTGGTGGTTTAACAGATAGTTCATCGATTTCCTTTTTCTTCCATATTTGCTTAACTTTTGAGGTTGTCGGAAGAGATTGCTTCTTTTGATAGTCATCGGAAGATTTCTTGCATTTTCCTTCCGATGACTTGGAGATGGGATTCTTCTTCTGATGGTGTTGGGATGGTTTTCTTCCGAAGGTAGGAAGTTTCCTTGGTCTGTCAGAAGCTCTCTTTGCATGAGCTTCTGATGCTTTCTTACCATCGGAAGCCATCTTCTTATGAGCTTCCGATGACTTCTTCCCTTCAGAATCTTTCTTGATGTTTTTCTTCCGATTATCAGAAGTACTAGCTTCCGATATCTTCCTGAGTGGGTTTCTTCCTTGTTCTTCTGAAGAAGTAGATGACTTGCTCCAGCTCTTCTTTCTTCCTCTTCCCTCCTTTTTAGAGAGAGTTCTTTTAATTGGATTATAAAAGCAATCAGCAGCAAAGTGATCTGTCTCTCCACACATCAAGCATATAGTCTGATTGTTGAGAGATTGTAGCTGCTGATCCCTTTTGATGAGGACTGAGCTTTGATTCACAGAGGGTGATGATTTGGATGTTCCAACAGACTTGTTGACTTGAGAATTTACTTGTGTTCCTAAAAAATTGACCTTTCTCTCCTTTGATCTACCCTTTTTGGACTTGTCAGATGGACAAGTAACATAGTCATCTGAGGAGATACTCCCAGTTTGTATGTTCTTTGATTTGATGAAAACTGATGAATGTTTCTTAGTTTTCTTAGTTCTTTTCTTAGTTTTCAAAGATGTTTTTTTTTGTTTCTGGTCTGATAGGAGTATCATCCTCATCTGAGCATGTTGAGTTACTTGGGTTTAGATCAGAGAGATCATCACTTTGAGCCACTTTGTGTATGTCTAACTCCTCATCATACACAAGATTTGTTGCTGGTTTACATCTGATTTCTACCATAGGAGTGTAGGCAGATGGAGGCTCTACCATGTTATAACCCAAACCAGCCCCTCTTTTCTTTACAACCTCAGCTGTATCATTCATTTTTAGAAGTTTCTCAAATTTTTCACCCTGACTTAAAACTTTGTCTCTATAAGACTCAGCCAATACAAGTTTTGTCTTGGCTGTGGTTAATCTTTCTAAAAGATTGTTAATTTGACACTGTTTGTTAGTGTCTTCATGTTTTAAACTAGAAATGGTCTTTTCCATTTCTTCAATCTTTTCTTTGTAATTTCTTTCAGCTTCAAAGAAATTTGCCTTGACAACTTGTAAAGACTCAAGTTCATTACAGAGTTGAGTGTTTATTCTTTTAAAAACATTTAACTTCTCTAAACATTCATGTGTACACATATCATCAGTTACCTTAAATGAGGAAGTTGAGTCATTTGCCATCAATGCACTGTTGGAGATAGAAGCGTCCTCAGCTTGAAAACTCCGGTCTGCAAAATCTTGCTCTGCAATGTTTGCACTGTTTGATGTGCTTGATGGTCTTTGAGATGGTTGCCCAGAAGTTGATGGCTGAGTGCCTGTGGACTTGCACTCTCTGGCAAAATTCCCTAGTTGTTGGCAGTTGAAGCATTTGAGCTTAGATTTGCCAAGCCCAAACCCAGTCTTCATGTTATGCTTTTTGAACTGTCTGCCAGTTCTTTGATAGAAATTCTTTGCTCTATAAGAGATCTTGGCCATCTGATAGTTGATGTCCATCTCCTTAAGATCATCTGCAAGAATGCCATCTAAGTCTTCCTGACACAAATGAAAGTAGTTGGTTTCCTCAGCCATGAAGGCTCCTTGCCCAGAGGTTGGAAGTGAAGTTGGGTTGAAAAAAGGACTTGTGTGTGTGGTTGATGGAGTAGGTGTCTCGGGAAAGGTGACATTGGGTGTGGAAGTGGAATGGTAGATAGGTTGATAATTCTGGTAAGGAGAATGGTTGATGGGTGCATAGAGTGCTGCTGAACCAAGAAGTACTGAGTGGGTTTAGGTTCCTGGCATCTATTTCCATTTGATAAGCATTGAGTATACCAAACAGCTCACTTAACTTCAGAGTCCTCAGATTATCTGTCCTCCAGATGACCACATAGTATATGTTCCAAGCTTGAGGAAGTGACAGAAGAAATTTTCTGATCACATCCTGGTTCTCCATTTTGACACCTACAGCTACCAACTCATAAACAAGTTGAACATACCTGAGATACTGCGAATTCATCTTCTCATTGCTTTGTTGACAGAAGTTCTCAAACTTCTGTTTCAGCATGTCCTTCTTTTTTTCTTTGACATCTTCAGACCCTTCATACATCTGCTGTAGAGAGTTCCACAACTCTTGGGCAGACTTGCATTTCTTGAATGCATGTATGCTTGAATTAGGGATAGCCATTTGGATGAGCCATAGCGCCTTAGAGTCCACTTCCATTCTTTTGTAGTCTTCATCTGAATAGAGAGCTGGATCTTTAGGCACGGGTGCTCCACCGGCGCCAGCAGCAGGGACAGTTGGGATGAACGGTCCTTCAAGAATTGACTTCCATAGTTTGAAGTCCTGGTTCCTGATGAATCCCTCCATCCTGACTTTCCAAGTGTCATAATCTTCTGGAGTGAACATCGGTGGCTTGTTGAGAGTACCATTCTCTGTATCATGTTTGTTTAGAGCAGCCATTATAACAAACACACAGAGTTGAGTTTTGAAGTAGTGAGATTTTACAAGAAACAGAACTTGTAACTTAAGGATGATTAATCACTTAAGTTTGAGAGCCAAAGCTATGATACCACTTGTAGGATCAGGTTGTTTACTACAAACAACACTTTACAAATATTTCTTTCTTTCAATCTAACAGATGCGGAATATCTATTAGAAAGATCTCACAGACACTCGATGGTAAACAAATAATCTTTGAACAACAATAGGAACACAAGAGTAAATTCAAGCTCAAAGATATATTTCTCTCAAAGTATATATGTTACAAGCATATAAGCAAGCCACTTATACAGTTTACAATGAGAGGTTATATAGCTAAGGCTACAACCGTATACACGTAGGAATACAAGTTGGGTATACTAGACAATACATAAAGTAAAGCTTATTCTAGTATGTAGAGTGTCTTAACAGGCTAAGACACTCAATTACAATCATTTCAAACATAGACATTGACTTTAACAAAAGACTAGCTAAATACAAAAGACATTTAATGTTGTTGATCTTCAAGGCTTCAGATAATCTTTTGCATTTAATGCTGAGGAAGGGAAGTAAGGTGCTGTGTCTGACTATCGGTATGTTATCTTTGTCTTTACTCAAACCAGCATGTCTTGTGTCAGTCCCTTTTATACTATAAAAGTACTCAGCTACAGTTTTTTTTTGTCAGAGGATTAACCTCGGAAGTCTTTGTCTTTGTCTTTTGGTAGCCGGAGAGAATCTTCGGAAGCTGTTAGTCTTCAGAAGCCTTTGGTTCTTCAATAGCTTTATGTCTTTGGAAGCTCTGAAGCTTTATCTCCAAGTGTTGGCCTTCCGAAGTGTTTGTCTTGTACAACCTTCAGTAGGAATAAGTTACCCTTCGGAAGCAGTGTTGCTTCCGAAGAGTAACTCCTTCCTTCCGAAGGCTGTTAGTCTTTTAGAACCAATACTTAGACAAAATAACAAGTTTGGTGTGCATCAGCCTTTATTATGCTTTACAGGCAGGGATCCATCAATGAATCCGATTTTATTCTTTGTGAACAGAAAGTTCGTCGTCTCTTGACTCCAATCATTGAAGTTGTTGTCGTTTAGGCTTTCATTCACCTGCATCTGTTTAGGGTAATCCGAAGGATGAAGGTAATAGACTGAATTGGTGTCGATGGTGTCCCCACCTTTCACCGATCCTCCTTCATCTCTGGCCATCTGAAAGCTATTGATGATCTTAATTTTGTCAGACCTGCTCTGATACCATGTAGAATCTGGTAATCAGAACATAATGTGAAAAGTTCATACTAATTCCATGAAATAAAATGAGTACATATAGGAAAAAAAAGAGATAAACTTGATACTTTCTACCAACTAACTGGACCTATTATTTAGGAATATAAGATAAACAAACAACAATATCCAATAGAGGTTTAAACATGAAGCCAATGGTTGTACGTGTTATTTTTAAACTATATAAACATGAAAGTTTAGTGCAATTGAGATTTGGTTGACTTAAGTATTTCTCATTATTTTTTTTAGCAAGTGTAATTTTTTGTTTGTAACAATTAAATATAAAAAATCGAATTTATGTTATGTTTATTATATTTAGTAAAAAAAACTCTTGCACTACCCAAAATCTGGAACTAGTCATACATATGTAGGATCTTAAACATACCTTAGCCGACCCGTTCGTTTCATTACCTGATTCTAATAAAACTGATTGGCTCAAGACCGGTTTCATAAAATTCTTATTAGGTTTCATAGTTTTGGTTACTAATTCAGTTTTTAGGATGAAAAATTCAGTCGCAAACAATTTCCGTTGAAAATTATTGTGAAAAGAGATTCAATGACTGCCCAAACCGATTGCAAATTTGTTCTCTAATCAATTTTAATTGACCATAATTGGATCCAAAGAAATTTAGAGTTGACAAAATGGTTACCTAATAAAACATGATAAGTCATTGTGACACCTCGTATTTTCCAGGTCAGCATTTTCATTAATTAAATAATAATTTAAATTATTATTACATACGTGGCACTATAATTAGTCTAATTTAGTGTGAAACGTGTCACAACAGTCCAAACACAACGATCTAACGATAATTCGGTGAATTATTGGAAAACGCACACACGTGTCTTGAATTAACGAACGTTGGTGAAACAATCGAACAGTTATGAAATCTAACAATTGAATAATGTGTCATTAAAATAATGAACAAAATCTTGACAAAAGTTGAGATTACGATAAACGATAACGGAGAATGGACGAAAAACGATCCGAAACAACAAAAAGGGACATATGGACCAGTCCGCCACTCTTCACGGTACGCCAAGGGCCTTGGTGAGGGCCTTGGCGGTACGCGAAGGTGGGCGGGATAATTTGAATTCCCCGAAATCCTTCGCGGTACGCCACGACCGTTCAACTTCCACTCGTCAGTACGCGGCGTGTTTCAGGAGAGAACCCGAATAAAATATTCTTGGTGGTACGCCAAGACCCCCTAGGGGTGCTCTTGGCAGTATGCGACACCTCCCATCAGCTTAAAACTTTATAAAAACCGACCCAATTCGTTCTGTATCATTTTTACCCATATCTCTCGAACTTAAACTCTCTACTCAACCACAACCCACTACTATACTCATCCCCAACCTTCAGAAACGGATTTTGAGTTGCTTGGGACTCCATTGAAGACTTGGAAGTTATAGGAGGCCTTGGAAGATTGCTACTCACCATCACCATCAACCACATTGCAGCTGTGAAGTCCTTATCAACAAGTTCCAGAGCTTATTCCCATCTGATCTTGCACAAAATCAATCATCTAGAGCTCTAGAAGGTAGTTTACATGACCATTTGCACTTAAAAACACCAAAACACACAATTGCAACACACTTCACTCACATGCAAGGCCTTAGATGGCACATGCACAAATTTTTGTAGCTTGAACACTGATATTTGAAGTCTTGATGATTGATTTGGATTGATCTATTGGAAGTATTATTGTCATTTTGATGAGATTTGTGCATATTGCTATTTTTAGTAACTTTAATGATACAATCCATTGTTAGATGATGTTATGGACATAATGAGTATGTTTAAAATAATGATTCATGATCAATGTGATGATTTTTGAGGTATTGATATAATAAATGAATATGTTCATAAGTTTCTATAAAAGGAAACTTTTGTTCAAGAAATAGGCCATGCATGTTGGTTTTGGCTAAGACCAAGTTACTTTAGTGATGTTAATGATCATATGAACAAGTTTGTATAGTTTGATTTTAATAAAATGAGTTTATTATCAAACTTTCTATTATTAGAAACTTTATTTGAGGATTTCAATAAATTCTAACCAATAAGCATGATTGTAATGATTGAACGGCTTCAAATATTGGATTATGATTATGTGAATGTATTTGTTTGACGTTTGATGCTAAAACATGCTAAATGTAGCAACTTGCTATAAATAGTAACTTTAAATTGGGTATTTTGTGAAACTATAAGTTAAGGGCATGTTAGATGATGAAATGTGTTCAAAAATACCTTGTTATGATATTGTGAAAGTTGTTACTTGGTCATTTGTGATAAAACATGATAAGTAGAGAAACTTTCTATATTTAGTAACTTTAAAATGAAAAGTATGCTTGTGTGATGACTTGTAACAATGTGCCTTGTGATAACATGATCACTTAGGATAAACAAGCATGCTAGAATTATTAAAAGGTGATTTGTATGTAAACTGGCTTAAAATATAAATAGCCTAAAATAAAAACTTACTATAAATAGTAAGTTATCTGTTGAATGCAATTATGTGTTTACATGTAATGCATAACACTTAACACACGTTAAACAAACGCTAAGGACTAAACGAGTCACCAACGGGTCGTTGAGTCAAACACGGTCAAAACGGTCAAACACAACAACTTAGAATTGTTTGGACACAAACATGGTCTAGTAAGACCAACAAGAACGCAAACACGGACACGAACATGACAGTGAACACGAACTCACAAAACTTATGTGATAAAGGTGATAGATAAAGGCAATCCGTTCACAGTTCACGTAACAACAAACAGCTACAAAACTCAAGTGAATTTACAGTCCCACTTTTACATTGCAACTGTTTTACTTTAAACTTTGGGGTGAGAATACATTGCAACAACTATTTTAGACGTATGACTGATATGTTGTAAAACAACTTTTTGACTGAGTTATGTTTTTGGTTTTTGCCTCCCCCACCCCCTCTCTCTAAAAGAGCAGGGCCTTATTTATTCAGGGGAAAGGGGAACCCGTTGGAAGGGGGACAAACCGCCAAATTGACATCTGATGATTGAAATCACCAACATGAACACAAACGAAATCTTGAATTTCGTATAGAAAGAAAACGAACCACTTCTATTTACATTTTGGTATTCTTATCTCTTGTAAGGTTTATAGGTAAACAAAACAGAACAAGTCAAGCTACTACCAAATACAGTCCAGTTGCACGTGAAGCCCCGATCACCCCCAGTCACGCTGTCACCAATAGTCTTAATCAACTTAGACATCCTAATTAACTTAGACATCTCACTATAAGATAGTTCTATTCTTGTTACATATTTTCATTTTAACTTGTCTAACTCGTTTGACTTGGTTTGATAAAAGAGGTGAGTCATGTTAAGGTTTTGTAGTCTTAAGTGTTTACTTTGGGTTGATTGATTTGTCTGACTCGAATAATGTATAGGATTATGACCTTCGACTTGCTATATGTTAAACAATTACCATTTTATATATAACAAACAAACAAATATATCCAGTAAAATCTTACTAATTAGTAAGATCTGGATAATAAGATGAAGACAAATCTTACATTTATCTTCATGAGATAAAAATACAAACTTACGCAGTATATTTCCACTTTTTAGTAGGGTCTGGATGGGAGGGGAAGGATGAACACAAACCTTACCCCTATCTCAGTTGGGATAGCGAGGCTGCTCCGAAGGAGTCCTCGGCTCAAAGTTATCGTTTGAAGTTATCATCTCAACCCTTTTAAAGTTATTTTCACAAAATAAGTAAAATAACGTTAAAATTAGTGCACTTTTACTTTTGCTCCTTGAGGGCCACACATATATACATTATATGTGTGCACCGCAAATGGGGCGTAAAAATGTTACCTCTAAATGAGGTAACATTAGAGATAAAAATGTTACCTCTAAATGATTAATTGATGTCCTCATGAGACTCGAGATAAGAGATTGTCTTACATGAGAAACACAAAGTGTTATACATGTAAGACATCGAATACGACTAATTAACATGTTTTTGGATCAAAGAATGCTACACAAAGTGTTATACATATTCCTATTGTAATCACAAGATAATGAAACACACAAAACATAAATCAAACTTGAAACTTTCATAATCTTCTCAATCAATATCTTGGATCAATCTCTAAATCGTGAATTACTATCAAATAAACCTATTTATGGGTTACACACAATGATTTATCAGATTATACAGAGATTTGTTGAAGGAATATGGATTTGATCAATTTCTATGAATGTCCTTCGAAGATCGTATTTGTAACCGTACGTTCCTTTTGTGTGTAATGACCCATAGAAAAGAAAAAAAAATCTTCCTCTATATATATTCAAGGCATATGTACTTTCTTAAGATTTGGCCCAACAAGGCTTATTAAAAACCTAATACGATTTATTTAATATAAGGCTAAATCCAAATAATATTATAATTAATCAAGTTTGCACTCTTGCCTTACCTAACACGACTAATCACTAATTAATATTATTTCTAGATCGACAAGTTAATCCACTATCCTAAAATAGTTGATGGCACTAAAATTACCAATACAAAGATCAAGTCAAAGTCCACGAGTGAGATTGTATTTCATTTATTGAAATACATTTCATCTATAGAAATATTCCAACAGATGAAATAAAATCTCACTGATATACTTATTTAACATTCCACTTTTTTTATTCTTCATTAATTTTTCTTTTACTGGGTTTTTCTTATTTCGATTTTAACGAGGCATAAAAATTGATCTAAAATATTAGTTTATTTTTAGGTTTTAAGGCGCTGAATTAACATCATTCTAAACCATGTTGTTAATATTGTATAATAAGTGGTAAAGCACACATTATTACCACATTCATTCCCATTTTCATTTTCATTTTACTGAGTTAATGATATAGAATTCAGTTCATTTGTAATGTGTCTATAAATTGTAAGCAAAATGATGAGCAATATACACTCAGATTATATACAATAAGAATTCTTTCTCTTACTCTCCAATCCTTTTGTCTTGATATATTGCTGTTAGATTATTATACAATAAAATTTAATATATAAATGATATTTAATATACAAACTCTATAAAAAAATGACTAAATATGCATGCGTGCATGTAGGCATACAGTACTGCAGACCTTCAAAAAGAGATCCAAAAATGAAAAATAACAATGAAACATGCATAAACTACGAATGACAATGGACTGGGTTTGGGTATGGTATTGCTAATTCTAGTCTCATGCCCGATTATAAAAATGTATCACATACCTGGCTCATTACCCGTTGGGTACCTATCAGGTAATTATCCATCGGGTATCGGGCTTACCCGCATGTATCAGGTATACCCATTAGTGTTTTAACTTTTATGATTTTCCGAGTACATTTGTATAATATTAATTTTCAATAATGTTATTGTACAAAAAAAATATATAATTCATTAATTAAATACATATAATATCAACACCATAAGACACAAACCAAACAAATGTAAATCTCATGACATATAGATCCCAAAAGATGCTACCATAAACTATTACTTTAATATTTTTTTTGAACAACCAAGCAAGAGAGGGTCAAGACCCCCTCGCTAGTAAGACCAAAGTCTTTGCCCCATAGGCGTGACGTACCCGTTTTATCGGGCTCACCTCACTTGGCGCATGCAGCAGATGTGAAGAAACCAGACACTCCGGAAAACTCCGCCCCCGGGCAGATTCGAACTTGGGTTTCCCCGGTCCGAACTTCACCCGGATACCACTGAGGCAAATGCCGCACTGGCCTACTTTAATATTCAAACTAAACCACATATTTTAAACTACAAGATTAGTTTTTATATAATAAAGCTTATACTTGTTATCATTTCTAAAATAATAAGATAAAAGTTATAACTTGTTCTAATCTTTCATAAAAAGAATCATGTTTTAGAAAAACAAATTAAAAAAAATATTTACAATTTATTACGGGTGTTATTTCGGGTAAGTGGGCCGAGTATAGGGCCAGATATTTCCTAATCTTATACCCGTACCTGAACCAGAAAAAATATATTTTTTTACCCTTACCCTCACCCATACCCTAATATTCGGGCCGATACCAGACCCTAAAGTTTGGGGTTTCGGGCTTTCTCATTGGGTTCAGGTTTTTCCCACTAAAATCCTAAGACTCCTAAACCATCCCATGCTTTAGACAAACAAACTAACCATTATCTCATAAAAACTCAAATTGCTCAACACTTTAACCCGTATTCACCCGATCTAGTCCCTTGTTCATAACTCCTTAAACTGGTGTTGACCCAATCCAGTTTCTTGACCTGAGTGGATCCAACCTAACCCATCAAGATTACTCTATAACGTCTATATACAAGGGAACTAGCATCTCCTGGGTAAATCAATGTAAACAAGCAGATTAAATAAATAAATTCTCAAAGATCTAGACTATAAACTAAGTGTTGACCGGATCCAGTTTCTTGACCCTACTGGATCCAACATGACCCAAGATCAAGACTACCCTAAAGGCAATAACTCTTATATACAAGGGAACTTGCATCTCTTTGGTAAATTAATGTAAACTAGGTTTAATCCTCGCGCGTTGCGGCGGGTTATCACAGTACACTCTTAAGAACGGATATTATATATCATTTGCAGAAGCATAAGTTATATAATAAAATCAAATCTCTCATCACGAAATCTATACAATTTTTCAAAAAAACATAAAATCATAAAAAATTCTCACAAATATGTTACAAAAATATTAAAAATATTACTCACAAAATCCTTCTAATCGGCAATCAATCGTTTGAATTAAAACAAAAATCTAAATCTTTAAACAAATCTCTCAAATTTAATAAAACCAAAACTTGTAAGCAAATATCTAAAATTTAATACCCCATCTCTGTTTACTGCTTTTTAAAGTTAAAAAAGTTTCTTGTGACCCAAGTCTATATTATCAAAACGTCACCACATGCAACAAACACCTACATTAATCTTGAATTAAAAAAAATAGGTTTTGAATAAACATTAAATATTAGGTTTATTTTCAAGATTCTAAAACTTCATTTGTGGCCAAACTTAAAAATCCAAATATATATATATATATATATATATATATATATTGGGTCAAATTTTAAAACTTCACAAATATAATCATCATTTTCATAAACTTTAATATATATATATATATATATATAATAAGCAAATTAAATACTCAGAGATATAATCTTTCTATTTTAATAAACAAAAGTAATTTTTGACACTTGTCAAATTCTGATGTTTCTATTGCCACTTGTCATTTTTCTATCAACTTATTTAATTATTAATCCTATTAATTAATCACATTCTCTCCTATTTAATACTTATAATATTTATGAGTAATAATATTATTTGACTTTTTTATGCAATAAAATAGTTTTTAATAAATATTTTTATTAAAAAGAAAATTCAAAAAAGTTTATAAAATATTAATTTTCTAAAAATTATCTTTTTTAATGTAAGAAAAATATTTTAAGTTAGTATTTTTAGAACATAAAAGTTTAATAAAAAACAGTTATTAAAAAATAAAATAAACTATAAATCATAGTTTTCAAATAATGGAATTTTTATAAACAAATGATGTTTCTTAAAACAAAATGCTTTAAAAATAATCATTTTAAACCAAAAGTTATAAAAATGTTAGGAAAAATTAAACTATAGTTATTTATGTTTAATGATATTTCAAATTAAGTAATCTAATTTTTATAATTATACAAATTGTACATTATCTTCTTGATTTGTAAGAATTAGTTTTTGATATAAAAGTTAATAAATTTTTAACATCAATCAGCTTAAAAATCTTTATTCTTACAAAACAAGTAGGTCACGTATTATTTCTTTAGTTATTGAAAAATTTTAACTATTATTTTATTAGTTAAAATACTCATTAATATGTGATTTAATTAATTTATAACAAAATATTGTATAATTTTTAATTTTTATTACTAATTATTTAATATTTTTTATATTCAATACGTGTAATACACGTAGTAATAATCTGGTTAAGATATTTTTTAAACACAAGTCGACTCATTGGGACATTATATCAAACAACTTAACTGCATACTCTTTAAGCTAAAAACATACCTCCAAAGTCCAAATCAACCCATCTTATATAAATGAGAACAAAATGAAGAATCAAATGGCAACCCATCTATATCTATATCTATACTTACTATATAATAAAAGAGTAAATATTTTGTCACTTATCATCTCATTACAACACTAATGCCACATGTCACATCCTTATACCTAAGTGACACTTGTCAATTCCTTATTATTTCACTTAATTTTCTCTCAAATTAAATAACTATATTCTCTCTCTTATTAAATAATTTTTTGTTTTATTAAATAATGATAATATTAATAAGTAATAATTATTTATCTTTTTATTATAAAACACTCTTAAATTTTTTTATAGAATACGAAATTTTATAAAGCCAAAATTTTTAAAGTAAGAAATATTTTATTTTCAAAAAAAAATTATGTAAAAAATAAGTTATCTTAAAAAATATTTTTTTTGAAAAAAATAATGTATACTATAAAAGAAGTTTTTAAACAATGAGATTTTTATAAACAAATAACGCTTTTTAATTTATTTATAAATTAAAGAAATAAAAATGATATAGAAATTTACACTTTTGTTCCGTTATGTTTAAAGCTATCTTTAAATTGGGTCATTTAAATTTAGTAATTATAAAAATTATATTTTATATTATTGATTTATAAAAGTTAGTTTTTAATATAATATTAACTGAAGTTTTTAACGTCAATTATTTTAAAGATATCAACTGTTAAACATTAAAAGGTTATATATTGTTTGTATATGATTAAAGTTTTTAATTATTTTTTTATCACTTAAAATATTTATTAATATGTAAATTAATCATTTTATATCAACATATTATTTTATAATTGCTAAATTTTCATTGCAAACTATTTAATATTTTATATTAAATCCGTGTAATACACGGGTTAATAACCTAGGTTTGAATATATGTGTGGGTCATTTTACTTATTTTGTAAAAACAACATTAAAAGTGTTTGGATGATTAGTTTCAAACGATAGCCTTGAACCGGTGACTCATTCGAAGCAGCCTCTATATCCCAACTTGAATATTAGGGTAACGCTTGTGTTCATCATTCTTCCAGATACTACTAAAAAATGGGATATACTGGATAAATTTGTTTGTTTGATGTTCAATTGAATTCAATTTATTGGAATTTTTTATTTTGCTTTGCAAATTCAGAAATTTTACAACTTTGTAATCCACGAGTTGGATCGTGTTTAGAATATAGTTAAAGATTGGATATAACGATGAACTGTTGAGTACCCAATACTTCCATGGCAAATGTCAGTCGGATCGTATAGCTGCATTAAATTCTTATCCACAACATTGTACCTCATGATCTTCCCCAAAATCTTCAACACCATGAATGTATCTTCATCGTCTTCACCTCTAACAACATCAATGATTTCAAATTCAGAATAATGGGGGATTAATGAATGCTGGTTGCTCTGGATCAACTCAGAAACAACCGCCATAAGATCATCAAACTTCACTTCGTACTTGACAAACCACCCTGAATGATCTTTTAACATCTCATACACATTTAAGTGCAAATGTGTTTCATACTTATCAAACTCGACTAAATGCAGATGCCCCCGAGATTCCCCGAAGTAAATCGGCAGAGTTCCGTCAGAATAGCCTCCAGATATTGCTACCCTCGGCGGCAATGGCGACGGTAATGGAAGCTTCTGCAACTCATCGTCTTCAAGAATGAAGTACGATGGATTAAGAGAAGAGGGATCCCAAAGACAAGAGGGAACCCAGTGAATCGCTCCGTTCCAATAAACCGCATTTCTGAACATCGTTTGATAAGGTGCATAGAAATGATTATTTGAAATCTTCCATTTTCCAGTGCTAGACGAGTAGATTTGAATACGAAACAAATTATCAACAGAACTTCTATTTGGTCCATGAATACAAACAATTTTGTAATGCGGACAATCTGTTTGATGAAATGCGAGACCCATGAAACGGATTGTTTTACGAACATTTTGACCTCCGGGCACCGATGGGATGACAGCAAATTGCTTGGTGGTCGGATTAAATACATAGTATTTACGACAGCGTTCGTTTCCTCGATCGCTACAGCAAAGCAGCAAACCATTACAGGATTGCATGATTATGATACCGTTAATATCAGGGTAGAAATCAAGGATACGACAAGGAGGTGTGCTTTGATTTTGAACATCAAACGGAACATAAATGTTGCGAACAAAAAGACCAGGAGAGATCGAAAGGCTGTCATACGCGAGTGTGAAACATTCGTGACTTAAAAGCCATCGCCAGTGTTTGGATACAGATTTGAACCGGAGGATGAAGGTGACGGGGAGCCGGGAAAGGATTTGGGTTAAAAGGTCATCGTTGGAACCGATCAAAGCACCAGAGTGGGTCGATGGACGATCGGAATCCGGTGTGGGTGCTTGCGAGAAGCAGGTTTTGAGGGTGTTTTGGGTTTTCTTGATTTTGGATCTGGTGTGTACCATTTTGAGATTGTTGAAGATGTGGGGTCAAAGGTGGTGTGGGTTTTAATGGTGAATGATTGCCATGGAAGCTGATAATATCAAGGTTTCGATGTAAGCTTTGCGGATAAAAATCAGTCCTCAGCGAAATTTCCTAAGGTTAACAACTTGACATACTTCTCAAAAACATAATTAAAAAAACTGACATTAAATAAAAAAAAATTCCCCTACATAATTAAAAACATATTTTGACACATGTGAGTGTTCATTTTCGGATATCTAGTGATTCGAATAACCGAAAATTTAAAAAGTGATTTTCAATATCTGAATCCGAAATTTCGGATTCGAACTCGAATATCTAAACTCAGAAAAATATAAAAAGTAAAAAGCATACATTTTAAATATCTGAAAACTATTCGCCATATCCGAAAAAGAATATGTTTTGGATATCGGATATCTGAACTATCCGAGAATTTTCAAAATATGTATCCGAATCCGAATTTACGGTTATCTAAACTTTCGGATATTCGAACTTCCGTATATCCGGCTTTTCAGATATTTAGGCTTTTGATTTCGCATATTTCGGATTCGAATACGGTTTTTTTTAACACATCTACCGGTGAAAAGTGGAAAATAAAACTGGTCGTGTTTGTTTAAACTTGAATTTCTATTATTTTATAATAAATGAAGTTATAGTAAAATTACACACTACTATTTTTGATATTAATATTATTAATTAATACCCTTGATTTTTTTTAATGTCAAATGTTATCTTCTCCTAAACTACTCCAAACTAATTACATTATTGCATGAGTTAGAATCCATCACCCCAGCTCATGAGTTTATTAAAGGAGAGAACAGAAAGGAAAAGAAAAGAATTGAGTTCTTTCATTCCATTTCGAAAGGAAAGGAAAACTAACTAATTTTGCCTAGTTTTCCTTCCACTTCTCTTTCTTTCCCCCTTAAATGAAACTCAGGAACACGACATGTGATATTTTCCTTTCTTTTCCCTCGTTCATTAAAGGAGAGAAAAGAAAGGAAATGAGAAAAAAGTTTGTGTTCTTGAGTTTCATTTAACGAGGGAAAAGAAAGAAAAATATCACATGTCGTGTTCATGAGAAAATCAAGCTCTATTTTCACGAATTCGCACATCGCTTAAAGGTAATGTAATTGCATTGTTCTTTTTTTATTTCGATTGTTTGTTTAATTTATAATGTAAGATCATTGATTATTTTTGTATAATTTTTTTTTTCTTCACAAATAAATTTTGTTGGAGCTTGTTCATCATCTATTCATAGATTTCGTTCATCTTTGTTCGTTCATCATGTTAAGTTCATCATTTAAGCATTCTTGTTAATCTTAATTGTTTATGCGTTTGGACTTTGGTGATAGGTTTAAATTTACGATGTGCGCAACCATGCATGGTTCATCGGTGTTCTTTGTCCTATCGATTAACAACCAAAAGTTTTGGATTTCGTGGCATATTTTATTCCTAGATTGTGATTAGAGGTAATTTCATTATTGTAAGAATTTGACGTAAAATGAACATTCACAGAGGTGAAAAAATACTGGCAAGATAGAGTCAATATATATGAAGATAAAGACAGACAATGAAGATTAAAACAAAGAAGCACACAATGGACAATTAATTTGAACATGTTAAAATAAAGACGATGATGACAAGTTATGTATATGTAACAAGTGGTGACTACGTATGTGTAATCAATTGTATGTATCTAATCTGTACGTTTTTACGTATTTTTATTTCATGTAAGATCTAGAATGTATTATTTGTTATGCATATACAACTTGGTTTATTTATAATACTTAAATCGTTTTTCTTTGTAAAATATATGTAATCTTCATCATTTAATGAAAATTAGTTGATGCTCCTTAGCAATAGCTTTAATGAAAAAATATTGTTTTCATGAAAAAAGCAAGCATATTCATATGTATACACATTATTAAAGATTGAAGCTTATCGAGATGAGGAACCTCATCTAGGTTAAAAGATTTGGGTTGGGTTGGATTGGGTGGGAGGGATGGTTTAATTCATGGACAAAGGATAGTTAGGGTCAGGTCCCCCTTGTTCTTTCACTCTGTGGTTTAACTTTATGCGCTTTTTGTCAGAAAATTTGTCCGAAGATTTATGAGTTAGCCTCCCCCCTTCCTCCCCCCACAATACTCATATATCAAGCTAAGCCCCGGTGTCCCTTAGAGTGGTCACTTTAAACACTAACCTACACTTAACTTAAACACGAGTTATAATCGAAATTCCTGAACTAGACCACTACGACATGCAAGTGTACCTATCAATTGCAGAATAGTTAATGGAAGTTCAGATATCGAACCCACAAGACACTGACCTAACGAAACAAAATTAAAAAGTGATTTAAAACATAGAGGGAGTTTTTTGAATAAAAATGGAAATTATTGAATTAATTAAACTAATTATCCTAATTTAATTTGAAAAGACAATTTAACTAATATTAAACATTAAAAACAGATTAACAAATTTAATTGAAAGAAATGACACACTAACCGATGTCAAATGGTCCGTCAAAAATAAGAGCAAAAGCTCCAATCCTAATTACCTTAGTACGGGTAAGTCGAATGTCGATCCACGAGGAGTTTATGTGGATGGTGTAGTTGTTACTTGATTTATGACCTAAACTTAACTAAAACGGAAAAATGTAAACTTGAATTAAAGAGTTTGTTTGTTCAACTTGAAAATCAGTTGCAATTAATTAAAATGATTTTAAATAATAATGAAAAAGGTTCAAATAACAGCAAAGTGGTTCCCCTAGGATCCCGATTCAAACTAGATTTCTAACATGGTTTTCAATTTGTAAAATCACATAGACATGATTCAGTTGATTCAAAGATTGTGACATTCAGAGACTAGTTGCTTCGGTTATTCAACGGAAGATTATCATATGAACATCAATTGATAATTATTAACCCAAAACATAACTTAATAAATCCTAATTACTAGAACTCTCATGAACTGATAAGTAATGAATCAAGTTTATAATAAAAATCAATTGTTTACAACCCATCAATCAATTAACAAGTAAAAATCATCGAATGATTAGATTACAAGTCCAAACAATCATGAAAACCAAAGTTAATTATCCAATTACATGAATCTTTCACCTAGAGGAACACACAAGAGGAATTAGCCGCTCATTACGGGGGTGATCTCGGATGATTCGGTTGAAGATTTCATCTCAATTCGCCTTAGAAACGACCCCGATCGATGGCTATGGATGAAGAACGGCTTTTGGAACTCTTTTTTGCACTAGGTAGGTCCTTGGAGGCTGAATGATAGATGCCCCAAAACCCTAGACCGAAATAATTAAAAAACCAAATTTTTCGGGTTGCAGTACCCCCCTACGCCTCAGCAGTAGGGGTACGGTACCATAAATCTGTTAACTTCATATTTCAGCACAGTAGGGGGTACTGCGGAGTCATAGGGGTACCGGGTACGCCCCTTATCCGGTTTTCGCGTTAAACTTGTTTTGTCTCTCATTTCTTCATCCGGACTCCGTTTAACCTCCCGTTTGGACCAAAATCTTCGTTTTTCCATTATTTATCATCCTATAATCGCCAATCCATCTTTCCTTGACTTCATTTATCGTCAGATGCTCCGGTTCTTAGCTTTTTAACCTGAAACGCAACATTATCTAATTCAAGGAATATAAGCATATAAATATAATCAAACTCAACCACTTAAAGCTTATTAGGTTCATTCCATTCACCCTCCATCACATTCCCACACTTGCCTTTTGCTTGTCCTCAAGCAAACTTTGAACCATTAACCATCAATTCTCAAAACACTTCCCAAATCCCCGCAAACATTCAACTTAGATTCCTGGTTATGCTAAGGTCCCAAGACTTACCGCATTACATAGTTTTACACCTAGCTAAGCAAAATATGAAACATTTAAAAATCAAGAACACTAGATAACTAAGACTGAAATGCTTTAGGTAATTCATGTGTTTCTGTGCACCCCTCACAATGAACACTCCACTCGGCTATTTCTGGATTAGCGAAGGTGTGCTAATATATGTATCACTCAAAACCAAAGTATAATACCACTTTCATAGGCTTGTGAAGCAATCTGCAATTTACCAACTAGCACATAACCGACACAACTCATGAGGACTTTAACTGGGTTGCAACATAAAGGCTTAGGGCAAAGGTGGAATGGAATATTTTTATTGGCTAACACTAGTGATGAATCCAAGACTTTATTCACATAACTAACTATAAAGATAACAATGACTCTTTTTCTTGCTTCATAACATATCATAACTCGATCTAATAATCCACTTTTTCTTTTTTTTCTTCTTTCTTTTTTTTTCACAACTGTAAACATGAACATTACTATCACTCGCATAACACGAACATGCTTGGAAAACACCACTAGTTGGGTTAAAACACAAATAAGGCTAAATGGGTCAAATGGGTTAATAATACTGACGAACAATAAACAGGTTAGGCTCAACATGGTGTCTAGTGGTAACAATGGGGTAGGATCTAGAAAACAAAATGGTTAAACAAAATACCTAAGGTTCAATTCCTAATGCCTCGATCACATTCGTGCAAGCTATGGCTTCTGGTTTCAAACAGTATCACATGACAAGTTCTAACTCGGTAAATACAATGGTGACACTCAGAAATGACTATCCATAATATAGAACAATTTAAGCTCACCTCACATGGAAATGGTGGAATTAGGTTGCCGATGCACATAAGCACGTTACTTACCCTCTACAATCTCACCCTTAACCATATAGCGTTCCATTTCCCTACTTGCTAAGCCACTATCATGCAACTTAAAGACATACGCATAACCAAAAATCTAAATCAATTGCCAACAGGTCAAAGATCCATGATTTTGAAAAAAATTGGCCTTTAGAACATAAGCTTACAAAAACGATGACATTTTAAAAAAAAATTTAAAAATATGCATTTTCCCGAAACCTTATAACCCTTACCCCGCATCCCCACACTTGGGATACATTGTCCTCAATGTATGGTTTTTAGGGCCAACCAAAGGTTTCTACCATTAACTAATACCCGTGTGGTATGTGACCAGTGCCCATGCAGTTATAAAAGATCAAGAAAGAGCACATGGACCTTATCATTAATCAGAGAGTTTTCAATAATATGGCGGCCGTGTTTCTTCAAAGATCACTTTGGTTTTCATCTATCCTTGTGTGGAATCTTCCCCAAAGTTGAGTGTTGCTATAGCGACAAAGAAACTAAAACAAATAGAACAAGAAAAAAACAAAAATATTAAAAAGCCGGGTTGCCTCCCGGTTAGCGCTAAGTTTTAAGATCTTCAGCCAGACCAAACCAGATTTAGTGTTTATGGTGGTTGAAAGGTAAATTTGTTTCCCATGGTATCATTACCAATTTTGTTGTTATCTGTCCAACTCAGCCTTTGATCTCCTTTGTTTTCCATCTTACCTTCTTCGGCTTCCACTCTCTTCTTCACAAACTCCCCATTTTCATATGAATGCTTAACAAATTTTGAGGGCTTCTTCAAGCTAACTGGTGTATTTGACGACTTTGACTCTAACTTGATGTGGACTTTTGAGCTTTCTACTTGATGCCTCTCGGGTGCTTTCTCTTTTTTCACATTTGATTCCCAAACTTTATGCTCTTCATTCATCACCTTCTTATCATTATTCACCTGGGACCTATCAAACATGAATTCCTTCTCTATGGTGTCACCCTCACTCACATTGTAAATAAGGGGACACTTGTTACTAGTACCTATTATAGAACATTTATTTGGAATAACATAATTGAAAGAGTTTGACAATATATTTAAATTCAACTTACGGTTCCCAAATGTCATGTTGATTAAACTGTCTCGACAATTGATTTGTACATTTGTTGTTGCCAAGAACGGTCTTCCAAGTATTGCAGTAATTTTCTCCTGTTTCACATTCGGCGCATAATCAAGCACCAAGAAATCCTCGGGGTAATAGAATTCCCCAATCTTCATAGCGACTCCAATCAGCATACCTCGAGGGCGTTTACGTGTCATATCTTCTAACACCACGGTGGTGTCAACCAGCTGTAAGGGACCAAACTCATACTGGTCATATAAGCTCCCAGGGAGAATACTGACACTAGCTCCATAATCCAGAAGCGCTTTGCTAACTTTTAGTTCCCTAATTTGGATTGGAATGAGGGATGCTCCTACATCTACCTCTTCTTCTAACTCATCATCCTTTCCTTCTTGACATGTGCTCACTGCACTGATATGCACATTACTTGTATTCTTAGAACTAGAACTCTGGTGTTAAGGGTTTATTGTTGTGTCACTTGGCAACTTCCCTTTATCTCTTGCAGTTATTTGCTCTGCCAATTGCCCCAATTTTTTAGCATGTGATTCATTTGTTTTCAGTTGGAGCTCTTGTTTCTGCACCACTCCTGTTAGCATCAACCTTAGCTCATTGATTTGGTTGGCAATATCCTCCATTGAGATGTTAGCTCCTTGTTGACCTCCTTGAAATTGATTTTGACTTCCTTGATTTTGTTGGAAGTTTCTTGATGGCCCTTGTTAATATCCACCTTGCCCACCTTGGTTGTAATTTCCTCTTTGGTAATTACCTTGATTGTAGTTCTGCTGACGATTCTGGTAAGAGGATCCTTGGTTTCCACCTTGTTGGTTGCTACCCAGAAAATTTGGATTCAATTGATTAGATGGGTTACCATACCTAAAATTAGGGTGATTACGCAAACCCGGGTGATATGTGTTGGAGTTCATGTCATTGTTTCTCTTGTCATTCTGGAACGAGCCTTGGACTTGGTTCACCTCTTCATTCCTTTTCATGTTCATCATGCACTCCGACTCCAAATGACCTATATCACCACAAAAATTGAAAACATCATAAACATTAGACACATTAGAATTACTCTTACCTGAAGTTCTGTTGAAGTTTGCTATTTGTCATTCGAAGGCTTCAAATCTTTCTTTTGTCACATAATCTCCTCCCGGTTTTCCAATGATATGTTTGGCCTTCCTACTTTCTGAAGCTTGAGTCTTTGATCCCTTACTTAATCTCTCCAACAACTCCCAATCATCATCTTCTGAGTTTGTCAAGAAAGTTCCATTGCTACTAGAACTTACAAACTTCAGGTCTTCTGGTGTTAGACCATCATAGAAGGCCTTGATCAACTCCCACTTTGGAATTTGGTGATGTGGGCAAAATCTCAATAACTCTTTGAATCGAGTGAATGCTTCATGTAGTAATTCACCCGATTGTTGCTGGAAGGTACGGATGGCATTCCTAGCCTCACTTGTCTTGCTCATAAGGTAGTATTCATCTAAGAACAACTGCTGCATCTCCTCCCATGTGTAAATACTATCAGAGGGTAGTGTGTGAAACCATTGTTTGGCCCTTTCCTTTAAAGAGAATTGGAAGAGATTTAGTTTGACTTCATCTGGTGTGAACCTTGGCCACCAATGGTGCTGCATATTGCTCCAAATTCAGATAAATGAATGTATGGTTCTTCAGTTGTTGTTCCTCTAAAAGTAGGAATGATTGCCAAATACTGTGGCCTTATCTCAAAAGATCTTCCTCTCAACAGTGGAGGTACAATAGGCGAGGGGTTTTGAGTCACCGTCGGCCTGAAGTGACTATCAACTCCTTGAACAGGAGCCCTATGATGCCATCCTTGACCAGGGTTGTTGTTGTTGTTTTAACCCCTTCTACCATTGTAGTTGTTCATGGGTGGCTGCCTATTCCACCCTCCTTGTCCATTCCACTCACCTTGCCCATGATTGTTGTAATTTGGATGATTTGGTGGGCCTTGTGGTTGCCAATTATCATCATGATATTCCCCATGAGGTGGGTTGTTGTTGTTGGCTTCTTCTACATGCAATTCATCATGCCATGACCCATGTTCCCCAGAATTGCTCCCGCCACCTGAGACATGCTCCTCTTCATGAAGGTTGTTCCCTGGGTTTGCTCCTTGGTTTGGATTGTTGAACAGTGGGTTTTGTGCCATTCTAAGATTAGGCATGGCATTAGGAGGTATGTTTGGTGGTGGGTTGTTTTGGTTGAACGGATTTTGTGGAATAATTGGGTTTGGATTTGGTGGTGGTATGTGAGCATATTGATTGAATGGTGGAATTGGTGGTGGTGGTGGTGAATTTTGGTTGTTATGATCAGCCATAGGGACAGACTGATTTGAACTCTCTCCGATTTGATTGGTGTTTCTAGAACCCGGAGTAACTATCCTGTCTAGCCTTTGTAATGTCCGATTTATCCTCGTAGTTTTCTCAATCTCTGGATCAAATTCCAATGGTGAGTCTCGACCTGAAAACCGAGTATGCATGCAATCAACCTGTTGCCTTCACACTAACAAACCTCGCGTAACAAAGAAAAAACAAGAAGTGAAAAATATAGCAAAAACCTAAAAAAAATCAATTAACACACACCAAGCGCACTAACTCCCCGGCAACGATGCCAAAATTTGACCGATGTCGAAGGGTCAGTCAAAAATAAGAGCAAAGGCTCCAATCCTAATTACCTTAGTACGGGTAAGTCGGATGTAGATCCACGAGGAGTTTATGTGGATGGTGTAGTTGTTACTTGATTTATGACCTAAACTTAACTAAAATGGAAAAATGTAAACTTGAATTAAAGAGTTTGTTTGTTCAACTTGAAAATCAGTTGCAATTAACTAAAATGATTTTAAATAATAATGAAAAAGGTTCAAATAACAGCAAAGTGGTTCCCCTAGGATCCCGATTCAAACTAGATTTCTAACCTGGTTTTCAATTTGTAAAATCACATAGACATGATTCAGTTGATTCAAAGATTGTGACATTCAGAGACTAGTTGCTTCGGTTATTCAACGGAAGATTATCATATGAACATCAATTGATAATTATTTACCCAAAACATAACTTAATAAATCCTAATTACTAGAACTCTCAGGAACTGATAAGTAATGAATCAAGTTTATAATAAAAATCAATTGTTTACAACCCATCAATCAATTAACAAGTAAAAATCATCGAATGATTAGATTACAAGTCCAAACAATCATGAAAACCAAAGTTAATTATCCAATTACAAGAATCTTTCACCTAGAGGAACACACAAGAGGAATTAGCCGCTCATTACGGGTGTGACACCTCGGAATTTACAGGTCAGCAATTTCTTTGTCTTAAATAATAATATGTATTACTATTTCATACGTGGCACTAGAATAATTGTATTTAGTGTGACACGTGGCACAACAGTTTGAACACACCGATAATTCGAGGAATTATTGCACAACATTCGCACGTGTCTTGAATAACAAACGTTGGTGAACGGATCAAACCACAGTACACTTTCACTGCACTTAGGTTCTAGGGAACCTAAAATATTGGGAACAATGATTAAATGATGAGAAACGATGATCGTAATCGAAAAATACTCGAAAATCGGTTCAAAACAAGAAAATTAGGCTTATGGGACTTCTCTGGGACCCATCGCGGTACGTGATGGCCTAACAGGAGGACTTATAGCGGTACGCGACAGGCATCGCGGGGATTTGGCTCCCGAAATCCGTCGCGGTACGCGAAAATTCATTTAACTCTCCACCGCGGTACGCGACAGGTGCCAGTCGACAAATCTTTATAAAATCAAGACCACCATGCCTATTAACTCCACTCTTTATCATTTCTCCGGTACTACACACCAACTTCGACTATTCCTCACTGATTTGACCCTTGGGAAGCCATGGGAGACCTCCATTGAAGCTCCAAGCTTGAAGGTTTGAAGGATTGAGAGCTTGAAGACCCATTGGAGCTCAAGAACACCATCACAACCATCTCATTCCTGCAAGAACCTACTGTCCAGAGAATTTAGAGGATGTTCTTGTCGTCATTTTGGCATTCTTGAAACATTAGAAGGTAGTTCTATACCCAAAACACACTTTCTTCACCTTTACACTCACATGCATGACTTTAAACACACATGCAAGCACCCTTGATACACATGCACGAATTTTTGTTCTGGGTTTGATGATGTTTACATGATATTTGATGATCTATGATGATTAGATGATGTATCTTTACATTCCATGATGATGTTGTTATGATAGGATGGTCATAGTAATTAAAATGACGTTTTTAGCAACATGAATGAATGATCTAGGTGGTTTTACACGATTGTGGATATTGAAGTGATGTTAGGAATGTTATTGATGATGATTTGCAAGATTAGAAATAGTTGATTTGTCAATATTTGATCATTTGGTGAATATTGCTAATTTTAGTAACTTTAATGTTACAAAGTATGTATTTTTGATGAAATGGCCACATTTGTATGTTTAGATCTATAAGTTATGTTTGAAATGATGTTTAGAAGTTAATATGATAGTTATTGGATGCATTGGAATGATTAAAATTGCTAATAGTATGATAGTTAGAAATGTTACTAAATATAGTAACTTTAGTTTACAATTTGGAGAATAGGAGCATGCTAGTCATAATGGTTATGATTAAATACTTATTTAAGACTAATATGATGATGTTATGATAAGATTTGTATCTAGACTTAATGATATATGCATATCCTGTAACTTTCTAATTATGGTAACTTTTACGCGCAAAACATGCTAAACCTACTATGTGTAACTATGTGCAATGTGATAACATGCTCATTTAGGATAAACACGCATATAAGAATAATCGGAATGTGGTTTATGCATGACTTGACAAATGTGGAAATTTTCCTTATGGAAATGATCATTGGTATCCGTACACTCCGCACGACACTAAACCGCACATTACACGATCGCTTGATCCCAACCGTCACCAACGGGTCGTTAGGTCAAACACGGTCAACCCGACTCACATAACAACTTGGAAGTTGTTTGACACGAATACGGTCCTGTGAGACCCACATATATGCAAACACAAACTTACAACACCTATGTGATATAGGTAACTACTAGCCGGCGAGCTACACCGTTCTTGTAAGAACACGCACTTCTCAAACTCAGGTGAGTTTACGGCCCCACTTTTACTCTTTAACTGCTTTTGCTAAACTATTGGGGTGAGAATACAATGCAACTGTTTTAGATATATGACTGGTATGTTGTGAAAACCATTTTCGAGTGTAACTATTATCGCATAAAGTCCTCACTTATCCTTACCGTTAATTGTATCACAAACGAGTCGTAATTACGTAGTACTACTGGGTTTGACTAACCCCACTCGGCACCAATGTTGACTGGAGGTCATAACGAGTGTAATTTCGATGGGAATGCGGGTTCAGCGATGACCTGCGGAGGCAAACGGGAACAGTCTAGTTTCGGTAAGATGAACTGACACACTCCACGGATCGTAGATCCAACAACAAAACTTAACATACCCAGTATATGTCTGTTTACTATCTCTGTCTGTCTAAACATGTGAACTCACCAACTTTTTAGTTGACACTTTTCGCATGTATTCTCAGGTAACTAATGGAGCACACGCTAGGATGCGCACAAGGAAGCAATAAGGAGTCTGGCTTGCATATAGACTCGTGTCCTAGGCTTTTGTGTGCATTTGTTATATTCTGAAAACAATTTAACTATGTAGTGTCTGTTAAACAATTTACTTTCCGCTGCAACTTATTTACTTGTGTATTAAACATTTCCGCTGCTTAGTTATGAAAGCTTTGTTATTTTACAAATCTGTGTGATTGTGAAACTCATATAGAGTCGTTCTATATGACCATGAGCTGTGATCCTGGCCACGTCACACCCATGTGGACTGACACCACGAGTGGGAATTTGGGGGTGTGACAACGGGGGTGATCTTGGATGATTCGGTTGAAGATTTCATCTCGATTTGCCTTAGAAACGACCCCGATCGATGGCTATGGATGAAGAACGGCTTTTGGAACTCTTTTGTGCACTAGGTAGGTCCTTGGAGGCTGAATGATAGATGCCCCAAAACCCTAGATCGAAATTATTAAAAAACCTAATTTTTCGGGTTGCAGTACCCCTCTACGCCTCAGCAGTAGGGGTACGGTACCATAAATCTGTTAACTTCATATTTCAGCATAGTAGGGGGTACTGCGGAGTCATAGGGGTACACCCCTTATCCGGTTTTCGCGTTAAACTTGTTTTGGCTCTCATTTCTTCATCCGGACTCCGTTTAACCTCCCGTTTGGACCAAAATCTTCGTTTTTCCATTATCTATCATCCTATAATCGCCAATCCATCTTTCCTTGACTTCATTTATCGTCAGATGCTCCGGTTCTTAGCTTTTTAACCTGAAACACAACCGAAACGCAACATTATCTAATTCAAGGAATATAAGCATATAAATATAATCAAACTCAACCACTTAAAGCTTATTAGGTTCATTCCATTCACCCTCCATCACACACAACTTTTAGAAAAACCTTAACAAATGTGAAAAACTCTACTTAGGTTGGATTACTGTTTGTGATTCTTGGAAACTATTGACTTTGGTTGACACAATGGAACTAAGATCTTAAATAGCACAACATACATAACCTAATGGATTATGGATCGTTAACAGATGTAACCAACTAGGAAACCCTAATCTTGCAATATGCACACTAGTTAGTTGGATCACCTTCCGGATTTTTCCAACAACACGTTTGTACTCTAACAGACAAGTCACATTCCTGATTTTCCTGTTCCAATACACCAAAGATGCAAGGAGCAATCTTAAGATGTCTAATTTGACACGAAATGACAATAACACAAAGACTTTCAAAGAAACATCCTTTTCGGGTAGTTACTAAGAAAACCCTAATGCTAAAGATCACCCGACAAGTCTATCACCTTTCGGATTTCTAGAATTGGAAACACACAAAACCCTAAAAACATCAATAAAATCTTTTCCTATGGCTAGTGATATCAAACAAGCGACAAACTAGTCATGACACAAAGTCAATGACCTAATATGCGTCTAACACCGAAAGACATTCAATAAACACGTATGGAAAACGATAATAACTGATATAATCAATATCAATTATGCAAAACTCATCAAAATGACACAATAAGATCTGTTACAAAAGAGTTTTCCCATCAATGATCGAACCAAGAGTCAATAATAACCAAGAATCATTCAAACAAGCATCCTAACCTAAGTAGAGTCAAAGATCTAGCCAATCAACATCATTCTTAGTCAAACACAATCTAAAACAATAGATTAAAATGTACTAGACTACTGAAAATGAAGAACAAATGGAGAAAAAGAATTAACCAATGTGTGATCAACAAAACTTCAGCCTCCTAGCAATCCCTAGCCCTCCAAAGCTCTCAAAATGCTTCCAAGACCTTCAGAAATGCTCCTGGGATTGAAAAATGGCCGAACATGCACTCTCATTGCGGCGGGAAAGCTTCCTTTTATATTTATCGAATTAGGGTTAGCTTTTTCAAATTCTAAAGATAAACAAGGTTGAATGTTTTTTTACAATGTTGTGCTGTTAAAATCTCAATCAACTCATTAAAAAAGCCTTTTTACCTTCAAGTACAAACGAGAGAACATAAACAAGCAACTTATCCGGGATTTCTCATGTTTCGAGCCGCACAAAGCACTTCATCCACAACTAGCAGCTGGGTTGCAATTATCCATAAAATAAAAAACAAAATATGTATTTAAACAATATTAAACAATATGTATTTATTACCTATTTATAAAAAACAGATTGAACCCTTGGGAGTAGGATCTGCAGAATGACATGAGTTTATTGAAACAGAACTCTTGTCATGCCAAGGCTTTGTGTACCCACGTGCAATTAAACTAGCTCTATTACCAAATGTTATGAGCAATGATAATTAAACCGGTTCTATTATCAAATGATATGAATCTGCAGCTCGAATCTTTGGAATAGGGGAATGTCAGGATTCAGGAAGAGATCAAGACAACTTTTGAATAATATTATGATAGAAAACAAACACTATAAATACTCTTACAAACTACCGAATCACTAGTTTAATAAAACGACACAATACATGAAAAACAAACTTGAAAGACAAGCAAATTAAGATCTACTCTAGCAGGGAACTACATAAACAAAGGAAATAAAGAAAGACCTCATGTTGTATTGTTGAGCTATTAGTTTCTCCTCATGTTCCATAGTGGCATTGCTCTCCGCTCCTTCCTCATTTGAAATTATTCAATAAGCAATCACCATACCTTGCATAAAGTAAGTTCCCCAAAACGATTCCAATTACCAACCCATTTCCAAATCCTAGGAATATGATGATCCAGTCAATTTTTTCACTCGGGAGGAAAGAATTATACACTTTGTTTGTTGTTGAAAGTGTTGTTATCACTGAAATTTTGCATTCCTTGGATAAAGGTTTGCCACACAACCCATGATTACCTATGTAGGAGTTTTTGTCAAATGTATTGAATTGATTCCCTAGAGGTATCGCCCCATGAAGATGGTTGAATGACACATTAAAAAATTCAAGGAAGCCTAGCTGCAAATATTCATGAGGAATTTCTCCAGATAGCTCGTTACAGGAGAGATCCAAAGATTCAAGATTCTTTAGGTTCCCTAACGAAGGCATGATACGACCTGTAAGGTGGTTATTTGAAAGATTAATAGATTGAAGCCCATGAAGATCACTCAGTGATTCTGGGATGTGCCCTTCAAAATTGTTACAAGAGAGATCAATAAACGTAAAGAACTTGAAAATATGAGGAAACTCTCTGTGGAAACCTTTGTTTGTTAACGCCATCGAGTATGGAAACTTAAAAAATATACTTGGATTGATATATAGCTCTACATCCATAAAAGATGATTTTCCAACATCAAATGGTTTCATTGCATTCCAGGTTCGAAAGAACATATCAGGCAACTGACCACTAAAACCATTGTTAGAAAGATCTATGATACGTAACTTGAGGAATGATAAGCCAGTAATAGGGTGACCATGAATTGCACCAAAAAATTTATTGGACCGCAAAATAAGAACTTGAAGTTTGACAAGATTTCCCAACCAAATTGGAAATACGTCTTCAAAAGAGTCACCTCCAAGAGCAAGAAACTCTAAATTGGTACAATTAGCCAAAGATTTTGATAAATGGCCCGTAAACTGATTTTCAGTCAAATCAATCCTCTTCATCAAACTTCCATGCGTAAATGCATTCATCATTGGGCCATGAAAGTTATTTCCTTTTAAATCAAGAATGAACAACAAATTGCTTAAGTTTCCTAAACATGGAGGAAGGGTTCCAATCATGCTGTTAGAAGATAGGTCTAACACTCGAAGATGTTTCAGTTCACATATAAACGGTGGTATTTCTTTAGTTAGATTATTGTTTGAGACAACATACACAACTGTGGTTAGTGGTGGAATGGGAACCTGTCCTTGTAGCTGATTATGTTTGATGTTGAATACATCCAAACGAACCCATGGGAGAAAATGAGGATGTCCATGAAATCCAGTGATGAAGTTGTGTGAAAGATCTAGATACTGTAACGTTTCTTGGGTATTATTCAAAAACCACTTTGGTACAAGACCTTTAATTTTGTTCTTTTGAAGAGACAAGAATTTGATTTTCTTTTGGAAACGTAAAAAGGAAGGGAATTCTATGTGGTTGCATGATGAGAGTACTATAAACTCGATTTCTGGTAAGAGTGTCACATTGGAGTAGCTGGTGTCGAAAACTAATATTTTATTTGCCCCTAAACCCAAAGTTTCAAGTTTTGGGAGTCCTAAGAATGTATCTAGATCTACTACGCCGTTGAAATTGTTATTTTCTAGGATAAAATATTCTAGACTTTTAAAATTGGAAAACAAGGTTGAAATTTGTCCTTGCAATTGATTTCCTGTTATGTCTATCACCTTTAGTTGGGTAAGGTTCATAAATGAAGATGGGATACAACCAGAAATAAGATTGTTCCTCATGATGACAATACTAAGTTTGGTTAGATTTGCAAGGGCAGGTAGGATTTCATCGTATATGTTAATATTGATTAGAATTAGTATTTCAAGTTTAGTTAGTTTGATGATCCAATCATGCATGCGTCTCTTCTCACAAACTTCTAAACCAACTGGATATGAAAGACCTTTTGGAAATAAAGGATTTAGGCCCATGAGCTCATCTTGACCGAGACCCAAGAAAGTGAGTTCTGTAATGTTAGCAAGTGAACATGGAATGCAACCTGAGAAATAGCATTCATGAAGGCCCAAAAATTTCAAATAATTTAGTTTGATTATGGATTGTGGTATGCTCCCAGCAAAACTTGTGGCATATAGATCAACATGCTCAAGTAAGCTGGTGTTTAGAAATTCAGGTATGAAACCAGTGAGAATGTGATTTTCTGCGATGCTAAGAAATTTGAGCTTCGGCAAGTAAAATATATGTGAAGGAAACTCACCTCGAAGGCTACAATTAAAAAGATCAATCACCTTTAAGAAAGAATAGTTGGCCAAGAAAGGTGGTATAAATGAATTAATGTCAACACCGGAGAGACTGAGTTCTTCAAGTCGAGTCAAGTTCTGCAACAAATTCTCAAGGCTATGACCACGAAGCTTTAGTGAATTCCATGACAGATCCAACAAATTCAACTTCATCAAATGTGAGATTTCAATCGGGATATGGCCGCTGAAGCTAGAATTTGATAGATCAAGGCTTCTTAATTGCTTTAAATAAGCAATTTGAGATGGAATTTGTGACCCAACAAAGTCGTTCATCGAGAGATTGAGCATCTGAAGATGAACTAGGTTGAATAGTGAACTGTTAGACTTGAGAGGTCCACGGAGGGAGCTCTGGCTCAAATCGAGCCCAATCACATGGCTCTTTTTGCTACAGACCACACCATCCCACAAACAACAATCAGAATCATTATCTGATGCGTTGCTTGTGATCGTCCTCCAAGAATCAAGCTTTTGGAACCCACCAACATTAAATGATGTATGAGATTGATCTGAAATGCTTTGCTTAAATTCAAACAAAGCTAAACACTCATGTTCATGGCGTAATAACGATGCGATGCATATGTGAATGATTAATAAGTATATAAAGGAGATAGTTTGCATGAAACTAAAAGCCATAAATAGAAGTAGTCGTATTTAATTAATTGCTTGTGAACTACAATGTGTGTGTGTATATATAACATACGATTGTAACAAGATATGAAATGGACGAATTATTTGAAATTATTATACTTGTGAATTATATTTTGATTTAGATGCTATTTATTTATTTTTTTATTTGTGGATATAATAATTTGATGGATAAATTGCCTGACTTCTTCTTCTTGTCTTCCCCTGTATTTTGAATATTTAGAATTGTTGATCGAGTAGTGTTTCAATAAAACAAATTATTCCTTGTCACGTCCTCTCAAAGTCATGACAATTTTATTGCCCAAAAATCACGTCTGGACAGCTTTTTTATAACACATATATGATTATCCGTGTTTAGTTAAATGATAAATGAAAATTTGGTTAGTTTTAGACATGTCATTTATATTTTAACAACCAATCAACACTGAATGTTTCAATACAAATGATAGCTTTTAGATTTTAATATATTACGATGAATACAAACGCTTGTTTTAATCTAGTAACTTTTACTTATCAAAAATATTTGAATGAAAAAAGTAGTTCAAATTTCCTTTTTCTAATGTAAAAAAGAGAAATTTAAATAGCTTTAAAAACTAAAAAGCAAGGGATCTTAAACCTAATGACTAGTTTCAGTGGCGGATCTAGGATTTTTTTTCAATGATGTCACTATATTTATACGTTCCAGTTTCATACTATCGGACTAAAAATTTTCTGGGTCGGTTTTATCGTTCAGGTCGGGTCATGTTCATCACATAATAAAAAAACAAGAAAATAAAAATATGCATAGAATTTAAAAAACATATAATATAAATTCGATAGCCTTTACCAATTAAAAAAAATGCCTAGATTTGTTTTTTACGAGTTTTCATCCTTTGAAAACAATTACAAATGTCAGTTCTCATGGACCTTTAAGCAAATAGATCGTCTAACTTTATCTTTTTGATTATGATGACAAGATGAAACTGGATCACTTTCGGAAGGATCTCATGAAAGATCAATTAAATTTATTTTTGACAATTACTACTTAAAGATTATGACCCAACATTTGATGGTGATTCTCTTTGTAAAAATATCCCAATAATATTAACACCTAAAATTGAATGCTCAACTAATCAAAAAACACAAATGTATTAAAACTAAAGTGACTTTTATGACAAACAATTAAGCAAATGTATTAAAGTTTTAAACTACAAAAACAAATGCTTATTAAACAAAATTTAAAATACATGGTCCATGGGTTTAGATTAAATATGGAAGGCCACATATTTAGGGTCAATCACCGATGGTCGCACATGTATCCAAGCGCAATCCAAAAATTCTTCTTTTGTTCTTCGCTGATCACCGTCTAACTTCAACTTCTACCAAGATTGAGACAGAAAGGGAGCCAATTTTCTCTGCGACTCTGCCTCTTTTGGGATTCAAGCTTCAACCCAAATACCCAATATCTGTATTTGCGTATACAGCTTGAAGTACAAGCTGGTATTTGTAATTTATTTGGTTTTGGGTATTTAATTGTTAGTGGGTTAAATAATAGAGGTGAGTTTTTTATATTTAATTAATCAATGTTGTCACCGGTCTATAAACCGATGCTGTCATTTGAAACCACCATTCATAAATGTTCATATACGCGAAAAAATCGTTGTTGTCCCGGGACTACGGTCCGAGCTACGTACGTCCGCCCCTGACTAGTTTGGTATGTGAGAGAGCTCATTTGATACATAAATCTCTCAAGTGTAACATTGGTCATGGTTGGCTCTCTTTTGGCCATCACTCGTAATGGTTTCGAGCAATAACAATCGATCTCTAACAAGTGTCAATGTCCTTGGTGGTCATTGTCACATTAGTCATGGTTGGCTCTCTTCAGGACATCGCTAGCGAGCCATCACTCTTAATTGGTTCTAATACCAATGTTACAGATCAAAGTAGAAACTCTAACTTAAAAGACTAGGCTGATAATTTCAAACTAGTCAAATAGTTGGCTTTCTCACCCCTTAGACTAATCTTTTCTTGGATTAGGATCTAACTTTGAAGAATAAGACATAAACTCAGGTACTAAATAAAATTTTTGTGAACACCACCAAAAATGCTTTACGGTGTAAATCAAACGTACCAAAAATGCATGTACAACAGCTTTAAAAAAAACTTCTATTTAAATTTATATATACTTAAACTAAGTTATAATCGTGTCTATTACACGGGTTAAATAAAAAGTAATAAATAGTTATTAATGAAAATTTATATAATATAAGTTGATTTTTTAATATAAAATATGATTAAAAATTTTGAATAGCTTAATGCATTATGTAATAAAATAACACTATTATTTATTTAAATATTAATTTTTTCAAAGCTTGTTTTTTAAACATTTCGTTTTAGATAACAGTTTTCAATATTTATAATTATGTTAAAGAAAAAAATAATAAAAAATAAAAGAAAACGTGATCTGGAGTTCACTTGTCACAAACTTGCATCCTGAAATCTAAATTATGTAAAAACCGAGCAAAAACGAACCAAGCCGAGCCGGCCTTGTTTAAAATGAGCCGATTCTGAGCCAAAATTTCAGGCTCGATTTACGATACGAGCCAAGCCGAGTTCGAGCTTGCTCCTGGCTCGATTCGGCTCGACTCGTGAATACCCCATCCCAAACCTATCGCAAATGTGTTCTCTATAGGGTTGCACAAACCGGTTTTTTTCTCCAAATCAGTTCGGTTTTTAGAACCGATTCGGTTTGGTCAACGGATGGTCAAAACCGGTTTGGGTGAAAACCGGTTCGGTTTGGAAACCGGTTTGAGAGATTGAGGATGTCAAACCTATAGAACTGGTTTGGATAGGTTTGAAACCGGTTTGAAGGGGTTGAAACCGGTTTGGAGGGGTTGAAACCGGTTTGGAAACCAGTTTGGGAGATGAGGATGTCAAATCTATGCCAAACCGGCGGTTAGGACCGATTTGGATACCGGCCGGTTCGGATGGAACCGGTTTGAGAACTATGAAATACCGGTTTGTAAACCCAAATTGGTTTTTTTGCCCATGTCTAGTTCCCTAATCAATTATAATTGACCAATAATTGGATCCAAATGATAACCAATTTTGACCATGGGTTGCGGCCCAAATTAATATTTTATCAATGCGTTAGTACTAATTAAGTAATTGGCCCTAAGAAATTGTAACCAATCACAGCTAACCAATCTTGAACAAAAAATATATATTGTTTTTGATTGGTTTTGTGATCATTTTACCTAATTTTTGCAACAAATTTTACTTTTGCTAAATTATATTTGAAATATTTTTTTTTGTTTTTCGAACTCATTTTACCCTTCTTAATTTTATAAAAGAGTAAATTGTCATTTTACTCCATGTGGTTTAGATGAATTTGTCATATTCATCTAAATTCTTATTTTTTTGCCAATTTGATATCATGATTTCGGTTTTTTTGTCATTTTGCTCCACGTGGTTAACTCCATCCAAAAAGTTACTTAAGTTTAAGGGTATTTTTGTCATTTAAATTAAACCCTTAAAAAAAATGAAATAACAAATATAACAAATAATTTCAACAACCAACATCAAAAAACCATGGCTCAAATTTGAAGTTTATTACAATGATTAATAGTAAAAAAAACTAGGAGAGTGTAAGAAACCATACATTTCCCTGTTAATACCAGAAATATCACCAGCAACTAAAGCCATCAATGCCATTCGATGCATATGGTCTGCAAAAGACTCGGGACCATAATACCATGATCAACCCATCCCTTCTTTTTGTGCTCTACATTAGATTGAAAGATTATAAGAGTATCATATAAATCACAAACTTTGCTAAAAGCAAATAATAATTAAAAAAAATTACATATTGGAATTTTGTTTCTTGACATTTAATTTTCATCCCTCAAACCCGAGATATTGTTTAAAGCAGGGACGGTGCTTTGTAGAGGCGGGGAGTGGCGACCGCCCCCCTGTTTTTTCATGTAGTAATGTACATTTCTCGATACGTAGTGTAAAATTTTTTAAAAATTTTTATTTAAGTGGTTTACTTGTTGTTACTTGTTTCTTTGTTAGTGAATCTAAATATTTAGGGTTTTGATTTTTGTTCAAATTTTTTACAGAATTGTTGGTATAAATGGGGAAAGGGGAAACTATTGAATCATTTTTTAAAACACAAGTTGTTGATGAAGAGAGTAATAAGGCATGTCAAGAGAAACAAAAACGTCAAACATGTTCAACTAGTGAGCCGGATCATCCTGTTAATGAAGTGAATCTTAACCATGGTATTCCAAATGGTAATGAAGCGGTTGTTAACAATTTAGAAAGAGATCCAGCTAAACGGATACAATTTAGGTCTTTGTTTGTCCTAAAAAATCTACTTTTTATTGTTTGACCCGACCCGACCCGAATCGCCAACTCGAACATTTAACCTAAGATATACCGTGTTAGCGTTAAGGAAAAAAATTTTAAATGTTGCAAAGTTTCGACCCCCTAGACTTTTGGTCAAGCTCCGCCACTGGTTTAAAGCATCATAATATGTGGTTTCTTCCCACCTTGGTTATTCCTCTCAAAGAGTTCTCATTGATGAAGTCATTTAAGAGATTTTGTAAGTATTTTTAGAGAACATAGGGAGATTTTTTTTTAGTTTTTAGAGTATAAAGAGCGTTTTGAGTCATGTGACTCAAAATAAACGACCAATACATATTTATGTTAAATATTGGGGACTAAAGTAAAGTTCAAAAAACAGCTTTATTGTTATTAAATTTGAATAACACAATATATAGTCATTGAAACCGGTTTGGGAACTCGTTTAAGGAACTGGTTCAGTTCGGTTCGTAAAGGTAACGTGCCAAACTGGTTTAGGAACCGATGGTTCGGTTCGGAATTGGTTCGAGCCAAACCGGTTTGAGGATCGAGTTCGGGTCGGTATTGAAACCGGTTTGAGATCCCAGACTGGTTTTTTTGAACACCACTAGTTGAAGACACTCAAATTTGTGTAATTTTGCCATTTATCTCATATAACAAACGCCTAATTGTTTGTTCATATACATTCATCATCTATACTTGGTGTACCATAGTTTTTATACATATATAGTTGTGACACTTAAATTGATAAAACCTGAAATCTCTTTTTAGATTACACAAAGATAAACACGATAGTCGGCCAGATTCGAGAAGAGCTAGTCTTCAAATTCGAATACAAACAAGTAATAATATTCAAGAGAACCAAAACTAAATTAGAACAATTATATATAAAGCCCAAATCTCTCCTAAATTATCCGACAGATGCTGCCTCACTTCCTCATCTCCTGATCTCTTTGGTCACTGCCTCCACCTAGAGGTGCCCAAACCAGTTAACCGGTCCAAAACCGGTTTTGGAATAAACGAACCGGTTAACCGGTCAAAGGCTAGTAACCGTTTTTCAAATTTTAAAACCAAACCCGATATAATAACCGAAACCGGTTAATCGCAAAATAACCGATTTTTTACTGAGTTGGACCCGTTAACCGGTTTGAAAAACCGGTTATAAACCGGTTTGGTCTCTTGAAACCTTAAACCGGTCCTAAACCGTCCGTTTGGTTAACCGGTTTTTTTGTGCATCTCTAGCTCCATCTCTGAATTTTCAAACTCTTTATCCCACCAAAAACAACCGGTTTTGTCCCGACCCATTGTTTCGACCCTAACACAACTTTGGGTTCGTATCATACATGCTCAGTTTTATTGCATTAAAATTTAAAAAACTTTTACGGAACTGTAATGAATATCGAAAATTGCCTATTTATGCAACACATTTATAAACTATCACTCTAAAAATGGTTTCTTGCTGACTTGACAATTGACACTGGTTTTGTCCACGTGTAATTTCTGTTTTAATTTAATTGATATTTTAATTTTTAAAATTGATTTTAATTAAATACACACAAACATCATTTTTTTAGAAGGCCAGTCACATACCCTCTAAACCTACGCTATTTGTCTATCTTTAAAACTAGAATCTTTAAACACTTGCGTCTAGGCGGCCGCCTAGGCTTATTTTACAACACTGCTTTTATGCATTAAAGTTCTGATTTCAGTGTAACATCTCAAACATCAAATGTTAACAATGTTGTCCGGTCAAAATCTCAATCCACACAAAGAAACATTCACTACCTTCAAGTGTAGGCTGCACGAATCACTTCATCCACAAGTAGCAGTTGGGATGCAATTACCAGGTTTTAACAAGATTACGTACTTAATTCATTACAAACAAAGATTAAGTGATTTAAAAAAAATCAAAACATATTAACACAATATATAGCTTTTAGCTGCATACCTTGAGTTTAAAAACAAACTTAAAAGACAAGCGAATTAAGATACACTCTACCAGACATTAGGAACTACATAAACAAAGAAAATAAAGAAATATCACATGTTCTATTGTTAAGATGCTATTGCTCTCCTCTCCTTCCTAATTTGTAATTATTCATGATCAATCACCATACCTTGCATAAAGTAAGTTCCCCAAAACGATTCCAATTACCAACCCACCTCCGAATCCTAAGAATATGATGATCCAGTCAATTTTGTTACTCGGGAGGAGAGAATCATACTCTTTGTTTGTTGGTGGAAGTGTTGGTATGACTGAAATTTTGCAATCCTTGGATAAAGGTTTTCCACACAGCCTATGATTACCCATGTAGGAGTTGTTGTCAAATGTATTGAACTGATTACCTCGAGGTATCACCCCATGAAGATGGTTTAACGACACATTAAAATAGGCAAGGAAGGAGAGTTGCAACAATTCATGAGGAATTCCTCCAGTTAGCTCGTTTTGGGAAAGATCCAAAGATTCAAGATTCTGTAAGTTCCCCAACGAAGGCAGGACACGACCCGTAAGATGGTTATTTGAAAGATTAATAGATTGAAGCCCATGAAGATCGCTTAGTGATTCTGGGATGTGCCCTTCAAAATTGTTACAAGAGAGATCAATAGCCGTAAAGACTTCTAAAATATGAGGAAACTCTATGTTGACACCTTTATATGTTAACGTCACCGAATATGGAAACTGAAACATTGACCCTGGAAAGATGTATACCTTTACATCCATAAATGATGATTTTCCAACATTAAACGGTTTCATTGCATTCCAGGTTCGAAAGAACTTTTCAGGCAACTGACCACTAAAAGCATTGTTAGAAAGGTCTATGATCCGTAACTTGAGGAATGATGAGCTAGTGTTAGGGTGACCTTGAATTGCACCAAAAAATTTATTTGACCGCAAAATAAGAACTTGAAGTTTGACAAGATTTCCCAACCAAATTGGAAATACATCTTCAAAAGAGTTGCCTCCAAGAGCTAGAAACTCTAAATTGGTACAATTAGCCAACGATTCTGAAAGCTGACCCGTAAACTGATTTTCAGTCAAATCAATCCTCCTTATCAAACTTCCATGCGTAAATGCATTCATCATTGGGCCATGAAAGTTATTTCCTTTTAGATCCAAAACAAACAACAAATTGCTGAAGTTTCCTAAACATGGAGGAAGGGTTCCAGTCATGTTGTTAGAAGATAAGTCTAACACTCGAAGATGTTTCAGTTCACATATAAACGGTGGTATTTCTTTAGTTAGATAATTGTTTGAGACATCATACACAACTGTGGTTAGTGCAGGAATTGGAAGCCGTCCTCGTAGCTGATTATTTTCGATGTTGATTGATTCCAAGCTAACCCATGGAAGAAAATGAGGATGTCCATGAAATCCAGTGATGGAGTTGTACGAAAGATCTAGATATTGTAATGTTTCTTGTGTATTATTCAAAATCCACTCAGGTACAAGGCCTTTAATTTTGTTGTTTTCAAGAGACAATGATATGATTTTCTTTTGGAAGCGTAAAAAGGAAGGAAATTCCCTCAGGTTGCATGATGAAAGTCCTAGAGATTTCAATTCTGGTAAGAGTGTCACATTAGAGTAGTTGCTGGCTACAAAAAATATTTTATTACCTCCTAAACCCAAAGCTGTAAGTTTCGGGAGTCCTAAGAAAGTCTCTTGATACACTCTACCGCTAAAATTGTTATCTTCTAGGGAAAAAAATTTGAGACTTTTAAAATTGGAGAACGAGCTTGAAATTTGTCCTTGCAATTGATTTCCTCTTATGTCTATGGTCTTTAATTGGGTAAGGTTCATAAATGAAGATGGGATACGACCAGAAATAAGGTTTTTCCTCATGATGACATTACTAAGTTTGGTTAGATTTGCAAGGGCAGGTAGGATTTCATCGTGTATGTTAATATTGAATAGAATTAACGTTTCAAGTTTAGTTAGTTTGATGATCCAATCATGCATGCGTCTCTTCTCACAAACTTCCAAACCAACTGGATATGGAAGACGTTTTGGAGATAAAGGATTTAGGCGCATGAGCTCGTCTTGACCGAGACCCAAGAAAGTGAGTTCTGTCATGTTAGCGAGTGAATATGGGATGCAACCTGAGACAAAGCATTCATGTAGGCCCAAAAATTCCAAATAATTTAGTTTGATTATGGATTGTGGTACACTCCCAGTAAAACTTGTGGCACTTAGATAAACATACTCAAGTAAGCTCGTGTTTAGAAATTCAGGTATGAAACCAGTGAGAATGTAATTAGCTGCAATGCTTAGAAATTTGAGCTTCGGTAGGTAAAATATCTGTGAAGGAAACTCACCTCGAAGGCTACAATTTTCAAGATCAATCGACTTTAAGGAAGAAAAGTTTGCCAAAAAAGATGGTATAGATGAGCTAATGTCAACACCTGAGAGATGGAGTTCTTCGAGTCTAGTCAAGTTTTGCAACAAACTCTCGAGGCTATGATCACGAAGCTTTAGTGAATTCCATGAGAGATCTAATAGATTCAAATGCGTTAAATGTGAAATTTCAATTGGGATTTTGCCGCTAAAGCTAGAATTAGACAGATCAAGGCTTCTTAATTGCTTTAAATGAGCAATTTGAGATGGAATTTGCGACCCAACAAAATTGTTCATTGAGAGATTGAGCATCTGAAGATGAACAAGGTTGAACAGGGAACTGTTAGACTTGATAGGTCCATAGAGAGAGCTCTGGCTCAAATCAAGCCCAATCACATGGCCATTTTTGCTGCAGACCACACCATCCCACAAACAACAATCAGAATCATGATCTGATGCGTTGCTTATGATCTTCCTCCAAGAATCAGCAAGGTTTTGAAACCCATCAACATTAAATGATGTATGAGGATGATCTAAAATGCTTTGCTTAAATTCAAACAAAGCTAAACACTCTTGTTCATGGCGTAATAACGATGCGATGCATGTGCGAATGATTATTAAGCATATGAAGGAGGCAGTTTGCATGAAACTAAAAGCCATAAATAGTAGTTTTAATTTAGTTGTTTGTGAAAGCGCAATGTGCATATAGAGTGAGCATCTTTTAGATAAATACATGTGTGTGTCTGTACGTATAGGGGACAGAACACTTTCATTTTTACGTGTTTATATAAATTTATCACCGTTTAACAGTTAACATCGTTGTAAGTTTTTGATTTACATCAATGTAATTGTTTAGATCCAAAAACTTACAATGATGTTAACTATTAAACAGTGATCAATTTACACATAAACATAGAAGAAGAAGGTGTTATATATGTGTTACAATGATGCTCGGAAAAAAACCAAAGATCTGGCTTGATTTTGGGAGTTATTTAAGTTAGTAGAATAAGAGGGGGTCATATATTATTGCCAATCCTCTCTCTCTCTCTCTCTCTCTATATATATATATATATATAGGGAGATGTTCAAATGTTAACCCTCCCTTATAGTGTTAACCGCTTAACCCTAGCGTTTTTTGCCCGAATCTTAAATTTTTTTTCATGGTTTTTATTATGTAAAAATAGGGGGGGTTCTTTTTTGTGTTTTTGCTAATTCATCACCGTTTAGAAGTTATTGTAAGTGTAAGTTACTTACACTTACTTACATTTACTGCATCAGATACGGATTGTAAGTAAGTGTAAGTAACTTATACTTACAATAACTTCTAAACGGTGATGAATTAGCAAAAACACAAAAAAGAAACCCCCCTATTTTTGCAAAATAAAAACCATGAAAAAAAAATTTAAGATTCGGACAAAAAACGCTAGGGTTAAGCGGTTAACGCTATAAGGGAGGGTTAACAATGGAACCTTCCCCTATATATATATATATATATATATATATATATATATATATATATATACACACATGGGCGCACCTTGGTCACCCCCCTGTTTTTCCGTCCGTAGTGTTAATTTTTCGGCCGAAATGCGATTTTTAGTTAAAAATAAGGGTTTCGCCCCCCTGAATTCAAAAAATTAATTAACATGTATTCTAGGTTACAAAAATTTTCGCCCCCCTCTCAAGTGTACCAAGCTCCGCCACTGTATATATATATATTCTCTCACCTACTGAATAGGCCGTGACAAGGCTCATTTTTCTGTCGTGACCTATAAATGCATCCTGGGGTCTCTCTTAGGTGAATAGGGGATGAGAGGCCTAAAGTGAATCAGATATGGATTGTTTGGGGTCGAAAGAAGATTCTCAAAAGCAGATTCTATCAATATCATGAAATGCAGCTCGTATTGTAAAATCACGAGTTTGGACTCGGACTTTCCTTTAGCCAACAATTTTCGACAAGTCTTTATGCTTTTCTTGTGAAAATCTAACTTTAGAGAGAAAATCATTAAATCTTATCTGAGTCATCTATTTGAAATCTTGAAATAAAATATATTTTTAGATGCTATCTATTTATTTATTTGTGGATATAATAATGTGACTGATAAATTATCCGAATTCTTCCTCTTTATCTTCCTCTCTATTTATTTGAATATATAGAAAAGTAAGCCTGACAAAATAGGTGGGTTGGGTAACAGGCCAGGATGGGGTGTGGGTCAGAACGGATTTTAAACAAGATCAATTTGGGTCGAAATGGATTGTTTAAAAAAATATCAATTTGGTTTAAATCAAAATATGTCGGAACTAAACAAATAGTCCATTGGGATAATTTTTAGTAATTTTATCATCAAATATGTTATTAATCATTCTTAAACGTTTGAATCAATTACATTCGCATAGTTTTTAGATTACTCTTCTTGATTCGTAGTATCTCATTTCATATCATGTTATAGTGTCACTTATTTCAACTCATTATAAAATGATTGTTAACCCAAACAACCCATTTTGTTTTGATTTGAGTAAAAATTGCCACCTTTATAGAAAAGTCAAGTAACATATTCAATAAAAACAAATTATTGCTTGCTACGTCCTCTAAAAGTCTTGCATGATAATTTTCTTGCGTTTGGACAGTTTTTCTATGACAAATGTATGACTTTCCGTGTTCAATTATTGATTGATATAAAAATTCTATGTTTATTCAAACACTCATTTTTTTATTACTTTAATATATTCCACGCGGTTTGAAGACGTATAACACCAGCTATTTAAGATCCATAAAAAAAATGAAAATATTTAGTGACTAGCTAATTGGGTTCATAACGTAGTATAAATGTATAGCAAATTCTTGTTTATCGAGTCACGACGAGTACAAACGGCTTATTTTAATCCAGTAACTTTTAAATATAAAACATATTTAAATGAAACTAAAAGTTCAAATTTCCTTTTTTTAAAGCAAAGTAGGAACTCATATATATATAAAATTAAAAATTTGAAAGCAAGAGAACTTAAGGCCAGAGATTATTCTGATATGTAAGAGACCTCATTTGATGTAAAAATCCTACATTAAATTGTTTATATAGATTAAAATATACGATTTAAATATACTTTTTATAAATTTAATGTACACCTAATCTTAAAAAAAAAACTCTTAAACCCTATATGTATATACACATATACACATATATATGTGTAGGGGAGGGTTTTTTTGAAAATCATCATTTTGGATAAAACTAAGAAAACTAATCACAATCATTACCAATTTATTTTTTTTATTTTTTATTTCCAATTATTATAAGGTAAGATATATACAAAAAAGAAAAAAAATCAAAAAATATATATATTTCATGTTATTGCATATATGTAACTTGTATGCTATACATTGTAAGAATGGTTGTGGAATAGGATCTACCCTGATTTGTGAAACATTTTAAGAATGGAGAAAGTCTTGAAGATGATGAAAAACACAGACACGAATCTGAGATGTAATGTAATGACTAACAATGTATAGTAAATAAGATTCAGTAGTTAACAAGATTACATTACCTACCTCTTATATGCTCAAACTCCATGGATTAAAGAATCCATGAAGTTCATAGGGAAGAGCTCTCAAGATTATGAAGCACACTCTCACCACTCTCTTATCTAGGGTATATTAAGTACAAAATAGAGAATATTCTCTATTTATAGTGTTACATGACTAAACCCTAAAAAAAACAAATAAAAAAATGATAATAAATAACAAATATTAAATTTATCTCTATCATTTGTTTTGGTCATCGGGTCTTTTAGTCATCAAGTGTCTTTGTAATCTTGAGTCTTCAGTGGCTCGTGCGGTGACTCGTTGCTTCATCAACAAATATGTAGGATCGGGTTGTTATCTCTAAACAACACTTCACAAGTATTTCTTACTTAATTCTAACAGATGCGGAATGTTCTGTTAGAATGATCTCACGATTTCACTCAAAGTGACACAAATAATAATCTTTGAACAATATTAAGAACACACGAATAATTCAAGCTCAAGGATATATTTCTCTCAAAGTGGAAGTATACAAGCAAGCACACTCCAAGCAACAATACATTGGGAGGTTATATAGCCGAGGCTACAACCGTATACACTTAGGAATACAAGTTGGGTATACTAGACAAGTACATAAAGTAAAGCTTATTCTAGTATGTTGAGTGTCTTAACAGGCTAAGACACTCAGTCATAATCATTACATTAATAGACATTGACTTTACAAAGAACTATTAAATACAAAAGACATTTAATGTTGTTGATCTTCAAGGCTTCAGATGATCTTTTGCATTTAATGCAGCATGGGAGAGGTAAGGCGCTTTATCTGACTCATTACATGTTGTCTTTGTCTTTACTCAGACCAGCATGTCTTGTGTCAGTACCTTTTGTACTTTGAGAGTAAGCTGCTACAGTCTTTGTCAGAGGATAAACCTCGGAAGTCTTTGTCTTGTGTGCAGAAGAAGATTCCTCGGAAGTCTTTGTCTTCCGAGTATTAGAGGATTCCTCGGAAGCAATTGTCTTGTACAACCTTCGGCAGGAATCAGTTATCCTTCGGAAGCAATGTTGCTTCCGAAGAATCACTTCTTCCTTCCGAAGGTGTTTATTCAAAGAGACTCCTATACTTAGACAAAATAAGAAGTTTGGTGAGCATCAGCCTTTATTAGTCTTTACAGTCTCCCCCTAGGCTGATGCTACCAAAACTTCTAAGGCATAAACCTTGGCTTCCATGTACCCCTCAGTACCTGTGCCCTTTTTCTAATTAATCTGATAGCTGACCTCCCATCTGCTCCATTGTCAGGGTTATTGAGAGGGAGCTTGTCTAGATCAAGTATATAGGGTTTTGCCAAAGTCATCAGATGCAAAAGATCCACCAGTTTTATTTCTCCATTGTAGTCGGTGAGGATGAATATCCTTTCTTGTGCATTGAAGCTCCAATCTACCAAAGGGATGTATGAATGCTCATGCATTAATCTGCTGATATCCCTCATGTCTTCTGGGGTTTGTGTATTTTTGGGAGTTGCTTCTGATGTGGCTACAAGTACTGAGAGTGTTGTATCAGGCTCAGAGTCTAAGGGGATGGTTTTTGTTTCCTTTTTCCTTTTAGCCATGCTCTTTCTTCTTGTGAATCTTGGTTTGTCTTGAGCAGTGGCTTGACTCCTCAGAACTCTGGCCTGTTGGGCTTCCACAGTTGATTCTACTGCTGCACCTGTTGTTGCAGTAGACTGTGGCCCAATATCCTCATCCCTTGAGGGTTCTGTTCTCCTCTCTTCAGCCTGTGTATGTCTCTCAGGATCAGGGTTTGGTATTGATTGTTTCCTTGTAGTCTTCTTACCCTTTTTGTATACTGAGGAGATAGGCATGTTATCCATACTTGGACTTGAAGGAGGAGATATTGGTTCTTCTTTTGGATTTAGGGGGAACATGTTGGGGAACATTGCTTTTGTTGCTGCCCCACACATGACTTCTTCTCCATCTCTGATCCCTGCACCAGAGAGGGGAAATTCTATTGTAGCTCCTCCCCCTAAACCTAAGCCTCTCATTAGGCTTTCCTTTCTTGCCCTGATTTGTTCAATTGAAGGTAACTCACCTCTTGCAACTTTGGCTTTTATATCTCTGATATGCATATCCATGGTTGAGTTCTTCATTGGGCCTAGCTGCCGAGCATGGAAGCCATATTCCAAGAGAAAGGCCTTGTTCTTGTCTCTGTAGGCCTTCTCTTTTTGCTCCTTTGTAAGTACACTCAGGGCCTTTGATGCAGCAACAGCTTGTTCTTGCTGCTGCACCTTGTCCAGCTCGGCAGCCATTCTAGGTACCGACCAGTTGATGACTTCATCAAAGTCATAACCTTTTTCTTCTAGCAAAGCAGAGAGTCTAGCTCGCTCTTCATCTAGAGAAGTGTTTGGTCGGCCCTTTGTTTTCTTTGGTCTCATCTCCTCCTGTTCTGCTTCCTCCTCTGGGGTTAGCTTACGTTTTCCTTTGTCATCAGCAGTTATTTTTGCCCCAGAGGAGATTTCTTCTGTTGCCTCACCAGCTGGTTCATTGGCATGTAGCTCCTCTGTGGAGGAAACATCTAGGATGACTGGGCCTTCGGAGGCAGCTGCAGCTTCGGAGTTAACCTCAGCATTCACTGGCTCCTCCAGTTGACCAATCTCCTTAGATGATTCCTTATTGGATTCCACAAAGGGCTCAGAAGAGGAAGAGAGAGCCTCAGCAGCTTCAGTCCCAGAAGGGGACACAGATTTCATGGAAGTTGATTCTTCTTGTGCTGTGTCTTCCATGCCAACCTGTGCTGCAGTCTCAGAAGGAGACTTAGTCCCAAGAGGGGACTGAGGTTCCAAAGAGACATTTGATGTTTGCTGTTCAGTCTCTTTGGCAACCTCCCTTGTATCCTCAGAAGCAGAAGAAGAGGAAGTAGAAGAAGAATCCTGAAAATAAGTACCCAAGAAGTCATCCCATTCAGCAGTCAAAGTGACTAAGGATGGAGTAACTTCCTGTGCACCCTCCTCTTCTCTTGCTTCTGATCCTGACCCTGCAGTTGGTATATTCTCCCCCTTTTTGGTAGCATCAGGGGAGGTGAAAGTGGTAGTAGCAGGATCAGGGTGAAATGGATGTAGAGTGACCGGGGGACGCCTCCTGAGGTCCAGAATAGTTGCATCTTTGGTTTGGACCTCAAGCCGCAGGGTAGCCACCTCAGCTTCTAAGTGAGCTACCCTGGCTTGGAGGGAACTGATTGTAGCCGTCAATTCCTGTGTGGATGTGCCCTCCTCTACCGGAGTAGAATCATGGGGCGATGGAGTCCTGAGCCTAGCTCCTGCACCTCCACCACCAGATGTGGTTTCTTGGCACCCTGGATTCCCTTCATTGAGAAGAACCTCAAAGAAGTCCTCCCCAATATAGGTTGCCGCAGGTGAGGTCCTATTGCCTGTACCACTGTCCTGTGGATCTTTATTAAGATCAACAGTAGTGGCAGCCTCACCTGCATTGACCCCTTCAGAACTACTGGGGCCAACCTCTGATTGAATAGGCTCTGGGTCAGGGAACCGAGCTTGTAACTGTGTCACCACTCTCATTAAAGTTTGGGTAGTTGGAGAGAGTGGTTCCTCCACAGCTAGAGCAGGGGTTCCTTGAGCCTGGGTGATAGTATGGGTGGGGGGCATTTCTGGATGATATGAACCTGGAGACTTGGGAGACAGTCTCTTATCTAATGAAGTTGCTTCATGAGAAGCAAACTCAATGATGGGTGAATCCCTTTGAATATTCTCAGTTATGTTTTGTGACATAAGCTGAGGGCTTTCAGGCTGGTTAAGGGCAACCACAGGTTTCAAAGGAAGAACCTGTGGAGAAACAAGGGTGTGGCTTTCACCTTAGGTAGAACTGTGCCCTGAGCAGTTCTTTTAACCTTTTTCTGTTTTGGTTCAGTAGAAGGGGCCTGAACAACTGTAGAAAGTTGCACAGGGTTTCGTTTGCGTTTGTAAGTGATTTTTATGGGGTGAGGAACAGAAGTGGAAGGTGTGGGTTCAGCATCTGTGGGGTTAACAGAGCTGTCACCTTCTGGAGCAGGGGACTCCATAGAGGAAAGAAGAGGAGTGAATGTCCCAGAGAACTGAGCACTCTTCTTCTTGAGTTGTACAAAAATCTTGGAAGAGACCAAGGGCATTTTGTAAGTATGCCCAGTTAGAGAAAGGGAAGCTCCCAACTCTTCATTAAAAAGGTGTTGCAAAAACCTGGGATACATACAAAACTTCTTTGGTGACATGATGTTGTCAACCAAATTATTGAAAATAAAAGCAGAAAAATTAAACAGTTGATTGGAAACCAAGCCATGAATAGCCGAAGCTAAATCAGATGGAACTTGGTCCCAACCACCAGATTTATTTGAAAGACAATGTAAAAACACATGTATGAGGTACTTGTAATTATAGGACACTCGACCCTTCAAATAGGTTGTTGAAGGGAGAGGACCTTCGTACCCCATTGACTGAAATGTCAATGCTACCTCATCCTTCGTGAATGAAACCTTTCCACCGGCATCATTAGTTTAAGATGCCGACAGATGGTCTCCACAGAAATAGCAATAGGATGAGCATCAATGGTGGCTACAAGAGACCGACCATTGGAAGACGAGGAAACAGAACAAGATGCCCAGAACTGTTGGTGATGAGACTCATACACCAAGGGCTGAACAGTTAATGCAAAGAAATACCTGCTCCTTTGAAGAAAGGAGATGATTGGGGCGAAGTCAGCATCATGTTCTGCTGATAACTCCGCTGGTACGTTGTGAGCAGGTTGAAAGCAAGAAGAGCCATGAGAGTTGGTGATTTTAGGGCACAATTGGAGAGATCAAGGAGAAGAAGAGTTCAAAGTGAAACAGTTTGTGAGAATTTGAATGAGCGGGAGACCTTTATATACATTCGGATTTCAGCATTTAATTATATAGACACATTAAATTTGAGATCCGGATGTCAGAAAAAGGTCTTCCGATGACAGCTGGTTTCACAATTAATTTTCTCTGACTGAGGTGCTTCCGAAGAAGTTTCTTTCGGAAGCAGGGTATTTATTAGACCAAGAGAGTTCAGAAGGGATGTGCTTCCGAAGTATAAAATTTATACTGTCGGAAGCACTGCTTCTGAAGTGTTAGAAAATTCATTAGGCAAAATGTTCTTCGGAAGACACTTTCTTCTGAAGAGTACCTTGAGAAGCCTATGCTTCCGAAAGTAATGTATCGGAAGAATATTACTTCAGAAGGTAAGTTAGCTTCTGAAGTGTGAGATCTTCCGACTAAGGAAGAAATAATGCTTCCGAAGACTTAACCTATCTTCTGCTGAGTAGATACTCATCGGAAGATAAGTTAAGTTTATCTTCCGAGGAATTATTTATTCCTTGTCAGTACATTTATTCAAAGTTGATCATCCCAATGGATGTTATTAAGTACCTGAATCTTCCTTCATCAAATGCCTTTGTGAAGAGATCTGCCAAATTGTTTTCTGAATCAACTTTGACCAAATGAATCAACTTCTTTTCTGCACAATCTCTGATGAAATGGTATCTGATGTCGATGTGCTTGGTCTTGGAATGCTTGACAGGATTATTGGTGATGGAGATTGCACTGGAATTGTCTATCTGAATAGGAGTATTGAACAGATCTACTCCATAATCCTTCATCTGATTCTGGATCCAGATGACTTGTGCACAGCAGCTAGAAGCAGCTATATATTCAGCCTCTGCAGTAGAAGTAGAAACACATGACTGTTTCTTGCATTGCCAAGACACAATCCTGGATCCAAGAAATTGACATCCCCCTGATGTGGATTTCTTGCTGATGTTGCAACCCCCATAATCACTGTCTGTATAAGCCATGAATTGGAAGTCTTCATTTCTAGGATACCATAATCCTAGACTTGGTGCTCCTTTGAGGTATCTAAAGATTCTTTTTACAGCCAGCATATGAGAGACTTTGGGATTGGCCTGAAATCTTGCACATACACAAGTTGCAAACATGATATCTGGCCTGCTTGCTGTGAGATACATCAAAGAGCCTATCATTGCTCTGTACTGGTGCTGATCAACATCCTCCCCCTCAAGATCAGGGCTAAGTGATGTTGTTTTGGACATAGGAGTTCCCAGAGCTTTGCAATCAGAAAGCTTGAATCTTTCAAGAATGTCCTTGACATATTTTGATTGACTAATGAAAATCCCTGTAGGAGTTTGTTTCACTTGTAATCCAAGAAAGAAGGTGAGTTCTCCCATTGAACTCATCTCAAATTTGGATTTCATCAGTGATTCAAACTCCTTGCAGAGAGATTCATTAGTAGAACCAAAGATAATGTCATCAACATAGATTTGAACTAGCATGATATGTTGATTTGACTTCTTGAAAAAGAGAGTTTTATCAATTGTTCCTCTCTTGAATTTGTTTGCCAATAGAAAAGAAGATAAAGTTTCATACCATTTTCTGGGAGCTTGATGCAACCCATAAAGAGCCTTATCAAGCTTACAGACATGATCAGGAAACTTTGGATCTTCAAATCCTGGAGGTTGGCACACATAAACTTCTTCATCAATTTTTCCATAAAGAAAGGCACTTTTAACATCCATCTGAAACACTTTGAAATCTTTTGCAGCTGCAAATGCCAAAAATATTCTAATAGCTTCAATTCTGGCAACAGGTGCAAAGACTTCATCATAGTCAATGCCTTCCTCTTGAGTGTATCCCTGAACAACCAATCTTGCTTTGTTTTTGATGACAACACCTTTGTCATCTTTCTTGTTTCTGAACACCCATTTGGTTCCAATGGCATACTTTCCTTTAGGCAAAGGACAAGTTTTCCAAACTCCTTGTCTTTGAAACTGAAGAAGCTCTTCTTGCATAGCTTCTACCCAACTGTTATCTTTTAAAGCCTCTGCAACCTTCTTAGGTTCTATTTGGGATAGAAAGCAAGAAAACAAGCAAACATTTGCTTCATGCATAGAGCTTCTAGTTCTGACACCTTCTTCTACATTGCCAATGATGTTTTCAACTGGATGAGTGCTGTGAATTCGAGTCCTTGGAATCACATCCAGTTGAGAAGATTCATCCACGTTGAGTGACTCAAGGTTAGGAAGAACTACCTCAAGTTGGATTTCTGGCAGATCACGTGGATTCAATGTTTGAACTGTTGTGGGTTGGTTTTCTCTGGGAGTAGTGATTTCCAGAGAATTTTCCTCTGCTGAAGGACTTCCTACTTCTTCTTGATGTTGTGAATTAGAAGCAGCTTCAATTGAGGGACCTGCCTGAGATGTGTTGATTGTCTCAGACTGTGATACATCATTTTGTGTTGAAGTGGATTCTGCCAAGTTTTGTCTTGAAGCTATTGGCAGTTCAACACGAAAGTCATCTTCTCTTGAGCCTTTGGAGATGTCTATGGTAGCTGACTGTGAAACTGGAACATACTCTTTCACCAGATTAAATGCAGATGTAAAACTATCAAGATCAAACAACCAATCAGGGCCGGTTCCAGATTTATTGAGAGTATGTTCATTGAACTGAACATTTGCAGACTCTTCAATAACTCTGGATGCTTTGATGTATACTCTATATGCTTTAGCATTTGAAGAGTACCCAACAAAGTAGCCCTCTGCTGATTTCTCAGCAAACTTGGCTAAGTAATCTTTAGTATTCAAGATGGTGCAATGACATCCAAATGGTTTGAGAAATCCAATGAATGGCTTTCTCTTATGCCAAATTTCATAAGGAGTCATGCCATGTGACTTAACTACCAATATTCTATTTTGGACATAACAGGCAGTGTTGACTGCTTCTGCCCAAAAAGTTATTGGAAGTTTGGCATCAGACAACATGGTTCTTGCAGCTTCAATTAGTGTCCTATTCCTTCTTTCTGCTACACCATTTTGTTGTGGAGTTCTAGGAGCACTAAATTGTCTTGTGATACCTTTAGATTCACAAAAAGAATTTAAAACATGATTCTTGAATTCTGTTCCTTGATCTGATCTGATTATTTTTACATGATGGTCACTCTCATTCTCCACCCTGAGTATAAATGACTTTAGGATTTCGGCAGTTTCATCCTTGGTATTTAAGAAAAACACCCAGGTATACCGAGAGAAATCATCAGTAACCACCAAACAGTATGATTTTCTACCAAGACTTTTAACACTTGTGGGGCCAAACAAGTCCATATGTAGTAAATGAAGGACTGTGGTAATAGAATTTATCTCTTTGGCATTATGAGATGACTTGTGTTGCTTACCCTTTAAGCATGCAACACATTTATCAACACATATGAATTCTTTTGTTGGTAAACCAATTACTAAATTATTTTTGACCAATTTATTCATATTTTTGAGGTTTACATGACAAAGTCTTCTATGCCAAAGTGATGATTCATCAAGTGAAGCTTTTGAGACAAAGCAGCTTATATTACTAAGAGGTGCAGCTGTGCTCATATCTAGCATATACATGTTACTTCTTCTTGGAGCTCTGAGTAGAATTTGATCATTTGGTATCACAAATCCTGGTTTCAGAACAATGCACTCATGCTCAGTAAACAACATGTTATGCTTTTGATCACACACCTGTGATACACTTAGTAAATTGTAGTTAAGTTCTTTTACAAAATGTACATTCTCAAAGCTTACCTTACCATTTGTGATTGTGCCTCTACCTGTTATGTATCCTCCTACTGGATCACTTCCAAAAGCAACAGACCCGCCAAAGAATGGTTCATATTTGTGCAAGAGGGTCTTGTTGCCTGTCATGTGCCTGGAGCAGCCACTGTCAACTATCCACAAGTTGCCTTTTGATTCCTGCTGTTCCTGCACATGACCAGAAGTGAGTTAGTTTCTGATGGGAACCCAAGCCCATGTGGTCTTGGGTTTACCATTTGCATCATTGTAAGTAAATTTCTTTGACATCATTCTAGGTGGGACAGATGATGTGGATGCTTCTGATGTGGGTGATGGCTTATCAGATGATTCCTTCTTCTTCCATACTTGTGCCTTTTGAGTTGTCGGAAGACTTGGTTTCTTTTGATGGTCATCGGAAGCTGTTTTTCTTTTCCTTCCGATGATCTTCTTCCGAAGACAGATGACCTCTTTTGTTTGTTGAAAGCATTCCTTTGATGAGCTTCCGAGGTTCCTTTTCTTTCGGAAGCTTCCTTTTTCTTTGCTTCCGATGCTTTCTTTTCAGAAGCATTTTTATTTTGTTTCTTCCTATTACTGGAGGTACTTGCTTCCGATGCTCTCTTGACCAAATTTCTTCTCTGTTCTTCCGAAGAAGTAGATGACTGACTCCAACTATTCTTTCTTCCTCTTCCCTTGATTGAGGAAATTCTGCTTCTTGGATTATAGAAGCAATCAGCAGCAAAATGATTCTTTTCACCGCACATCAGACATAGAGTTTGAATGTTGGGAGAGTGTTGCTGCTTATCCCTTTTAACGAAGTCTGATCTTTGATCCTCAGACAATGATGGTTTGGATGTTCCAGCATACTTGTTAGTCTTAGACTTTGCCTGTTTTCCTGGAGAATTGACTTTTCTCTCCATTGATCTACCTCGTTTTGACTTGTCAGATGGGCAAGTCACATACTCATCTGAGGAGATATTTTCTGTGGTTTTAGCTTTGATAAAAACTGTTGAATGTTTCTTAGTTTTCTTATTTTGATTCTTAAATTTCAAAGCTTGTTTTCCTTTTACTGATTTAATAGGAACATCATCCTCATCTGAGCATGTTGAGGTACTTGGATCAGAGAGATTATCCTTTTGAACTACCTTGTGTATATCCAACTCCTCATTATACACAAGGTCAACCAGTGATTTACCTAACATCTGTTATAGAAGTATAAGCAGATGGAGGTTCCACATTGTTATATCCCAAACCAGCTCCCCTTTTATTCACAAGTTCAGTTGTGCTGCTCATTCTAAAAAGTTTTTCATATTTTTCACCTTGGCTTAGAAATTGTCTCTGTAAGACTCAGCCAATACAAGTTCAGTCTTGGCAGTGGTTAGTCTTTCTAAAAGATTTTTAATCTGACACTGTTTGTTAGTATCTTCATGTTTTAAACTTGAAATGGTCTTTTCCATTTCTTCAATCTTTCTTTGTAATTTCTTTCAACCTCAAAGAAATTTGCCTTGACTACTTGTAGAGACTCAAGTTCATTACAGAGTTGAGAATTTATTTTTTATAAATAGTTAATGTTTCTAAGCATTCAGGTGAGCACATGCTATCAGTTACCTTGCTTGAGGAAGATGAGTCATTTGCCATCAAAGCACTGTTGGAGATGGAGGGGTCCTCAGCTTGAAAGCTCCAGTCTGCAAAATCTTGTTCAGCAATGTTTGCATTGTTAGATGAGCTTGATGGTCTTTGTTGTGGTTGCCCAGAAGTTGTCTGCTGAGTTCCTGTGACTTGCATTCTCTGGCAAAGTGGCCTAACTGTTGACAGTTAAAGCATTTGAGTTTAGATTTGTCAAGTCCAAACCCAGTCTTCATATTGTGCTTTTTGAACTGTCTGCCGGTTCTTTGGTAAAACTTCTTTGCCCTGTATGAAATCATAGCCATTTGATAGTTTATATCCATCTCCTCAAGATCATCTGCAGGAATACCATCCAAGTCTTCTTGACACAGATGAAAGTAATTGTCTCCTCAGCCATAAAAGCTCCTTGCCCAGAGGTTAGTAGTGGGGTTGGGTTAGATACAAGGTTTGATGAATTTGGAGTTTCAGGAAATGTGACAGTGGGTGTGGAGGTAGAATGGTAGAGGGGTTGATAGCTTTGGTATGGAGGATTATTGATGGGGCATAAAGAGCTGCTGAACCAGATGGTGAGTGAGAAACTTTAGATTCTTGGGCATCTAATTCCATCTGATAGGCACTGAGAATACCAAACAATTCTCCTAAAGTTAGAGTTTTCAGGTTTTCTGTTCTTCTGATTGTTACAGAGTAGATATTCCATGCCTTTGGAAGAGACCTCAGAATTTTCTGAGCACATCTTGATTATCAAGAGTTACACCTGCAGTAGTAATTCATCCACAAGTTGGACATACCTTAGGTACTGAGAAGACATATTCTCATTGTTTTGTTGACAAAAGTTTTCAAACTTCTGTTTCAGCATATCCTTCTTGTTTTCTTTGACATCTTCTGACCCTTCATACATCTGCTTCAAGGAATTCCACAGTTCTTGAGCAGACTTGCATTTCTTGAATGCATGTATAATGGAGTTCGGTATTGACATCTGAATTAGCCAAAGAGCTTTAGAATCAATTCCATCTTCTTGTAATCTTCGTCTGAGTACATAGATGGATCTTTTGGTACTGCAGCAACTCCAGCACCGGCGCAGCAGCAGCAACTGTAGGAATGTAGGGACCTTCAAGAACAGACTTCCAAAGTTTGAAGTCTTGGTTCCTGATGAACCCTTCCATTCTGACTTTCCAGGTATCGAAGTCTTCAGGTGTGAACATTGGTGGCTTGTTGAGAGTGCCATTTTCTGTATCATGTTTGTTTAGAGCAGCCACTTGGACAGACACAGAAGAAATATGAGTGTTAATACTATGGGGTTTATAAGAAATAGAACTGGTACTTGATGATGATTAGTCAGTCAAGTTCAAGAGCCAAAAGCTCTGATACCACTTGTAGGATCGGGTTTGTTATCTCTAAACAACACTTCACAAGTATTTCTTACTTAATTCTAACAGATGCGGAATGTTCTGTTAGAATGATCTCACAATTTCACTCAAAGTA